>PVIW01000030.1:387468-1083992 GCA_004026585.1 Noctilio leporinus
TCTCTCTCTCTCTCTCTCTCTCTCTCTCTCTCTCTCTCTCTCTCTCTCTCTCTCTCTCTCTCTGTCTCAGGCGTTTGGCTAACAGGAGTCTGCCATGAAGGGTCTTGTGGGGTCAAAGGAAATTTTTCCTTTATGTTATCAATAAAGTACCTTCAGAGAATGTTAAGAGAGGGATATTTCATGATCAGGTTTGCAAGCAAGGAAGATCATTCTGATCACAAGGTAGAGGATGGATTTTCCAGAGCGCGGTTAGGAACATGGAAAGTGCTTCTTGGGGTACGGGAGGGAGCTAGGCTAGAGGATGAAATAAGGAACTAGTAAGGGAAAGGAGAATTCTGGGAAACAGTAGTGACACCAATTTCGTTTCCAATGGTCAAATATCTAGTTAAGTTATTTTGAGTGAAAGTATTGACCTCCGATGCAGAGAAAGAGAAGCACAATAAAAAATAACCTTCACAATTAGAAATCGATGCTCTGAATTAAAAGCTAGCAGCAGTCTTCACCCATTTGTTAAGTAGAAGGGCACATTTAATACACACCACTTGTTTTTGGCTTTTGAATATATGGAATAAGCCATCAATTCTTACGTAGCCTGAAACACTGAAGACACAATGATATACTAAAAGGCTAAGGAACTGTGTAAAGTATCTATAAATAAGATATTTATTGGAGAATTAATTCAGTGAGACTATAACAATAGTTTGCTAACATTTCCTGAGCAGTTGCTCATTTCCACTATGCCAGTAATTTGGGTATATTATCTCACTTAGTCCTCACAATAACCCAGCGAGGCAGGTATTGTTTGTTCCATTTCACAGGTGAAAAATAGAGATTTTTCATGCTCATTTACAGAGATTTACATACCTATTTCAAGTCACAGGGATAGTAAGTGACAGAACTCAAGTTTTTCCAAATGTTAAGGAATCCATATTACACCTGTGGTGTTAACTCTTGTTACATATGTATTTGAACTTAGGTATAATTTTTAAGGGAAATAAACATGCAACTTCTCAGAGCTTGCCATGGATAACAAAGACATTGGTTTTCCTATTCCAGTCTATCTTTGCACAAGATTATCCCTAGGTTTTCATAGAGTGATGTTTTTATTAGGGACCAGCATCTGACTTAAACTAACAAATTATTACTTAAAATTGAATGCCAAGCAAATGGACAAAATGGGGGAAAACCCACTGAGGACATCTCACACTGATCATTTGATAATAACTCCTCATTAACAGAAAGGGTTATTTATAATGCAACAGCGATCATTTGGATACTCTTGAGCTAGCCAGGATGGAGTTTGAATCTCAGCTCTGCCCCTTACTACTGGTGAGATATTAGGCATGTCACATGGCAAGCCCTAATTTCCTTATCTATAATATGGGGATAATAGCTACCATAAGGGAGGGTATTTACGAGAGTAAATGATTTGATACAGACAAGGTATCAAGTTCAGCTATCACCATTGTAGATGGTTGATATGGTAAAAACTATGGATATTGGCTCAAGTTTAGAAAATTTTTTCCAAATATGACTGAATCACATGTTATTTTTTTGAATCTTCCTACTAAGATAATATTTATATTTATAGTGGCAGCTTCCTACTGTTTTTTGTGCACTTTTAGTTGAATTTGCTTTTCATTGAAAGGTGCATTAAGCTGAGGACAATGTCATTGCCCCTATGTTTGAGCAATCTCAGGCCCTGAATAGGAAAGGTAAATTTAAAAAAATATCTCCCAGAGTTATTTTTATACCATCCATCCTGTTTACAACATAACAATGCTACTTTAAGTTTTAAAACACATTTTAAAAGGTCACTTTTAATGAGTTGGGCTTTCCACGTACCAATTCTTTTACATTTACATTTTCTGGAATTTCAACAGCAGAGCTTTCTTGAACTGAATAAATACTCAAGTCTCAGCATGTGTTTTGAAATGACTATTTGCATAATAATGATTTTAGATGAAAACAAAGTCTCTGGCTGCATATAAACAGGGTTTACTGATCTTTTCCTGGGACCAAGTGAAACACAGAGGCCTTTAATATCAAACATAGTGCTCTCCATGTTTAGGAAAGTTTGTATAAGGTTGCCATTTTCTACTCTAAAATTTTATTACTATAACTAATAGTACACATTTCTTTTTTAAATTTAATCTTTACTGAATTATTTCCCATTACCATTTAGCCTCTTACACTGTCTCCCCCCACTGCAGTCACCGCATTGTTGTCCATGTCCATGAGTCCTTCTCCCTTTTGTCTCTGTCTCTTCCCACCAATCCCTCTACCCACCACTAATTATCCACCTATGTTCTATGAAATTAATCCCGAAGATGTAGATCACGGACAAAGTTCTAAATTAATGAGGTTGACTTTGTCTTAAAGAGGAGGGATAGAGCAAGCGTGTGTTGTCTTCTGCTTCCGCCCAGAAGATTTCTTTCACATGTGGTGTTTGAGCCTGTGGGATATTTAAACTACGAAGCAACTCATTCACCAATCCTCAATATCCACTCTATGCCAAGGGGTGATTTATAGATCGAGTGAGGGTGGATAGGCAAGAGATAACAGAATGCTCAAAATGTAGAATCTTTGACCTCAAGGGCTTGCAGTCCAGCTGGGGATCTTGAAGAGGAAAGAGATGATTCAAGTCCACTGTGCTAAGGATTGTGATTGGGGTGGAGATGGTGTTGGGTGTCTTGGTTTAAATATCTCACAGGCTTGGGATATTTGATTTGTTTTCGGGGAGGACACCCAGGAATCATTGAATCTAGTTTTTAGCTTGGCAATGAGGAAAGATTTCTTGGGCAAAAGTCATGGCTGAAACTAAAATGGAAAAGGGTTATCCAGGGAATTGGGGGAGAGGCGGGTGAGGGGTGTCTATCAGGCAGCAAGAATAAAAGCATGCACAAATATCCAAGTACAGGTATATCTTCTCTTGATTAGGGACCAACAAGTACTTGAGGGTGGATGGAAGGCTGAGTTTACAAGAAGGTAGGTCGAGAGTTTGAGCCTGAACAATGAGCAGGGGCCTGTATGCCCTGATAGAGAGGCTGGTTGTAGTTTTATAAGGCAGAATGAAATGATCACACCTTGGATAGAGTGAGGAAGAAGGACTAAAATACTAGTAGGAGGAGAAAACATCTCAGAAGCTTGCCTTAATGATTCAAATGAAACATGGTTTTCTAATGAGGGAAGGAACAGAGGCGATGTATTGGATCAAAAGATAACTGGAATATTTAATAGTCAGGGTTAGGTGACTGACTAGATATCACTACTAAGGGCCATTGGGGATGACTGTTGGGGCAAATTCAAGAAATGCACCTGTAAGTTTTTCACCTCCTCCTTAATTCTCATTCCCTTTGTTAAGCGGCCTGGGTGAATACTGCCATATTAGACATTTGCAAGGAGGAAATGGTTGGCTCAATAGAGGGGAGAGGAAAAATGATGAAGATGCTTGGAAAGAACGGATTCTGGGGGTTAGAGCTCAACTAAGGCACTAGCCCTCCCAGTTGCATGAGCTGCAGAATTGTCCTCGGCTTTGTATGTGACCTAAAAGAAATAGCTTTGCAAGAGCTTCAAAAGTAACTTCACCTTAGTTTTGCTCTATGACTTCTATTTCTGATGAAAGCCAATTTGAATTTATTGTGTGGAGCATCATAATAATTAAATCAGAGCTGTAGGGGGTGAAGGGTGAAGGGTGGGTGGTAGGTAGCATTTTATACTCCATTCAAACAGATTGGCCACCAGAGAGTAGCACCGGCTCACAGATTTTTCCAGCTATCAATGACCATAAACACTAGAACATTGCCTCACCAGGTGGCCTGGCTGAATTCAACCCCTTCTCAGGGACAAATGCAGCAACAACGGTTCCTGTCACCCAGCTCCCTGGCCCTTACAGCCAGTGGTTCTGCAGTCCTCAGTGGAGCCTACTCAGATAACCCCCCAGCTTCTGCTTGGACAGGCCAGCAAGTTCCTGCCTCCCAGATTCCTGGCAGTGAGCAAGCTCTCAGAGGGGACAATGCTACTAGAAGAAGGCAGTATTCTCAAAGACAGCCCAGGCAAGCCTCCTTCGGCAGCAGGCAGACCTGGACAGCAAAGGAGCAGAGCTGGAATGCAAGGAGCAGGAACTGCAGAGCTCCATGGCCAAGTTACATATGAGAGAGAAGGATTCGCCACCCCTGCCTTTGTGGTACCCTGTCAAGCTCTGCTTCTATCAGGACTTCTCCACAGAGATCCCTGCTGGCAACCAGTGCATACGCAAGATGCTCTGCTACCTCTGGATGTTGTGTTCAGTGACCCTGTGGCTGAACCTGCTGGCTTGCCTGGCCTGGTTCTTAATGGACAGCAGCAAGGGAGTGGACTTTGGCCTGTTGATCCTCTGGTTTGTGATCTTCACCCCCTGTGCCTTCCTCTGTTGGTACCAACCCATCCATAAGGCCTTCAGATCCGGCAACTCTTTCAGCTTCTTCGCGTTCTTCTTTGTATTTTTTTGTCAAATAGGGATCTAGGTTATCCAGTTGATCGGCATCCCTAACCTAGGGGACAGTGGTTGGTCTGCAGCCCTGTCCACAATAAGGCAAAGTTCAGCTGAGTTGATCATCAAGTTGGTGGTGGCTGGCTTCTTCACCCTCTGTGCTGTGCTTTCACTCTTCCTCCTGAAGCGGGTGCACCCACTATGCCAACACACAGGGGCCAGCTTCCAGCAGGCCCAGGAGGAATTTTCCCTCCTGGAAAAATCTTCAGCAACAGAACCTTCCAAAGCGCCACCTCAACTGCTGCTCTAGGAGCTTCCAGGGGAATTAGTCCTCCCGGCTCTCCTCCCTCGGCCTCACCTTTTCTCCTGTCTGCCTTCTGAGCTGCACTTGCCATGGGTGCCTTAAGCAGCGCTTATGCCCAGCACAGCCCTGGGGAGGGTCTTGCTATGGCTCATTCTCCTTCCGCCTCAACCAGCTCTCCCTTCCACCTAAGGGAGAGGAGGGAGGGACAGGGACTTTTTTTACATAAGAGAGAGAGAGAGAAAAAAAAAAAACCCAAAAACAAAGCTGTCTTTTCTTAAAAATAAATGAAAACAAAAACACTAGGACAGTGTTTAAGATCAAGTTATACAACTCAACTTTACTTGAAGCTGCTGGAACTACAACCTTTTCTAGGAATGGGCTTTTTGGATCCAATTAGCATTTACACAGAAATCCAGATTGCTAAATGAAAAGACCGAAAGAGAAGTTGCTTTGGTGGAGGAAGGCTAGTCGATAGACTCACTCCCATCTCACATGCTAATGTGCACACTTTTACTCATAGGCTTGAATGGTGACTTCAACACAAAAGAGTTTAGATGACAGAGCATCCAGAAACCATGCTAATGGTAGCATGGTAGCATAACAGTTTAAAATATCTATAGATTTAATGCTATCAAATGGACCAAGGTCAATTTCAATTGCAGGAAGAATATTTCACCTGTAATAATTATCTATACATGGGAAGAAATCCAAAGCTGTCAAAATATGATTTGCTATCAGATGTTTGCTATTTTGGTCATTCAAGTTTTCTTCCAGAATGTTCCAGTGATACCAATAATTTAATGTTAGATTATAGAAGAAAACTTAAAATTGTAAAATCTCTGTCCATATGTTCTTCCTTAAAAAGGGGGAAATGTCTGTATCATTCAATTTGAGGCAGGGAAAAGGGAGGTTGGTTCAACTTGAAGTACTAGTACTGCGTAGGAATGTGGTTTGAGAACCAGAGTTTTAATGTCATCTGATTTTAATATATAAAATATGATACATATCAAAATCCTTCTATAAAGTCAATAATCAAAGTTATATTTATTTATGCAGTAGTGCCAGACAGGTTATGGTCAGGCACCAAAGACTTAGTATTTCTTCTAGAAGATTCATGGCATAACACTTCTTGCTTTAATAGATCAGATGAATCTGAGACATTGTGTTGAGCTTCTATTTTACTCTTGCTTTGTCTTTTCAGGTGGAATGAAGGCAATGTGATAGGAAAGAGTTGCTTCTTATTTCTAAATATTGAGCTTGCCCCCCAGACATAGCCAAAGCTGTTGATAGTCATTCAGAACAACTGATTCATGCTTTGAGGCAGCATTTTAGAGAATGTAGCATTACTCATGCAACTTGTGTTCATCTGCACTCTTAACATGTGTTATTTATGATTCTCAGGGTGCCAGTGCTTATAAATAGTTCTTGGAAGCAGCTATACTAATGTTTTCCAAAGGACAGATGAGGCCAAAAGGAGAGGCCCAGTGGGGGACTTCCTGTCTTTGATCACAGGGGCACAGGGAGGAGGTATAAACCTGGGAGTGGTCTTGGCCTCATTAACATTTTGTGGTGCTTTGAGCTGCCTGTCTAGAAGGCTAGGACCAACGGGAGGCATAAAATCTTTCTCTAACTGAGGCAGCAGGTTGCCAAAAGGTTCACAATGAAGGAAAATAGGACAGAAACTATTGGCAAAACAGGAAAGGAACGGAATTATCAAGTGGTTTGGCAGTAATTTATCAAGAATGGGAAAGTGAATAATTAGCAATCAAAAAAAGCTCTTGAGATAGGGTAAGGCAGAGAGGTAAACCTAGGAGAATATTCACAAAGAATGTTTACGCTCTTTCTCCATCAGCTCCCCATCCATATCACTTACTATTTTTTAAAGGAACCATCATTATTTTGAAACTGTAGAAGATGAAACAATGCCATTTCTTAGTCAACTAGTATCATTATTCATGGTGATGACATTATCAGTAATTTATCTTGGAGCATTTATCATATAGTGGTCAGTCACAGAGTCAGACTGCTCGGTTCCATTCTCAGCTCGATATCCTTTTTGGACATTTTTGTTAACCTTTCTTTGCCTTTGTTTCATTATCTGTAATTCAGGATAATAGTAGTACCCATTGCATAGGGTTGTTGGAAAAGTAAATGAGCTACTATGTGCAAAGCACTGCAGGTAGTACCTGGCATATTAGAGTTGTCTATTATTGAAATGTCAAAACAACACCAAATTATGACAATAGCTAATATTCACTGAGTGCTTTCTGTAAGAGCACATGCCGAGCATTCCATGTGCAAGTATATCATCATGGCAACGTATTAGGTGGAATTATTATTATTAGCATTTTACAGATTAAGACACTGAGCAATAAAACTGAGTCCTGAAGCTCTTTATCAGCACTTTTACCACCTCCTGAATATACTTAAAATTTTTTTCCCAGTGATTTAAATATTTTCTTCATCTTATAGAGCAATTAAAAAAAATGTACTTTTTCTAAAAAAGAAGGCTAAACCAGAAAAAGAAGAATTAAGGCAGGTTATTTTTATATAATTTGCTCAATAATTCATAGCCCCATAAGCCATGATGCTGTTTTCATTGTATTTCACTTTAATGTCATCATTTTACTAGGCAACTTATACATATGAATATTTTAGACAGACTCTTCATTTGTATCATTAAAGTGATGAAGCATATATATGCTAATGGAATTCTAAGGTCCTCTGATTTTTTTCTTTAAAGCCAATTATCAATTATCTCTAGCACAGCTATAAAACGAAGCAAATCTCACTTCCACATTTTCCTAACAGCATTCCTTTTTTTTCAGATAAAGTATTTAGTGGCAATAGCTTTATGAATAATGTGGCTAGATTACATACAGTGTCTCATCTCACTGTGTCATTGCCAAAGGTAACACAGGCAGCTTTTTAAGGTGCTACTTTGCTGACAACACAGTTACCACTATTTTTGTTACTCTTACCATTAACAGTACATCAAAAGTTGAAAATAAGATTGAATAAATATTTTCCATAAAAATTTGACCTCTTCTAAGAATCGCATGGTCCTTGAGTCCATCAACATGATCTATTGGCCTCACTACACCCCAGGTTCCCACCAATCAGTCCATTTATAGACCTACTATGTGCAGAGAAGTTTTCTTCTATTGTGGATGGTAACTAATAAAAAGGATGCTGAATGAAGGCAACATGGTGCAGTGGAGAGGCTGCAGCTGAATCATCTGTGGAAAGCTTACATTCCTCCTCTATTATTCCATCTCAGTTCCTTGCTTTATTACCCCACCGCAGTGAAAGCCATTTCATCCATTTCCACCCAAGCAGTCAGTCACTCCTGCCAGGAATGTGACAGTCATCATCTTCGACAGGGAGAGTGAGAAAGGATGCCTTAATCTTCATATTCTGGGACATGGGTAATTGGCAATTCCTTGATCTTACATGAATTCTATTGTAAAATATTTAAGACAAACAATGTAACTTCCATTCTTATCCAAACTGTAAAGCTTCTCAACTCTACCTACACTGAATTCTGAAGCTGCTAGAGGTTCTCTCTTACTATAGTCAGACTCCATGGGGAATGGATCACTTCTTTCTCTATTATACAGCTATACCTCATACATGGTTTGATTATTGCATTTTCTATATTCTGTGTTTGCATATGTGTGTGTGTATGTGTATTAGACTAAAGCACTCCATGAACTTTCTTGTTCATTTATGAATTCCCCATGTCTAGTACCACTTCTGGTATGTGGTAGGCCAGGCAGTACTCAATGCATTCCTGCAGAATAAATTGATGATGACTAAAATGATCAGACTAAGGTTTTGCTTATAGGTCTTACATGACCTTGCAGAAATTTCTAACTTCTTTCTGCTTAAATTTAATGTTTTATTTAAAAAGTAAAACCTTATAATAATACATGCCCTACAAACCAGATGTGTTGTGAAAATTCAAACTAGGCAATACTTATGAGCACCTTCGATATGCTATGAAGCACCAAGCCTGTGTGTGAAATATTAAAATATTGTGGAATCATTCAAGAAGGAACAAGGAAAGGAAAACTACCCTGGAATGCTTTCTCAGGAGGTATGCTCTTCGGAAACTAGGTTTCAGTTGACAATCAACAATTTAAGACAGAGTTTAGGAATCTAATCACAAAGAGAAGAATCTCTATGTCTCCCTTTGGGATATGACAATTAACAAATTAATTTAGAATCCTTTCGGACCAACAGAGCTAAGAAAAAATTATGAACACTTGTAATAATCACTTCCAACTTCAACGTAGAAGGTCATATACCTAAGAGGTTACTACAATGGAAAAATTAAATTATGAGGGGCTGTTAATGGGCTGGCATAAAATAGCACAGAACTATAATGCCTTCTATTCCGATGAAAATCATCGTATTTCCTCAAATACTGTGGATGATTTGGTAAATACACCTGTTCTTTCTAAGCAGAAGTTCCCAACCTCTACCAAACTCAGGAGCCCCAAGTGCTCATATTCAAACACGGCATCAAGAGTTTAAAATTCATCAACTCCCCCAAACATTCACTCAGCTGAGGTTTGTGTATTTGACTGTCCTATTTCTGTTTGATTTCTAGAAAAAAAGGGAGATGCTCTTCCTTCAAAATCACTATGAATATTGCCCATTTGATTCTTTCCCTCCCCTTAACAGAGGATTCCTTTAGGAGTTTTTAACAAAAGTAAATGTGGCTATCTCTATACAAAAAATTTCAAAATTTTAAAGAAATTGATCACCTAGTCCCATTGTACCTGGGGGAATAATAGAGGGCTAGCATGGGCCCCATTGTTAATACCCAGTCCTATTGATCTAGAATGAAGCCTAACATCTGACATGTTTAATAGGCATATGCTGATTTTGATATGCTGACTCACAGATCTGCCTTTGTGGCTATACCTGTCCAATTCGGTCTTCTCACTTTAGAAATGAGGACATTTGCGATCCTGGGAGGAAAAATGTCCCAGGCCTCCTGGACTCTCACTGCTGGCTCATGGAAAAACCAAGACCATGACCCAAGTCTTCCAACTTTTAGCCTGGGGTTCCCTAGGAGATACTGCATACTAGAAAGTCACATACCTGGGCATACTTGTTCCATACACTTTTTTGAGTCCATACTAAATTAAATGGACTACATTAGGTTGCAGTGATATGTTTATGTAGGAAAATATGAACCAGGGAACCTGAATACACAGAATTCAGCCTGGTGGAGCAGAATAAACAAATAAGCACTCAAATCATGCAAATGTTCACACTAAACAGTTGTGAAGTTGTCTCCTCCCATTGTTAGTCACCTTGATGGAGGTCCAGATGAAACACGGGGACCCATGCAACCCCCTGCAGTCCTGTGAAACACCACTGCATGTGTATATTAATAATTCTCCCCCTTCTCCTAATGCCTCAGTGGAACCAGTGTTGCTCACTGAGTTTCGTGTGTGTGCTGGTGGGTCATTTTGGAAGAGTTCTACTTCTGGGTCCATAAGCTACAGTGCAGGGCTCAGCAGTCTGAGGTCAGAGGAGCCAGGAGTCCACTGGTGTCATTCTGAGGCCTTGGGTTTACCCAGGCCATGAGAATAGTCCCATCCATTTCCTGAAGGCCACAGAGGCAGGCACCAGCTGACGCCTGGGTTGCATATAGATCTGGTAAACATATTAGCTCTGTCCTCATCCAAGGCATGCTTATTAGGATTGGAATTGTCCTCCTACCTCCACCAAACCTGTTGAAGTCCTCACTCCCAGTGCTTGTGGCTGTGGCCTTATTTGGAAAGAGAGTCTTTGCAAAGGCTCAAGTTAAAGTGAGTTCATTAAGATGAGCCTTCCTCCACCATGACTGGTGTCCTTATGAGAAGGGGACTTTGGACACAGAAACAGATACACATAGAGGGAAAGCCATGTGAAGACACAGGCAGATCACCAACTACAATCCAAGGAACAGCTGGGGCTACCAGAGCTCGGAGGGAGGCATGAGACAGCCTCCCTCAGAAGCAAGTTGCCTCTCAGTCACCTTAATTTCATCTTAATTTCAAATGTCCAGCCTCCAGAACGGTGAGATAGAAAATTTCTGTTGTTTCAGCCTCCCAGTTTGTGGTACTTTGCTTTGTATATAGTTGCTTAATTCCTTTTGGAAAAATCTCATTTTAATATCCATCCTATCTAAATTTTTTAAATTAACTTCTATCAAAGGCTTACTAATCAATGATTCTTCATAAATGTGGGCAATTTATTACTCATATCAATTGTATGTGCCAGACATTACTATTATTTTCATTTTACAGATGAGAACACTGAGGCATAAAAACATTAAGCAACTTGCCAAAGGTCACAGAGCTAGGAAGTAGCACAAATGGATTTATACATTGGCAGACGGGTGTTGGAGCCTATATACTCAAGCACTACAGATTATAGTCATAGTAAAAGTGAAATCAACTCTCTGCATATCCCTCAACTTGAATTCTAATAGCCCTTCAAAAGACAATGAGTATGTGAGGTTTCATTTTTAAAATAAAATGATACTGGCTGCAAGTAATCAACAGTTTCCTTCTTTCCTTCCTTCCTTCCTTCCTTCCTCTTTCCTTCCTCCCTCCTTCTTTTTCTTCCTTCCTTCCTTCTCATTTTCTCACTTTTTCTTTCTTCCTTCCTCTTTCAATGTTCAATGTAAAAATCAATTATTTACACAATCAAATATATAGTCATAAATATATATCAATGCCATATTTTAATGTGTTTATTCAAATACTTACCAAATATCTTTGTCAGGAAATATACTAGAGGCTAATTTTACAATTATGAATACACTTCAATTATGAATATATCACATTTACAGCAACTACAGTTTAGTTCCAATAGAGTTTGCTAACTACAGAGAGCTAGGGAGCACAATAGAGCACCTAACAGTCTTTCCTGGATAAATGTTTCCTCATCTTACTATTTGAGCAGGCACATGAATACACAGATTCTCTTTTTTTTTTTAACTAAATTGATTGGGTTGACATTAGTCAATAGATTTACACAAGTTTCAAGTGCACAACTCCGTAACACATCATCTACACAGTGCACCATGTACTGGCCTACCAAAGTCAAATCTGTTATTTGACCTTAAAATAGGAATAGCACACGTAGTCAACTGGTTTTGAATCTGTTCAACTCAACCTTGACAATGTGTTTTATCTATTTTATTTAATGTAGCAAATACTCTTAGTTTTGCTATGCAACATCCACCCTCCTTTCTTCCTTTCTAATAGAAACCTGATTTTGTCCAGGTTAATAGTGGCCCAGCTATAAACCATAACTTCCCAGACACCCTTGTAACTACAAACGGTTTAATGAAATAGTTTTGGCCAAAGAAGTTTGCTACAGATGTATGGGATGCTTATTTATTCATTCATTTATGTTAATAAAGGTGTTACTCCTTCCTCCTCTTTCTCCTTCCTGTCTAGAATGTGGACCTGAGGTTGGAGTTGGAACAACCTTGTGGAAACTATGAGTAATAAATGTGGGTGATAAAATCTGGATGCTAAGGGTGGTGGTAGGTAAAGGTACAACCTGAGCAGGACTTTTTATTGAGTGAGAAGAAAAAGAATCTTAGATGACTAAGCAACTAAAGTTAGATTTCTGTATGTACAGCCTAATTCACTTTCCAACTGATACATGATAAAAAATCAGCTCTAGCCCCAGAGAAAAGCTGGGACTATTTCAGGCCCTTCTGATTAAATGGCTGGATTTTTAACTGAGCAGTCAGCCTACAGTGAAAGCCGCTAATGAACATGGTCTGCTCAGACACACAGGTGATGTACTCAGCATGCTATTATCTTACCCTGAAATATTCATAGGCAGCCTAGGATGAAAAGGCAGCGACCAAAACAAGTAATAAAAGGGATTCAGAGGAAACGTTCAGTACAGGGAGAAAAAATACTAAATTTTTAAAATACATTTGATAGCTTCAGATAAAATTTTTAGAAACTCGCAAGTACTATAAAAAAATGAAGTAATAATAAGAAACTTGGTAAAATTAGAAAATATGGTAGCAGGAATGAAAGGGGAATCTATTAAGAAAGAAAGAATAAATTTAAGAAACTCTCACACAAAGGAGAGCTCATATGAAAAAATGGTGGAAAATAGGAAAGAAACAATTAGAAAATGACAAGGTCAATTCAGAAGACCCACTATTTGACTAGTAGAAGTTGCAGAAAGGAAAAGGTAGAATCGATACTGGAGAAATATATTTCAAACAAAGAAAGGAAAAGGATTTCCCAGGATTGAAGCACCGAGTTTTCAAATGGCAAAAGCCTACCTAAGGCACAAACAGTGAAAGGCAAGAAACTCGCACTGTAGCGCATGATTAGGAATTTCAGACCACCTGGCAAAAGATCAAATGCCAACAGCTCCCAGAGGGGAGGAGAGAAACAGTTTAGATGGAAAGAAGAACAGTGAGCTTTAAGCAAGATCATGGGAGGTTAAAAAAGTAAAACTTAAAAAATTCGGAGGGAAACTATGCTCTAATTTATAATTCCAACTTAAACCATAGGCCACAAGCAATGATCACTTTTTTTTTTTAAATTGAGAATGGAAAACTTAGAATAAAAGAACCCCTTTTGCCTTAGAAAGTAGCAGAAGACATAATCCACTAAATGAAGGGACTATCAATGAAGAAGAAGCCATGGGATGTTATCTAAGAGAGAGGCTAAGAGAATTCTAAGAGGCACCTGGGAAGAAACCCATGCAGGAGACATAGAGATCAACAGCTAAAATTGAGATAAGAAGGGAGGGTTAAGAGGGAGAACTTCCAGGGGAAAAAAAAAAGTGAATTTGGGGGATTTTAAAATACATCCACCTGTATGGAGAGGAAAGTTACACTTTGAGATTGAGATTGGGATTGGGAAATCATATGTGCATAGAGCATTCGGCAAACTAAAATGGAAAAAGTATGCCGCTATGAGCTTAAGCGACCAAAGAAAGTAATCATTGTACACAATTTTGAAGAGCTTTGAACAATAGTACATTATTGTAATAATGTGAGCCTTTGAATGTTGAGATTGCAAGGATTAGGCAGGAGTTTTGAGTGTAGCAAAAAGAGCCTTGCAAAAGGGTGCAATCTTTGTTTTCTGTAGTAAGATGATCACCGGTAATATCTGAAATTAAAAAGTCAAGAAATATAAGTGGGGGCAAATTCATTATAAAAGCCTATAATAGGAGAAACAGTCTAAAGTTGCCCAAAAGTTGCATTTTTAAAATATCATACATACTAGCTACTAATTTTTCGCTATTATGGATACATTGAGCATATCTTCTACACCTTTATCATGTTAGTCTCCTAGTATTTTTAGCCATATCTTTATTATAATATGGTTCTGTGACTTTTTTATTTATTCACTCATTTAGTCATTTATTCTTCAAATATTTATTCAGCCAGCACTAGCCTAGGCTTTGGGGGTATAGTAGTGGAGGCAACAGACAAAATTCTCTGCTAATGACAAACTTTCAACTTGGGTGGTTTGGGATAGCACAACCTTGGCCATGTAATACATTTGAGCCTTAGGTGTAACTCATTGCTAATATGGGCATAATTTCCTGCCCATTATTCAAAAATGAATTTTGAGGCTACGTCTAGATGAAAACTTTTCTGGGCTCAAGCAAGCATCTCACAAAGCAGCACTTTAATATTTAAAGAGGCAATTGCACAATTATTTCTAGCACTCACAAATGAACTCTTAGGGATAAAGCCATCAATAGCACAAGACGACCACCGCCTTTCCCTTCAGTGCCAGCGGGCAGATTGTTGAATTTTGCATCTAGTCACTCAATTTGTCTAAATATTGCAAGGCTTTTTGATGTTGTTATTAGCCGAATTTGCAGTCCATATTGATTCCATTCTTTTCTTCTGCCTGTGTTAAACAAATCTAGTAAAACTTAAAAATCAAAGTACATTCTACTGCATAGGATGCAAATGAATGATTCTGCTGAACACAGCAATTATACAATACACCCTATTCCCTGCCCACAGCAATTATACAATACACCCTATTCCCTGCCCATTCTCCTGGATACAGCAGGCTACTTTGTAACTATGCAGCCACAAGTCTTCTTAAATATTTACTGGAAGGTAAATATTTACTGGAAAGAATGGAGGTATAAGGCAGACAAGAATATAGTATCATATATTTCTCTCTCTTTTAACGATTTTATTTACTGTTAGAGAGAGGGGAAGGGAAAGAGAATGAGGAGAGGAACGTCCATGTGTGGTTGCCTCTTGCATATCCCCAACTAAGGGCTTGGTCTGCAACTCAGGCTTGTGCCCTGACTGGGAATCAAAATGGCAACTCTTTGATTTGCAGGCCAGCACACAATCCACTGAGCCACACCAGCCAGCATTATTCTTACATGCTAGATTGGAAGCAGAAATTTATCAGGCTCATTGCAAAGTACAACACACGCACCTGTGACCTCTACCACCCTGGTTTATGCCATCATCACTTTTTACTTTGCTAAATGCAAAAGCCTCGTCACTGGTTTGCCTGTTTTTCCCCTTGTCCTCACCCCACGAAGACATCAGCTAACATGACTCACTGAAAATACAAACTCTTATCGTCATAATCCTCTGCCCCAAACCTCGATTGTTTGTCTCAACTGGCCAAATTCCCTGCAATAGCTTACAAAAACGTATTTGTTGAATGAAAATCAATCAGTTTATCAAACACCAGTGAGACTTGGATTATACATATGACTGCATCCTTGTCCTTAGTGACTTGGTAGGTGTAAAAATGACATGAAATGCAATCGGAACATTGGGAGCCCATCATCTATTCCCAGGATCAAGGACAGATGGTGTGAATAAGGACTTTTGTTGGACATTAAAAGTTCATAGTGGTTTGTGTGCTTGTGTTTTAAGAGGCGTGAACATAAGTGGTCCAGTAATTACATTGTTATCTAGTTAAATAGCAGAGAGAAAACACAGCAAAGACACCTATAATCCTCAATCCAGAGCCATCACTTCCCTGAGTCTACCAAATACAACCTATGCTCTCTGTTTTAACACAAACCAGGCACCCCTGCTGATGTAGTAACCGTAGTTAACAGTATTCTGAGGCAGGCATTTAGGGTACACACACGAATTAAGATACAGATGTGTCAGATTTAAAGCAAGGGCAGGCCCATGTTGAAGGTGGTAGACACATCTGAGCTCAAATAAACTTTTATCTAGCATCCAGTAAGTTGCAATTTAAGTGGTATCACAGCACCTCTGTGATATAAACCCAATTGGTATTTGCAGTAGTGTTTGAGAACCTGAGTTCGATTGTGATTCAACAGGAGGATATTAAATCATATACACAAGATCAGGAGAATTGGGGGGGGGTCTATTTTTATTGCATCCTCATCATTTGAAAATTGGCTTTCTGCATACATGTGGCAACTTCCCATTGATCTGAATATTGGATTTAGCATTTCCAACTAACTGAGTTGATTACATCTAATGAGAAAGAGATGTGGAAACTTTTGGAGGGCCTTTCATCACAGGTGGCAATCCTTCTGCAGATTGCTTGGCAAAGAAAGAAGAAAAACGTATTGTATCTAAAAGTCATTTTCAAAGTATGCTCCCTGTTTCACCGGCAAACCTTCAGTTCTAGAACATCACATGTTATTTGCTTGGCTAGCGTCTAAAATAGATTGGTTGATTCCTAAGAAACGGAATATGATCACTAAAGAGAAATGACACAATTATTATTTTTTTAATATCAGGGGAGCTCACAGACATAAAAGGCTTTCTCAGCTTAGGTAAAGCTTAGAATTGTGTTTCCTAAATTTCAACTATTCAAAATCATCTTTAGTATCTCTATTCAAATCCAGATTTAACTTTTACTATTGTTATTGTTCTAAAATGAATTCACTTCATTTATAATTAAATGCCTTGTTTTAAAAGGGAATATTTATCACTGTCCAATTGCAATTAAGTATCATTTGCCATCAGGACATAACTACAGATATAAATAAAAGAAAACAGCCTTGTTTTCAAGGTTTAGGTCTGAAGTCAGGACTAGTTTCTTTTTAAAGAAGAGACATAAACAATTCTTTTGATATGTTTCAGACTGGCACCAAAAATAGCCTGTCTCATTTCCATAATCAAAGGACTGAACCAGGATTAGGAAGGTTGTAATTACCTTTCTATAATACGATTAATTTTTCCATAATTCCTACCTTGGCATTCAAGGCAGAACCTCATATGTAACTGTTTTATATGCATTAACCAAAGTGTGTCCATAGAATATTGAATTCATGAAATAGTAGTAATTTTAATGAATTAAAACCATTTCCATTGTTAATCTTTGTGTATGTGAAATGACAGGCTAATCAAAATTTAGCTAAGTTTTAAAATGTATTTTAAAAGTAGATATGTTTTGTAGAGGATGTCTCAGAATCTTTAAAATGGTAATGAGCATTGATATTTTAACCCAGAGGGGCATGTGTTATTCATTGTTTTACAAGATGTCCCAAACATAAAATATGTTCCAGGTAGAGCATTTTGGAAGATATATAATTTTTTTGATGTATATTGACAAATTGTGTTGTTGCTTTCATTATTTTTCATATTTCTACATGCCTCTATGCTGCTCTTTGCTTCACTAAACATGTGGTCACAGCACACTTTTCATCTCTGTTCCTTACTCATTTCCTTCCGCAATAACTTATATGCAGCTATTAAAATATATCCAACCTCCACACAAACACTCGCACACAAAACAGCCAAAAAATAGCAACAATCCCAATGCCCATCATTGGGCAAATGGTTAAAGAAAATGCATTGCACCCATAGAATGGACTACCCCTTAGCAATACAGAAGAATGAACTACTGACATAGGCTACATTAGTGGATCTCAAGTGTTACATAAGAGTCATACATTGGCTGACCACATTTGTATACACTTTCCAGAAAAGGAAAACCTACAGCCAGGAGCTGTGATAGAGTAGAGATGACCTGGGAGTGGCCAGTCAGGAGCCTACTAGAATAATGGAAATGTTCCAACATTGGACAGGTGTGATATGGTGAATTTAGTAAAATTCACTGACTCGCATACTTAAGTGGGTAAAGTTTGGGAATATAAGTTATTCAATAAACTTATTAAAAACTTCAGCCAAGAGGCCAGTCAGCCAGCCAGCCAGCCGTACACTCATACACCCATACACCCATACAGCCATACACCCATTCACCCATTCTTCCTTTCTTGAAGAGTCTTTCACGCTTCAATCTGGCTGTGGTCTTTCCTTATCTTTAAACACCATTTGCCTTCCAATCCTTGTGTTATATCCATTTGAGTATTTGTGTAATAGCCTCACTAAATTGCAAGTTTTTGCAGACACAAACTCCTCTGGAGTATTCCATATAAAAATAAATATTGTTGGATCTAAAGTTAGGAAGCAGGTTCTATTTAATGAAGTCTAACTGTCACAAAAACACATGTGAAAATGCCCAGACATGGATATTCATTCTTCAATTGGCTGCTCTAAAATGTATCCTTTATTATTTAACTGTATAAAGTAGCTTAATACCTCAACACATCAGCCACAAATTCAAGTAATAATAATAGACAGCATCAGCTGCAAAGGGAGCAACATCAGAAGCAATAACTTCCACTGAACACTTGCTCCGGGCAGCTGAGGGTGCTGGGTACTTCTCCATCTGTGGAGATGATTCCAGGACAAGGAACCAGACACAGTGAAAAGAAGCCACTTCTTGTAGGCTGGGGGCCCTGAGGGAGAGCCTTCAGCAGATTTGCTGTGCATTTGGCTTGTGGAGAGAACGCTCTCAGGAGAAACTAGAAATGAGAGGGAGGAAGCAAGAATGGGAAAGAGGCGGAGTTAGGAAGTTTCTAACAAGTCTAGCTTGAGTCTAACCCAGCGACTTGCAACCCTTTTCATTGCATGGCGCATATAAACTAATTACTAGAATTCCGCAGCCCAAAAAAGGAATATATGATCTTTTTTGCTGATCTGACAAAAAGTGGGTCTAATTTTGATACATTCACACCGGATGGCCATTGTTGCGTTGCCTGTTGCCATTTTGTAATTTGACAGTCTAAGGAGGTGCACTCCCGTGGCTGGATAGGCTGGCAGTGCACAGTTGAGAGAGCCCGGCAGCACACAGGTTGAAAATCGCTGCTCTAAGCTAGAGGAAGCTCTGGAGGATGACAGGGGAGCAGAGTTTGTCCAGGCTTGAGGCAAGAGAGTGAGGCTAAATTGCGCCTTCTGTCCCAGGTCCTGCGCACACAGGTGTGTGTGTGTGTGTGTATGTGTGTGCACTGCACCCAGGCTACAATCACCCAAAATAGTCTCTCAGAAGAGTGACACGTGTGAGTCATTATCCAGAGCCCACAGCTGGCAGACAGACACACCCACCAGGATAAAAGGTTCCAAGAGGCCTGGGAAGGCACCAATGGCTTCTACTAGAGCTCTGGACCCAAGTCACACCCCGAGTGAACAAGATACCAAAAATTCAAATACCAATAACCGGATATCTACATCTGTGTTTTTCACTCCCTTGTTCCTTCAGCATTGTGGTTGGTTGCGTTTTACCCTAAACACACACAAACATACATACAAATGCAACCCTCACCCCATTATGGCCTAGGTTGCTCCATTAACATCTATTTTTAACTTAAATATGAATTTAAACGAGAATAACAGAGACTATTTGACACCCTTCTTTAATCTTGCTTTTAATGAATAGATAAAAATACTTCTTAATTACATGCATTATTTAAATAGCGTCTGAGGATCTTCGGGGATGTGCGAAAACAGTTGACTTCTTCCAGCATTTAAATTATTCCCCTCTCCAAATCTTCCTCAGACAAACACATTTACATGCTCTATGAATAAAGATTTGCTCACAACTTTGCCTGAAGCCATGCCCCCATCACTACATGTTCCAAATGAGTCAGTCCGAATTTTGGAGGAATGACTACGTATCTTTAACTTTCTTTTTAGCGGAGATAAAGTCAGACAGGTGACTGGAATCTAATGTTCACAACTATGATTAAAAATAACAGCATGGATGGAACTGGAGAGTATTATGCTTAGTGAAATAAGCCAGTCAGTGAAAGACAAATACCATATGACCTCACCCATTTCAGGACATTAATGAACGAAACAAACAAACAAGCAAAACAGAACCAGATACATGAACACAATGAATAGACCTTCAGTGGGTAGAGGGAAGGGGGTAGCGGGTAGAAGGCAGCAAAGAAGGGGAGCAGTTTAGTCAAGGAACTAGCATGGAAGAACCATGGACATGGATAACAAGTGGGATTTATTTGGGGGTGGGGAGTGGGTGGGTGGGGAAGGGGACAGAGAGGAGGAAAAAGGGGATGGATGTAATACAACAACAATAAAATTAACTTAGAAAGAAAAAATAAAATACAATTTATGGCAAAAGACAACAATGACAACAACAAGAAGCATGATGTGACACCTGCCACATGGCACTGCATGAAGGGCTGGCTTCATTCTAACAATGGTCTGACTTACAGCTGTGATGCAAAACACTGTTCGTAGGAAATGACAACTGCCAAATGAAGGTCTCCTGGGCCCCTGGGAGCCTGTGTTCATCCTTTTCTGTCCTTCCCTGCATCCAGAGTCCTTTCCATTTAAAGGTAGATGCACAGGGGGATTCTTGGCCCTCCACTTACCTCGCCACCTCTCTTTCCCTCTTATCTCTCTGATTTTGCCTATTTGGAAAGCCTGCCTCAGGGCTTTCACCGTTAGGTTAGCCAAGAAGTCAGACCATTTGGAAGCAACAGAACATGGGATTGGATGACATTGTGTGTGCATTTCACGTAGAAAATAAAATGCCGCCCTGAACTGGCCACCTGTGATAAGGCCACTATGCCCTGGTACGGTGACATAATAATTGGTTGAGCAGGTGAAAATTAATAAGGCTTGAGTGTGCATGTGTGATAAATGACACCTCAAACTGGCTACAGTTTAAGCTCTGGGAGTGACGAAACAGGAAGATAATGTTTATTGCTTTAGGGTAAAGGGAGGGTGAGTCAGAAACTAAGTCCCTGAATCCATTTTCTCCCAGAAGGGACTCCCATAGAGTGAGGTATCTTATACACTATTTCAAAACATGGCCAGAAACATTTCTGCTCAATGAGCAGTTCTCTAGACACTTCCCCGGGGATTCCTGATGCCTGTCAGAAACCTCACTGTAAATGTCATTCCAGTCTTCGGAGAGAAGAGAAGGGAGGTAATGTTTGTGGCTGACGCTTAGGCTCTTAATCTGTTAATTTTTCCAATGGCGCGTCAAGGATCAAATAATATCCATACATTGCCAACAAGAAAGCAGACAAGGAAGTGAAACAAAACAAAAAGAAACGAAAAATCAAAGCTCAGATACATCAGGGGACAGAGCTTGGATTTAAAGCCACACTTTTTGACCCAAATGTGCATATTCTTCTTACACTTTCCTGCTGCCTATACACCATTTCCCCAATCTGTTCTGTCAAGTGTGTCTAGGATTTAGCCAAATCAGGCCAGTTTGCATCATTGTCTGAAATTTTATGAGCTTTTGGGAAAAACAAAGCAAAGTATCATTTATATGAATCAAGAGAATACTATTATAATAATACTAATAATACCATGCATATTCTCATTAGAATGCATTCATAAATATATGGAAATAAATATGCACTAAAGAAAGTTCTGTATCTCTTACAATCACTACATAAAGGCAAAAATAATATATATTCATATAACATCTGATAAGTACTATAATAATAAAGTGATAAAGTTATGCAAGGCCAGACACTGTTCTTAGTGCCTGGTATGTATTAATATGTTTAATCAACTTAGCAGCCCCTAAGACAAATATTATTATCTCCATATGTCCAATGAGGAACCGGGGACACAGTTGAGTTACTTCTCAATAGTTCTACTGGTGACTTTCCCTAGTAAGTGTGTGGCAGAATCTGGTACTGAATGGCTTTCTACTAATTCCATACTGCTGATGGTCCTCATTTAAACCTATTTTGCCAAAAAGTCTAACTGCCTTTGGAGGGTTCCTGCAATCTATGCAAAGAAAAGTAAGGGCTCTCACTATGATGCTTCCCTTCCTTAACTTTCTACCACCTTTTGTGCTTTGGTTATTGGGAAATCTACTAATTTAATATCAAGTGGGAGCTCTTAGTATTAAATATATATTATATATATATATATATATATATATATATATATCTCAAAAGGGGATTTTAGAATTAAATCCTTTAAAATTTGATTTAGCTATATGAAAGTAATATTTTATAGTCATTTGTGTGACTCCCTTTTTCACACCCAGGTGAGTACCTGACAAGTTCTGGCTCAGGGGGTATATGCGAAAGTCAGAAATGCTTTCTACCGGTAAGAGAGCTGGGATTTTCTGGGAAGAAAAGACATTTGATTACCAGAAGCTGGGCTTGCTCCATCTGTGGCAGGATTTGTGTTGGTTCATGCACAGTCTTTTAGGAGGTCATCATTTTCAGAGGCACATGCACAACTGTGTGATGACTGGCCCCGATGGAGCTGTGCACTCACTGTAGACCACTACCCAAGAGCTACCTGTACCTGTGACCTGCCTGTCTTTCTGAGAACCTCCAACCATGTGCAAGTGTATGCTTAGGTTTTTGGCAAAATGCATGCAAAACTGTAACGTGAAAGAAATGAGCTAGATTAGAAGTCACTTTTATAAAACTATTTTTTAAAAGAAAAATGGACTCATCGCTTGGACTAGCTTTTGAGGAAGAGTCCCCAGTTTCTAGAAACAGGAAAGGCAAATGCGTTCAGAGACCTTACATGGGGCCGGGCACTGCAGGTGCTTTGGTATTTTAACTCATCCTCAAAATCCTGGGATACCAATGCTACTGTTATCTTTTCTGTACTAACAAGGACACTGAGGCATGGAAGGGACAGCTTGTCCAATACTACAAAGCAGGTCATTGCCCAGGCTGAGGTTCAAAGTCAGTCAGATGACAGAGTGCACACTCTTCACATTCTCAGGCCACCTGTAATACAAGTATTGGTTGAGTATTGGTTGAGTGACCTCTCTCTGTTGGCTACTGCACTTGAGATTGTACATATATTATTAGCTCGTTATTCTTCACAAGAATTCTATGGGGTTGGTCTCATACCCACTTGTTGGAAAAGGAAACTCAGATCAGCTACCTAGTAGCTAGAGACTGGGTCTGGATGGAGACACAAAACTATTTGATTCCAACACTGTCCTCTCCACGATGCCAACATTCAGGGGAGCTGTTTTTGGATTTAAGTTCTGTCAAAGTGCAGATCATACCTTTCTTACTTAGATTCTTAGATCATAGCTTACTGTCTCAAAGTAGGGTTTTTCCCTACCCAAAATTCCATTTATTTGAATCAAGGTCAACCTAGTTTATTTTTTCCCATTTATTACTCGAGAAAAAAAATAAATAGAGTAATAAAAAAGGAAAATTATAGGATCATTTTGACAACCAAATTTTATAAAGTACTTTCAAAAGAAAAAGAAACGTCTGAGAGGTACTTAGAATTCTACACTAGAGAGCCATTTAAAGGAATTTTTGCTCCAGTCTTTAATGCTTCCTTACTTCTTGAAGCCTCTTTCTATCACCCATTTCCTTTTAATCTGTTCCCCATATTAAGTCCTTCTTACCTATGTTTTCGCATGAATGGCATCCACTCAGACGCAGCAAGCTGCTGTTGGAGAAAGAAAATGACTGAAGCTCAGAAGCCAGGGAAGTGGAGAATAACCCCAAAATGGGGAATTTCTCTTAGCACTTGCCTCCCCATCGCCTCAAACTAACCTTTCTCACAGACCACACCCCCAGCTCAATTTCCCTTTCAGCGGGAAATGAAGCAAAGCACATCAATGGAGTAAAACGGTTTTCTCCTCAAAGTCGTAAAACTTCAGTGCCTCCTTCAAAGGGTAGAAAGTGAGCTCCTCTTTAAGGTAAGTGAAGCTCAGAAGAAAAATATCAATATCCTGGGCTCTTAATAACTTCCTTGACAGGAATAGTGACAGAGATAGCTTTTTATCAATCATTACTGAAACTGACTTGAAGTTGAAAAATGACTTCAAGGCATGAAAATATGTCCTTGGTTCCAAAATGTTACTTCTGCATTAACTTGGTTTTAAAGATGAAACAAACAAACAAACAAAAAAAATGCTGAATGTCTCCATTTTAAATATATTTTCTAAATGAAGAATTTTTCATTTTTAATTAATAAATGACTACATGATTCAATGAGCACTGAGTTCTTCAATTGGAAAAATTAGCATGCATTCCATAGTGATTTTCTTTTGCCTTTTAAAAGTAACCTCTAAAAATTTATATGAACACATGCCCAAAATGCACACGTTCAGAAAAAAAAAAAAAAAATTCCAGTGCTAATTCTCTCCCCTCCCACCTTGTATGTATTTTTTAAAAAGATTTTTATTCATTATTTTTAGAAAGAAGGTCAGGGAGGGAGGAAGAAAGGGAGAGAAACATCAATGTATAGTTGCCTTTCACCTGCCTCCAGGTGGGGACCTGGCTGGAGACCTGGCTTGCAATCTGGGTATGTGCCCTGACTGGGAATTGAACCAGTGATCCTTGGGTTCACAGGCCAGTGCCAATCCACTGAGCCATACCAGCCAGGTTTTGTGCATTTTTAATTTATTTTTTATTGTTGTTCTATTACAGTTGTCCCCATTTTCCCCCATTGCTTTCCCCTGCCCTGTCCACTCCCTGCTTCCACAGTTAATCCTGTGTGCATTTTTAAAATGGGATTATTACTTCCCATATGGTTTTGAAACTTGTTCTTTTACCTAAGAAACATACTCAGAGTATATTTTCAACACGGTGGTGTTTGCCAGTTTCATGGGACATATGCCAGGTGAATGGGGACATTTACCAAGAGGCAATTTATCAATAGGGCTCTTGTCCAAATTGAGTGAATTCAGAACTGAGGCTTGGCCCTTGGGCCTGACTGTGAACAGGTGAGAGAGGAACCTGAGCTGAAGAAGGGCAAGCTGGTTGGGACCCAAAAGAGGTAGCCAGAAAACTGCAATACTGGGCCCTTCCAACCTCAGGGCAGGAGGGTCAGGGAGCAAGACCCCGGCAGAGAAAAGATCACTCGCTTGGGCACTTGCTACGGACCAGAACTACCATTTCAGGCGCTGTGTTTCTATTCAATCTGATTCTTTTCTGACATCAGCCTGTGAGCTACATCCAGGGAAGGATTTTATAGACAAAATAGAGCATCAGGAAGGTGAAATAACTTGCCTAAGATCACAGTGAGTTAGAGTTGAGATTGTAGTCAGGGCCGTTTTATTGACTCCGCTTCAACACGGAGTCAAGCTTCATTCTCTCACCAGTGCGCTTTTCCACTATGCCCTCTCCTTTGCGGTACTTGTTCATATGGTTAAATACAGATCCATCTCTCAAGGAAGCTTCATAGGCCATGGTACAAAAGAATCAAGAATTGGGTTCTTTGATGAGCTCAATGGCTTCTATCTTAACTGATATAGTTCACGGTTTATGTTCTTGGAGTCCGTGTGTGTGAAGCATGTAGGTGTGCATGACCAAGAGTCTAGTGATGTTTATAAAAGCATATATTTGCGCACAAGTGTGTATATGAACCTATAAAATTCTATACCTTGCTGATTTTGATAGCCAATGAAAGCACATTTTTAAGGTAGGACATCACATTTGTGCCTACTAGAAATGATTGACCTTTCTACTAGCTAATAAGAAACTAGTGGCTAATCTACTACAAGTGTGTTTTCATTACAAATACCTGATGAGTAAGACTATTTCTAAAATTCAAAATTTAAGCAGAAAGCTCCTGTCCATGTATTAGATTTTTTTTTTTTTTCTATTTATGAAGGCACCGTGCAACACAACTTTATTTATCTGCTGTTTGAAAGAGCAGGCTGCAGATATCTTCTCAAGTATTTTCACTATTCCTATATAAACTAGTATTCATAAACTCTTTGTTAGATCCCCTCCCAAAGCAATTTCACTAGTTATTTTGATTTATAGTACACTATTATGGCCACACAATAGAGAAAAGAAATTTTCAATCACTGGCCTCCGTCTTGTCATGCAATTTGATGCCACAATTCCCAGCTGGTTCAATTTCAAGTCTTCGGTAGTCGTACCTCCATATACCAAGGCATTATATCTGCAATTGCATGTGTGGAGACTTATTAAGCATATTCCCTCTACTTTCCTGGCTATTATTTTCCATACTCCCATTTACTAACCAATTCTGCCCTTCTGTTTGAACATGTCTAGAAAAAAATGATCTTACAGTAATGGACTCAAAAAGTGTTTACTTTGTCTAAGTTAGAGAGAGTCCTTTTTAAAAAATTATGACCACACATATCAAATGGGCACTATGCAATGCCTAGCAATCTTCTCACATCTGCCCTATAAAGATCCAGGCTCCAAGAAGACCACACTGTACTTTCTCTCTCCTTCAAACATCCATTATACTCCACCCACAAATGCTTTTTACCTTACCCCACTTCATATTAACAGAAAAAGAAAGCAATCAGACACAATGTCTCTGAACTTCCCATTATGGAGGCATCAACATCTCTGCCCATATTCTCTGCCTTCCTTTGCATAGAACACAGGGAAGGAGAGTCTATGCTACAACCAACGCTGGTTCCTCTACAGTAGCAGGGCCCTCAGTATTTTTGTCCCTGTCATGTCACCATCCCCTAGAAAACCATCTAGAAGGAGCTTGCTAAATATAGGTTGAATAAATGAAGGAATGAATGAATAAGAAAGGATTCATCTATCCTGAATAAAGAAGACAGAGCAAACACAAGATTTTTAGGGCAGTACTCCAAGTCTGTAGCAGATAGCTAGATGATCATATATGAAACAAATGATAAATAAATAATAGAAGATATGTACTGTTGCCCCATTTCCTCAGTCTTTGTCTTACCTGGCTTCTACAGTGTATCTAACAATTCATGGTCACATTTATAGAGTACACTAACAGAGCCAGGTACTGTCCCCTGCATCTCTAGTGTCCATAACAATGAAAAGGTTGTATGTGATGAAATGGAGGCTCAGAGATCAGGTAAGTTATCCATGGCCAACTAGTAAGTAAAGCAGAGCGAATTCAAATCCACATCTATCTGATGTGAAAGCCCATGCTGGACCTAGCTGGGTGGCTCAGGTTGTGAAAGCATCATCCCAATACACCAAGCTAGATTGCAGATTTCCAGTCAGGGCACATACAAGGAGCAAACAATGAATGCATGAATAGATGGAACAACAGATCCATGATATTTTCTTTCTCTGCCTCTCTGTCTCTCTCATCCTTTTTCAACTAAATAAATACAAAATTTAAAAGAAAAGAAAGTCCATTCTCTCTCCATTCAACCACACTGGTCATTTGACTGCAGGTACAAGCCCAACTAGTTTCTTATTAAATTCTATGAGGGTTAGGACTTCATTCACCCGACAATCAGTAAGGCTTGGAAATGTCACACTGCCAAGTCATTGCAGCCTCATTGTGTCACTCCTGAAGTCTGCGTAGACACAGAGCTAGGCAGAGAGAATATGGTGACCCTACTGAGAACTTCACATCTAACTTTCTGTCTTGGAGGATAGATTTTGCTTTCTGTATCTCCAGCTATGAACTTTAATCATGCCAGAGAAAGCAAGATGTTCTCAGCTCACAACAGGGACAGATCCTGGTTTTGTGGGGCCTGAATCTTACACATTTTGGAGGAGAAGAGTCTCTAAGAAAAGACAAAAACAATCGCAGATATAAAATTTGGTATTAAAGTTATTTAGAGTGGAGATGGAAAAGGGTCCACATATTTGAGGGACTCTGTAGTTTA
The DNA here is from genome assembly GCA_004026585.1 of Noctilio leporinus. NCBI lineage: Eukaryota > Metazoa > Chordata > Mammalia > Chiroptera > Noctilionidae > Noctilio > Noctilio leporinus. The sequence goes on from PVIW01000030.1 coordinate 415,136, forward strand.
AGCTTTCTTTACTTCAAGTAATTCTGTATCTGACCTTGACTCAGCCCTACCTGAGAGGCAAGTACATTATGGGTGAGAATTTAGACTCTCCAAGCTGATAATACAGAATTGAATCCCAGCTATGATCTTAGGTAAGTGATGGAAACTTTCAGAGCATACACTTTCTAATTTGTTAAATCTTTACTTACATAGTTGGTGTATAAAAGTTATTGTCAATATGAATAATGCATATAAAGTACTGGCCATAGTGCCTGGCAGAGGATATGCTCAATAAAGTGCTTATTCAGATATTACTGATATTATTAGCATCTGATGCAAATAATCTTTCTCATCAGCATTGGGACTTCTCTACATGAGGCCTGCCTTCTATATTCATCTGATGCCTGTCTGAATGCCTGCCCACCAGGAATCTGGGACTAGACACTAAGTCTTCACCCATATGGATCACATTTCGACATTCCTCACCAGCTGCTCCAGGACTTCTGTTTCTACCTGCATACCAGAAACCTCCCTCCCCTACTTTCCTCAGCATAAACCAGTTAAACTAGAAAATAGCAGTATGAGGAAAAAAGGTTTATAATATATTAAGTAAATAAAGAGCCAGAAATCCTGTAATTACAACTAATAAGATTATTCTTACAGGGTTTTATAAAATTTGGATAATAAGAATATGTAAAGGTATTAGCACTTCACCTAGAATTTATCACTCTATAGTAGATGATGCAATTATTATGTATTTAATGGTACCAATTAGTTTTGTCACTTCTAATAAGTCAATTAACCTTTCTGGGCTTCAATTACTCATTAAATGAGGGGGTTGGACTCCAGTTTCTATGATTCTTGCTAGTTCCAAAAAATATATTAGTATAAATATATTGAATATCAATGCATTATTCTCATCTCAATTTGGAATATACCCAGTTTGAATAGTTGTCTTTGGAACTAACATGAGAGGGAGGAGAAGTTACTCAAAGGAAAACAGCATGACTCCTTTATGTGAAATACTCTTACCATGGCAGATGCTCGAGGAATATAATTTGATTTTTTTAAATGTCTACTCTAGTGAAGACAAGTTACATTGGTCCTTAGATGCACATAAGAGAGGGGTGTGTATGCCAGGATCTTGGAGCAGCCTGGTAAGAAGATGAGAACTAGACCTGATCACACCATAGGGCAGGTGAAAGGGCCAATCTAACCTGACAAAGAGATATGAATATTTAAGCCTGAACATATGCTGAAGGTTGGTCATGATAACTACAGGCAGTTTTCCCAGATAAGGGAGGTCTGACCAAAGATAACCAATGTCTTGAGAGGTGTCTGGGGCAGAGCGAAGAAATACCTAGAAGTAAATGCCATCCTCAGATTAGCATATAGATATGGTGTAGAAACTGCTATCATGACCCATAAAAAAAGGTAGGATTGAAGGTTCGTAGAGACTTTGTATCCTAACCCTTAGTGGCTTCCCAGAGAAGCCACAGAGACTAAAAGTCAGTTTTTACAATGGCCCTGCATGATGTGACTTTGGCCATCCCTCCATTTCTGGTCCCACTCCCCTCACCAGCTCCCTGTTCCAGTCCCAGTAGCCTTCCTTGTGCAACTTGGATATAAGAAACACACCTTGTTTCACAAGCTCTTGTCCTGGGTTGTCCCTTACCTTGGAATCCTCTTGTCCCAGACTCTACTGTCTTCCCCATTCATTTCTTTCACATACTGGCAGAAAAGTCAATTCTTCACAAAGACTTTTTTTTTAACCACTCTATCATAAAAATAACCCCGATTCTGTCCCTTTGTTATAATTTATGCATGTCTCTATTAGCTATCATATCGCACCTCCTTTTGTTTTTCCTTTTGGTTTTCTTTCCCAATAGTACCTAAATTCTCTAAGGACTGGTTCTGTGATCATTACTGAGTAGAGAACAAGTAGGGCACACTAGAGGTAAGCATACATAGGGAATGACTGCATGAATCATTTCTACTACAACTATTCTGTCTCCTCTACATTTTGGTAGCACAATGTTTGTATCTCAAAAATTGGCAGGTCAACTTCAAGCATAGAAGATTTTTTTTTCTCTGTTTATGGCTGCATCCTTGGAGCCTTGAATCATGGTTGGCACTAGAGAATTGCTCAGTAAATAATCTTAAAAATTGTTTACCATGACAATAAAAAATTTTCTTCATTGTAGTTTCAAGGAAAAAAAACAATGATTGTTCGTTCTTTGGTTCCAGGAACAACACCAGAACCAATTTAAAACCCAACCCAAACAAAGAAAAAAAAAAAAAAAAAAAGATGACTTTCCATTAGTAACAAGCACACTTTGGCAAGCCACCAAACCTACACCCCCCAGCAGTGTTTTGCTTTGATCAAATGTAGTCTATAAGTACTGCTCTCTCTTGCTTCACAGGCAAAGAATTCAGGTTTTGGTTTCAGGCACTGAGTGGTGAGCTCTTTTCTTTGGAATAAAAGACAATGGTGCATGGATATAATGGCCAAACTCACAATCATTTGTTGCATCCTGGACAGAATTCCAAGCACACACAAATACTAACTCATTTACCCAAGGTCATGAAACTAATATATATCAGACCTAGCATTTAATTATCATCGAATGCAATTATTGTGGGTTTAGAGTCTGTGCTCTTTGTTCTATAGCCTGTAGCATGTGTAAGAAAATTGAAACACAGTCACTGGCATTGTTTCAGTAATAAGGTTCATCTAGGTGATAAGCCAGCTGACCTGTGCAAACACTTTTCAAAGATTTGCCTCTCACACCCAAGGGGTGAAGTCCAAGCAGAAAGGTCACAGTAGGCCTCTGTGAAATGGAGCAAGCAAGCATCATGAGGAGGCTCGGGGGACACTCAGCTTCCTGCTTTTAGTAATCAGAGTGATGTTCAATTAGAATAACTGCCCTTGTGATTTGTATGGGCATCTATTAGGTGTTGAACCTGGGTTTTCCAGAAATTCATCCATTGGGCTACTGAATGGCTGTCAGGTAGTAATGACTCTCCATTAGGAACATATCCAGACAAGTTACTGAGGTAGAAAATGCCTCAATTTATGCCTAAGTGTTCTTTGTAGTAGCACCTGTCTCTGATGATAAAGCTAAGCCGGAAAGCATAAAACTTACCATCCCCCAAGCTTTAGACTCCTTGGATGTTAGAATAATTGGTCTGCTGTCAGAATAACTCAGGACAGCTAAAATTTGGATACATATTTTGTGGAATTTTGACTATGCCTGAAGTTTATTTTCTGAGTCTAATTCATTAGATTTTTTTTTTTTTCCTCTTCTGCAGAGTTCTGTCTAAAACAAGTCATTTCAACTCTCCGGAACTCAGTTTACTTACTAAAATCATCAATTGGGAACTGGAAATTTCTCAAGGATGTTTCATTCTATGAAGACTTGATAAATCAGAAAGTCAATTATGTTAATTATAGATGTAACTTTTGCTTCTTCTTCCTCATTTTTGGGGCCTACCATAATAGCTGTGCATTTACATAGAACACCTCTACATGGAACTATAAGTAAACAAGTTCAGTCAAATTAAAATAAAAAAATAATCATTTATTTTTATAGGGATAGTCTATAGGAAAGGTTTATATTAAAAAAGGCTTTTATTTTTCTGTGATACTTCATCCTATTTTTGAATATTTATCTTCTGACTGGCATGTGCATCACTGCCACCAGGAAGAGATTGGAATTAATCCAGACTCCTTCATTGTATTCTCTTGTGATCTTGAGCAAGTTATTAATTTCTCTGAACCTCCAGTTCATTATCTACAAAATGGAAATAACACCTGCAATCCTGCATGGTTGGTATGATCATTTCAGGGCATGGCACATATAACAAGACTCCTTTTATCCTCTTGGTCTTATAAGTAGATTCCCAACTAAAGTAAGTTTTCCTCCCTCTGCTGCAGTCTTTCCCCCATAACCAGAACTGTGTTCCTTCTTGCTTTATACCCACTAAAAAAGACTGGAGTATGTATTCTCCGGTGATGACCATCCTGACTAAGCCTACAAACCCACTAGAACTTTTCTTATGCTCTCAATCAATGCTGGATACTCTTACTCCAAAACCCTATTTCTATATGGATCATCTTACTACCTTGGTTTGTCCATCAATCAATCCTCATTGTAAATCTCAGACCTTTTACAAACAGCATCCCTCCTGGATTCAACATCTCATATTTACCCTGGAGCATTTTATGTAGATTTTTCTATTCTCCCAAATCATCAGCCTTTCTCTGTCCCATATATTTCCAGTTGTCCCACTGTCATCCAGAACAAAGCAGATACAAATTGGGTTCAGTCAGAGTCTACCTACTCTCTCTTCTCAATTTTTCTCCAGGGCCCCATGAAAGACTACACTTGATTTAATGAGACTGTAATGCAGATTCATTTAGGTTACAAGGTTTAATTTATGAGAGGCTTTATGGTATTCCTTATGCTGAATTTATAGAATAGTATTATCAGCCTATCTATTAAACAATGTCAGTGACTTAGAGAGTCTCACATATAGACTATGTCCAGAAAGGATAAGGAGAGTTAATGGATAATTGACTTGAAACTTTTTCCTCATTACCAGAATTTGCCATAGCCATCATATGGGAAGAGCTAGAAAATTAAAGTCACAGAATAGAATACAGAGCCTGATGACCTGAGTGTGAAGTTCACCTTTATGACATATCGGTTGAATAACCATGAGCCAAGTTCCTTAGCCCCTAAAGTTTTTTTCAGTAGGTCTAAGTTTACCTATTACAGAGGACCATGGTGAAGATTAGCTATTACTCTATATTAATACTAATACTACACTATGTTTAACACTTTAATACACTGTTTAATACTATACTATGTTTAACATGCCTCATAGATAGGTGATATTCAATAAAGCAAAATATTAATACTATTTATTACTATTTCATTTAAGGAGGTTAAAAAATCAAGATTAGCCCTGGCTGGTAGCACAGTGGATAAGGCGCCGGCCTGCGAACCCAACAGTCGCAGGTTCGATTCCCCAGCCAGGGCACATAACCAGGTTGCAAACCAGGTCTCCAGTCAGGTCTGTGGCTGGAGGCAGGCGAAACACAGCCATACATTGATGTCTCTCTCCCTCTCTGCCTCTCTCCCTTCCCCTCTTTCTAAAATTAATGAAATAAAATCTTTAAAAATAATAATAATTTTTAAAAAAATCAAGATTATAGAGGCCAAATAGTAGCCCCAAATCACATGACCATTAAGAGGCATGGCTCTAATTAGCACCTAAGCAAAATAACTCTGGATTCTCTGTGTATTACCTCTGAACGTACTAAATCCTCTTATTCTAATAGTTCCTTTTTATGCATTAATGTCCTTAAAATAAAGTATTAACTATAAACACACTAAAGAAATTCAAATAGGTAAATATTTCTTTATGTCAGTCCTAGATGGTATAAAAAATAATATATGTAGATTTTCTAATATCACCATAAATTATTTTTACATTTCTTAAGCATTACAGTTTAGAAATACTTTTCTGATAGTCCAAATACACATCAGCTTTTGCCTCCCATTGTATTTGGGGAAGTGGATTAATGGGAGAATTAAGGAGAGTCTGTTTTATGCGTTTCAATTAAGTTATTTGAGGTAACAGAGCACAGCTCCAGTCATTTCTGGGCCCATGGTCCTCATTAAACATCCTGGAAGCACAGAACTCTTTTCTGATTGTTCAAATTTATTGACAGACCCAATATATCCATACTTGTGTCAATAGCACAGGAGAATTAAGAACTTAGGTTCCAAAAATCTTTCTCTGTGCATATGAATAATACATAGTTTAGAACTCTCAAGGAAGCTCATATTATAGTATTATAGATATCTTCTAAATGAAATGAGCTAAATATATACAGAAATTAATGCAGATTCTACAAGAGACTTAACTTACTAGTTGATTTCTTTTTGTCTTCTTATCAAAGACAAATAACAATACAATTTTTTTTCAAGTCATGTGTTATTGTGTTTTTGTAAAATGCCTTTTATCAAAATTAGTATTAGGAAAAAGGATGGGTCTTTCTTAGTTCAGTAACTCTTTCAGCCTAATTTAATGCATATTTGGATGAAAAGCAGATATTTTCACAGCTCAGTGTTGCATATAGAAATAATGAAATAGCTTCCCCATTAACATTTTCATTCAATTTCTTCATGGAATGCATAAACCAAAAACTACTTTAATTTTTATACCTGGAAAAGAGGCAATTTACTGTTGTAAGGTTTTAGTATTCTAAACCAGCCTAACTCTGGGGCTTCTTATACTCCTAAGTGAGTAGAATGTGCCTGTGAATTAAAAACACTAGCTGGGTGGGTTATCCTCAAAACTTTACTCAAGTTCAAATCATTATTTGCACATATGCTGGCCTGGAGTTAAGGTTACTTTTCTGAAAAGAAACATATTGCAGTTTAACAAAATTACAAAATACAAATAAATAAACAATGAAAGAAACCACCATAAAACAAAAACAACTGAACTTCAAAATGTTAATAAACAATAACATGGTATACTTATTTTTTATTGGAACCCCAGGTAAGTTTTGAGAAACTGCGTTATAGGAATGTGTTGAATTGCATCCCCAAATGTCAAATCCTAGAGCTAAAGAAAAGGACATTTCTTTAGTCTCTTGAAATGCAATGAAAACGTCTCTGAGATATGATGAATGAGTCCACTATGGGAGAGGAGTGCAAAGTCCAACAGCTGCGCTGCTTATCAATTACAAAATAGGCCATCAATACCCATTTCATAGGAAAGGGTATGTATTATGTACTCATCAAACTGTCATTGCCTAATGGACTCCTAGACTTTTTGAAATGGAAAGTTTTGTGGAGATTATCAAGTCCAGTTTTCTCATTTTAGACCACTAAACAGGTAAAGTGGCTTCCCAAAATTAGAAAGTCAGAGGATGGCAGGCGAGGGAAAATAATCTATACTCTTATTACTGTTTTTATTTTCTCATGTTCAAGAATGTCACCCACTGAATGGAATTCTTTTTGTTTAGAAATAGATGCCATGGATCTATGTGTAGCATTGTGTGTGGGCAGATCAGGCCTGGTCTGGAACAAAAGCAACTGGGATAATCCAGGACCCACTTCCCAGTCTTCTGCAAGAATGCCAGCTCTCGGTACTCAAAGATAAGCAAACAAAACTTTCAGACTTGTACATGACTCATTTATTTGAAGTGCATTTATTCTATACATATTTAAAGTGAGATAATAACTGTATTTTGTGAACAGGATGTTATATGTGCCCTGAGAATGTAATGCATATTGCACATGTAATGATACAAGAAGGAAAACTACATCTGGAATGATAACTCTACTGTAAAACTATTTTAAGGTTCGATGAAAACGTTTAATTATTGAGGGAAAACATTTTAAAACCATCATTATAGAGCTTTAACATAGGTCCAAAGTTTTCTACTGAATACTCAAATCTTTTTACTAGGACACTTTAGCAGATACATGAGAATGGTGGGAGAAATTCTTATCTCCAACTTAGACATGTGAAATTGTGGGGGTAGGAGGGACCTCCTATGGGAAATAAAGCTAAATAATCATCATCAGAGTTTATTTTTAAGAAAGCTTCAGAAAATCTATGAAGATGCTATTTAATAATAAATGTCTATCCTTTTCATTAGTTAAAATGAGGCTATGACTTTAGATTTGTGCATATTCTCATCTACAGATTCAAACTATGTACAATGAACTATAACAATTCAATCTATTCCTTTGTTTTCCATTTCCTGTAAGCAAAGTATGTGGCCAACTTAAATCTAGTTTTGAAGGGTTTCTGAGGCTAGCATTCATTTTGGAAATAAGTCTTATACAAACTTCAAGACAGAAATCACTGTTGTTCTCTGTCTCTATCAACATTTACACATTACATATAATTTCTTCCTAGAGTGATTATCAACATTTTACCTTTTAAAAACACAAAACACTTTCTGAAAACACTGTAAATCAACTATGGATTGATGTTGAAGTTTATAAGAGAGAACACTCCTTCTCTCCATAGTATTAGTACAGAGTTGGCCTGGGAAATGCTGATATTGTAAAAATATAAAACACATGATAGAAAGTGTTTATACAACTCAGTACAGTTTGGAGTACAAGTAATAAAAAAAAAAAAGAAAAAATTCATAAAGGTCAGTAGCCCTTAGAGGAAGGAAATACACACTCTTATTTGGAAAAGTAAATATTTTTGCTCCTAAAAAAACCCCAAAACACAATACATCCCAGAAGCCAGAATATAAGCCATCAACAAAAGAACTTAAAGAATGACCGACCATACATCTTCCATGAGATCAGGTAAAACAATTCCCTCAATATGGCTAAGAACGCTGATACTACTCCATGTAACTGTCAGTCTCAGAAAACATAAACCAGTACTTTGAAATGGGAGGTTCCGTCCCATTTGCCAGGTGGAATAACACACCCTAATAAACAGAGACACCCAACCAAGTGCCTGCGTCATGGCAATGCACAAGATAGAGTCCATTTTATAGAGTAGTCACCCCTTCCAGGGTATAGAATTTTATCTTCTTTTTAGAGCTATGAATGCTTCCATGGAAGAAGGCCATGACAAGTGGTCCGCAAACTTACTTAAAATTACTGGAACAAACCCTGCTTTCTACCATCTCTCACCACAATGAGTTACAGACAGATGTTTCTGATCACCTACATGAGAGTGACACACTTACTATCATTTGTCATTTGCCATTTGTAAATGCGATCTTATTTGTGCCACATGTGGCAGTCACCTCTGGATGTCAAGGTTAGTTGTGGATGTAAAATATTTATAACATATTTGTATTTCTACTCAAGCTTCACATTTAAAGCAGGGAGATAACCAAAGTATAATCATGTCAACCATCACCTAGGGCTGCGTTGAAATTTTTCTCTGACACCTTAAGAGAAACAGTCACCATCTGTGTGCAAACACACTCTCCAATGTGTCTAGGGCAGTAGGAAAATAAGAACCTAAATGTACTCAGGTTCTTAAAGGCAACTGAAATTCAGGAAAAGATAAGGACAAGTACACATCTTATTTTTTAAAGCAAAAGATGACTGTTAAAGAGACTAGGAGAATGAACCTCTGGTAAACATAAAGGACAACACTCGATAAACCGTTTGCTGTTTGGATTCTATGCTAAGGTCTGTCATATGAGCTGGGGACGCTGCCCCATAAACTCTCTGTTGGGATGTAACATAAGTAATATTATAAATATGTCTCAAGACAACCTGATAACAAGCTTGTCAGTCTTAGGCTTCAATCTTAAATCGTAAGAAAATATAATAAATGTATATCCATTTCCATTTGATGAAAGCATTCACATAGCAACAAACAGATGAACCTCATAACATATTCAAATAAAATTGGCTGATACAATAAAAGGGGATAGTAGATAAAACAATCTAATATCCAGATGGACTAAATGTTCTCAATATAAGCAGACATGCCAGTTATAAACCTTCCATTTCCTCAGTTTTGGTTCTAACATTTTGATTTAAAGTGTTGCTCATAGTTTTAACATTCTTTTGCTGTGAAAACATTACTGAAACTTACAAGAAGTTTATCTCATTAATCCTTTCTACCTTGAAAAAGCTGCCTCTCTTCATGTCCACCCCACAGTTAACATTTCTCGGATCTCCTTTCAGGTGCCTTTTACATTCCCTTTAAGAAATTTTTTTTTATTGCAAAACAGAGAATTTTTAGAAGTCACTAAAAAGCACTCCCTTACCTTCTAAACCTGCTTCAATCAGCCCAAACTGTTCCAATAATTTAACAAAAAGCACAATGACGATCAGAACTGCTATCATTTCAAGCCCTTCCAAGTTCATGGTCAGCTAGGTCATGGTCCGATAACAGCCAGTGAGAAGTGCTTGTCTGCCTGGCTTTCTTTGTAAAGCCATTAAACTACATTAAGAAGGCTACTGCCAGCGGAGTAGGGGAGGAGGAGAGCTGGAGGGAGGGAGAGAGAGAGAGAGAGAGAGAGAGAGAGAGAGAGAGAGAGAGAGAGAGAGAGAGAGAGAGAGAGAGAGAGAGAGAGAGAGAGAGAGAGAGAGAGAGAGAGAGAGAGAGAGAGAGAGAGAAGGAGCGAGATGGAGAGGCTGAGAGAAAGGGCGTGAATGAGAGAAAATGCATTCATCCTGTCTACAGTAGCAGAGGCCAGAAGTGGAAGCCGGATCAAGTCAGCCCGTCGGAATTAGGCACTTCCCGGGGGGGTTATCAGTCTCCCAGAGAGACAGCCACGCAGGAAGTACCACGCAGATCACCCCAAGACCCCAGGAGGTCACCAGAAGGTCTCCAGGAAACATGACGTGGGTCAGTCAGTGGTGGCTAGGTGGCCGCTCATCCAGCCAGCCGAGCAGCCCTGCTGGTGGCTTTGTTGGGCTGGTCAGTTGCCTTGGAAACGGAAACTAACCAAGGCTGGACTCCTGCTGCAGACAGGGACCAGAGCACTGCATCTTGAAATAAACCTGAAAATGCCGGGGGGCGGAGTAGCAGCGCGGCTTCAGCGGCTTCAGAGACACTGTTTACTAGTCAGGAAAAGCGGAGTGTGTATTTGGTCCCAGCTGGATGAGAACAGAGAGAAACGAGGCTTAAGGGAGTCGTGCAGAATTCACTTGCTTCTTTTCAATGAGTTGCTTTATCCCAGGGCGCACCCTGAGTCGTCGGGAACTAATATTCTGGGTTGAACAGTGATTATCATACAGTTTCAAGTGAAAGGTGCAATAAACTAATAAGTGTTCTTAATAATTGTAAATTGTAGAGTTAAGCAGCTACCTCATGCATTAGCTCATTTCCCTTCAATACACTAAAATATAGGCTGTTTTTTAGTGTGTACTTCCTATGCTTAAAAAAAGAAAAAAAAAAAAAAAAAGAAAAGAAAAAAAAACATGCTTCAAGTAAATCTGCAGCCACAGGCAACTTTTGAAGAAAAAAAAAATCAATCAGAAACAAAATCTTGCTCTGAGTTTCTGTTTCTACCTTGCACAATCATTCACCCCTCCTCCCACCCCATTGCTGCCCCAATAAATCAGACCCACATTAAAGTACAGGATTTAACAAAAAGCATTACAAAGCATCTCAGAAAGCCAATTCAAATCTCCATTTCATAGATGAACAAACTGAGGAAGGACCAAGGAAGCTGAAGGAAGATCAGTCAAAGGCAGAGCAGGCTAGAATGCAGGCCTCCCACATGTCTGGTCGGCTTTTGAGACAATGGTTGAGTGTGGACTCCAGGGCCCAGATGTCTGGATTCAGGTCTAAGATCTCTTATGCCAACAGTGTGACCTTGGGTAAGTTACTCAATGTCTCCGTGCTTTCAGGCCCTTGTCTGCAGAAAGGATCATGGTAGTAGTGCTTAGCCTCATTGGACTGTTGAGGTAATTAATACTTTCAGAACAGAGTGAGTGTTCAGTCACTACTAGGTCTGTTTTTATTCCAAGTCTCTTTATGCTGTGTGGATACCCTGTAGGGTTGCCAGAGTAATGACCCTGAGACAGAGCTCTCATATTATTATTTCCTTACTAAAAAAACTTCCCTTGGCTCCCTGTGTCCCTACTGAATAAAATCCAAGCTCTTTTCAACAACATCCTGGTCTCTCCAGCATCTGATGGCAGCTGAGGATGGCCTTATTTCTGTCCATCACTCTACCTGACAGCTCAACCTCCTTCCCCCAGACTCATTCCAAGTTCCTGCCTCAGGATCCAGTCTTTGTTTAAAGACTGGATCTGTTTGAAAAACCCTTTTTATGCCATCTCTGTCTCACAAGTTCCTAAAATGTTTCCATGGAACGTCTCCAAGCAGAATTGGAGGGAATTTCTTCCCCGCCCTTTATTTTTTACTATTTTTTCCTGTTATGATACACTATATTATAGCAACTTGGGTGTAATTATTCCCATTTAGGGGCAAGTTTATAAAGGGCAGAAATAATGCCTTCCTTTTCTGTCTGTTCCCCACATGTTTTGATGGGTGGCACATCACATTTCGGAGATTCCTGGCATATATAGTTGTTGGCTAACAATAATCATCATTCATTCATTAATTACCACCTACCAGATGCTTTGCATACATTGCTTTTTCCCTTTTAGCCTCTCTGAAATTAGGTATAATTATGTGGGATTTACAGAAAAACACTGAGCCACGGAGTTTAACTAGTAGCCTCAAGGTCTTGCTGCTGGTAAGGGATGGGATCAAGATTCAAATATCCAATTTGTTTAACTGAAGCTCATTCTTCTTTCCATTATTCCCCACAGCTTTAATTGAATTAAATATCCAAACACTGGCACAAATATTTATCATCCCAGGAATGAAGGTCATAACCAAATTGATCCTCCCAAACAGTTGTGTGACATTTTAATTAATCCATTAACCCCTGTAACTTTGCAACATGGAAAGATTACAAACTTGTAGTTAATTGAATTCATGGATCTTCCTGCCTATTTATTCACCAGATTATTATTGCTTAAATCACATCAGCCTCTGGTCTCCAGAAAAGATTTTTCTATTTTCTATCCAGGGGAGCCCTTGAACTTGCTCCATAAATGACAGTCAATGATCAGGTCCTTTGTATTTATATTTAACAGTTGATGCTCTGGCAACAAAACCAAAAATGAACAAGTTGGACTTCACCAAACTAAAAAACTATCTGCAAAGGAAACCACTAACAAAATAAAAATGCAACCTGTAGAGTTGGGGAAAGTATTTTGAAACCACATTTCTGAAAAGCAGTCAATATCAAAGGTATATAAGGAAAAAAAAAAAAAAGTATATAAGGAACTCATATAACTCAATAGAAAAAAATCAAGTAATTTGATTTAAAAATGGTTGAAGGTCATGAAGAGACTTTTTTCAAAAACACAGAGAAATAGCCAACAGGTACATGAAAAGGTGTTCAACATCATTAATCATCAGGGAAATGCAAATTAAAGAAGGTAGAAGGCTTAGTCAAGGATCATACATGAATAACTCACAGGAAAAAAAGAAAAAAAACTATAGTGAGGTATCACCTCACACCTATTTGAATGGCTAGGAAACAGACATGATTTGACTTAGGGTGGCAGGCACACAATGCAATATGAAGATTATGCATCATAGAAATATACAGTTGAGACCTATATAATCTTAAGAATCAATGTCACCTCTAGAAATCTAATTAAAAAGAAAAATGATAAGAGGTAGGTGTTGGTGAGAATGTGAATGAAAAGGAACTTTTATGAATTGTCAGTGAGAATTTAAATTAATACCACCACTGTGGAAAACAGTGTGAAGTTTCCTCAAAAACTACAACTAGAATTACCACATAATTCAGCAAACTCTCTTCTGGGTATAGATCCAAAGGACATAAAATCAGTACTTTGAAGAGATACCTGCACTTTCATGTTTATTATTATCATTATTCACAATAGTGAAGATATGGAAACAGCCTGTCAATGGAGGAATGTCTAAAGAAATTGTAATACACACAGACACACACACATGCAAACACAAACACACTGTGATGTTGTTCAGCCTTTAAGAAAAGTAATCCTGCCCCTTGTGACATTATGGATGAATCTGGAGGACACAATGCTAAGAGAAATAAGCCAGGCACAGAAAAAATATACTGCATGATCTCACTTATATGTTGAATTTAAAATAGCTAAATTCATACATGCAGAGAATGGAATGTTGGTTACCAAAGTCAGGGCACTGGGACAAACAGGAAGATGATGGTCGAAGTGTGCAAAGCTGTAGTTATGTGGGATGAGTACATCCTAGAGATTTAATGTACAGCATGCTGGCTATAGTTAATAATGCTGTCATGTACTCTTGAAATTTGCTAAAACAGTAAATTTCTGGTCCCCTCAAGGCCAAGCCAAAAGTTACTATGCAAGATGACTGCAGTAATCATGTTACTATGTATATGTATATCAAAATATCATAGTGTACACCTTAAAATAAATACAATTTTTCTTAAAGGTGATGTTGCTGGGCTGAGAATTGGTGTAGGCATGTTGCTGGTGAAAAGCCCAGAGTGAGGTTCTTTCCCCTTAGACTGGATGTTAAAAGTTATGGGTTCCTCAGGCCAGAATTGCATCTATCTGAGCTGTGGGGATTCCTTTCAGGCCATTGACCTCATAGGCTCTGACCTTTGCCCTTGCTGTCCCCTCCGTTGGAATGTTTGTTTCTAGGTTACTCCATGGATAGGTGACTTTACATAGGTTTTGGTTCCAAACTGCCTGTCACAGTGAGGTCATCGCTAACTGAATGGTGTAAAAACACTCCACCTTCCCCAACTCTGGGGTCACTGCCCTCAATTTTCCTCCAAAGCACAGCCACCACTTGTGATGTGTATTTGTTTACTCATTTATCCAATGTCTTCAGTTAGACTATAGCCTCCTGCCTATGAAGGCAGAGATTTTTGTCCATGTTGTTCACTGGGATGGCCTTGAACTTAGAATAGCGCCAGGCACATAAAAGGCAGTGACTAACTTCTGCATGAACAACAGTGCTGATACTGTCGCCTAGTCTTCAAAGCCACCTGCTCGCTCACCCCCTGCCCAGACCTCACCCCTAGTTATCTGGAGTGCAAAGGGTGTCTGTGGACTCTGCTGAGGTTTCTGCCGGCTTGGTGAGGAGACCCTGTGCTGAAGAAGGCTGCACAGCAGCCCCTGCGTTCCTGACCTTGACTTTAAGGCGAGCAGTGAGCCCCACCCACTTGAGCGTGTGGGTCCTGTTCTCTCAGAGTTTAAGGTCAATTTTATCTACAGTGGCTGGTGATGCGACCAAGGAAAACCAGTACAAGGCAGGCATGAAGCAGGTCTCCCTGGAGAGAGCCCTCCCTTCCTTTCCTCTTCCTCCAAAAGACCACCATAGTCTAAACTGGCAAAGTGGCTTTGTGGGTAACTCTGAGCTTTCTGCCATAGCTTTGAATCAAAGGAAAGCATGAATCTGTATCTTTCCATCCTGTAAAGCCCGGCATTTCCTTTTAAAAGACAAATATTGGAGTGACCAACAGAAAGGAGAAGCCAGGTCTTTGGCCTCTAAACCTCAGTTTGCTGGCCTTCGAAATGGGGCCAGTACTCCTCCCTGCAGGGCTTCCATGCTGCCCCATCAGGGAGGGCATGCTTTTCCTACTGGGCTGAGCACATGAACTGTCCTATCCTCACAACCACTCTGTGAAGAAGATGAAGATTTCCACTCCCATCTTACAGATGAAGAAACGGAAGCTCAGGAAGAGCTAGTAAATAGTCCCATGTCCCAAAGCATTAAAAACCAGTCAGCTGTACACTGGCTGTCAGAAGAATGCCCATGTGAAGGACTTAACAGCGGGCCAATTTCCACTAAGTACGTAATAAATGTTTCCCTTCACGGACAGGCAAATGCCAGTGGGATAAGTCACTGATACTGTATTGTGCCTTTCCAAAATAGTAATTGCCCTTTCTGGGCTGTGTATTTGCCCTTTCAGACACAGGAAAATTCTGTGCCCCTGCACTGGGGGTGGGGGTTAGGGCCAGGGCAAGTATGAGGCAGTGGTGAGAGAAACGGGGTGCTGTGGTGATATTTTGTCAAAGGCTTTTTTGTGACCTTCTCTCAAAGACCAACCAGGTGGGTTACAGGCAGATTCAGCCCTTCCTGCTTAAAGAACATTCCACAAAACAACTTTGGGGACTCACTAAGGCTCTACAGCTGCATGCAATCTTTCTTGGCCTGTTTCCGGAAAGATGAGGATACCTAATTAAAAACACTCTTACTGTGGCTCTTCAGGGCTTATCCCTCAGATGAGGTTTACTCACAACCAACCCCTCCTGGCAGGAGTAAACCCCTTTCTCCTATTTTCAGCAAATCATGTTTTCTTTCAAAATGAGAGGTGAGGCTGCCCTTTGAGGAAGTGAGGCAGGGTGCAGAGAGGTGCTGGTTATGCCCATCTTTTTCACTCCAGGTTGGCGATGGTATTGATGGGGGTGGAGGAGGAGAGAGGGTGGGTGAAGAGCTTTCTCTTAGGCAAGTCTCAGAGCCTCAATGAGTTGGTCTGGTCAAAAACTAAACTTGATTTCATTTTCTTGATTATTCATCATTTATTCATTTGCTAGATTTATGGTCCAGGTATACAAGATGGTATGGGTGATAAAAATCCTATTTCTAGTTTTTGCCGCACTTAAAAATCTATTCAAACAAAATTTAGATGGTAATAGCTAATATTTGTAGGGGAATTACTGGTTGACAGATTAGTGAACTGAGTACCTTATCTGTATTCTTTTATGGCATTCTATCATAAAGCCTATGAGGTACCATTATTATTATATAATATAAGGGGAAATTATATAAGTATAAGGGGAAATGGAGGAATAGGGAGTTAGTGCATTACACCAGAAAATATCCAACCTGGGATTGAAATTAGGTCTGACTCCAGAGATCTTGATCAGATCCTATGTAAAACTAACTGCAAACAACTACCCTCTACAGCAACATCTAGCAAAACAACAAAACAAAACAAAACAATCAGCAATCAAACCGTCTCTGAGTGGGTATGGAAAGTACCATGAAAGTGGTCAAGCAGCAGTGGCATGTAGGAGAATAGAACCATACAGATATTTGGTGGCCATTCTTTTTCCATAGCAAGAATGGTCTGTGTTACATGACCAGCGGAAAATAAGACTAAACTTGCCAGAGAATTGACCCAGAGCCAGTCAAATCACTTGCCCCCATGCCCCCATGAAGTTCCTTCCCTCCACCTCCCAACCTTACACACAAGAAAGATCAGTTGCCTGCCTCTAACTTGGTCCCCTCCTTTGGAAGTTACTCGATCCAAGAGAAGCCTGGCTAGACCCTCTGATGAGTGAATTGGGATGATATTTGGCCCTTCTTAATGAACTTCAAAATAAAACCAAGCCATAAGTCATCAAGTGAGAAGTGTATTTCAATAACAATGTGAAGAAATAATGAGCCACATTTATGAAAGTGACAGGCGAGGCAGACAGAGGTATAGGAGCATGCTTGAGTTCAAATCTTTAGTCCGCTGCTTTCAAGCTTCATGACTTTGAGAAAATTGCTGAGATGATTCACGCAAAGCACTTAGAACAGAGGCTGTCACATTGTAAATGCTCAATAAATGGTACCTATTATTGTTATTGAGCCCTTGCTGCACATCACACACTGTTCTAATTGCTTTACATGAATTATATCAATAACTCCATGGAACAACTCCATTAGCTAAATATCATTATTATTCCCAGCCACCTCATGGATAAGAAGGAGTAGGATATCCAACTTCAATTAAGTTGGGATTCTAAAGAAAACACACTGCTCACATCTGCCTGTCAAGCTTACCACCATCTTCACCACAAGTAACGTAGGACAATTCGTTCACTTTATTGACATAGCTTTTAAATGGCTTTTATTATGAAGAATGTAAATCTAGGCATCCCTGCTGCAAAGGAAAAACTAAATATCATCAGAATAACTATCCTGGGAACTGGTTTTGGAGAACATTTAGTCACCTTCCATTCTGGGACATTTCGCAGGAACAGATACAATGAGCATCAGACTATAAACTCTATTCAGGTTCACCTGGATTTTCAGAGTCTGTCATCTGATGAGGAATTTCAATTCAAGGACATGTTCCATTGCTCCATTAGTCATATCAGTCACCAATGTATCACATGTAACAACATTCCTTGGCTAGACAATATCCTCAATGGTAAGAAAGCAACACTACACCAGGCTTTACTAGGCTTCACTCTGTCCTCAGAATGAATAGCAAAGGCAACCTGCTCAGTGGCTGAATGGAGTTACATGGATAAATAATAGACAGTGATTTGGAAACCACATTAATGCTACTTTAGTGTATCCTTACAGAATTAAAGATAAATGGAGGATATTATAAATAATAGCAATATTATCTAACACTGGTAAGAGAGAACAGAGAACTCTATTGAAGTTTTTATGCAACTACATACATAAAATAAATGCATATATATTTACTGACAGTGCTCAAAATTCAGTGTGCACTCCAATTACCTAGAGATACTAAAAATAAATCTTTAGGTCTCCCCGAAGATTCTCATTTAGTTGATTTTGAATAGAGCCCGTGAGTCTTCATTTATATTCAGTATTCTAACGCAGGACTTCTCCCGACCACACCATGAGAAACACTGCATTCGTCTGCTCACACACTCTCACCTAGCAGGTAGCATAGCCTCCAGGGAGACGTTTTTTCAGCTTATTAAAAGCCAGCCAAGAGTCACACATTTTCTGAACTTGGCATCATTAAGAACAGACAGGGACTCCATCCATTTTTCAACTTCTCTAAAAAGTTTTCTCTCCTACCAGAAGTAAGATATTTTAAAATTGTTGGTGAATAGGTGCAAGTTTCCATTCTACGTTGTCAAAATATTTTTTGATGATTCACTCCCCACATCCACTGTAAGTTTCTTTCACCAGGGAGCTTCAGATGCAAACTTACATGGAACAAGGATTGTGAACCTTTCTGCACTTCTCAGCACTGCTCCATAGTGCAGCTCCCATCTTGAGTTTATGCCTGGAGCATCCTCTTTTTGGCTCCAAATGTAATCACTTAAGTGAGGGACAATGCTGATGTGCAGCCATTGTAATAACCAAGCAAGGTGAAATAAAGGGCAAGTGATGGATGTCAGTGTTCGGATGTGTGAAGCTGATTTAGACAAAGTAGATAGTTCACTTGAAATCTAATGAAAAAACTAGACAGCAGCTACATGGAGCCTTGTCCCATTATTCCGCCAGAGATCATCTTTATCTAAATCAATATCATAAAAGTAACAAAAGACACAAAGTCTGATGCATAATTCATTTATTATAAAATCAAATAATTGAAACAGGATTATTTATGTGATCATTAAACCCAGGGCAATTTCTACAGATTTTAGCCCTGTTTAATAGAACTTTTAGGTGCAGATATATATTTAGTCAGATTTTATTACAAATATTATTCTTCCCAAAACTTATCCCTCATTACAGTTGACATACTTCCTCACTATAATAAAAAATTTATTTATTCTTTTATTGCATGAAAGAAATTAAAAATATGTAAAGTAATAGAGAACAACCTACTTGCAATTATGCATGCTACTTGTATGTTGTAGTTTAATTAATAACAACTCTAACTTAATCACTTTTTAATACTTGGTTTCAATAGGAATATTTCAACTACAATGTTATGATATTTATATCATTCTAGAATCCAATTTTGCATTATAATTAAGCTTATATTTTAGTGAAACACACATTACTCAATAGAAATGCAACTCATTAAATAACACAAAATGGCCTCAGAGTTAAAGTTTAACTTTCATAGATAATTGAGGGCATGGTATGTTAAATTAGAGAGTTATAAACAGTTTAAGCTTTTTTGAAGGGTCATCAAAACAAGCCAGTGGAGCAGGACTTGTTGTTTTGATAATTGAGAATGCACCTCCCTGGCCTGTGGTATTAGTACATGCCATAATTTTCTACCACTGCATAGCACATTATCACAAACAGAGTGACTTAGAACAACACAAACTTAGTATTTCACACTTTGCATGGATGAAGAGTTTGGTTATGGGTGAGCAGGGTTCTCTACTCAGGCTTACAGATATGAGCATGAGCATAGTCTTGAGGGCTATACTCACATCTGAAGCTCTGGGTCCTCTACTGAGATCACCGGTTATTCATAGAATTTATTTCATTGTGATTGTGTGACTGAGGTCCCTGTTTTCTTGCTGGCTGTTGGACAGGGGCCACTCTCATTTTCTAGAGGATATTCTCAGTGCCTTGCCATCTGTATAACATGGCAGTTTGCTCCTTCAATGCCAGTAGGAAAATCTCTCTTATTTTTTAATCTCTTTGATTTCTTTTTAGAGGCTGTTTAATTAGGTCAGTCTTACCAAGATAGTCTTCCTTGTGATGAACTCAAAGCCAACTGATTAGGGAGCTTAATTACATCTGAAAAATTACTTCTGTCATATATGGCACTGTAATTATGGTAGTGATACCCTACCATAGATACAGGCTCTACTCATACACAAGGGAAAGGGGTTTAAAGGGAGTATTCACCAAGGCATGGGATCTTAGAGCCACCACTGCATATTTCTACTTTAACTACTGAGTAACATAACAGGTGTCCTGTGATTATAGTATATTTAAGGACAGTTTTTATTGTCTGATTTTTTCAAACTAAATTTTGGAAGAGGCTTCACATAGACCTACTGGACATATGGGTGCTAAATGCCCGAGAGTCAACACATAGATTTGAAGTTCGGGAGTAGAAGCTGTCCATGAGCCACTTTCAGCAGCAAGAGGAGGAAAACATCAAGAAAAAGGCACAAAAACACTCTAGTTGTCCACTCAGCCCTTGTCACACAATGACTAACTAGCTTCATCCATTAAAGTGTGTAAGACAGAGTTAATAACCTAAGAAAGGGCAAGAAAATGCATGTAGGAGGTCCTCGTGCTATGGCTTCCAGATTTCAATAATTGTAGAACAGATTCTTCCTGTATGTTTTTCTATTTCCTTTTTTAAGATTTTATTTATTATTTTTAGAGAAAGGGGAAGGGAGGGAGGCAGAGAGGGAGAGAAACATCAATGTATGGTTGCCTTTTACCTGCCTCCAGGTATGGACCTGGCTGGAAACCTGTTTTTTCTATTTTTTGTTGCAATAGCAACTGTGGCCGAGCTCTGTTCTCACTGAGGTCATAGCTGACTATATGACTGTCTCTTTTCCTCCTATCATAATAGATTATAGTGAAATCATTGCCTGGGTGCAAGTACTAATGTAATACTTGCTGGCTCCAGAGATTTGGACAGATCCCATTTTCTTAACCTTAGTTGCTTTACCTACATAGTAACAACACCTCAAAGTTCTTGAGTTGAAATACTGAAAGTAAAAAAATAAGCCAATGCTGTTGTTGTTGTTATCATTAGAATGATGTGGGAGTTATGACTGGCTTATGATATCCACTCAACATGTGGCTGCTCAACTCAAAGCCTCTCCTCCCCTCGGAGGCCACACTCAGTTGACACTGCTGTCAAAGTGATAGGAACATGTCATTCTCAGCTTCAATTTTCAGGGCTGCCTCACTGACTACAGAATGAAATACCAACCACAGCAAGGCAAAGGTCCCTCCCAGATTCTGAGAGGCTTCCAGCCTCATCTCCTTGGGTTTAAGGCATGCTAAACTACAGCTGTAGCCAATGTGTTGGACTCATTTATCCAATTGCTTCTTTTCTCCTTTTAAGAAATTCTTGCACATCATTTAAGAATCTGTTTGAATATATTCACTTGGGTGGGGTCTTTCACAAGCCCCTTCCCCCAACCAGACAAGATTGATCCCTACTTTGTTCTGTTTCATACTTATCTCAACTATGATTCTTACAAGATTTATGAGCTGGTTGACAAAACTATCTCCTCTATGAAACTATGAGTTCTTGAGAGGATGGATCATATCTTATTTATCTTTCTGTCTTCACTACTTATCCATGTGCCTGGAATACATTAGTTGATCAGTAAGTGTTGCAATAATGAAGACAGGATGAAGTAGAGGATGTTTAAATTGAAGAAATTAATGATGTGTTATCTGTACGGCATAAAGGGGATTGAAATCAAATGTATATCCCTCCAACAAAGCATTACCATGACTTGAATCCCACTATTAATGATTTCATTTTTCACATTAAGCATTCCAGATGTCCCCAAAATAAACATTACTCAGAAAATATTACTCACCCACCCCTGGTGTGAAAGAATTTTGTTCATCACTTGTGTGCAGAAAAAGGGAAACCATTCACAACTTGCTGACGTGATGCTTCATGGTATTGGATGGGAAGAAGTAGGTAGTTTTTAGAGCCAGTTTCATGGGAAGCACAGAAGCTTACCTAATAGAATAGCTAGTTGAATGAGAAGATCCAGAATAATGCTTCTTCTGTAACTGTGACTGTCTTTTTTATTTTATTGTATTTTTATTACCATTTATCTCCCTTATACGTGCTTCCACCTTACCCACCTGCTTCTTCCCTACCATCGCCACACAGTTATCTATTTCCATGAGTTCTTTCTCTCTCTCTCTCTCTTTTTTTTTTCTTTTTGGCTCCATCTCTATACCTCTCTATCATCTTATCTCTGGAGCTATCAACCTGCTCTCTAGCTATGAATCTGTCTCTAGTTTGTTTATGAATTTAATTTGTTCATTTGATTTCACATAATAGTGAAATCATATAGTACTTGTCTTTCTCTGGTTTATTTCATTTAGCATAATGTTCTTTAGGTCCAATCATGCTGCCACAAAGGATAGAATTTTCTTCTTTTCTTGGGTCATATAGTATTCTGTTGTATAAATGTATCATAGTTGCTTTATCCACTCATCTATTGATGGACACTGGGTTGCTTCCAAATCTTGGTTATTATAAATAGCCCTTCAATAAACATAGGGATGCATATTCTTTTTGAATTAGTGTTTTAGGTGTCCTTGGATAAATTCCTAGAAGTGGAACCAGTGGGTCATAAGGCAGTTCCATTTTTACTTTTTGAGGTAACTCCATACTGCTTTTCACAGTGCCTGCCATACTGATTTGAAGAAAATCAGCACATTCTAAAATAACATAGATGTTCTTAGGCAATCACTGATCTGCAATATTGTGACTTTATTTCTATTTTCTATGAACTTTTCTACATGTTGAACATTCAAATTTACTTTATTAAACTAATTGACTAGCTACCACACTGATGGATATGGCCTCCTAAATTATGAAACCAATTTTACAGAAGTTGGCTTCTGTATTGGGGGCAACTGGTTCAGGGTTTCGTATATCCCCTTTCTTCAGGAACACACACTGCCTGACATGGTGTTCTTCTGTGCAACATCACCTTGTTCTTAGGAGCTGATCTGGTTGTCACACTTCTTGGATGGCCAACCATTCAAGAGCACTGGGAAGGTTGTTCAGTATTCTCTTGAGATAGAAATGCTCATCATTAGCAAGAGAAAAATTGCCACCTGTTCTGGAATATTGAATATTTCAGATTGTTTTCACAGTATCTTGGATTTGATCAAGCTTTCAATTCACATGCCAACTGTTTCCTTCTTAATTTTTAAAGCCTAATGATTTTTAACAACTAATCAACATATTTTGATTAATGAACATAGAAGTCATTTTGATGAATTAACATAAGATAAAAAAAATACACTTGTATTCAGTGTTCCAAAAACTTTGTAAATCATTTTTTTATGACTTGCTTCCCTTTGGGGATAAAAAATCTCAATAAAATTCATGGAGGAAATCAAATAGGCAAATATGTATTTATATCAGCTTTTAAAAAAAACAATTAGGTAATACCAAAAACCTGATAAACACTCTATATATGGGATGTAATATATGTATAAAACAAACCCTGGCTGATGGCACAGTAGATAGGTGCCAGCTTGCAAACCCAAAGGTTGCTGGTTCAATTCCCAGCCAGGGCACAAGGTTGCAAGCCAGGTATCCAGCCAGATCTTTAACTGGAGGCAGGTGAAAGGTAAACATACATTGATGTCTCTCTCCCTCTCTGCCTCTCTTCCTTCCCCTCTCTCTGAAAATGATAAATAAAATCTTCAAAAAACAAACAAACAAGGTGTGTGTGTGAAGACCAGAAAGTGTGTGTGTGTGTGTGTGTAACTGTTTTCTGTTAGAACTTGAGCATCCAAATCTGATGAGCTTCTATTTTTCAGTGAAGCCTTGTCAAAAAGCTATGCAGCATGTCCAATGCTGCTGCCTGAGCTGAAATATTTTAGAGCTCCTCTTTTGGGAATTCCTTATATTTGGCTAATTTTTACCTTTTAAATTGATTTTAGAGAAAGAAGAGGGGGAGAGAGAGAGAGAGACAGAGAGAGAGAGACAGAGAGAGAGAGAGAGACAGAGAGAAACATTGATGTGAGATAGAAGCATTGCTCAGTTGCACCCATACGTGCCCTGACTGGAAATCTAAACCACAACATTTTGGTGTATGGGACAATGCTCAAACCAATGGCGCCATCCAACTAGGGCAGGACTTCCCTTTAAATTCTTGCAACCATCATGCTCAAACCTTCCGTTCCCTGCAATAGTGAGAAAGATAGCACAAGGTAAGATTTTTAAAGAAAGATGGATGGTTAACATGGTTGATGCCTTGTAGACCTTGGAGGTGTTGATAAGCACCTTGGCAGCTGTCAGACTTCATGTGGTAGCTTCTCTCTGTTACCTCACTAGGTGTGTCATATCTAGCCACAGCCGCAGTTGCTGTGGCTAACCAGCAACTGCGGGATCCTGGGGCTTGGAGTAAATTGGCCAAGGTTCTACCTGCAGATCATTTCTATGTGTATATGAGTTCTGTCCAGAAAGTGTTGAACCAATGTCAATATAACTGAAACAGTTTGCACAGCCAATACTTTTGGGACAGACTTCATAAAATCATTAGCACCTGGAGTCTGCCTGAAGTCCATGTGTTCTCACTGCCTTTAGCACAAAACTAGCTCAAGTTTTATCTGACTCAAAGGAAAAGCATAAAGGCATAGCCACTTCTCATCATGTTTTGACTACTTATATCTTATAAACACCATGGTGGTGGGGAGGGGGAGAAGGGGGTGTAAAATTATCCACAAGCAACTCCTATTTTTCTTTGGCTTTTGTAAAGGTTTGCTGGAGAAGGAGTTTAAAATCCATGCTTAAAATAAACTTTTGTGTTATCATTGAATTTCAGTTGTGCATTAACCTTGCTTACATTGCCTGGGATAGTTAGAAGTTCATAGTATTATTGTGAGTCAACGAAATCCTAATAATTTCTTTTTACCCATAACAGAAATGAGCCTCTACAATTTTATTCCAATTGGAAAAGGCATCTTAGATTCATCACTCACTTAAGCTTCTGACTTTGAAAGTTTGAAATGGGATTTTGAAAAGGTCATTTTTCCACATATTTTACTAGTTATTGACTTTTATAGGTTTTAGACTTATGCATTATATAGCAAAGTACTTTGTTTCCAAAGTACCACCAAACAGTGGAAGAGAAAATGGTAGTCAACTCTGTGTTTCTTTCTTTTCCCTAAAATTCTTTACCTTTGTAGTGTTCCTTGATATGTATTTTTAGTAGCAGATGTATACATGAACTTGGGTTTCATTTTTTAAAGAGTCTGGGCATCAAGAGAAGCTCAATATTTGACAGAGGAAGCAAAAACATACAATGGGCTAAAGATAGTCTATTCAATGAAGAGTATAGGAAAAATTGGACAGGTAAAGGGGTAAAAAAAGAGAAAGAGAAACTAGACCACCTTCTTACACCATACACAAGAATAAACTCAAAATAGGTTAAAGACTTAAACGTTAGACTTGAAACCATAGAAATCCAAGAAGAAAACATATATAGGCAGTGAAATCTCTGACATTGCTTTTGGCAATATTTTTCTAATATATCTCCTTGGGCCAGGAAAAACATTAGCAAATTGGATCATACTCAACTAAAAAGATTTTGCAAAGCAAAGGAAAGCATCAGTAAGATGAAAACATAACCCACTGAATGGGGGACAATATTTGTTGATATATCTTATAAGGGGTTAATATTTAAAAAAAGAAACAATCTAATTTTAAAATGGGTAAAGGACCTAACTAGACACACCAAAGAGGACATCCAGATATATATATATATATGAAAAGGTGCTCATGAAAGACAGGCACATTAAAACCACAATGAGATATCACCTCATATCTATCAGAATGGTTATCATCAATAAATCGATAATCACCAAGTGTTGGTGAGGATGTGGAAAAAGTGGATTCCTTATGTACTGTTGCTGGAATTGCAGATTGGTGCAGTCACTATGGAAAATATTATGAAGTTACCTCAAAAAAATTAAAACTGTAATTGTCTTGTAACCCATTGATACTACTCTAAACACTAATTTGAAAGAATATATGTATCCTCATGTTCATTGCAGCATTATTTACAATAGCCAAGATTTGGAAGCAGTCCATGTGTCCATCAGTAGATGAGTGGATACAACAGTTATGGCACATTTTCACAATGGAATTTTACTCTTTGCAATACATGGATGGACCTGGAGAACATTATAGTAAGTAAATAAGTCAGTCTGAGAAAGGCAGGCACCATCTGATTTTATTCATATGTGGAACCAAATGAACAAACTGAACTAACAAGCAAAATAGAGACAGGCTCATAAGTAGATAGGCAGGCTTATAGCTCCAAGGGGTTTTTGGGAGGGCTGGAGGTGAGGGTGTGTGGAGGAATTGAGCAAAAATGAAAAATGAGAAAAAACTCAAGGACATGGACAACAGTGTGAGTCCCTCCTGGGGAAGGTGGAGGTGAAAGAGGGTATGGGGGAATAAATGGATAAATGGTGAGAGGAGAGATGGGGTGAGAGACAGAGAAAGAGAGAAACATATTTTTCTTCATGGATTTTATTCTGTAACTTTATAAGGTTAGTAAAAACATTCCTGAACTTGTATTTTTCATGGACATAACAAACATGAAGAGTCATTCAATCAGAAAATGCTTAGAAAGGAGTTATATTCAACCCATCAACAAGCTATGAAGGAAACCCAATATAATTCCTCCTGTTAACAATAAAGTCTGGAATATTACTAATTTGATAATGGCAGTGTGCAACTGAAAAGAATAGAGCAAATGCCATACCAGGGCCATTTAAAGACTGAACTTATGAAATAAGCCAGAGAAAATAACATTATCAGCATTTAGAGATGTATGCAGTCCAATGTGGTACTCAGAACTTGCTTTATTCACAGGCAAAAAATACATATGTATATATGCAAATGTCAAAGGAAAGTCTAAAGAGGGCAGATTCCTGTCCACTTTACAAGGTCTACCAAGGCTCTGCTATCTTTGTGCCTCCAGACTGGTTCTGTGTGCAGCTGTGACAACCTGGTTGGATCAATCATATCTTAAGTACAGATAGATTTAAGGAGCAAGAAGTCAACAAATGTATAATATGGCATGGACCGGACCTTTTCTGCAGTCCTTCTATGATCTTAGGATCCAGTTTTAAACTAGTTTTGCCCTTATCCTTAAATCAACAATTGACCTCTAGTATTGCTTCTCGATTACCAGGATTTTACTTTTTGGGTAGAAAATTCCCAAATGCTAGCTGCCTCCCTCAGTCTCTGAAGATTGCCTTCTTCTCAGTGTCCCTCTGTGGTAAACTAGCTGTCCACCCAACATGAGTCCCATTACTTTGTGCAGAAGTTTCCTGTTGCTTGTGTTACCTATAACCTGCTAAATTGCAGTGGTCACAAGAACAGCCTAGTCACCATCAAGGTGGACGCCCTTGCTCACTTGATGAAGTCAGTTCAGCATTGTCTTCTATCACCTTACACAGGCATATACATAAATGTATATAAATATGTACACAAACATCAGTTCAAGTCTGTTCATAGTAACCTACCTACTATTACTGCAAAACAAACCTTTCGAGTATTTTATTTTTTTCCAAATTATTGTGTTGTAATAATGGATAGATGGTGAACTTAATTGGTACATGGTTAACAATTTTTAAAAATGAAACAGACTAGTAGAATTGAATACTATAGACAAGAATAGAATGGAATTCATTTTATAGCACAGAACAAAACTGAATATAAAAAAATGGAATAGAGTAGGTGAATGCTTTGCAAATAGAAAACTTTAGTAGTAATTTGAGAAATCCTTGCCCATTATGTTTCTGTGTATCTTTGTGTATATTCTGAGTCATGAACAAAATATATTTCTTGCTCAAGTTCATATCAGAATAGTTTTATAAACCATGTATTAGAACACCTACCAGAAAAGGCATCTACCTACAAAATACCTTAACAAAACTCCAAGTCTGTGACCTGACATGAATTAGATCATAAACTAGTATTTCCTTATAAAGATATATGATTTCTTTTGATAAGCTTGTTATTTTCAAGAAAGCAGACAGGCAGAGCTCTGAGGGAATGGGAATCTACATGAGTCCATTTTAATGGTAGAATAAAGAAATCATAGGATCTGTGTCTGAATAGCATACTGGGTTAGTTCTGGCATGGAAGTGCCTGGGTAGGCAGGGACTCACATAATCAGAGCACTGGAAAACTTGGTAGAGTAAATGGAAGCCAGAAAGAAGGGCCTGGCTAAGTGAGCTCACATGTGTGATCATTCCACTATTACTAAGTTGTGCTGAGCTCAACTGGTGAAGAACAATGATAACAATTCTTATATTCATCCATGTCTTTACATTTTTCAGAGTATTTTCATCCTTTTATGTTATTTCACCTGCATGAGACAGGTTGAAAGGAAGTAGCATAAGCAAGTGGGCACATAGTTTGCACAATTTAAGGAGGAACTGATGGTCAGGGTCCTGCAGCTGGCCTGGGACTTTGCTCATCTCATCCTAGTCTGGACCTCCTTTAGGAGAGTAGATATTAAGGAAGTTATTTAAACAGAATTTAAGTGCAAATGTTATAAGTAGTGTTGTATCAAGGTTTACCACTTTGGCTCCTGGAAGAAAAATACATTTTAAAATATCAACTTCAGAGCACTTCAGTGAAGACTTAATCTGCAATGAATTTACAAAGCTACATATTGGCAAGAGGGAGAACCATAGTACACTTACTTGTTATATTTGCTCAGAAAGAAAGCATGGGCAAACACAGCCAATGGGGTTCAGCCTTGGATCCCTGCAGTAAGTGTGAGGCACGTTCATTTCAGAGCAATGTAGACAAATTGGAAACTATTTAGGAAGTGATTAAAAGTGATGAGAGGAAGAAATAGGCTTGATTTGTGAGGCCAGATTAAAGGAGATAAATGCCCCTTACTTGGCTAAGTTACAACTAGGGGAAATGATAAAAATCTACAAATATGGGGAGGATGTAAGGATGGGTAACCCAAAGAACTTCTAAGAGGGCTACACAACAGAATGACAGGAGTGGAATGTGAGCAAATGGGAAGCTGCAGACAACATGGTGAGGACAAAAGGATTTGTTAAGTTCAGCATTTAAGAAAACATAAAAGAAGAAGAAGGAGAAAAAGAGAAGGCACACAAATAAGGGGAAAATGTAAATAAAAAGAATAGGAGTATGAGGAAGAAGAAAAGAAGGAAAAAGAAGAAAAATGGAAGGGAAGGAATAAAGGAGCAAAAAGGGTTGGCAAAGGAAGGATGGAAGAAAATTTCAATTCTGCCCCCCACCCCCATTTATTCCTCTATAAAATACAACACCAAGGTTGACTGGTGTATTTTATAGAGAAATTTTTTCCAAACTATAAAATATATGAATTATCATTGTATTTTTAAAGAATTAATGTTCATGGGTGACTTAATAAAAATAGAATCCATAGAATGTAAGGAATGCTTTTATAAAGCAACTCTGGTGACAGAATTCGCCCAAAAAGGAAGGAGAAAAAAAGGAGAAAGGAATAGGAAAGTGCATTTTGTTGCATGATGCCTAATAACGGGAAACAGAAGAAAATGTTCTCAGGCAAAATGAAAGTCTCCTCCGGAAATCTGAGCCAGTCAAAGTGAAGGCATCAACACCCTACCTCTGGGCTGAAGGCTGCCACTAAATCAAAAGAAGACAGTAATGGGGAGCTGAAGTAGCCATTAATGCTATTAAATCTAAGGCCTGGGCATGAGGTACTTGCCAACCTTTGGCTAGTCTGCTACCCATAACAGTTACTGTAATTGAAACGGAATTATATAAAACTCCAACACATGATAATGCTATTAAAACAAAGACATTTGGAAACAACTTACAGTCCCATTATCTCTTTGTAGCTGGCACCTGCCTTCTTTTAAGGAGTCCTGCATTTTTCCTTTTTTAACTATAAAATGGAGAAATGGCAAAAAAAAAAGGGCACTCCTTTCAGTAAATCATGAAATTATCATTTTTTGAGCATCAACTAGATGTAAACATGGTGCCAGTCCTCTCTCTTTTACTACTTCCTTTGAGGTTGAAATTCATATTCTTCATTTCATCGATTAAAAACCTGAGGTCAAAGAAGTTAAGTAATTTCCACTAAATCATTTTCAATAGTAAGGCAAAGAGCCAGGAATGAAGATGATACTAGTCTGTTTATCTTCAATGTACTTCTATTATTCCTTAATATGTACTTAACACTTAGGAAAGTGCTGAGAGCATAATACACAGGAAACATTCAATTAATATATGCTTGATTTAATTGGAGGGGATTGGTAGTGTAATTGAGATCTGACAAGAATCTCTCACAGCTTTGGCCAGGAGTTGATGTGCTGACCAATTTTCAACAACTACTGAACTCTGTATGGGCCAATTATGGTCACATTTGTAAAAATGTATCATGTAAAGACAAAGTATCTTTTGCCCTCTTTGGTACTTATGTCACCATAACAATAAATGAGATTTCCCTTCTCTGTTCTCATATAAACAGAAATTAGACCCAATATCTGGATTATTTTAATAAACAATAAACTTGTGTAAAACAACCTACACAATTGCTTCATATCTTGTATGATACTATGCTGAGAAAAAAGGCTAATCATTCATATATAGTATTTGATATTCATATATAGTATTTGATTACTTGCAATGAAAAAACACTGTTTATGAGCATCTTCCTCCTAAAGGGGGATTCTGGATGGCACGCCACAGCCACTGGGTAATAATAATTGTTTTAAAAGTATAAAATAATCTAAATGCCAAGTTATTGAGGATTTGATAAATAAATAAAGGTACATCTATGCCAAAGAATACCATGTTGTTGTTGCAAAAAACTCTTTGTTTACTAACATGGCGTGGTAGTCAAAAAATATTTTTATATGAGAAAAACCAAGTTGCAAAATAGCATTCTCTCACTCTCACCATTCCATTTTTGTATTTAATAAATATATATTAAAAATGTACATATACTCTAAAAAGATCTAGTCCAAGCTTTTCATACAGATGACCTCTGGAGAGGGGATTTTCTTAATTAACAATAAACATTTTTTATTATTAAAATATAAATATTGCTTATGTTCTTCCATGAAAATACAGAAAGATAGGAGGCCCAGCCCCTGTATTTAAATATTTTGTCATTTCATTGGGAGGCAAAATATAAATGCATGAGAAAGTAAATACATCAAAGTTGAAATAGCCACTTGAGATTTTTCTTTCCAATAAATTCCATCCATCTAATATTTATACAGTGCTACTCTCTGCATTAGAGTAGTGTTAGGCATTGATACTATATATATACATATATCTATCTATCTATCTATCTAATATTATTTTATATGATACATGATAAGATTATTGTTTTCAAGGACTCCACAGTCTAGTGGAAGAGAAAAAGTGTAAAAATACAGTTCCAAAGAAACACCATCTGTACTTCAGAGACCGGCCTATTGTGCTAGGAAATGTAAACGAGGGGAAGTTTGATTCTGCTGACAGTGGGCCTGAAGATTTCATTGAGGAAGACTTCCCACAAGAGGTGAAGCTCAAGATGGGCCTTAAAGATGAGTAGGACTTTTCTGGGCCAACAAGGAAGAGTGTTCCAAGAAGAGGAAACTTTAGGCACTGATCCATGGAGGTTTAAAATGAATTGAAGAGTGTAACAATCAGGTTGTTAGAAGGACATATTAGCAAAGTGACTAATGTTTGATAGGTAGCTAGAATGGCATAAATGCTACCTAAAATATTTCTATTTCATATATATATTTTTCAGGTCCACTAAAAGTTAATAAACACTGAGATGAGTTCAAGGCCATCTCAAGGAGGGTCTTAACATCCTAACCAACATATTGGCAAGTATCTCTTCTTCACTATAGGGGAAGTCAATAAAAGCAATGTGTTTAGATTACATAAGCTAAAGCATACCAGCCTATTTGGGCTAGTTTATTTAAAATATGACATTTTATAAATCATTTTATAGTGTAAATGCTCAGTAGTGTTCACAAGCATACCTACTTTTTGGAAACCAATTATAATTGCAGCAGAAGAATCATGAAGCATCTGATCAATGTAAAACTACAAAGTAAGAATCATTCCTTTTAAATGCATAATAAAAAGAGTACATAACTTGATCAGAATGGATACATTACAGAAATTTCTGAATTGGGAGGTCTTAGAATCACAAGAATACTGCTGTAAAATATTCTTTAGAAGCAATGACTCTAAAGAATAAAAAGTTGTAAGAACTACAGACGACATTTACAGCTACAGAATCCTGATTATATAAATTCCAGGAGTTAAATAGTTGCACTATCCAAGTTCACACAAAAATAAACAAACAAACAAAAAAATGAATGATGACATTTATTTTGCCATTGTATAAAGTTAGGAAAAGCTTTTGTATTAATTCTCTCAAAGCAAAAACAAGGAGTCATTTCACATTTAATTCTGGACAAATTTGATTGAAACTTCATGATATAGTCCACATGAATGATTTTCAACAAAAATGTGATGTCCTTAAAGAATAAAGGCTCTGTAGTAGCTTTCTCTTCAAACATCATCACTGTTGCCATTGAACTTTGTCACTTCTACCTCCAGTCAATAATTGCCCTTTGCAAATGAATTTTAACAAAGTCTTCCTACTCCATCCTCAGCAATGCCTAATTTTTCCCTATTTCTCTTTTTGCTTCATGAAAAGAGCCTTCTTTTTTTTTCTTTTTCTTCTTAGACATACCTTGCCTGTTCAACTGTACCTTGACCCTGGGCACTGGTTCCAAAAGCCAAGACTTGTACCCTCAAAGTCAAACCTGAACAAGGAACTAAAATTAAATTGGATTAACTCCCAGTTTGTTCCCTACGTCCTCTCTTACTGACTTCTCTGCTCTGTTCCTGATAAGTCTGGCTTGTTTCCTCTGTAAAACTGTATCCTGCCTTCCCTTGGTTGACAGAGTCTCTCATTTTGACTTCCTGTCACAAACTTTGACTGTGGCCTGTTTCTTGTTTCTTTGGCTAAAACTAATATTCAGAAATTAGTTTTCCTTCCTGAGCTCTATGATTCCTGGTTTGTATTTCATAGCTTATGCCCAGGGTCATGTTACTGTCATTTCTGTTAGTGCTCATTACCCTCAAGATGCTTTTTCTTTTTTCTTTTCTTTTCTTTTTTAAAAATTATATTGTTGTTGTATTACATCCATCCCCTTTTTTGCTCCCCTCTGTCCCCCTCCCCACCCACCCATTTCACCCAAAGTCAATCCCACCTGTTGTCCATGTCCATGGTCCAGATGCTTTTGAAAATTATTTTTCATTCTCCTGCCTTCCTCTGTCTCTCTCCATACATACAAACATATACACTTTTAGCCCCATATCAGACAACTGTTTATATTGTTCCTAGGAATTTCATATGCAATTATATAGTTTACATCTCACATTAATACAGAAGATCTATACACAGGTGGTCTTTCTACCATTTCCTTTGCCCAGAAATCAGAGCTCAGAAAGTTGTATTGCATAAGCAAAATTGCTGGGCCCATCCATTCATTTATTCATTCAACATCTACTTGTTGAGTGACTAATATGTAACAAGCATACTAAATGCCATACACACCATTTAATTTAGCCTCATGATGTTTCTTCTCCTGTTTCACCTTCTCTACCTTGCTCATAGCTCCTTGATGGAGTACTTTCTCCTACCTTGTTTTCCTGAAAAATCTCTATTTATCCTTCATGGTTCAACTTAAATGTCAGGTTTTCATAAAATATTTTCTACCTGTTTGAACATTATCAACCCCTTCTCTTCACTATCACCCCAGAATATGGCACTTACACACTTCATAGTGATGACTTGTTTACACATCTGCCTTCTCCCAGTTAGACTTGCCCTGTGGAAAGAGATGCTGTCTCTGCCTCCCCATAGTTGCAGCAACAGAAGGTCCTTAGTCAGCAGTAAAAATAACAGAAAGAGCATCTGCATGGACAGGATTTAGTATAAAAACAGCACCCTGTGCTCCAGCGTTATTATCCATAAGCAAGCCCAAAACAAGTGATTCCAGGGATCTCTAAAATTTTAAAAGCCATAGAGTATCAGACCCGTTTATTTAAATAAACTCATTAAACAACGAATTTGTCTAGTCCCTAAAATACAAAACCCATTAGTAATTTATATTCCTATACATGGTGGATACTGTAAGTTAATTAATGTGATGTACTACATGGAGCTGAATCCAAGGATTCAATATGTCCATCATTAGGAGAATGGAGCTTTCCTCACCACTTACCTACAGTCATTCCATTTTACTGTAGTTACGGCAATGTGAAGTTTCTAATAATGCTCCTCTAAATATTTGCTTGCAAGTCTTTTTCTAGATTCATGCTTTCATTTCTTTGGGGTAGATTCCCAACACTCTCCTGTCCTCATTTTAAGTGTTGGAGCTGCCTCTCATAGACTCCAGTGCCACTTGTTGGAGGGAGGAGTTGAGTTCTATTCCATCTCAGTTGTAACTACTGAGTGATCAGCTCATACGATACGGTGGGAGAATGTACATCAGTTCTTGTTGTTGCTGCCCTCTTTGTCCCTAAGCCTCTTCATGACCTTGGGAGAAAACTGTACCACTCAGTGCCTGGGTGTCCCCTATGAACCAAACACAGGAACTAGATGTTCTCTGAAAGGTCTTTTACCTTAAAAATCTTAGAATACTTTGAGTTACAAAAGAATTTCAAACCAAAACAAAATAATAAATGATTCATCTCTCTTGCTTCTGGCACTTTATGGGCCTGACATTGCATGGAGGGCCAGTACTAGATCCAGAAAGGATGACAGACAGTGAACAATTCAAAAAATATTTGCATACTCCCCTACCACATGCAGAATCCAAGATTTACAAGCTAGCACTACACATATGTCTCTTTTGCTTCTGGGGTTCTTCTTACATATCACTTTATTTCTCTGGCCATATTTTGCTAAGACAGTCATTTTATTCAGAGTTAATTGGGCATAAGACACACATCACTACAACACAATAAGGTGGGTTTTTCACCAAACATTTTAAAAAGTACAAATCCAAACAATGACCATCACCTTCAAGATGATTCTTTTAGCAATTACACACACTTTGCATTTATTCTGACGTTGCTCAGGGCATACTAGGATATTTTAGAGTCCAGTGTCATTCTGCCACCTTATATTTGACTCCATTAACCCTTTTCACCCTTATTCATCCACCTTTTCCCTCTGAAAACCCACCATTCTGTCATCTGCATTTATGAATTTTTTGCTTTGTTGGTTTGTTTGCTGCTTTTTATTTTATATTCCACATACGAATGAACTCATATAATTCTCCTCCTTTACCTTCTGACTTATTTTACTTAGCATGATTCTGTCAAGATCCCCAGTGTTGTAAAACAGAAGAATAAAAGGAGCAGGGTTAAGTGGCAGATGTGGCTAGAGTGTAAGTTTTCTGTAAATTCTGGCAGGATAAGGCCAGGGTCATTGTGTGTGTGTTATTTAAAAAAATATTTTAGTTATTATTTCCACAGAGAGAGGAAGGGAGAAAGAGAGAGAGGGAGAGAAACATCAATGTATATTTCTTCACCTGTCTCCAGCCATGGACCTGGCTGGCGACCTGGCTTGCAACTTGATTATGTGTGTTGGCTGAGGAATTGAACCAGCAACCTTTGTGTTTGCAGGCCAGCGCCTTATCCACTGTGCTACCAGCCAGGGCTTGTGTGTGATTTTTTTAATGTCAAAGTGTACATCATTTTTTTTTTTTTTTTTTTTGATTGTTTGATTTTTGAAAATTCTGCAAAGCAATTTGGGATCAAATCTGTGACCAAGACAGATGGTCACTTTATTTTCATAATAAAATGAAGCCATACATCTCATTTCTATGAGGCTCATATTTTTTACTAGTCACTTTCTAAACAGTATTGCCCAGAGGTTTTGAGAAATGAAAGTACCGTAGAAATAAGAATGCAGGCTGTAAAAGTGACTGCCTTGAATAAACGTTCTCTTTTGGGGTTTTTAAATTCTGGTAAGTTGGTTTCAAAGAGTTTATTACTTTGTAGTCATACTTTGTATAGAAAACTCTTAGAACCTGATAGAATCTTAGTATTCCTAGATGAATATATTTTTATTGTTGTTCAATTACATTTGTCCTAATTCCCCACCCCCCATTGCTCTCCCCTGCCCCACTTGCCCCCTCCCACAGTCAATCCCCACTCTGTTGTCCATGTTCATGGGTCCTTTTTATTTGTTCCTTGATTAGAACCTTCCTGCTTTTTCCTGTTATCACCTTCCCCCTTCCCCTCTGGTCTCTATAAGTCTATTCGTTGTTTCCATGACTGTGATTCTATTTTCCTCATTTGTTTGTTTTGTTCATGAGGTTCCACTTATAGGTGAGATCACAGAGTATTTGTTTTTCACTGCCTGGCTTATTTCACTAACATAATACTCTCCAGATCCATTCATGATGTCACAAAGGGTAGGTGTTCCTTCTTTCTTTCTGCTGCATAGTATTCCATTGTGTAAATGTATCATAGGTTTTTGATCCACTCATCTGCTGATGGGCACTTAGGCTGTTTCCAGCATTTGATTATTGTAAATAATGCTGCTATGAACATTGGGCTGCATAGGTTCTTCTGATTTGGTGATTCAGATCTCTTAGGGTATAATCCTAGCAGTGGGAACACTGGATCAAAAGACAGCCCTGTTATTAGTTTTGTGAGGAAATTCCACACTGTTTTCCATAGTGGCTGCACCAGTCTGTATTCCCACCAACAGTGCACTAGGGTTCCCATTTCTCCACATCCTTGCCAGCACTTGTTTATTGATTTGTTTCTGATGGCCATTCTGACAGGTGTGAGGTGGTATCGCATTGTAGCTTTAATTTGCATCTCTCTGATGGCTAGTGATGCTGAGCATCCTTTCATATGCCTATGGCCCCTTTGTATGTCCTTCTTGGAAAAACATTTACTCAGGTCCTTTGCCCATTTTTTAACTTGATTGTTTGCTTTTCTGCTGTTGATTTATATGAGTTCTTTATGTATTTTGGAGCTCAAACCCTTGTCTGAGGTATCATTAGCAAATATGCTTTCTCATATGGTTGGTTCCCTTTTCATTTTGCTAAGGTTTATTTTTTAGCAGTGCAGAAGCTTTTTTAATTTGCTATTGTCCCATTTGTTTATTCTTGACATGATTTTTTTAAGTATAAAATGAAATTTATTCCTAGGTGGAAAAAAATGCCTTCTAAGAAGGGCCATCTTTTATGCTAGAATGGCTGAGAATTTCACTTTGAAAAAGAGTGTGTAAGATTTTGAATAAATTTAGTTGTTATT
The DNA here is from genome assembly GCA_004026585.1 of Noctilio leporinus. Lineage (NCBI taxonomy): Eukaryota > Metazoa > Chordata > Mammalia > Chiroptera > Noctilionidae > Noctilio > Noctilio leporinus. The sequence goes on from PVIW01000030.1 coordinate 452,397, forward strand.
GGTTAAGAACATGGACCTAGCAGGCAAACTACATGGGTTCAAATCTTGACCATCCCATTTTGAACTGGGATATTTTATTTAATCAAGTTTTTCAGCTCAGTCAACTTTAGGATAGTATTTGGCTCCATCTAGCAAATTATATAACTCACTGTCTATGTGTTTAAGTCACTGTTCATTTTCTTATATAAGAAATCAGAAGCAGGAACTCAAGACTGTCACCATGGCTCCATGTTGTCATCAATGAGCCAAGAACCTTGTCTATCTTTCTGACTTACCATTCTTTTTAAAGGTGATTTTTAGAACAATTTTAGGTTCACAGAAGAACTGAGAAGGAAGTATTGATATTTCCTATATACCCCCATAACACACATGCACACACCCTCCTCCATCATCAACATCACTCAACAAAATGGTATATATGTTACCAAGAATGGACCTACACTGATGCATCATAATCCCCAAAGTCCATCATTTAACTTAGGATTTACTCTGGTGTTTTAATATGAGTTTGGATAAATGTATAATGGTGTATTGATTATTATATTATTTTCACTGTCCTAAAAATCCTTGTGGCCACTTACACACCAAACACATACACACACACACACACACACACACACATACACACTCACTCTAGAAACCACTGACTTTTTTCACCATCTCCATAGCTTTGCTTTCTCCAGAATGTCATATAATTAGAATCACAGTATATAACCTTTTCAGATTGACTTTTTTTCTCTTAAAATATGTACTCAAGTTTTCTCCACATCTCCACATCCATAACTGTAATTTTTCTTTACAGATTTATGACCTGCTAAAACTTTCCAAGATCTGTTATCTCACCTGGTGGCTAATTTAAAAAATAAATAAAATTATTCTCATTTAAAAATAGCCCAATTATATGTTAAAAACTATCATTGTTAACCAGATTATTCCCTCTCATTATTCTTGTAGATCTGATCTCAGAAAATGATTTGAAGCCATCTGTTATTTAAATTCAAGTTTGTTACACATGAAAGAGCAGAACTTGATTCATATTATCTCTGGTTAGTTCTAGAATGTATGGAATAATATCCTGGCAGGCTCTCATAAGCAGCAGCCATAGGATGGTGTAAGTCTACAGAATAACTGCCTTTAAGATTCACAATTGTACATGCTTGCTAAGGGCATCTAAAGGGCACAAACATTTCAGAATTCTGTATGTAATCAGCACACTCTGTTGACATGCAACCAGCAAAATATTCTACCCTGAAAATATGTATCTCTGTTTTCATGTGATGCCTCAAATACACAAAGATGGGCGAGTCCAGTTCAGCCTGAGATATAATAGCCAAATTTGAGAGAACTGAAATTTCAGTAGAAAGAAGCACTATGTATATTCATTAGGTTTGCCACAACATGGCCAGACAATGGTACATTGTCTACATTACATGCACATTGTCACACAAAAGTCTACATATTAAGTTGGATAGTATCTCCTAAAATTCATTTCTACTGAGACACTAAAAATGCAGCCTTATTTGAAAATAGGGTGTTTGCACATGTCATTAGTTGAGATAAGATGAAGTCATGCTGGATTAGAGGGTGCTCCCAATTGAGAAGATCATGTGAAGACACACAGGGGAAAGGTGGCCATGGGACAGTAGAAGCACAGTTTGGAACAATGTAGCTACAAGACAAGAAATACCAAGGTATAGTGGCAAAAACTAGAAGCTAGGAAGCAAGGAAGGATTCTTCCCTAGAGCCATCAGGGAGGATATGATGCTGCAGACACCTTAATTTCAGACTTTTAGCCTTCAGGGCTATGGCTGTTGTTTTAAGCCAGCCAATTTGTTAGGGCAATCTGGGAAGTTAAATATAGGTTCTCTGTGACACGTTGCTAACTCTAAGTTCATCTGTTTCCCTTAGATAAGCAGACTCACTTAGACTGACCTCACCTCTACACTGGCCCCATTCTGATATGCTTGAAGAGTAAGCAGTTGTCCAGACACATGCATAAAGTGCATGCATTCTGCTATCTTTAGACAAAAGTGTTTTCAAACTAGAAAGGACTAAGGAAAATGCAAATCAAATTGAAAGTGCCATTTTTAATTGTTTCTTTTAATTAGTGATTCCTATTAATCCCCCCTGCCCAGATGTGCAATTTATTTTAACCCAGGGGAGCAGTAAAATGAAAGCATGCTGACAATATGACCTTTTTGAAATGCTTAATTTAATTATAATAACCATCATTTTCTGCTTGTTTCTGACCACTGTTCTTTCTCAGTGCTTCTAGTTCCTAGCATCTCTGGAGTATAAAACAAACCTTCGAATCAGCTTTTGGCCTTCAGCTCCTTGGGTCTTTCTTGGGCTTATTCTCTCACATGGTTTCTTCTATTGCTACAGTTCTGATGGCACAAAATCCACAGTTTTCTTTGATCAATGACCTGATACGTAGCTTATAGCTTGGCAGCTTTACCTGCTTTCAGTAGTTGAGTGACTTGTCATTTTGAGCTTAACATTGTGAAGGATGCAAGATATGTACTCAGTAAAGTGCTATTTGGTCGTATTAATCACATTGTTTTCATTGTACTTTTGCTCCCTGTTAATAAGATCCAAGAAACTGTTTTCCTTTTTTGCCCCATTCCGATTAGAAACAAGGATCATAAAAGCTACTTTCCTAAGTGGAGTTTTAGAGGCATGCTTGAAAGTGAGATTTTCTTTACAAAAATGAGCTAAGACTACATTGGGGGAGGAGGAAAGGAGGTAACTGTGTGGCTCCAAAGTGTAGAAGGACCAACCAAAGGGACAGTCCGAGGAAGGCAGGGTCCCGAAAAAGTTAGGACAAGACATTCTATCTCCAGGTTGGGGAAGTATAATGGGGGAGGACCATGGAATGGACTCACCTGAGAATGAATAAATTCAACATTTTTTTATACATAGGGTAAACACTTATTTTAGAGTACAAAAAGCTGTCATCACACCACTTAACTTAGCCCTTAACTCAACAAGATAAGTAATAACAAGTGTTGGAGAGGTTGTGGAAAAAAAAGGAACACTTATTCACTGCTAGTATGAATGTGAATTGGTACAGTCACTGTGAAAAACAGTATGGAGACCCCTCAAAAAATTAGTAATAGAGTTACCACATGACCCAGCAAACCCTCTTCTGGGTATTTACCTGAAATACTCAAAAACATTTATTTGCAAAGATAAATACACCCCTATGTTTATTGCAGCATTTTTCACAGTGGCCAAGAAATGGAAACAACTGAAGTGTCCTTCAATAAATGATTGGATAAAGATGTGGAACATATATACAATGGAATGCTACTCAGCTGAAAGAAAAGATGAAATACTGCCATTTGTGACAGAATGAATAGATCTTGAGAATATCATGCAACAAGAAGTAAGTCAGATGAAAGAAGTCAAGGTGTGGACTATAAAACTGAAAGCAACAAATGAGCAAAGAAGAAATACAAACAGACCCTGGCTGATAGCACAATGGATAAGGCACTGGCCTGCAAACCCAGGGATCACTGGTTCAATTCCCAGCCAGGGCACATAACCAGGTTGCAAGCCAGGTCTCCAGACAGGTCCATAGCTGGAGGCAGGTAAAAGGCAACCATACACTGATGTCTCTCTCCCTCTCTGCCTCTCTCTCTTCCTCTCTCTCTGAAAATAATAAATAAAATCTTTTAAAAAATGAAATACAAACAAAGATAAGAGGACTGGGGTCAGCAAAGGGTAAAAGGGGTCAAATATATGGTGATGAAAGGAAATTCGACTTTGGGTGGTGGGCACACAATGCAATAGACAGATGATTGTACACTTAAAACATATATACTTTTATTAACTAATGTCACCCCAATACCTTTAAGAAAGAAAACAACTCATGAATAAAGCATTGCCATTATTGCTCACTTGAAGTAATAGGAAGTTAAATAACATGTCCAAGGACACACACACCCACCAACTGCTAGTATTAGACCTCAAACTAACTTCCTCTGACTGTAAACCCATGATTCTCTTTCCAATTTACTCTTGCATATGATCCATGATTTATTTGATTTTTAATGCCCTCAGAGCATTTGATGAGGAAAATTACAAATAGCTTACCTAACCTTTCAAGGATCTTTAAAATACCACCTAAAAATTCTATTCTCCCTTATTCTCTATTAATTTCAAGTATCAACCATCTAATCTTGTTGCTGGGCTCACCAATTTGCTCCGTGGCCTGCAGAATAAAATAAATCCTGCTGGGTAATGCCGTATACATTTTTCTTTCTTCCTCTGGAATATTTCTTTTATAATTGAAGTTCTCCTTACTGTCAAGGTTCAAACATATCATCCTCTGTTCACCTGGACAGAGAGAAAGGCAGTCTAGGGGACGATGGGGCTGTACGCCTAGAGCCAGTAAGTGATAAGGTAGCATCATAAGTTCTAAGTTTAAAAAAAAAAAAGTTCATCTTTTCTGAGCCTGGAATTTTCCTCCTTAGGTCTGCTTCCTGGCATTCGCCTTCTTAAGGTGATAGTGTAGCCTGCCTGGAATCAGCAATAGGTGAGCAAAGAAAAGGGTTTGTGAAAAATGGACCCAATCATAGCAGTCTGCATTTTCCTATAACACTGGTGACAGCAAGGAAGCTGAGAAGCTGCTTTTAAGCCTATGATAAATAGACTTAAAGGAAATAGTTCTGCAGGGCCAAAGTCAATAAAAATGTAATGTACTTGGCGCTAAGGTGGTAAATGAGGTCACAAGTGCAGTTGAAAGCAGCAGGATTGAAAAGGCAAGGGTATATTTAGGAAAATGCTCCTTGAAAAATATGGTGGGAAGAGAGGAAAGAGGAAATTCAGAAAGAAAGAAATCCAGGCATTTGTAAACCTCTCCTTTGGACAGGAAAGGCAGCTCCTTAGGGAGTTATACATCCGGTCTTTCAAGTGTATCATCTCCCTTCAGTCAGTAAAATGGCTTGTGTCATGATGAGCTTATTCTTTATAGTCCCAGGAACAATTCGACCCATGGAATAAAAAGGCTATTTGTCTATATGAATCTCTTCACCTGGACCCATGAGCCTGGGGCATTTCCCTAGAAGCAATAATTCTCAAACTTTATGGTCCATAAGAATCACCCTGGAAGCACGAACTGCACATTCTCTAACTTCACTCCTAGAGGTTTTTGTGGGAGGACCTTTGCACGGGCTCCGTTTGAAAAGCCCTCCTGGCAGCTGGCCCTTCTTTCCCCACCCCATGCTAATTTTAGCCAGTCCTCATAGCATATGTAAAACTTACAGGGAAGGAAAAGCTGTTATTTTTAACTCAAATTTCCAGAACAAAAGCAAAGGTTGAATTCCATTTTACCAACAGGAATCCTGGTAAAAGTCATGATTGTCTCTGGTTTGTATATCCCATTACACCAGATAAAGTTCTACCAATCGGGATTTAATTGAAACAACTGTCCATTATAAATATGAAAAAAAAAAAAAAGGTAAGGTGTTTGAATGGCTCATTATCTACTCATTAGTTTGAGTTAGTCTACTCCTTTCACCCTGGCCAGTGTGGCTAAATTGGTTGGAGCATCATTCCATATAACAAAAATCTTTGTGTTCAATTCCCAGTCAGGGCACATAACCAGTTTATGGGTTCAATCCGCTGTGCCACCAGCCAGGGCTGATTTTACCTATCTTGACTAGCACAACTGGGAGGTAGCCAATCAATGTTTCTCATACCAATGTCTGTCTGTCTGCCTGTCTGTCTCTCCAAAAGCCGTGAAAAATGTCCTTGGGTGAGGATAAAAAAAAACAAAAAATAAAAATAAAACACACTTCATTCTTTTCATGATGGATACTGACAAATGCAGCACTTGAAGAAAGCAGCATGGTGTTGGTGCATTTTGAAGCACTTTGAGGACAGAGTGGCTCTGAGTAGGGTTCACAAGGGCTGATGCTTGTGATGATGATGTGGCAGAGAGATTCCTGGGGCAGTAGCACGGTGCCAGCCCAACTCTGGGTGTGTAGATAATAAGTGCTTAGAACAGGCTTATAGCTAAGAAAAGAGGTTTTCCTTCTACTTTGAGATTAACCTCATGTGTATCACACCACGAGTTAACCTGTGTTCTGAGTTCTAATGAGCCAGTCTGTAAACCTAATCAAGATCCATAGCAAGATTTTGAAAGGAGTTTAAAAGTACACTAACAAATAGAATGTGGAATATACCTCATTTATAAACTAGGGTAAAGTCTGAAATATTGTGACTGTTAAATTGGGAACAATGTAGACGTAAAAATTTCTTTTGGTGTTATCAGAGGGTGCAATGGTGTTATTCTTTATATCTTCAGGGTGTTTTTGCTTAACACTTTACTCAACCTATAATCTTTTAGCACAGTGTTTCTCAAACTTTTCTGTGTACACAAATTACTTGGAAACTTGTTGGGATAGCAATTGCCATGAGACCTGGGGTTCTGCATTTCTAAAAGGCTCCCAGGTGATATAATGTTTTTGGGACTCAGACTTTGAATCACAAAATTTTAACCTGCACAGTGTAAGAAAGTAACTATGGCTTTTCCATGATGCAAAAAGGTGACTCAACACTGCACCTTGTGGTCTCAGGTTTTAGCTAAAAAAGAACTCCATCAAATCAAAATTGTAATATTAATTAGTAAAATTCATAATCTAGTCATAAAGCTAAGTATTATTTTAATTAACTTTTTAAGTTCCAGGAGATAAGTATAGTGATTAAAAACATAGGTTTGAACTTTGGAGCACATGAATTACAATTTCAGTTTCACAATATTCTAGCTGTGTGACCTGGAGCATACGATGAATAAGGCAAAATCAGGAAAAAAATAACCCTAGGTATTTTATAAGTATTTTAAACCAAAGAGACAATATAGGAGATCTGTTACCCAGGCAATGTTCATGTTTAGAAGGCAAACAGTGGACAATTGGGTTACCAGGAGCATAGAACAGCTAGATGGAGGAATCCCGGATCTCCTCCATGGCGAGGGGCACAAAAGAGGGAGGCAATGTCATAGGAGACTGTTGGCAGCTGATACTACAGGAAAGGGACTCTCCAGGGGGAGCTGAAGCCGAAGAGAAGGTGCCAGACATTCTGCTGAGGCAGGAGGGGAGCTACCTACCCTGGCTGCTCCCTCCCACTCTGTACTTTGCTCCAGTACATTCCACAGCATGGGACGAACCCAGCGATGAGGCTGTCAGCCAAAAGAATTCTAAATGTGGTTCCTTGGGATCCAGCTCAGAGCAAGAGGAGAAAAGGAAATGGATCTGAGAGCACACTGGCAAAGGGCCAGCACAGCAAGTCACAGACACTCTCTGATACACGCTCCAGTGTCAAACCCACATCTGTGAAAGGGTGTGGTGCTAATTAAATGAGACGTGTTAAAGCCCTGAATAAGGACTTGGTACATGAATTTTACCACCATCATCACCATCTTTATCATCTCTTTGTGGTATGGAAACAAATTCTCTCTCCTTCCCTTTCTCTCCTTTCACCTACTTTTCTGTTGGGGTATGGAGTCTTAGGGAAATTAGAAACAGAATATTTACATAACAATGAAAGTTATGCTGTGATTAGGCATGTCTGCTTTAAGTAGGAAAATATCTGTTTGTTTTATCCACATGACAGACTCAGAAAGACTTATACTAGGCACATTGTAAGAACTCACAACTGTGATGGAGGGAGACTTAACTTAGGGTGGTTCACGCACAATACAATTTAACAGATGATGTATTATAGAAAAACCAGAACTCATAACTTCTCAATGAGGTGGACTTAGGTATGACCTTAGAACCTGGGAATTTATTGAGGACCATATTTTGGATTGTACTCAAGACATGAAGTATGAGGTTGAGGGGAGAAAGAGAAAGACAGAAGAGGTAAGGTGTTCTCATCCGCCCAAGAGTCAACTGTGTGCCTGAGGGGTGCCCACTGGAATGTGCAGATATGCATGTAGGCCTGGATTTCAGGAGTGTGGATATTGACTGGTAATATAATTTTATCTATCTTTTTTGAAATATTTATGACTAAACATTTGATTTTTTAAAAGACTTGATTATTTTTCCGAGAGAGGGGAAAGGAGAGATGCAGAAAGGGAAAGAAACATCAATGTATGGTTGCCTTTCACCTGCCTCCAGCTACGGATCTGGCTGGAAACCAGGCTTGCAACCCGGTTATGTGCCCTGGCTGGGAATTGAGCCAGCAACCTTTGGGTTCACAGGACAGCGCCTCCACTGTGCCACCAGCCAGGGCTGATTTTATCTATCTTGACTAGGACAGACATGGATGTCTTTGAAGATGGTGTGGCCCTAACTGAGAAGCTATGTCCTTGTTAAGGTACTATCAGTCATCAATAATGCTAGGACAGTTTTCCAAAGCAGGCTTGTTCCTTGTTCCTCAAGTGAAGTTATCAAATGCCTACAAAATAGATACACAGATGTCTCTGCAAGGTTTTACTGCAAAGAACTCAAAATGCTATCATTTAGCTTCTCCGTGGAAGAAAACATAACCAAGCATATTCATATTCTGGCATGCGTTCCGACAACCTAGGAATGCAACACTCTGCTTTGTTCCACCCTGGTTCATCCTGTTCAGGAGTCAGCAAGCACAGTTCATAGTGAAAACAGCAGCCTCTCCCTGCAAGTGACTTAGCATTAAACCCGTTCATCTGACTATAAAACTGAGCAGTAAAGACTATGTGGAGAAGAGCATCAAGACATATGCCAATGAGGAACTAAAATATATAGTTCTGGTATAGTTCAGAGATGCATTGCAGTCTTTTATTTATTCATTAGAGATTTATTGAGTTTAAAATAATACAAACCAACCCTTGTAAGGACTTGACCATCTAGCATATGCTAGGAGCCAAAAGAATCAGTACAGACAATGAGTGCTGTGAGTTCTGGAGAGTCAGTGAACTGTGGGTTGGAGAATTGGAGGTAACTTTGTGGAAGGGTGGAGACCAAGTTGGGTTTTAACAGGGTGGCTGGAGCTGGCCAGATGACATGGATGGGAAGAGTGTTTCCTGCTGGGGAACAGCTTCAACAAAGGTGTTGTGGTGGGGACAGTGAGTTGGTGGAGCACCAGGAGGGTAAGTATGCAATGGTGTTTATTCGAAAGCCTGACTCCACAGCTAGCCTGGCCAAGTTAAAGCATTGGCTTTAACATTCATAACTTAATAAATAACATTTGCCAAGTCACTTGAGCTGTTTCCAGAAGTGCAAAATATAAATAATACTCGTACCTGACTCAATGGGTTTATTGCAAGCATCAAAGCAACAGAAAAACTGCCTAACATATTATAAACACACAGTCAGTACTTAACTACTACTATTTTATCACTGAAAGACAGTGTCATTTATGCCTCTGGGAGATATTTATTGACTTCCTGCTATATGGAAGGTAGCAGAGTAAACTGAGCCAGAAAATGAAATGCTTTAATTATAGGCCAAGGTCCAGACATTCTGTGGATGAAATAGGGGAGTTATTGGAGAAGTACATGCATTGTGTCATTCAGCAACTTTTTTTTTTAATAAATATTTAATGAAGCAGTAGAGAAAATTGAGATAATAACCTCTTGGCACCAGAAAATACATTTAATTTTAAATACATTAAAATACATTTAATAAATCTGTGGGCCCTTAACAAGTAACTGAGACTCTCACTAGTGACTGATGGCATTTTGTGGAATGGACAGACTGCTGCCATAACCAGCTACCAGTGCACTGGGGACTTCTGTGTTCTTAGGAGTGCAAGGGTGGATTACCTACAGTGACCCTCTGACTCAAAATAGGGGGCAACAAATTGCAATGACAAATAGCTGATATTACAGAAAATGTCTCTATCAGCTCTCCAGGGTAATAAAGTATGAAGAAAGCAAATAACGGAGAATTTTGGGAGACATTAGCTTTGATCTAAAGAGCTGGAATAGTAGTTCTCAGCCTTATGTTTCTGAGCTGATTTACATAATGAAAGAATTGCTGGCATAGGAAACACTCCCATGGGTCTACCAAGGTTATGTGTATCACCCCGCCAGTTACTTGTAACTCCACCTTCTCTCTCTCAGTAACATTTATCAAAATGAAAGTGTACTGTAATTAGAGTCATGACTGCTCTAACTTATTTAACAGGGCAAATTATTCATCAATTTTGGTCCTTCATTATTACTAAAAAGTTATTTGGGAAACTTGAGAAAACCAATATGGAGGCACCAGGTGATCATGAACATTTTAACTCAGAATTGTTAAGTCCAGACTCCTTGAGTTGTCCTCAATCGTTTCCTCCTACTGACCTGCACTTCATTTCATCCAGGCTTGCCCCAGGCTCCCAGCCAGTAGTTTATCTGGTAAAAGTGAGAAGAATGGAATAGACTTTTGAACTCTGCCATCCTTGAACACCACAAATATGAACGGGGAATGTAGTTTAATGTACCAGGAAAATTCAGAGTTACAGAACAGATTATTAGAACCAGCCTAGTCAGGAAAGCTCCAATCCACTGGTGGAGGTGGGGCATCCTTGGCAGCCTGAAGGGCACCCATGGCCACTTTTCTTCCCTTGATGAAGGGACTAAAGTCCTGATGGATGTCCTGCTCGAGCACCATAGCCCATCATCACACTGAGGTAATGCTCATCCCTCAATGCATATAATGTGGGAGAAGTGAATTTGCTCTTTCTCTGTCAGTTTCATTTCCCACATGCCTTTAAGAGTGACAGTGCATCTCCTCTATATTATGTATATGTTTAATGTTCAATGATATGCATTGCACACAACATAGCCCCAATGAAGAAACAGTGGCATCTTACAATGGAAGAAAATCTAGTTGAGGGAGTTTCTGGGAAACAGCACATCTACACTACACTTCATGGGTGATTTTAAAGGATTTTTCAAGGTTAGTTGGACTATAGGTAAAATAACCATATAATTTATCATACAAATTGGAATGCTTTTGAGTGAGACAAGAAATTAATGAAAATTAATGATAATTACACTGAGACAATAGCTGTAAATGGAGGCTGTCCTGGCAAATTAAAAGGCAGTGTTATCCAAACTGTTATGGGCTGAAATTTATTCTCTCCCAGATTCATATGATGGATTCCTGACTCCTGGTACTTCAGAATGTGACTATCTGGATATAGGACCTTTAAAGTGGTGATTTTTCCTGTATTTAATACCCCATTTAATGAGGTCATATGAGTGGGCTCAAATCCAATATGACTGATACAGTTATAAGAAGAGGTAATTAGGGCAACTGCAGTCACAGAGTAAAAACCATGTGATGACACATCAAGGTGACCATCTGTAAGCCTAGGATAGAGGCCTTGGGAGAAACCACACTAAGAACACCTTGATCTTGACCATCTCCCCTCCCAAACTGTAATAAAATAAATTGTTTAAGCCTCCCAGATGGTGATATTTTATCATGTCAACCCTAGCAAACTAATACACTAACTATAGTGAGTTTCATTTAACTAGCAGCCTTGAACCTAATCCCTTTATAAAATCAGGTGCTGCTATAAAATTGGTGGATCAAGAGGCTGCTTCATTGAAGAGTTAGTGAACTGTAATAAGCCAACCCCTCTGCCACAGGGCATAGATTTTTTAAATCACTCTTTGTTTAATCACCCAACAGCAGCAAATAAAATGATCCCCAAACAAAATTAAGACAGGTTCAGGTCCTGTCTCTGACACTTGTTCATTAAACACCTGATTAATCATGCTTAATCAAATAAATCCTCCGAGTCTCCTTTGATTCTTGAGTACCATAGAGTAATAATTGGCCTGCTTCACTCAGACAGTCAACTGTGAACATCAAACAAGGTCAAAACAGTGATATGCAAATGGCAAAGCAGTTCATGCAGGAAGGTATTACTATTTTCATGAGAGTGGGCTTCGATAAGGAGGTCGTTCAGACAGCTGGGTGTCTAAGAAGCTACAGGAGCAGAAGTAGCATCCTACATGGTATCTCCTGGGGTCATCAAGAGAAGTTACTCTTGCATTCACACATTTAGACATTCTCAGCTCCGTTGTTCTGCCAGGAAGCATCTCAACAGGCATATGTTATGCATAACCTTTATATCAACAGCCCTTTAAATTTCTCTACCATGTATTGAGTTGGGTTGTTCAATACAAGTAATACATTATAATTTTAATATCATTAAAATTAATCTCAAACTAGACAATGGTTTATTCTGTTAATATTCAAGCAAGGCCTATCACATTCAAAGTGAACCTGAAGTTGCTTTGGATTTTTTTCCAGTTCATCAGAAAAAAATATTTCCTCTAAAATCAAGACCATGCACTTAACATTGGTCCTCTATCTCCTGATACTATTCTTGCATCTGGTGTACAAGACTTCTAAAATAGTCTAACCATTGAAGCCATGCTTTTTTTGGCTATATCTCTATGCTATGTGGGAATCATATATCTGATGAGGGCTATATTCTTATCATGAACTTTTTGTGTATGTACTTTAGAATATAGTCCATGGTATGCACCTTGTCTGATAGAAGCTAGTAACTGAGATCCTTGTTTCAATAAAAGCTGTCCTCCACATCTCAAACTTATTGATGATGGTACAAGATGACATTTTTCACTTGTGGGAAGGCTACACACTGGACCAGTTTCCATTAATATCCAATTATAAGAACATCTCACAACAAGGAAGACCACATAGGAACAAGTCTGTTAATTTTGTCCTTTTTATTTGTTTTAGCCAACATTTGTGTGTATATATTCTGTGCCAAGCACTATTTTAGGTACTGTAGATATAATAGTAAATAATTATATGAAAAGCTCTGACCATGTAGTACATTCTGTAAAATCAGGATAGAATAAAAACACAACTTTTGGTCTGGATTTGAATCTTGGCCCCACTATTCACTAATGGGTGTGCTTGTCCTAATTATTTAATCCCTCTAAATTCTACATTCCTTATTTGTTGAAATGGAGAGGGTACCTACCTCACTACATTGGCAAATAAATAAGTAGGGTAACACATAAGTGTCTGGTTTACAGAGGACACTGTTCTTTCTGTAAAATCCTGAGACACTTCCCTTTTAAAGATATAATGAGTTGAACTGTGTCTTCCCCAAAAAGAAAGATTGGAGATTTAACTTCTAGTAGCACATAATGTGAGCTATTTGGAGATAGAATCTTTACAGAAGTAATCAATTTAAAATGAGGTCATCAGGATAAGCTCTAATCCAATGAGTTGCATCCTTATAAAATGGGAAAATTTGGACACAAACACACATAGCACCATGGGAAAATAAAGGTGGAAATCAAGATGATGCTTCTGCAAGCCAAAGGAATGCAGATAATTGCCAGCAACCCACCCAAAGCTGGGTGAGAGGCATCATCAGATTCTCCCTCAGCCTCCAGAAAGAACCTACCCTCCTGACACCTTGACCTTGGACTTCAAGCATCCACAACTGTGCGACAATAAATTGATAAGCCACCCAGTTGGCATTACTTTGTTATGGCAGCACTTGCAAACTAAAACAAATGGTTTCACCTTGAAGCCTGAGTTTGAAAAGCATTTTGTTTTCATCCAATTTGCTTAAGGATGAGCACATAACATTCTTAATCATTGTATACAATGAACCAAATAAGGGTCAGAAAGGCCATAAATATTCATAACTTTTACAGGATAATTATTACTCTGTAAACACTATGTTCTGGCTCTCTCTTTAGATATTAAAAATGAGTCAGGGAAGCATATGAACAACAGTGTAAGCATTCAAGACCATTTAAGGTGCTTCCATCACCTTGAGATTCATTTGCAATGACTATTTCTAGTGATGTGAGTTATCTGTGACTTTTCACCACTTAATCAGCTCTTGACACAGTTGGAACCACACTATGAAAAGTGTTCCTGACAATCCAACTTGTCCTGGGGCCCAAACATTTTCTGAGAGTACCATGAAAAATAAGATGAATGAATCATTTTTATTCCATATTTATAGCAATTTGCATGAGATAAAGAGATAAAATTCAGTACATGAGTGGATTTAAAAAAAAAAAAACAACAGTGGTATGTTTACACAACAAATGCTACACAGTGGTAAAAAAGAATTCTTGCCTTTTGTGACTGTGGATGGACCTGGAGAGTATTATGCTAAAGTGAAATAAGCTAGTCAATATAAGACCAATACCCTATGATCTCCCTTATAAACTGAATCTAACAAACAACATAAACTAACCAACAAAATAGAATCAGAGGCACAGAAAAATGGAACACACTGACAGCTGTAAGAGAGGATGGGGGAGAAGGGGGGGTACAAAGAACATATATTCATGGCCTATGGACATGAACAATGGTGTGGGGATTGACTGTGGGAATGGGGGGCTGGCTAGGGGAGGGGGGCAAAGAGAAAAATTGGGACAACTATAATAGCATACATAATAAAATATTCAAAATGAAAAAGGAGATAAAATTTGGAAAATTCCTCATTCTATTACCAATCACAAATAAAATCAAGGAAATGAAATTTATTCTGAAAAGGAGATTGCACACAGAAACAAGTATTTGAAATATAGTTTGCATTTTAGATCTATACCCATTCCCTCATTCAGTCATTCACCTGAAAATATTTACTGGACCCAACTATGGACAATCATGCCTCAAAACTTAAACTTTTTTTTTTTTCTCAGAAGTTAGAATGGAGAGATACCTGCTCTCTTACTGACTGATGGACATGACCTTACATTTATTATAAATCTACCAGAAAAATGCCAATCAAAATAACCAGGAATCATCAGGAATTTTTGGCTACACTTAGATTCAGCTCAATTATCTATTACAGTCTATTTGAGTATATTAGAAAATTAAAACAATTTCATATTAAATTTTGTTTCTCTATTACCCAGTTCCAAAAATAGAATATGAAGAGACTTGCTTATCTATTCAAAAGTCATTTTGAGCTCAAAATAGAAAGTTGATTTTGGTTTTTGGATTCTTGATGCCTTCATTTTGAAGTGACATGCTGTAAAGTAACCTTTTTAAAAATTTTAATTGGTTTTTACTGTTGTTTGGGGGGTTTATATTCATAAACTATTCCTAGCCATTGCATCATTATCTTTCAAAAGTACATGAATACAGTGTAAATTAATGGATTTCTTTAAACTTACATTGAACCTTTTTCACATACCTTATTATGTTTTCATAACAGCATTTAAAGAAGAGGATATTAGGTTTCTAAAAATTCTCCATGGTGTAACACCACTTCTTTTGTATGTTAAAAATATATTCAAAATAATGTTAATTACAAAAATGTAGGTGAAGCAGTCAAAAAATAAATCAGAATTTTTGGATGGGAATTATAAGTCTCTGCCTTCAAGGTCAAGTTTAGACAAAAGAATAATTATCTTAAAACTCTCTCAAGTCACAAGCCAAGTAATAATATTCTTGAGACTAACTCTCAAATTTCAAGTCCATAAGTCTGTTTAATTTAGCTTTAAATCAGCATCCAGTGCTGGACTCCAGCAGGCCATCATGGAAACTGGACCCAAAATATGTTTTTCTCAGCCAGCATCTATTATTCTGCCTCTTCTTCCTCTTTATCCTTCTTTCCCCACCCCTCCTCCATCATCATCATCATCATCATCATCATCATCATCATCTTATTGACCATGCTGAAGTAAATACTCTCCAGTTTCTTCTTCCCAAAGAACTTATTACTGTCTTACTTGTAGACACTGTGTATAGTTAGAAGAGCATAAAGCTTAGTGCTAAAGACAGACTCTGGGGTCAGGTGTCTTAGTTTGTAACCTTGCTCCATCACTTACTAGCTGTTGGACTCATTTTCAGTGCTTCAGTTTCTCCACCTATGAAATTAGTATAGTTGTCTTAGCTTTAATTTCATGAAGTGAAAACTGAATGCAATACTACTTAAAAGAACCTCAAACATTATCCAGCACATAGAAATGCTCAAGAAATGTTACTGTTGTTGTTGTCTACTCCCCAAAATTTGCATTTACAACACTTGCTACCCTGGACTTTACCTAGTGAAGGACATTTTCTGGCACAGTTCATAGTAAAAAAATGAACCTTTATTATGGTCTGACTCCTAAAATTTGTAATCACTGCTAAAGTTTACTTTGTCTAGATGAATAAATGGAACGTCTATACTGTCTATGATCTCAAACTCGGAGGTCTTTCAGGTTTCCTTTTTAAACTTTTCGTTTTTGCACCTGAGTCTTGTTCCATAAATCAAAAATGAATTAAAGAGTGAACTACATGAAAACATTGTATGAAAATTATAAACTTATTTTATTTATTTGTTTGTTTGTTTTATATTGTTGTTATATTACATTTATCTTATTTCCCCCCTCTGTTCTCCCCTTCCCCACCCTCCTTACCCACTCCCCACTCTCAACCTGTGAGTCAATCTCACAGGTTATCCATGTCCATCGGTCATCCATGCCAGTTCCTTGACTAAACTGCTCCTTTCCTTTGTCTCCTTCTCCTCCTCCCCCTCCCCTCTGCACACTGAAAGTGTGTTCCTTGTATTCATGTCTCTGGTTCTGTTTTGTTTGCTTATTTGTTTGTCCATTAGTCTCCTGTATTAAGTGAGGACATGTGGTACTTAATTTTTGCTGCCTGACTTATTTCACTAAGCATGATACTCTCTAGTTCCATGCATTCTTTCTTTCCGCTGTAAAGAACTCCATTGTGTAAATGTACCAAAGTTTTTTGATCCATTCATCCACTGAAGGGAACTTAGGTTATTTCCAGCACTTTGCTATTGTAAATAGTGCTGCTATGAACATAGAGTTGCATAGGTTCTTCTGAATTATAAACTTGTTAACTAACATACTTAATGATAATATGAATATATATCATGTTGTACTTGTCATAACCATAGCTAGTTCATATTTATAATTAATGGTAGTATTACTTTCCTTTCAGGGGTACAGGAAGCTGTGAGCCCCAAATCTTCCCTTCACAAATCTCCTCCCTCTCCCCTACCCCTTCCCCATTGGGCAGAGAATGGTTTCTCGGCCCTTTTGCTTGTCCTGCAGGGCTGACCTTTAAGCTGATGTACCTACATTACACAATGATCCAGGAGTGTCTACCAAGCTTTTAAAATTTTTTTGGTCACCAACTGCACTAATAGTAGAAAAATCATCAAGTGTATATATATTTTTCATCTGTAAAATACTGTATAGATCTGCAGTGTGTGTACAAGTTACATAGTTCTACTGGAGATGAGAAAAGTGAATTTTTCACGTAGTTGGTTGCAAGTTGTGCTGTGAAAATCATGACTGATTTTTTTTGATATGCACTTTCTGGTTTTTGCAATTCACAGATGGTGGTTTTGACTATTATGTGAACAATAGGAGCCCAGAGGGAGGCTGAAGCTTGAGATGGCTCCACCCCTTATCTTGCAGAGCATCCTTAGGAATGACTGCCATTCTTTTTCCATAACACTTAGAATCCTGTAAGGATCTAGCCATGGAGGCCCTAAGTGCTGATACACTAATCTCCCAATTCAGAAAGTAAATAGCAGGGTGCATAAAGAGCTTTCCTGCTGGCTACTCTTTTGAGTCCAGAGTAGAAACCTGATTAAAAAAAAAAGGGGGGGGGGTAATAATGAAGGGGGACTGAGTTCATGGGGCAGGAGTGACTTATCTTTTGACCAAGAAAATTTGAGCTCCATTAGGTGTCCATCTTTTAACGATCCTTCTTTTGCAATTTTCATGGTTAATACATAAGTAACATTACAAGTATTACACCTTCAACTGAACACTTTGCCTCTGAACACATTATGTTACAATCACAGTAACCATGTTATATTTTTTAAAATTCCCAAATTTATTAATTCTGCCACTTATCAATGAATCTACCACAAATATTTATTGAACATTTATTGGGGGCCTATTCAGTGCTAGGTGCTGAGAGTTTAAAATGAAAAGGCATGGTTTCCTCCAAGTGGGATGTAGTAGGCATTTATGGAAGACAGAACAGTATTATGTAATGTGATAAGAACTATAATAATGGTGTGTAGACATTATGCTGAGAAAAGAGTGAATGTACTCATATATATTAAACATCAATAATATATGTTGGATGAAAGAACTTGTACTCTATGGGTTGTAGACAGAAGGCTCTTAGTATATATATTGTCAAAGCTACCACAGGTGAATCTTAACTAAGATAGTACCTCAGTCTAAAGTAAATGTTCACAACTGACATATATTTTATATTATAGGAATGAATTAATACATGAATGACAAGCAAATACATCTATGTTATGGGAAGAGTACACATCAGAAGAAGCTCAAAAGAATCTCAAGAACCATGTAAAGCAAATAAGACATGAGTAGACAACTAAATTGAGCATCATAAAAAATACCACAAAATAAAGACTATGAGAAATATATAAATGAGGAGGTAGGATGATTTCATAGCATAAAAAGTACTACACAGGTCAGAAGTGTTCATCTTGGAAGAAAAAGTGCACAAGTTGGATTTTGAAGAGGGTCACTTTGAAAAGGCACAAAGTCAGGAGAGGATATTGTAAGTGGATCAATAGAAAGGCAGAAAGGTAGGAGGTTATGAGACATGCTCAATTTGGCAGCAGTGGCAGGATGGACAGGAAAGCTGGAGAGGTGAGTTTGCACCAAAGGAAAGGCATTTTCTTTCCCCGAAGAGTTTGGGTATTAAGGTGGGCAACAGAAAGATGTTGAAGTGATTCTGTCCAGGGATTACCATAACTATCTCTGAAGTTCAAATATGCACTTAAATACTGTTTTCACTTTCCAGATTATATATTTTAAAAAGTCAAATCTGTTTTCCTATTTGAAATAGTTGTATTTTTCCATTATATTTAAGTATGATTGATTTGAAACCACCTTCAATTTGTCTTTTATTCTATTTTATTTCCTCACCCAATAGCTATTTATTCTGTTTCTGTTGTTCTTAACCACAGCAGAGAGCTTTTTAAAAAATAGCTTCAGAACGGAAATTATTTAAATTAGCAGTAACTTGAAGCCTGAGTTCTGGGTGATGTATTGGGCCCATTAAGGAAACATTTATACCTTGGTGTTCACTAGCTCACAGCCATCCACCAAAATTAAGAATATTCATGGTCTAAAATAGCTAAAATTATAAATGTTAATTTAATTTTAATTTGTATTTACTTTTTTAAAAAAATATTTTATTTATTACTTTTAGAGGGAGGGGAAAGGAGAGAGGCAGAAAGACATCAATGCATGGTTGCTTTTCACCTGCCTCCAGACATGGACCTGATAGGAGACCTGGCTTGCAACCTAATTATGTGCCCTGGCTGGGGAATTGAACCAATGATCTTTGGGTTTGCAGGCCAGTGCCTTATCCACTGCGCCACCAGCCAGGGCCTTATAGATGTTAATTTTATACAGGTTATACTGCTATTATTTTTTTCATGTGGGCACTTTGACAAAGCCTAGGTTATAAATAGATGATCACCTTTTGTAAAATGTCTAACCATGTTTATGTTCATAAAGGTTGCTCGAAATCCTATTATAAATAGACATTCTGTTGATACAGCCATTTGATTCGATACTTAGGAATTGCATTTTCCACACTTATCCTTAAATGAAGTCAAGATTTCTCTTAATGATGAATTGCACACTCAAAATACACAAGGTTTGAAAGCTGTTGGTGAAAACATTAAACTCATTCAGCTAACCCAGGGATAACAAAGAAGTAACTATTACAGATGCTCCTTGACTTACAATGGAGTTATGTCCTGATAAATCCATTATAAATGGAAAATATCAAAAATTGAAAATGCACTTAATATTCTTAACCTACCAAACCTCGCAGCCTAGCCTAGCCTACCTCAAAAATGCTCAGAACATGTATATTAGACTATAGCTGGGCAAATTGATGGACCACCATGAAAGCACTGGAGAGTATGGGTTGTTCTGCTCATGGTCAAAAGGAACTAGGAGCTGAGGCTCCCTGCTTCTGCCCAGCATCGCAAGAGACTATCATCATGCAGAGGGCTAGCCTGGAGGGATCAAAATTCAAAATGTGATTAAGGTTTCTACTGAATGAGTCTCACTTGAAGTCAAAAATTGTAAGTCAAACCATCTAAGTCAGGGGCCATTTGTATATGGTTGACTTGGTAGGAAAGGAGCTGCCTCTTTTTTAAAAAAATCATTTAAAGCACTCTAGCCCATTACCTGCAAGTGAAGCTGCATTGCAACTCAGGTGTTAGGAACTCTTCAAATTTTCAGCTACTCTAGCAATGCAATGGTGTCTCACTCATATGGAAGTCCCCGCTATAGCCTTGGCTACAGAAGGAATAGCAAAGCAAGAGGGGGAAAAGAAGGCAATTCCTCAGGTTTGAGAGCTCAGGCTTCTTGCTTTGGTGCTTTCAGGGCTGCCCACTGCCAGGTAGCACAGCTGAGTGCTGAGGCTGAGGAAGTCTCCCTCAGGGAGGAGTGACAGGCATGGTACCCAGGCTCCTCTGCACATGGGAAAGACAGCTTCTCTACTAAGGTTCAGTAGAAGCTCCCTGTCATCCTCAAATATCTATGGCTTAAAGCTAGGGATACAAGGGAAAAGCATTAATCCTGACCCCATGGTTTCCAGTCTTTATCCAGTGAAAGAAGAATAAAACAATGAGAATGAGGAAGGAAGGGAGAGGGAGAGAGAGAGAGAGAGAGAGAGACCCAACTCACCTTATCAATCACACCTTAAACAAACAAAAAATGTGGGGTCTCACCTTCCCAAGGCAGCCCTAAAGTGGACGAAGAAAGCAGAATAATCACCTGGTTTCTTGTACTCTTGAACCTGTTCTGTCCTTCTGGTACTTTCTGCTCCTACTCTATTCCATCCTCTTTGGTTTTAATTTGCCTACTTTGTTTCATTCTCTTTTTCAGGACCTTAGCAAAATGGGACATACCAATTGCTCTTCAAGACTTCAAAAGATGCAGTGATCAAAACCAAGGCTGGGCCAGGATATTCATTCTTAGCCATGTTCTACATTTTATATTTGGAAGCATTTTACAACTTGGAGAAATTTACCATTCCAAAAATGGTTCTGATAAGGATTTCTCCCAACCAGTGCAGCTGAGTCAAGAACTAGACACATGACGGAAATGCATCTGTATAGAAATGCCTACTCAAGGAAGACACGTGGCTACGTTTTACCTGTTGGGGAATTTTTAAGTCTACTTCTGCAAAGTCAAGGCCATGACTAGGTTGTAAACACAGCATCCACTGAGGATGTACTCAGTCTGACATTTTTCCATGTCTGCTGCATTTGATTCAAGGTAGCAAACCTGCAGGCAATTCCCCAAAGACTCCCTCTACAACAAGCATGTTTGGTGCTACTGTTGGTAGCTGGCAGATTCTGAAATAAAGTACACATATTTTTAACTGTCATCACCTCCTGCTAGGCTGAGATAAAAATGCCGTTTCAAACAGGTCAGCCTGGGGTTGTTGAAGGAAGGCCAGATTTGGATTTAGAAGTAGGTGAGCTTGAACCCAGGCTCCATCTCTATTAGTGTCATAGTCCGTAAAGGGGCCATAATACCTGCTAAGGTTGGTGTGATGTATGGAAACAAGATAGAAGAGAGTCTTATTGCAGTGACTAGAATTTAAGAAGCTTTCACTAAGGAAAAGGTATGATTAGTTATAATGACAACAGTATTGACTACACCATACATAAGAATAAAGTTCAAATTTGTGTTTAAGCTTATTCTACTAGAGACATCCAAGATCACTTGTGATCAAGTAAAACATGTCTAATACATGTTCATAAGAGAAATACGCAAAAGAAAAATAAATAAAATCTATTAGGCACATAGTACATCTTAGGTCCTGTCCTAAACAGTTTAAATGCATTACTTTAACCATTTATACTAAATCTAATTAGT
This sequence comes from Noctilio leporinus, assembly GCA_004026585.1. Classification (NCBI taxonomy): domain Eukaryota; kingdom Metazoa; phylum Chordata; class Mammalia; order Chiroptera; family Noctilionidae; genus Noctilio; species Noctilio leporinus. Next base: position 474,262 of record PVIW01000030.1, read on the forward strand.
ATGTAAATCATATTTTCACTTCACAGTTGTGAGGACTAAGACCAGTGAGGTTAAGTATTCCACCCAAGATTACACAGGCAGTCAGTGATGTGGCTCAACACACTCAAGATAGTCAGGGAAGGCTTGGCTAAGTAGACGCTGTATAAATCAAGCTCCAAATGAGGGTGCCAATGAGCCGTTTGAGAGACCTAGGGGGAGTAGTCACCAGGTAGAGGAGATTGCACCTGCACAGCACCAAGAAAGAAGTATGACAAGCATGACCGAGGAGCGGGCACGTCATTGGATTAAGCAACATGGAGGCCACTGGTGACCTTAGCAGAGTCATTCCAAGGAGATCTGTCTCAGCCAAACCCTGATTAGAAAGAGCTCTAGAGAAAGATGGGGAAGGAAAGCCAGAGACTAAATACCCAGATGACTCTTTGGAGGAAGGAAGGAAATAGAGTAGTCATGCGAGGTTAAGAAAGCCTTTTCCAGTTGGACACAGAGAAGATACCCCTGTGATTCAGGAGAAAGAGTGAGGACTCCAGAGTAGCATCCTTAGTTGGGGGAAGGCAGCAACTGAGTTCACCAGCATGGCTGGATAAACTGGGGTGCCTGTGGCCGGTGGGGAGGGGGATGAAAACTCATTGGGGCTGTTCAGCCAGAGGTCCCATTAGTTTTGGAGGGACCAAATTGTGAAGGGTCTTCCATGCCAGGCACAGACGCTTAGACTTTGTCCTTTGGAAATGGGGGGGTCTGTAAAGGATTTCAGACAAGGGATAAAATGTTCCAACAACCTTCACCAGGAGGGGGAGGGTTATACTGAGCTTAGAGGCATTTGTAGGATTTGAATAAATAAGAGGATAAGAAGGATAGAACATTCTAAGCAAGAAGATCAACAACAGTAATGATCTGGAGTGACAGTGAGTTTGGCAATTGAGGAACAAGTCCTCTGGGCAGAAAGGATACCTCTGTGGAAATGAGAACTATACCTGGAAGGTGCTGGAATTACTCAGCTAGCTATTCCTAATCCACCACATACTATTGCTATAACTTTGGACATGGTATCTAATTTCTTTTTATCTGATCACTCCCTGTAAAAATAAATAGGGGTAATAATAGTACCTCCTTATAAAGATAATTAAGTAAGATAGATAAGGTAATAACTTTGTGCCTGGCAGACATTAAATTTTCACCAAATGTTAACTGTTATGATATGTAGGATCTTGGGACCTGGGAGAGTATATGAGAAACTGGCCCCTGGTTTACTCACTGTAATAGAAGGAAACATAATTGAAAGCACTATGATTTCAGAAGACTGATTACATGATATAAATCTAAATATTGATCTCTAATACCCAAGTGAATAACTTAAAATACCAAGTCTAATAACAGGATTCTTCTAGACTAACCCTTGAAATAATACAAGGGTCTCTTAAGATTTCATAATTAGGACATTTGAGCTCTGGAAGTGAAAGAATATTTATGAGCAGCTCTTAAAACTAAAAATAAAAAAAAAAAGAGAAAGGAAGAAAGGAGGCTTCATTTTAAATAAACACAATGCTTATCTCTCTACTGCTGCCAACTTTTCATATTTTATGAATTCAAATGGGCTAGGAACTAAAATCAATGCTTCAAAAATGTATTATTAATGGTCATTTCTCTGTAATGAGAGTTATTTGAATGTGACAGCTTGTGTCAACATATTGAAGAATTTAGAAAGAAGAACATAGCCTCATACACTAGCCTATTTCAGAAGGGGTCTTTATGTTTACCAGAGACCCAAATTATAAACAGAATCTTATTTCACTCATCACAAGAATAGATTGCTACCTATGCATTCCTTATTTTTACCTTAATACTGATTTTCTTTAAAATTAACATATACTCAATGAATCAAATTGGTTAGAGAGTTCCTTTTTGAGTTTTCCAGCTAATAGCTATAAATAGCTATGTATACACACACACACACACACACATACTTATACATATACATATATATTCATATATATATGAGATATGATAGTATTAATCAAGTTTGCAAGACAAATTTATTCTCAAATTGACAAATCCTTCAGTAAAAATGAAACTTAATTTCTGGAAATCTTCATATGGTAGAGCTGATAGAATTTGATGTAAGTGAATGCAACCTACCAGATTATTGGGCAGAAAATATAATTTAAATATAATTTCTCCATTAATTAGTTTAATGGGTTGGATAAAATGACTCATTGAATAGATTATATTGAAGAGCAAGTTTTCTAGTGGCAAATAAGTCTAGGAGAACATCGTAGTACAAAGATGAGATATAAGAATTTTTTGATCTGGGGGACAAATAGAGTTTATATGGATATCTAATTTTGGTTCTCTGAACATCTATCTTCCTGTTTTTTTGGTAACAGAGCTGGGTTTTCCTTTGGGGAACTACCCCTCCCCCTTGCACATTGTCATGTTATATTAGTATCATTGTGACCAAGGAGGAAGATGAAGGGGCATAAGGCTAGAAGACTGAGGGTCTAGGCCAGGCTTTGGTTCAGGGTAATTCTGTCCAAGCCACATAACCTCTATAAAGGTATGGTTTCTTGTTTTTAGCATAAAACCAATACTAGTACCAATAGAAATGAAATGTTAAAACAAATACCTTATAGGGTGATTTTGAGGGTAACATAAATAACATGTGGAAAACAACTGCTGCACAGATGTAAAGACTACCTAGAGAGTTCTTACTAATGCAGAGCAGCATGACCAACCATGAAACGTAAGTTTCATTACAAGTTAAAAATGTTCCCTGTGCTGAGTGCATTGTGTGGTATGCGCATGAGACCTCAACAGATTTTTTCAAAGATGATGGCAGTTTATTTCCACCAGTGGGGGGTCTTTTCATTATTGACATGAAGATAATAAATGTACATTACATAAGGTGAGGGATCAGATTGGTACCTATTTGACATTGTCCATGAACAAGACTGATGTTAGGGAGATGTTTGATACCCCCAGATTCACTGGCACTGGCTTTCTGGGCCAGGAGTGCAGTGTGGGAGAAGAGCTCTGTGGCTTTGCATACTCAGGTCTGGTGGGCACTGACAAGGACTGAAGTTCTGGGAGATATTTATGCCATCATGGCTGGTTTTGTTTTCCTTTTGTAAGTGAGACAAAACCACTTTCCCAAAGCATGTTTCCATCAGGATTGGGCAGTGCCCTCATAAAAGAAGAAACATAGCTCATTTTGAATTTATATTTTAAAAGTAACCTTAAATATCACTCACACAGCAGAAGTGGTACATAATTTGGGGGTAAAGGAGGAAAAATGTACTTAGTGTATTGATGTAAGGGTTGTGTGTTAACTCCATGTTTTCAAAAGCAGAAGTTTCTAGGGATACATTAGTCATACAAAGCACAGAATGTAGCTTCTTATGTTTATTGTTTTCTCTTACATTCTAGCCAACCTTGGGTCATATAGCCTGACCGGGTGAAACTTGTATGTCCTACTGCCCCTAGGACCGTCTATGGAAGCCAAGTCTCTCCACAAGGGAATAAGAAGGGCTTTGAGTTAAAAATGGACTGGGTTAAAACACCAAGGTCCCTTCTCCTCAGAGTGGCCCATTAATCTTGAAACATTTACTGCTATTTTTTGAGCCTTGGTTTCTTTATCTTTAAACTTAGGCATTAGCAATATCTTCTCAGTATGGTGGTAAAGAGAACATGGAAAATGTATGTAAAGTGCTTAGGTCTGGTGTAGTGCTTTTTATTGAATGTATTAAGTAATTATAATAATTATTAGTTCTTTCAACAGAATATAGGGGGAGTGAAAAAGTTTAAAGTTCAACAATGTAGCTACCAAGTCATGATCTCCTCCTGAGGGAGCAGAGATTCCCCAAAGAAATACATACATCAGCTAGGGTGTCTAATCTAAACATCAGTTTATCCTTTGGCTTCCAGCTCCTAGTTAAAACTATCTTAAGCCCTGGGGGAAATTTTTGCATTCTACTAAAAGAAAATTACAGACATGCCTTTTGCCCAAATTATTATTGTAGTGTTTACGTTTTTATGTTTTGAAAAATTTGTTGCAGATAACATTTTACATTAAAAGGAATTTAAAAAAATAGCATTATCAAAAATTTGCCACTTGTACAATTCAGGTAAAACTAGTTTATCCTTTCCCACATGGAAACATATTATTTTCCCTTCAACTAGAAATGTTCTCCAACCACTGTCTTCAAAACAAAACTGAGAATCTAAGGGCAGAATGCAGTTCTTTCATGATCCGCATCCAACTTTAGAGGGCAGACCCTACAAAGCATTTCTCCAGTCCTGAAAACCTAATTGCAGCTTCTCCAACATAGACCAGTCTTTTGGTAACCCATGCCTTATTTCTAGCCTTTTTCTTCATATGTCCTTTGTTCTTCTGACACCTAATCAAGCTAGGTAGTTACTGCCTGTCTGTCAAATTTCATCTGAAGTACACCTTCCTCTAGGAAGAGTATCCTCAATGTCCCAGAGTCCCTCATCTTGCCACATTCCTGGTTTTTCCTCTCCTTAGCTAAAGCATTTCCTATAGCCCTGCACCATGAAGGGTACTCTGGGTTAGACTTGCCTCTTTGATTGTATGGTTAGGTTGTTCTTCATTTTATCTACGATCGTATCTGTCTTTCTCACGTACCTGTCTCTCCAATCCATTTGTTCATGCCTTGAGCCAAGGTGTGTGTGCCTTCATCTGCCTACAGGCCAGGGACAATATGGTGATGCGGTAATTATTCCTGTTTAGCCCTGTGGATTATGCCCAAAATGAAGCTGTTGTCCATGACATCAATGCTAAGAGATGCTAAAGAGTCACTGAATAAATGCATATATAGCACATTATTATATTCACAGCAGAAGAGGTTATTTTAAGAACTACTGCTTGTTTGATATGTGAGTAAAGATTGAATATGAAAATAATTTCTTTACAATCAAAGGAAGCTTATTTCCAAGATAGAAGGCCCTCCTCATACCCTGCTTTTTTTTTTTTTTTTTTTTTTTTTTTTTAATTTTCAAGGAATTAAATTAGGAGAATTATTTGCATTTTTATATTATCCTTCTCTGAATATGCATGGTTGGTTGAATTCTGTCTGACACCTTCACAAAGCTCACTCAAGTATGCTTTCCATTACTAAACAAATTGAATTTATTCTAATTAAAGATGCACAGAGAATACTGCCTGGACAGGAGAAGGTGGTAAGAAGTAAGGAGCTGGAGCTTCCATGGTAACCCTGCCAGGAACAATGTAATTGATTCATAAGGTTCCTTCTGCCACGTATTGATTCCATGCCAACAAGCCTTGAAAACTGTCCATCATTGCACAAAGCTATTTATAGACCAAGTCCAGCTGTGCCAAATAAATGGTGACAGGACACACAGTGACAATTACTGAAAAGAATAATAAAAGAGATGCCTCATTGTTAGCTCACTTGGCCACTGATTTTCAACAAGGTTTAAATAACTATACATACAGTAAACAGATGGATCCTTTACTGAAATAAAATATTTGAAATAGACCTTTTAGTACAAAGGATCCACCAAGAAAGAAGAAAAATTAAAAATTCAGGTCTTATGTTCCAGGCACCACATCACTGCACAATATTGGTACCTCATTCTGCCCCATTGCCAGTTGTTAGCATCCAAGTTTATCAGGCAATTTGTCAGAATGTTAAGTACATGTAAAAGAAAGTGATAAATTAATGCCACCGGGAGATAAAGATTCGGAAACTGAGACAAAGCTTGGTTAGCACAATCATTTTTCATGCCTCTTAGAGCATATTACAACTCCTCTGGCTGGGAGACAGGGGAAATAGAGAAGTAAGCTGTACACCTGTCCTTTAATTTCTGTAAGTCAGACTTGTAAATTGCACTACCTCATATTCCTGACAGTCAGTTTGACTTCTGAGTGTACCAGCAGAACCCAAGGTGGACCAGCTGGTATCTCACTAGGGGATGGATGTTTGTATGTGGCGATAGTGGTGGTACTTGTTATTTGGAAAGGAGGCCACTTGTACTAAGCCCACTACATCAATATCTTGGTTTAACCAGCTTGTTCTGAGAATCACTTCAAGTAGTGCACACACTTTCAACTCGCTCTGGAATGGCTATCTAGGTTATAGTTAATAGCCTACAGACTTATAAGTTAGTTTTCAGGGTGATTGTCCAATTATTTGTATTGCCTAAAAGCAAAATTAATAAATAAAATGAAAGTCTAAAATTAAGCCTAGGGGATTCAGTTATGTTAAGATCTTTAGATTTCAAACTTTCATATATTTTATTTTCTCATTAACAAAAAGTGTTCTCTATTTTAATGTCTTTTTACAGTATATCTTGGTATATAAAGCTATAATAAATTGCTTTAATAAAAAATGCTGTAATGGATGCATTATTATGTTCTTTGAAATTTGCTGCACAATATTATCCCACAGTGATGGAAATCAGACCTCTTGTTTTAGAGGGTGGGTTGCAGATAGGGAGAGTTCATCTATTGGGTTGAAATTCTACAGATTAAAAATGAAATAGGCTCTCCAAAAAGATGATGTATGGTTTCCTATCTTTGTTCTCACAGAATTGCTTTCTTGCATTTTTACCTGTTGAACTATTACCAAACATTTACAAACTACCTGAAGCCCTCCACCCTTCTTCCTCCCAATTACAATTGACCAGGCCATGCTTTCAACCTTCATAGCATTTTAAATACAGTTTCCAAATATCTTGAATACAAATTGCCTTGTATTTCTCTATCCCTAAGTGATTATGGGAACTTAGTAACTTACCCTAATTAATCTCTTTTTTTTTTTTTTGCATTTCTGTTTATTAAAATGTAGAAAGGAATGTCGAAAGCTAACTGCCTACCTACCATATAGCTATCCCCACAATATTTACTAACATTTTTCAAGAAATAGAACATAACATGTTTTCTTCTTCTTCTCCAGTCTAATTTCCTCCTCCTTCCTACTGTGCTGACAGGCAAAAACACCATGAACTTGTCGTGTCCTTATAATCCACTTTTTAAGCTCTTAGAGATAAGCATTTATGCATCTTTCTACTCTACTGTAAAGTTTTGTTTATTCATAGAAATTCTATCAGAGAACATTATGATAATACAAGTATGTATTACTTTCGGTGTTCACCATTATCTTTGATATTTCTATAATTATTATTTATGTTGTTAACCTAGTGCATTTTCTTAAACTGCTAACTAGTATCTCATTTATGGATTTTCCATAATTTGAATACCATTGGCTCTATCTCCAAAATATGTTCAGAATTCAACTACTTCTCACCCCCTTCTGTAGACCGATGTGGACCAAGGCACCATATGTCTCATCTAGATTATTAAACAATCTTCAACTGATCCTCATGCATCCTCTCTGAACTCTCCAAAAATCTCTTCTTGACACAGCATATCAGAGCGACCCTTTTAAAATGTAAGTCACATTATGCCACTCACCTACGTGAAATTCTCACCTGGCTCTGCCTCTCTCTCAACGCTTCAAACAGTGCTGCATGAAACTCCTTTTTACTTCTAGGCAGGTGGCTTTCTTAAGGGTAAATTCCTACAAATGAAACTCTGTTAAGACCCCGAGTCACTATTCAATTTTATGAAATTCTTCTACATTACTTTCCCAAGTGGTTATATCAATTTATGGTCACTCTAGTAATGTAAAATGGTATAAACCATCCTAATGCTTTTGTGACACCCTCGCCTATGGCTGTCTAGACAACAGATGGTAAGTAATTCTTTATTTTAGTTTCATCCTTCAAGCACAGGTTTTTCACCACCTACCCATCTCACCTCTTCATTCAGAAATATCTGTGTTTGGCCTTTCTCTGGGGGCACTTGGTAAATACTTTTTATTATTATATGTGCATTTCTTATTATAATTATGTGTTTCTATCTCTGCCCCCATTATAGAACAATATTTGACTTTAGTGACTGGGTCTTCGTGGTATCCTCATGTGTAAAAAGATAAAATGAATATATTTTAATTGGGGGACTTCTATGACCAGCACAGGGCAATTACACATGTAAACTTTTCATAATTGTAGCTACTAATGGTGGTAGATATTGCTATTATTCCCATTTTACATATGAGAAGACCAAGGGTCAGAATTTTCCAGCTCTCACAAAAGTAGGAAAAGGCAGAGCCTATTTTGTAAAATTGCCAGATTCTAAAACCTAAGCTCATCCCACCACACCATGCACTCCTTTTATCTCCCTGTCTAGTGCACAGGAGGTGCTTTGAATACTGTTCAGTGATACCATGTCTGTGTCAATACTGCTGCATTCTATTCTACTTGGCCAATGTCAAATTTTGTCAGTGATTTATTTTCTTAAATCAGATTCTTACTTAGAGATGGTCTCAACCATTGAAAAATATATCTGTCCTTCACCATTAGGATGTGTGTGTGTGTGTGTGTGTGAGAGAGAGAGAGAGAGAGAGAGAAGGGAGGGAGAGAGGAAGGGAAGGACTGAGGGGGAGAGAGGTTGAGAGATGTTTTAGAATGTTTCTAGTTTCAAGATAAAATATAGATCACTTATAATTTGAGGGATTTTTGATGTTCACTGACAGATTGGCTTCCAGGAATAAATCATCCAAATGTTGAGAAACATAGAGCATCCTAGAACTTATTCCAAACCAATGGCTGTGACTGGAGAAAGTCAGAGATTTTCAACTGGAATCAATATCCATATTTGTAGGTATAAATGAACTACTTACTATTTAACATATTGGATGCATTTGTTTCATTCATATGTAATCTTCTAAACTCCTTTCCCCACCCCTCACATAACACAACATTTCTTTCTGTCAGTGTCATTGACCCATAGATACATTGATTAACTTCAGGAGCAGCTCATTGATTTTCATGGCACAGACAGGGGTATTTGATAAACTTGGAGAAAGGTGCATATTCTCAGCTCAGCCTAGTTAAGCCTAGGATGCAAGCCCAGGTGTATTTGATTGTTTTCTTTTTAAATCTGAAGGGTCAGAGCCATTATTTACTGCTGGTGAAAAGCACCTGGGTTGAGATCAGCACTCTTAGTGTCCAGAGATTTGGCAATGGCTTAAAGTAAACAACCAAGAGGTGTTCTGAACCTTCATTAATAACTAAATGTCAGCTCGAGGGAAGGTACAAGATGCCATTTGTTCCATTTATCCCATGGGCTTTATTAAAACCTCAGCTTTAAATAATAATTCTATGCTTTTTCACTGTCACCCAATTAAGCTTGAAGCTTTTATTTTACTTGTTCAAGATTTCTCTTTTTCCAGGAGGAAAGTCATATGAAATGAATAGTTTGCACAGCGTTACAGGCAGACTGTAGATTGTTAACAATTAGCAACAGCACATGCTATTTGGGGGGTAGATTTATCATTTCTATGCATCTATACTCCAAGTAGCATTTTTACTTAGTTTTTTTTTTTTTTTTTTAAGATTTTATTTATTATCTCCAGAGAGAGGGGAAGGGAGAGAGGCAGAGAGAGAGAGAGACATCAATATACGGTTGCCTTTCATGTGCCTCCAGCTATGGACCTGGCTGGAGACCTGGCTTGCAATTTTGTTATATGTCCTGGCTGGGTAATCCAACCAGCGACCTTTGGGTTTGCAGGCCGGCATCTTATCCACTGTACCACCAGCCAGGGCTCATTTTTACTTAGTTTTAAAATACTTGGCATATTTGTACGATTCATGTACACAGAAATTTAGCATTATTCCCAATATTTTATTTTTGTTATATTGAGTGTTATCACTGAAATCACAGAGACTGAGAATTTTAATTCCATTCATGTATCTTTCTCCAGAATATAGAGGTAAAATGTGAACTTTGGGGGGAATCACATCTGTGTAATAGAGCTCTCCCACAGAGTTGATTAGTGTAGTGAATTTACATTTGAATTTACTATGGTTGATTTATTTTTAGTTTTACAATCTAACTTTGGCTTCATACTCTCCCAAAGATTATTTATAAACACGTCAGAGGGTGCAACGGAATTAGGGGCTTGAAATTCCCATCTTCTTACCAAGCTCCCATGACTAACCAGTGAATTAATGTTTCCATGATGACCCACTTTATTTTCTCTCCACAGCTTTCCACTGAGCTACAACCCAAATGTCAAATAGACATATCCTGGAGATACAACAGTGAACAAAATGGGGCCCAGTAACTCCTACATGGTGCTGCTGGTCAAGCATAGAGGGAGGCGTATGTTAGTCAAACAGGTGTCTATTTAAGTAAATAATTGAGAGAATCAAGGAGCTGAGGAGGAAGCAGGAAAATTAACAGGATCTAAGGCAGCACAGACCAAATGGAATATCTTACAAAGTTGTCCTAAGAACATGCTGTGTGACTTTAGGTAAATGTAGAATGAGAAAGGATGGGAGGACAGATTCTACAAAGAGGACAGCACATGCTGGAGTCTGAAACCCATGGAGTGATTGAAGCACAGAGGAAAGTCTGCCAAGGCCAGAGTTCATCAGAAGAGAGAGGATGGCAGATTCTGAGCCCAGCAAGGTCAAAGGAGCAGGCAGGGTATTGAGGTCGGGGTGAAGATTACACCATTCATTCTAAGAGCACAGAGGAGTTTTGAGGAGGGTAGTGATCTGACCTGACTTATGTTAAAAGGAGGTCAATCAACTGAAGAGTGAGGATAACTATAGCTTGCATTGGCAACTTCAGAGGATTAGTTTCACATTCGAAGAAGTCCTATAAATAAATTCAAAGGAAAAACTGAAATTACTAAGTATCCAGTTGGTTAATAAAAAGCACTCTCAGAGATTGACTAACTATGAGAGTGTCTGGTACAGCCCATTATCCCAGAATACATACCAATACTCAAACTTTAGAGTACTGCTCTAAAAATGGGGCATTAATTAATGGAAGATTCCAAGATTGAGTAACATCTTTACCTGTAGTAACGTTTGGCACTTGGTAATACAGAAACTTACTGCCATTTAATGGTTTTATTGACTAAAATGCAAGTTAACTCATGGCTCAAAGCCTGGATCATCCAGAAATCAAAATACTTGGTGGTAAAAATGAAACATCACCATACACTCTATGATATAATTATAGAAGAAGAGACAATTCATCAACATACTTATTGAATGCCTACAGTGCTCTAAATACTGTATATAAAACAGTGACTATTATGAGATGAATTGTGTATCCACAAAACCCATCATTGAAATCCTAACTCCCAGTACCTCAGAATGTAAATGTGGAGATAGGATTTTAAAAGGGTAATTAAGGTAAAATGAGGTCATGTGGCTGGGCCCTAATCCAATATGACTAATGTCTTTATAAGAGGATGTTTGGGCACATAAAGACTATACCCAAAGAATCCTGAAACACCAATTCATAAGAACCTATGCACACCTATGTTCATAGCGGCACTATTTACAATAGCCAAGTGCTGGAAACAGCCTAAGTGCCCATCAGTGGATGATTGGATCAAAAAACTTTGGTACATTGACACAATGGAATTCTATATAGCAGAAAGAAAGAAGGAACTTGTACCCTTTGCAACAACATGGATGGAACTGGAGAGTATTATGCTTAGTGAACTAAGCCAGTCAGTGAAGGACAAATATCATATGATCTCACCCATTACGGGACAATAATGAGCAAAACTAACAACAAGCAAAACAGAACCAAGTATATGAATACAAGGAATAGGCCTTCAGTGGTCAGGGAGAACGGGGTTGGAGGGAGGGGGGAGGCAGAGGCAAAGAAGGGGAGCAGCTTAGACAAGAACCTAGTATAAAGGAACCATGGACATGGACAACAGGTGGGATTGACTTTGGGGGCAATGGGTGGGTGGGGAGGGGGACAGAGGGGAGCAAAAAGGGGATGGATGTAATACAACAACAATAAAATTTAAAAAATTAAAAAAAAAAAAGAAAAGAAAAGAAACACCTGGGATGTGTGTGACAGAGGAAAGACCATATGAGGACACTGTAAGAAGACAGCCATCTCCAAGTCAAGAAGAATGGCCTCAAACAAACCAAACCTGGTGACACCCAGCCTGGAGAACTATGATGAACCAAGTTTCTGTTGTTTTAACCACACAGTATATGGTACCTTGTTAGGCAAGCCCTAGCCAACTACAACAGGGACACAGGTGTAGAGCTTCCTTCAAATAGTTTACAGTCTAATGGGGAACAAAATAACAATACAATACGAGACAGAAGATAAGTGTCACGATAAGAGGAACAGAAGGTACTATGGCACAACTAACTTTAAATTGGGGTCAGGGAAGGCTCTTTGAAGAAAAGGATATCCAAGTTGAAGGCTAAGTAGAAACAGCAAGGCAAAGAAGGAGGAGGAGTGCTTCAGAGAAAGAATACATGCAAGTGTGTGTGCAAAAGCTCAGAATGGTGTGTGACCATTCAGGACATAGGGACCTGAGACAGCTGGCACCAGGGAGCCACTCCATGCTGACTCTTCCATGGCCTTATCTATTATACCATGGTTAAAATAGCTTCAGAGTTCATCTGCACTGACGCATATGCCTAAATGTTGGTTTCCTGCTTCCATTCTGCTCTGTACTTTCAAAAACCTGAACTAGATAATGTCACTGCCCTCCTTCATGAGCCTTGGGGACTATCTTACACTATTTGCACATCAACAAATACATAAATAAATAAGTTATCCCTTACTGGCATAGCTTGAAGTGATCCAGCATATGTTTACCTCTCACACCTCTTTAATTCTACTGTCCAGCCCTTTACTCTGCATTTCCTCTCCTTTCCCATCTTCCCTTTCTCTCCACACTATAATTTAAGCTCCATGGGAATAGGAGGCTCATCTGTTTTACTGCTGTTTTCCCCAGCATAGTGATGGGCATAGTGCAGATATCAAATAAATATGTGTTGAATGAATAATGTTAGTCATCCAAGCTGACTTTGATTTTATATTTACATCATCCATCTTCGACATAAAACAATGAAGAGTGGGAAGATTTTGAACCATTACTGTAGAGAAATACTCAACACTATGGTACAAGAAGGTAAAAGTGGCAGTAGACAGTATAACCCCACCCCAGATTGATGTAGAATAACATGTGATGTGTCAAGTTTATGCCTATTATAGTGCATTCAATGTTTCCGGTGTCTCCACAAATCACAGTGATTCAAAAGGGACAGCATTGATCCAGAGGATTTGCCAACTGGCATTGTCATTTGACTCTGAGCAAGATGCTTAGCTATATAAAGTGTTCCGTGAATTATGGATGACAATACTGACCATGTCTCTGTCACTTAGGAATAGTCTGAGAGGTAATGGTGTTTTTGTTTTAAGTAGCTGAGTTCCCTGCAGGGGAGGCTGGTAAGGGAGATGAAACAAAATGCAGCCAAATATCATTAATTCTGTATTTTTCTTGATTTACTGAGTTATTCTTGGCACTAGGAAGGGTGTTTTGGCTCCTTCCGGAAGCCAAATAAAAAATGTCCCTCTATCTCTCTTCCATGCTGTAAGGAATCAGTGCGTCCTGTGACTTCATCAATACAGACCTTCAAGGCTGAAAGACAGTATTAGGGACAAATGGATAGAGGTGAGACAGGGGTTAGGTAGGGAGTGCCCCACACAAGTATTTAGTTGTCTGAAGGATTCTAGGCCTAGCAGGAAATGAGAGCAGTGGAATACAGAACATACAGTGCAGTGGTTAGGAGTTGGGATTCGGAACCAGAATGCCTGCATTTGAATTTCTATATCCTAGTGGGATGACCTCAAGCAACTGACTACTTCTTTGAGACTCAATTTCTTCATCACCATTAGGGACTAACGCTGCAGCCTAAGGATGGTTCTGAGGATTAAGAGAGTTTAGATAGATATTTAAAGTACCTAGACAGGTTTCGACCACAAAATAAGTGCTCAAAAACATTGATTTTCAGCAGCAGCAGGATCATTGTCAAAATCACCATTATCAAAGTACTGGGTGGATGCTGTGAAGCTGAGAGAGGGTGGTCAGATGGAGACAAACTGTAATGTTTCCAAGCAGATGCTACGGGCATTACCTAGGGAATAACAGATTTGTAAATCTCCTGGAGAAATTACTTTATTCCAAGTGCCACTAAATAACCATACCTTGTTTCCTCATAATCTTATTGATTACATCAAAACTGGATCAAGCAAGGGATGAATACATTATAACTTTGGAAGAATTGGAATGAACCATGCAGTGAGAATTTGATGACACAATACTGATCAACCAAAGAAAGGACATCACTGTAATTTTTTTCTAAGATTATATTTTAGACTGTAACAAAATATATGAATTCTAGGGAACCACTTTTTAATTGTAGGTACTACAGGAACAATAAAGAAGTTGGCTATTACACTTTAGAACCTAGAAGTTTATATGAGTTGCATTTTTCTTTATGTTGCTGCATCCCTGTTCTGTCCTCAAGTGGAATTGAGCCCCACTTAGGCCATAATAGAAAATCAAATAACTTCCAAGACAATGAATTTCACCCAGTAATAGACACAAAGCTACTCACAGAGTCCATCAGAGATGATCTCTGTTCCCCCATGTTTACCTTCAGTCACCTGGCCCCTAAATTGATCTTCAGGGCTGAAAGTTGACTGCTAAGTCATATTCTAAACAGACATGCACAGTTATAAGATTGTGTTAAAGAATTAAAGAAGGTACTTTACATGTTCTCCATACCTCCTGTTGGTCAACCACACAATGTCCCCCTGATGAGGTACATCTTCATGAAAATTTATTAATCCCTTTCTCAATTCATAATATATTTTATAAGCATTACTATTAGTTATACACTGATAGGCTGCAGTGAACAAGAATATTTAGCCCCTACCTTCATGAAACATGATTTTTAGTAGCTTCAACATAAACAGACTCAGAGTACTGAGTCTTATGCACTTCACCTTTTATCATTAGATTAGGAAGGGAAGATTATTATTGATTATCAATTTTTTCCATGGATACTATGCTGGGCACCATGGTGGATACTCTACAAATCTTTGGAGCACTAGCTTATCTTCTGACCACCCTACCTGCCTATCTGGTTTCATCATCTGAAAAATGAACTAATTTTCACAAACTTTAAAAGGAACAGAATGTTCAGGAAGCTCATTTTCTAGAAACTGTCCCCTCTTCTTGCACAGTCTAACGGTTGTATTCTCATTTTAGTAGACAACCTCAAAGAAAAGTCACTTTCTTTAGGTATGAGACATAGAAGCCAAAATGCAAAAGGCATTTTGGAGGTAAGAAAGATTAATGTTATACCAAGGCTCAGATTATGTTACCTCTGAATAGAGCAGGCAGGAGAGGAAGGGGAGAAAAGAAATACCAGTTGATGCCACTGCTTTCACAAGTCCTTTGTGGACAGTTCAACAGGAACTAAGTAATTGGTAATAGCTGTTGTGTTTTTCTGTATCACTAAACCAGAAATGAATGTTTATGGAAATGTTGCTCTATAGCCAAGAGAAAAATAGGGTATGATTAGTTTGCTATTTTAAATATAAAAAGACATGCTTTTCTTTGTTTCAACATGAAAGTTTCTATGCAACATATCATCCTAGTTTACAGCAGATTTCAGGTGTGCCTAATTACTGCATCAACTCTTTCACCAATGTCTCCTAAAATACACTTGGTTACTATTCTAAGAATGTCCTTAGCTTCTCTTCATGAAGTTTGGTGATCCAACCAATAGGTAAGGAAATGCCATCAAAAGTAACTTGCAAATTGGAGCAAGAATTAGAAATAATACTCTAAATTTTTTGTACTTTTGGAAAAATGAACATTGCACAAATTCCCATTTCAAAAGGTGAGTCATGTTCATCCCCTCCTGAAGATGGCCAACCATCTTGATTTGCCTGGGATGAAGTGGCTTCTAGGAACATGAGCTATTCAGGGCTAAAATGAGGAAGTCCTCAGAAAACCAGGATGAGTTGGTCATCTTATTTTTCCTTTCATAGATTTCTTGTGACGATTGAATAAAATAATGCTTATTGAAGGCATTGCATAATAATATTTGGTACTCATAAGCATTCAAAAAATGTCAGCTATTGTTCAACTCCTTTCACTAATAATAGGGGCAGGTGTTGTGCTAAGCAGTTATTTTTGTATGAGGCCTCTCAGCTCCTCAATATCTCAACTTACATAACTGCTATCAGCTCAGAAGGAGGAATAGGGGTAGATAGCCAGATGTATCCCTTTCTTTAGGTGGAGTGGGGGCCATTTACTCACAGAACTGCAATAATAGAGAGAGCTAGGTAGGCCTGTTTATTGCCTGAAAATAGGTTCCTGAGTTAAAATGAGGGAAGCTAGTAAATTAGCTACAGGTAAATAAAGAATCCTCATTACTATTATTTAAAAATATATCTTATAGTAGCGCATTATATATACTATACAATACGTTGTATGTATAATGAATATGTATCATAAATATATATTAATGTATAGTATATTCATAACATGATATATATTATATGTGTAATAAACATGTGTTATCAATATATTATAAACATATATTAACATGTGTAATAAACATATAAATATACTATATACAATATAAATATATTGTATGTTTATAGTATGTGGTAGATTACAAATATGTATTTGTATACGATATTGATAGATGATATAAATATATTAATTTGTGATGTAGGAAGACTATAGTAATATGCGTTATATATGACATTAATATAGAACATATAACATATTACAAATATATTGATATATATTACATGATGTTGGCATCTGTTATAAATATGTTAATATTTATGTATACTATAAATAATATTTGTATAAAATATAATACATTATATATAATACATGCTATAAAATTAGTATATATGTAACATATATTATATCAATATAATACAATTAATAAGATCTCCAGCTATTGCCCTTGCTAATTATGCCTCTAAGTCTTGATTTTCTTGACTATAAAACAGTGTTAAATAATGTTCCTATTTCAAAAGGAAGGTTACTTCAACTACTCAGATAATTTATTACATCACTTCATATATTAAGTACTAAATATATATATCAATTATCACTTTGTCATTTCATAATGCCTTTATTGACCTATAGTTCACATACCATACAACGTGTTCTTTATAGTGAATTGCATTAAGTTAATTCAGCAGTGTTTAGCATATTTACAGTTGTGCAACAATCCTCACAATCAATATTAGATCATCTCCTTTGCATCCACTCCCAAACAACCCTTGTACACTTTAGCATTCACCATCCATTTAGGCTTGACACCCAGGCCTAGGCATTCACTCTGGTAGACCTGCTCTATGTGGTCTTTTGTGACTGGCTTATTCACTTAGCGTAATATCTTAAATTCAACATATTGTAGCAGATATCAGTAATTCATTCCCTTTTTTATTGGTAACCAATATCCTAGCACACTTTATTTATCTGCATACCATTAATGGTTATTTGGGTATTTTTTCATTCTAAGTTAATAAAAATAATGTTGCTATAAACATTCTCATGCAGTTTCTATGTGGAAGTAGGTTCTCATATTACTAGAGGTGGAATTGTTGGATCACACAGTAACTTTCTGTTTAATAATTTGGAACTGCCAAGCTTCTCCAAAGTGCATGCAGCATTTTTATACTTCTGCTGCAGTCCATAAGTCTTCTAATTTCTCCACTTCCTTGTCAATACTTGTTTTTTCTTGTTTATTTGTTTTTAAAAAGATTTCATTTATTATTTCCAGAGAGAGGAAGGGAGAGAGGCAGAGAGGGAGAGAAACACATCAATGTATGGTTGCCTTTCACTTCTCTCCAGCCACAAACCTGGCGGGAAACCTGGCCTGCAACCTGGTATGCGCCCTGGCTGGGGAATAGAATCAGCGACTTTCGGGTTTGCAGGCTCAATATTCATTTTTATCTGTGTTTTCCATTAGAGCTATCCTAGTGGATGTGAAGTAGTGACTCAATGTGGTTTTAATATTCACTTTCCTGATAGCTAGGTGACATTGAGCATGTTTTCATATGCACATTTGCCATTTCTGTTTCCTTTCTGGAGAAATGTCTATTCAGATCCTTTGGACTCTTGAAAAGTTGGATTGAATACCAAATATTATTAGTATGAATTCATTTCCATAATATCTCATTATTTAAAGAGCTTCTACTATATTTAATCCAAATAGTTTATCTTTATAATCTTTAATATTTAAAAATTACTCTTAAAATTAGCATTATAATGCCAACTTTTTAGGTTAGGACACTTAAGATCAGAAAAAAGAGTCATTTTCCTAGCTAAAATATACAGATATAGATTTAGCTAATGTTGATGCCTGGATGACTGTAGCTAAATGATACTGGTTGGCTACTTTAACATATCAGAGTACACACGCTCATTCTCTGTTATGCTGCCTTGTCTGATTTTTCAACTTGCATCAGGAATATGCCTTGAATGCATGTTTTTGATGGCTCCTCCAAGGCAGAGAATGACATTCAAATTCCTCCGCCTGCCACTCAAAGCCTTCCCATTGTTGGCACACCCTGTCAACCCACCCTTACTTTGTGCCAGCCCCTTATTCTGCACATCACTTATCTGGGGAACCACAAGTGTCCCAATTTCCTGAAGGAAGTTTGGACTCTGTCTCCTGGAAAAATTCAACTAATTTTATGAGCATCCTCTCAAAAGCTGACATTCACTGTGACCCCTGCCGTCATGTTGCTTTCCCTCCTCTGCGAACATACCGCTTTCTACTTCAAACAGCGCTGCATGTGTAACTGTTATGTTCCTGATGTGTGTAAAGCATTGGAAATATAATAGTGAACATAGTCTAGTTGCTGACCTAGAAAGTTGAAATAAGTTTAGTCAGTGTCTGTTTTAAAAAAATGTCCTGTAATCTATCTGATCCCAGAAATTATATCATTAATCTTATCACCAACCACAGTCCCTGGAAAATAGCTGGATTTAAAGAAAAGAAATTCTGACACTTTACTGGAACTATTGATCCTTGTGTATTTTATCAGAAAATAGATTCTTGTCACTAACAATAGGTGGGAAGAGACCCAGCACTGTACTGCTGAAAATGAAACATCAACACTTCCAGGCTATTATAGATATGAATTTTAGAAAAAACAAAAACCAAAAAAGAAAGAAAGAAATAGAACACAATGTAACCCAAAATTTGAAGGTATAAGTACACAATGAATATGCAAAGCTGTAAACTGATAATTTTGTCTTGATTGTGTGAACTATTAACAAGATTATAATTAAGAGAGCATTTCTTATAGCACCAAGAAGCATTTCAATCAATCTCTATAGCATTAACTCCAATTACCATTAGTTAATTCTGAAGATTCTGTTTTAAATTGCAAGGAGTCAGTAAATTCAAGAGTGTTTTGGGAGTAAATGTTAACAGGACTTTATCATTTTCCTGAGTAGTCACTTAATATATGAATGGAGGCTATATTGAGATGGAAGTAATAATGAAATATATGAAAGAAATATTGAATTCCACAAATGGTATTTGTACACTGAGGTAAAACAGAAAATTAAGAATTTTTAATAATTATTTGATTGATGAATTTTATTCTGT
Source organism: Noctilio leporinus (assembly GCA_004026585.1). Classification (NCBI taxonomy): domain Eukaryota; kingdom Metazoa; phylum Chordata; class Mammalia; order Chiroptera; family Noctilionidae; genus Noctilio; species Noctilio leporinus. Next base: position 493,804 of record PVIW01000030.1, read on the forward strand.
AGCTTTAAAAAAGATGTTTAGCTGAACAAATTAATAGACTAAGAAACTCGAAATAAAGGGTGATAAAGAGGGTCTTTGAAACTCTCATTATTAACTTATAATATTTGCATAAATCTGAGTCAAGATGGATGGCTTTAAATGATTGTCACTAATTAAGAGACTAAAATAAACAAAAGACTAATAAAACGTTATGTGCAAAGACAGGCCCATTAGCATATTCTAAGCCGTATCTCCATTGCAATGACACAAAGACAAATATTCCTGATTACACCTGAAGCAATAATGTAACTAAGGCAATAAATCACTTGAAGAAACCTAAGGGGGTTTCTTTTTTATTGAATTTATTGGCATGACATTGGTTAATAAAAAATATTGATTTAGGTATTAGGCCTGTCATTAAAATATAAATAGAAGACAAAATCAAATTTGTTGTGATAATGGATTTTTCAAAGATTTGTCTCTCTTTCCTGGAAAAATTGAATCGGTGGGTGGGCATGTGACTGTACCCAATATGAATTAAATTTGTTAAAGACTATGGAATCATTATTCAAAAACTTTTTTCATGTGTTCACCAGAATAGATATTTATCATTAGTGGAAAGTGTCACAAGACCTAAAGCCAACTGAAAAGTAATTTAATGCTTGGGTATTGCATTTTTTCTTTCATTTCTCCTTAAAAGAAGATCTGAAGATTTTTTAAAATTATTTTAACTCTGAAGTCTACTCATAAAGATGTGTAACCAAGTTCATATTACATAAGAAAATTTGACTATAGGGACACAAAGAGAAGAAGGGACATCCCTGGGCAGTCATGCACCATGCCTGCTTTAGAAAAACCATCAAAAGAAAGACCTGGCAATTTACAAATTGACCTTCTGAACATTACTAAGCAACGTGTCCACTGTCCCCATCCTGACATTCATTATTTCATTGGTATACAAAACAAAGCTCTCCTATAAACCAATGATATCTTGATTTGAACCTCAAGAAATTCACATTAAGAACTGATATTTTAATTAAAAATTTGTCTTAACTTTTTAAATTATTTGAATCATTCTGTGATGTTATTTTTAGAACATGTCATGATTTTCTTCTTTAATTGTGATTATCAGGTTCTTTATTGCCGCATTTGAAATTTTCCACTGTTCTAATGCATAGATCATTTTATACTTAGGTTACTAATTTTAAAGACACCTTAGTAAAGTGTTGACTAGCATTCTAAAATTTAATCACTCAGGTATTTAGAATCTACAGAACCTATATGAAGAGCTTATGGTCTCAAATGCAATGATCAAATGTTTGGATAATACATTTATTCACCAAGCATTAACTGAATCCTTTAGCTGCCTACTGTGTGAAGTGTTACCTCCTTAAAACTTCTACTTTTTGTTTCTCTACTAAGCAACCTTTAGAAGAATTATGAATTTACTGAAACTCTCAGATTCTTTGATGAATTTAGGAAGAGAAAAACAAATGTCTAGGTCCATAAATGGCGATAAATTATTTCAGTGTTACCCACTTGCATGAAAGCAATTTTCTTTTAATATGTAAAAAAGAAAAATATATATAGGAGCTTAATATTTTTTGCTATTGTTTGACTCTTATAGTAGACCATAGTCCTTAGGGTACTGGTAGTCTTTCCCATTGCCCCTCTTCTTCTGGGGACAGGACTAATTCCACTTGCTCTGCTTCTCCCTACCCCTGATGCACACAACTACAGAAGAAACCATGTGACCCAGAAGTGACCAGAGCATTCCATCTTCCTGGTTATCAGTAGTTAATCCAAACAATAAACATATTTAAAAATCACATTCAATCAGAGTTCAGGGATTACTCAGTTGGATCCCAAGGAAAATATGTTCTCTTAGCCCACAAGGTTGCTAAACTAGTTATATGGGACCCCTGTGTTTCGTACTACTGAAGAAGAAACTAGCTACAGTAGGCTAGGAAGACATAAACATACAATTGGAAGTAGAGAAAAGAGAAAGAGATTGATAAAAAGAGCTCAGGCTTCTCTTGATTCTAATTCTAGCCTCCAGATCCCTAGTCTCTGGATACCATCCTCTGATTTGAACTAGCTGCAGGGCACTTCCTAGTAATATATATCACTAACTCCCTTTTTTGATTCAAATATACTTCCCCTGTAAATGAAAAACATCTTAGCTGACACTTCCCCTTTAACGTTTTTGAATAAATTCATTTGCATGTTTTGATATGCTTATTCAATTTACATTTATTGAACATCTGCGCTAAGCCAAGCACTAGGTTCACAAAAATATAAGCCATAACACTTATATTTAGAAAGCTCTTACTGTATATAAAACTGATATATAAACTAATAAATATGATATAAACATGTAATTTATTAAAATATATACATTATATGCTCTGTGAACATCTTCGTATTTTTAGTCTGTGAATATGAAAGAAACTGTCTATAGAGAAAATATCTGTAGATACAGTATTATACACAGATGTTACTCTGATCAGTATTATCAACCCTTCAAAGCACTTCATTTTAAATATTTTAAATACGGCATGGTGGGGGGTGAGGCAGTAAGTTACTTTCAAAGCAACTATCATAAATCTTAACTTGACACTTCAAGTCACTTCAAAGTTCTAAGCCATTATTTGACCTAAATGGAATTTATTTACCCTCTATAAACTTTCACTTCAGTTTCATTTTATCAAATAACACCTCAAAATGGAAATATGTGTTTTTCATTTCATAATTTGCTTTACATGCATGATTGATAGATATGATCCAAATTCCCTCTGGTACTGAAGACCACATGTACAAGTTGTATGTGATGTTGTTTAATTCTTTCTCAAACCACAGGAGGTACTTATTCTTATTATCCCCATCTTATGGGGATTCTGATACCTCAAGTTGATTAGGTAAAGTATCAAAAGCAACACAGGCAGTCAAGTGTGGAACCAGGTCTTGTCAAAGTCACCTGTGATCTGCATGGATTATCTGAGCGGGCCCAAGGTAGTCACACGATTCTTAGAAGAGGAAGAAAGGCAACCAAGGATCAGAGAAAAGCCTGGACTGGAGAAAGCAAGGTTTGGAGTAATGACTGGCATGAGCTAAGATATGTGGGGTCTTTAGAAACTAAAAAAGACAAAGTGACAGATTGTATCCTGGAGACTGAGACTGACCCCAGTCCTGCTGACACCTTGATTTTTATCCAGGTGAAACAAATTTGAACTTTTTAAATGATATGTATATTTAAATATTTTATTCATTATTTTTAGAGAAAAGGGTAGGGAGGGAGGAAGAACAAGAGAGAAACATCAATGTATGGTTGCCTTTCACCTGCCTCCAGCTACAGACCTGGCTGGAAACCTGGCTTGCAACCTGGTTATGTGCCCTGGCTAGGAACTGAACCAGCAACCTTTGGGTCCACAGGCCAGTGCCTATCCCACTGAGCCACCAGCTAGGGCCAGATTTGAACTTCTAATGCACTAAACTGCAAAGAATAAATTTGAATAGTTTTATGCTACTCAGTTTGTAGCAATTTATTACCACCATAATAGGCAATTAATACAGCTTCATATTTTTTCCCAGGAAGGGAAATAAAACACATTATTTACATGGCATTTGCCTCTGCACTTGGAGGTGATCCCTTAGAATCTTTAGCTGAGGCAAAAAAAAAAAGAGGTGGGTCGACAATGTAACATATTCATATTTGAGCTTCTAAAAGATTAAATATGTTAATAAATTATGTCCAAATAGCTGGGGGACAACTTTAGGAAGATATAAACCTATCTGGCTCTGGAGTACCTATTTTAATGCTCCCCAACACACTTATACACTCCACTTTGATACACTTTAATTATTACAGAGGACCTTGGAAACTCTTAGAGTGAAACACTGAAATTCGTATTTTTGTCCATGAAATTGTCCCACCTACCAATAGCATTCTCAATCAACCTTTTAAAACACTATTCCTCAAACCAATGTATTAAAGACATTGCATGACCAATGTTAACACTAAACATTTTCAATATTTTTGAACTATAATATCGCCTCTGCCTTGCCCAATGGCTAGAATTAGTTGAACAAATTTGATGATCTTGTCAAACAGCTAAACATGGCAGCAGGTCAGTGATCACTTCCGTTTTAAAGAATAGAGGCTATAAGCTAAATGGGGGTGGGTATTCCTGGTTTTTGATAGCTCTCCGGCTTTGGGCATGTCATTCCCTCCTAAATGGTGCCCTGCTTTGGCGCCTATAAATTGGAGGGGATGGGCTACATGATTGAAAGTCATTGAAATGACATGTTTTTTAAATGACTGGGTATAGAAAGCCCCAAGTCAGCTTTCACTTAAGCTGTTTTCCAAAGGATTGGAAGCAAACACAATCACACACACACACACACACACACACACACACACCTTGGGGGCCTGTTCTTGTGGAGGGTAACAGGAAAGTTAGTTAAAGGAAGGGGTACATGATAGCCAGCTGCAATTTTAACTGAGGCCTGGGCCTATTGTACTCAATTTTCTTCGTCAGGATTAAGCCTGGCCAAGTCTGTTCAGGCCTGTTTTCCCAGAGTTTAAGCTAAAATGTTGAAAACTACCTTTGAACATGAAGGCTCTGTGGTCAGAGAACAAATTAAAAGACATCTGAAGGGAAGAAGAAGGGAAATTGACTTTCTTCTTCATTTAAATGTTCAGCAAAACCGATAGTTAGATTTATTTTAAAATCTAACTTAATCCCTTTAAGATGGACATTTCAAAGTCCTTTCAAAAGCTCACATTACTATTAATGCCACAGCACAAAGCTAATCTGTCATTTTAATGGTATGTGATGTTGAAATAAAATCATAAGAGTTTGATCTTTCCTCTGAGACTTCAGTTTCCTTTTCCTCTCTAACGAATTAATTTAGAGGGAGAAATCAAGTCGGCATCAGTGATTGAGCAGTCATTTCAATGCACGCATGTGCAAATGTTCACAAACCAAGTTAAATTTATCTTTTTAAAATCACCACAAAGAACCTATGAAAGCTGAGAACAAGCAACCAGCGTGAATAGTATTAATAAAACTCCTATTTCATTTATACCATGATTGTCGATTGTCCTTCTAGCAGCAATGCTTTGATCCCAAACACATAAAATGCATTGAACTCTATTTCTCCCATACTCTTCCCCCTGCTACTGCTCACAGGACCAGTTAAAGGTGGGCCAGAAAGGGCTGCAGAAATCACTTACTCCTTTGTCCCTCCAGTACACATGTAGAAATGGATGCACAATGTTAAAGCAACTTGAACAGGCATGTAGAGTAATTCATGCCCAGAGAGCTCTACTGCCATCTCTTCCTCCAAAATCTCTTAATGCACAGTCTTAGGAGGTGGCCTTTGACTGACTCAAATGCAGCATGGTCAATAGAGGGCTTCAGGCAGGTGCCTGCCAGCCAGGTGCCCCCTGTGTCCCATAGCTTCTGCCATCTAGCAAGAATTTGCCTGTCTTGTGTGTTCTTCTCTTCCTCAGCTACTAGTCGTCTACCATTCTCACTTCTGAAGTCGAGTACCTCATGCCTCCCCCTTTTCTCTTCTTTTTTGTCCAATAATATACCAGATATTATCTCAGTGACTGTGGAATTTTCACACCTATTTGAATTCCCCATGGACATGTATTGAATTTTTAAATTTTTTCTGTTGAATAAATAGTATAAAAACCTATAATAAGCATGGTCAGTGGGTTTCCTTCCTTCCTTCCTTCCTTCTTTCCTTCCTCCCTTCCTTTCTTTTTTCTTCCTTCTGCTTCCATCACCCAGCATTGTTTTCTTTCTGGAAAAAATATAGGGTTCCCAATTTAATTTGCAGAGAACTATTGCTCTCCCTCTATTAGTCCAGGTACCTCCAAAGGGCTAAAGGCTGGGACAGGTGGCTCAGGTCTGACCAATCAGAGTCAGAGTGCAGGTTCAGGGTGGGGGTGTGGCTCACAGCAGGTATACAGCAGCTTCAACTGGTACTGCCTGTTGGGTAGGAGGCAGCTGTTCCCACCCACTGAGACTGACCCTAACAGGGTATGGGGCAGGTGCTGTCTTCAGTCACCTAGCACCATGAGAACCAGAAGGTAAAACTATTTGGGTAGAAGCCAGAGTGGAGAGATTAAATGGATTCCTATTGAGATATTACATTAATTCCACCTGAAGTCCAGAATTACCACCTGGGCCTCTCAGTTACATGAAATAATAAATTCTTATTTATTTCATTCTTGCTGATGTTGTGGTTGAAGCCAACATGGGCTGAGTTTCAAACCATTTGAGTCCTACTTAGTGTGGCTGGATGAAATGCAGGATGTCTGGTTACATTTGAATTTTAGGTAAAAAGCAAGTAACTCTTCACTGTAAGAGTGTCCCACCCAATATATGGAAAGTCTGATGACTCTATCCCCAACTCCTATAGCAAGCTATTTCTAGATGTGAGCAAGGCCAATGGAGAAAAGAAATAGACCTGCAACTACAGCACAGAGATGAATAATGCCTTGAGAGGTAGTGAGATGTTTTATACACTTGGATAGAGAAGTCAGAACTAGTTACTTAGCACACATAACAGAGAAAAGAAAAGGCAAGGCATTCATCAAGCTGATGTACCAAGTCTGTATCTCCACATTGGCTTAAAACTCAAGGTCCTGCAATCCATTCACTAAGGAAAGAGGTAGTAACCACCTCTCTGTTAAGCATATCTTTCTCAGAGTTCAGTGTAACTTGTTTTATTTCACTAGGCACTTACAGAAGACACTTAATGTCTATACCTCAGGCATTTTGCAGAACATCTTTGGGAAGCATGGATAAGAAGGTCCCAATTATTCCCTTTCAAAGGCCTCGAGCTGTCCAGGGGAACAAATACAAGCAGAACCAAGAGAGCTGGAATGCCTGTGGCAACGGTACAGACAGAACAAAAGAAAGCAAGTGTCCTGGAGGAGATGGCACTTGAGCTGGACCTTATGTTGTGTATGGTGGACCACAGTGCTTATCCCAAATTCCATGCTACCATTTCCTGTCTTCTCCTTGCGTCTTCTCTTTCCTGTTTGCCCTTCCTTCCTTCCTTCCTTCCTCCTGATTTTGTAAAAATAATGACACTGTTCAGCAAGCTAGCACTTCAGGTGAAAAAGGTGGGGGTGACATGGATAGGGGTTAAGTGGCCTTGGCTCAGATACAGCTCATGAATATAGAACTCAAACTCTATTGGTTCTGCATTCTACAAATGTGCAGCAATTTCAAGATGGAACAAACCTTTACCAAGCCCCTGATTTTGCCGATGGCAGAACAAATGGGTGATCAGGTAACCATTGCAGATCCAGAGCTAGAACTCAGTGAGGCCGACTCTAGAACCCAGGCTTGTTCAGATTTACCAGACCAGATTTACTGGACCGGCCAGCTCTTTATAGCCCAATCCTGCTCCCTGGCAAAGATAACCAAGTGAAAATGTGCAGCGGAGTTTTATTTTCATCCTATTCCCCGTCAGCCTAGAATAATCTCATTTGGATCTTTCTCAAATAAGGCAAAATATAGACTTTCTCTTTAAGGGATGAAATGTGTGAGGGCTGTCCCATTTTACAAATCTCCTATGCCAGTGCTCAAAGAGAAACCCAAGGGGCTCCCCAACCACTTGCATCTGTCTTTTTCTGGGGCAGATCTATTAAGGTCTGTACAAAGACTCTGCAGCAAGCACGCTCCCTGTTGGATGTGGGTCTGCCAAACTCAGGGCAAACTGACTTTTCCTTCTATCAGAGATGAATGTGGCACAAAGAATCACTTTCAGTTTCCTTAAAAACTTGGGACTTCTGTGCCTAAGGCTGGCTGGCAACAAGGATGAAGGCAGTGAGAGGCACACTGTAAAATCAGGTTACCAGGGAAAATGAGTCTGATGTGCTAATTCATAGCTCATTCTCTATACTTGTGTCATGGCCACATTATGTAATTTAGCAAGATTCTGGGGCCTTTCCCCAGGGAGGGCAAGTTCTAGAAAACAAAGGTGCTAGATAATCACGAGGGCAGCCCTTTGGTGAAGGGAGAATTCAGGTCTGTTTTTCAGAAGCCCATGCTAATTACCCCTCTAGCACCCGCCCCCCTTGCCCCCCTGTATTTTAATAATGAAAGAGTGATGTTGATTTTGACTTCTCCCTGAAGTACACACATGTACATGCATGGAAAAAATCCTTCAGTGTGCCATGGATAAAATAAGTAAATGCCCTATTAATATCAAATGAGGTATTAAAGGGTCTACGGTGTAATTTATTTTTAAAAAGCCTGTACTTCATCCACCTGATTACTTACTATGTACACTTTCTTAACTACTTTGAAATACAGAGTAAGAAAAATTTTTTCACTCTTCTCCAGATTCATGGGCTAAATGGATTCTCTGGATTTATTTCAATGTGCCTGAATCTAAATGTGACTTTTTGAAGGCAGCAGTGTTATTCATAAAGATAAGTCTTCTCATGTTTGCAAATTCCAATTTCATCCATAGATGCAGGCATGGCCTTTTTTTCTTTGAAGAGTTCATGAATCACAGAAAATTTCCATCGACTCCTCTGTCTCTTCCCATTACCACAGTCATGAGTGTGATATGGTCTTACTGTACGGGAATGTCTCATCATGGAATTGTGGTCACAGAGAATGATGACGTGTAAAGGGGTGATGGCCCCATCATTCCCCCAGTGTCCCCTTGGAGGTGGGGATGACTCCATCCTTATGCTGGTTTCCCAACCAGGGTAGCTGCAGACATGGACAAGCCTTTTCCTCTTCCCCACACACTGCTGCTCCTGAATGTCTTCACCCCAATAGACAGACCTTTACAATGCCATGTCCAGTCCTCCCTGCGAATCTCTCACATCTACCTGCCTACACAGATGGTTCCCTCAGTCACAGAGGCCCAGCCAGGCACCGATCCTAGGCCTACATGCTGCTCGTACCTTGGATTCCCTTTCCTTTCCAGGATGACCTTGTCCCCTTTTACACAATCAATTTTTCATTCTTCATTGGGTTATTAGCTTACATGCATTCTGTAATAAATCCTATTACTTTTCATCAAACCTTTCTTGGGCCCTTCATTTCTCTCTGGGCAGAGATTTCTTGTGTTCCTTTATAGTTAAACTCCTTTGCTTCAACATCCTCTTACTCAGTCATGAAGCCATCAGTCAGCTCTAGTAAGAATTAAGCCCATACTACTCCACTGTCACAGTCATCAGTGACACTTTGTTGTAAAATACAGTGGTCTTATTTGACTCTCTTCTGACAGAACTCATCAGTAGCATCTGAACCAGCTGGTGACTTTCTCCTCCTTGAAACATTTTCTTCCCTTGGTTTCTGTAAGATGTTCTTGGCTCTCTTTCTACCTCTAGGCTGTTCCTTCTCAGTCTCTATTTGTTATTAACTATCCGCATATTGATCTTTATACAGTAGAAGGTCCCAAGGGGTTCTCTTCAGATCCTTGTTAACGTTCATCTATATTCACACCAGAGTTATGGTGGCTCTGTGCTTAAAGTGTTTCCACAAACTAGGGCTCAGGATCTGCATGGTTATCACCTTAGTACATGTCACTGTCAACTCACCTCTGACAATGGAAATGACACCCGAAGAAGAAGTCACCTCGCTACATTGTCATCACCTACAGTCTGTTCTCTAGCCGGTGGCACCAGCAGCCAGCACCATCCTTTTCAACTCTGAGCTAGATCATGTCAATCTCCTGCCTAAAATGAATGCTAAATTCATCCCTCCACTTTTCATTTAGAACAGAATTGAAAATGTCAACGTGACTCCCTTTGCTCCCTTCAGTCCCTTGACTCTTTGTTTCTCAGACCTGACAGAACGATGGCCCCGCCCTCCAGCTGGGCTCCAGCAGCCACACTGGGCTTGTTTCTGCCCGTGAACATGGCAAAGATACCTGCACTGTGGCCTGGCTCTTACACCGTCTTCTGTAGAAACCTGTGCAGCCCACTAGTCAGATATCATCCAATAAGCTCACAACTCCCTTCCTCGTCAACCTCTGTTCTCCTCAACAAACCTCATTTTTAACAGTACTTACCACAACAAAACAGTTACTTATATATTATTACAGTTCTGCATAAAGGGACCATAAACTCCAAGATAACAGGGATTTGTTTTATTCTGTTCTGTTCGCCCAGAGTCTGGAGCAATGCTAGTCAGTTGGCAGCTACTCAGTAAATGTCTATGGTTGAGTGGATCTCCATCTTTGTTGTATGATGTCACCTCCAGCTGTTTTACTGGTGGCCTAAGATACCTCTGATTAGGTTCTGGGTACTTTTTCTCTTTCCAAGTACCCTCATCTTCTACACATATATTCATGTGCAACAAATGGTAACTAAACTATGACACAGCTGTACGATGTCTACATTTTTGTAATAATTTCATAAGTAAAAATAGAAACTTCTGATATTATATACTCTAAATTAGAACCATTGAATAAAATACCCAGCAGATACTTTTTTTTTTTTTCATTGGAGCCCACTGTCACAGTTGTAGGCAAGGAATTGCTGGGGATGGTCAGTGTAGAGCTGTCTTCAACGCTGGTCAACCACACATGAAGTTGAAACTTGACTCTGTCACCTACCAGCTCAGCACCTTGCTCATCATTCCTACACTTTCAGAGAATTAAACTAAATAATGCCTGTAAAGCGCCAAGTGCCTAACACATAAAGGACCCAATAAATGTCAGCCATAGTCACTATTAAGTAATAGCTGCAAATACATAAACTGCTTATAATGTGTTGGGCCAGCATAAGATCCCATCATCCCATCATCCGGCAGGTCCCAGTCCATCATACCTAGTGGCCTGTCATATTTTATGTCTTAAAGACTCAAGACTTCACGCTCCACGTAAAACTCTCTTCAGGTAAGGGGCTAGTGGACTAAAGCCTGGCTGAGAATATGGAAAGATTCAGGGTGGGGTGGGTGTTGCTGTTTAAAAAGGGACATTGAGACCCTCTCTCACCATTTCCTTCAAATCATATAGTGCAAGGGACATAAATAGTAGCATCAACAAAATAGGCAGAAGTAGTTTCCTAATTACACTAAATGCTAATTTGCTTTTGTCACTGGATTAACTTTGTACTAAGGGCATAGGACCAGGGCTGAGTGAACCAGGTAGCATCTTAGCTGTGAGATCGAGGGGTCACTGCATTCTCCATCTTCACACAGTGGTAGAAAACAAGGTACCTAGTTTCAGGTAAAAAGATAGTTGATGAAGCGACACAGTGATTATTTTTATTAACTGTCAACGCTTGAGCACGTACTTTTATAATAGTCTCTGTGACCAAATAAATGTATGTGTATATATATATATATATATATATATATGGCAATGGAATATGGCACTTCTATTGTTTACATAATTATGACATTTGTCTCAAGGAGTGGCACTTGTGTAATTATTTAGATTGTCAGCTGAATTAGTCACCTTTTTCAAGGCAGAGTACAACTAACAGAATATAATTATTCAGACCTGTGTATTTGACAGACATTTTCTTGACAATGAACAGTGAGCCTGCTCCTTCCAGGAAGCAGCTGACAGTATTTGTAGCTAATGATAAAATGGAAGCTTTCAAGCAGGATTTAAAATTGTGGAAAACTCCTATCTGCCACCATGAAGCTGCTGTTGCAGTCCTACCAGTCCCTTCTGAGGAGAACGGTAGTGCTATTAATGGCTGTGATTTTTTGCTACTGTATAATAAAATGTGGCATTCAAAAAATGTGCCTGACTTAGTGAATGACTATCTTCCAAAGGACCAATCCAGAACATTACAATGTCATGCGTAACAGACCCATGATTCAAGATGCAATCAATAGAGTTGAGAGTAACTGCAATTCCGCATGATTGTGATAATTCTTCTTCATTCACTGTCTTCCAAAAAGATGGAATTCGTGCGTTTTGCTTTGTTTTGGTTAACCTGCCTGTGGGCTCTGCTCATGCTGTTTCCTTTGGTTGGAGAAGAAAGCTGTAGTATATTGCTAACTTCATTCGGAACTCTCCACCAATGCCCCCTGCAGAACAAAGCTATCTCTGAGAGCCCTCCATGTCTTCATTTTTCCTCATTGTATTTATAATTACTGGTAATTTCCTAACACAGTTATTAAGTGCTGCCAGTCTTCTCCAAAGGGATATCCTGAATTCCATGTGGTAGGGGACTTATTTGTTTTGCTCATGGGTGTTTACCTGAGCCTTGAAGAATGTCTGGGGATAGGGGGTTATTGTGTACTCAATAAAATGTTTGCTGAAACAATCAGTAAATAAATATTTTAAATTTTAGTACACTCAGGTTCAGAGAAGCTAAATACCTCGAAAAGCATAGCTCTTTGGTTAAAAAAAAAAAAAAAAAGTACTAAAATTATATAGGATTTTGAAATAAACCAAAGGGATTACTCCATAACTTCAAATGGTATTTGAAGCTAGAATTGATTCCAAGTTAATGCCAGAACCCAAACTCTTCACTAATATGCTCTTCTACATTTTGAACTTTCAAGTTTTACATGTACTCATTCCTCCATTTCCCTCACCAGTTTTTAAAATTTTAATCCATACAATATAACTTAATTTTAAGACTTGTTTATTTTGTTAGACAAGCTGTTATTTCCCCATTCCAAATACTTTAAGGAGACATATAACCTACATAAACATAGATCATCAAGAATGCTGATAGGAGTGTGTTTACTAACAGATAAAAAACTAGACAATATTCATAGGGTAAAAAGCAAGGCATCTTCACAGGACACAACTTTTGAGTTTTCGTATATAATGTACAAAGTTGTAAGTAGCTCAAAACACACAGAGACTCCACAGAATTGGAAAATTGAGATAATTCCTGTAGTCACTGAAGATATGGAGTAATTCCTTTGGTTTATTTCAAAATCCTATATAATTTCAGTACAGATTTTTTTTTTAACCAATGAGCAATGCGTATCTTTCGGTCCTAAGAAAAATACAAGATTTATTTTGTATACTAATATGATAGTATAAAAACATAGGCATTCAGAGACTTCTATATTTTTTGCCCTAAACCCCAGCCGCTGGCCCCAGGAGTATTCAGTATGATCTACTCAGGTCTGGGGAGGAAGTCAGTTTTGCTAAGCAGGAGATTGTGTGAAGAGGCAAATCATAAGAATGAAATTTAAGGTGACTTGCAATGCTTCAGGAAGGGAGAAGAGAGAGGCAGGAGGAGCCTGGGAAGTACAGGCTAAGCAATTTGGGGAAGGGTTGAGGGGAAGACAAAGAGGAAGGGCGTTAGGTACAGCATCCATGGGCTGATGATTTGGGTGAACTTGATGAGTACATAGAAGAGGTTTTACTGTGTTCACTGCAATGTCATTGTTTGGGGCTTTACTGTTTCAACTCATTGTTTCAAGTCAATGCAATTGAATCCTTGAGACTTTTTTTTTTTTTTTTTTTTGAGAAATGTTATTGAAGCCAAATTACATTCTATACTAGTTTACACTTGTAATTACATTTATTTTCTTTTAGCTAAAACAACCAAGATGTGGATCCCTGTCATATGGAGGCCCAGAATAAATCTTGTTACAGTGATTGCTAACAAAATTTTGTTTGTGGAGTTCGATCATATATAATGTTGGTACATGCTGTGTTTCTTTCTACTTTTTCACTTCTAAGCATGGCTTTTGGTAAAGATTAGCTTATCATCCAATGACCTCCCAAATTTGTTTCATTTTTCTGTGATTTTTAGAATTGTATTATCCTGTTTAATAGTTACAAAATACTAATTAAGGGTGGCTGACATTTTAAATGTGACCACTGAAATTGAGGAACTTAATTTTTATGTTATCTCATGTCATTTAAAAAAGAATACTAATTTTAGTATTTGGAAAACTTCTAAGTACTTTTGCAAGAATATGTATGTAAATTTGTATTTTTAAGCTTTAATTTTTATGAAATCTAAATACAGATCAGGCATCACTGATGGAAATTTAGCCACTAAGTTGAGATATATAAAAGATACACCAGACTTTTATAACTGAGTACAGAAAAGAATGCAAAGTACTTTATTGATAATTTTTCCTATTGATCACTTGTTGAAATGGTTATACTTTGGATAATTGGGTTAGATAAAATATTTTAACCTATATTCCTTCACTCATTCACAAATATTTCCTGAGTATATGTTACGAACAGGCGAAGTGCTGGAAATAGAGATGGGTAAAATTGTGCTTACCTGACTACAATTAGGTAAAAACATGAATAAAATCAAGAGTCTGAGTAGTCAGAACCATGCACTGCTGTGCAATGAATCAGAAAAGTCATGGAAAAGTCAAGTTTGGATTTGCTGTCACAGGGGCCCAGGGTCTAAAAGGCAGAGCAGAGAGAGGAGGAATCATGTTCACCAGCCTTGGAGGCAGCAATAAACACACAAGCACAGGAACGAGTCAGGAGACCAGGCTGGCTGAATTGGAATATATTTGAGAGAGTGAAAAATATATAAATAAATGAGCGCAGTTTGTAATAAATGCAGCTGGCGCAACTCCTTCCGCAGGAGTACGGTAAATACATTACAGAAATGTCCAAAAAGCCTGGAAACACAGCCAAAATCATACACCTACAATACCTTGTTCAGATTTAACAGAGGGACCTATTTCTTTAAATTCAGGGGTATTTATAAAGAGGTACTTCATGAGAATCAAAAATATTATATTGAGTGTATTCCTGGAAAATATAATTAAGGTTGTAGTGGTTTTAAAATAGGTATGCAAATTCTTTGACAGCTCTTCCTTCCAAAGGCAATGCTTAATTTCTCTCCCCAGGAATGTAGGTCGGACTGAATGATTCCTTCCTAGTGAAAAAAATGTAGCAAAAGTAACTTGTAATATCACCAAAAAGGTATAGTTACTTGCTATGTGACTTGTAATATCACTGAAAGGGTGTCTCTTTGCATCCACCTCTCTGGGGGAAGCAAGTAAGCTTTCACGTTGGGAAGACATTCAACAACCCCACTGAGAAGCCCATGGGGACAGGAACTGAGGCCACGGGAGAAGAGCCAGCTGTTTGAGTGTGCCACCTTCAAAGTGGATTCCCCAGTGATGTGTAAGCCCTAGGTGACAGGAGTCTGGATCCACATTTTGACTGCAACCCCATGAAAGACTAAACTAGAACCATGCAACCAAGATGCTTCCAAATTCTGGGCCCACAGAGTATTGTGAATTATAACTCATATGGATCATCTGAAACTAATAATTTGTGAGGTGCTTATTTATACAGCATTAAATAAGTAATGTAAACATATTATTTAAAAATAAGTGAATCCTAAGCTTTGGCTGGTGTGGCTCAGAAAAATTGGCACCGGCCTGAAAACTCAAGAGATGCTGGTTCTATTCCCAGCCAGGGCACATACCCAGGTTGCAAGCCAGGTCTCCAGCCAGGTCTGGAACTGGAGGCAGGTGAAAGGCAACCATACATTGATGTCTCTCTCCCTCTCTGCCCTTCTCTCTAAAAGTAAGGAATAAAATCTTTTTTTAAAAAAAGAAAGTTTAAAAATAAGTGAATCCTGTACTTGACCTTCCAGAAACTCTGTAGGTACCTAACACGGGGAACATCCTGATGAAGGGATCAGATGACGCAGGGACAAACAACCTGGAAGGGGACTATTTCAGTCTCCCAGAATAGAGGTTACCTGGGAGAGGACAATGGCAGGGGAGATGGAAAAATAAATGAGATGAAACCTATAAATTTGAAGAATTATTCAGGTAAAGATGAAAAAAATACACAAGCGTGTCTTAGTGGTGGCTGCTACCTTTGGTAAAAACCCTCCGAGGCCTGGGAGCACAGCTTCAGCTCCAGATAGAGTAAAATTTAGGATAACAGATGCCTTGGGACTGGAGAATGGGGAATGTCTATGTCAGTGAAAAGTAAACTTAATGCAATTACCAATGTTTAAAACTAAAAATAGTAGGAAAGGTAACTTTTGGATAATGGAAAAGAATTTTCAACATTTGGCCAAGTTTAGGGCTCTCGTATGATATATTAGGATCCATGATGATGAAAAGTCTGTCCATTCATTAACAATGTTACAAACAATAAATAAAGATCAACACCACTGGTCTTACCACAGTGCAATAGCCTCCCCCCACCCCCAATGTCCTTCCTCATCGCTTGTTAATATGAAGTTAAGATACCACTTTTTTGTTCTTTCTCTATCTTGCTTTTATTGAGTAATTAACATCTGACCTTCTACTCGTTTATCATCATGGGACTCTTCCTCCTTATTGTTCTCATCAGAAGAGGAAAGAGAGGAGCTACGTGTATTGATTACAAACTACCCCATGTATGACGCACTTTGATTACTCAAATCTCTTAGCTCTTACGTGCACTACTGTGCAATGAAGAGGTGATTGTCCTCACGCACACATGAGAAAACTGAGTACAGGAGAAATAATTGAATTGTCCAGAACCTGGTTAAAAACACTAAAATCTTTCTTTGGTTTTACCATTTGAAGCTCTTTGATGGCTGCTTGCCATGGGGTGGGCAAAAGGATATCCGCCATTGCATTATGATATTATTTTGAGTTAATAAAGCTATTGTAAGAATCATAACCTGCAAACTTACTTTTGCCCATCCCTACATGCACTCAATGATCAGTCATTGCACTGTTTCCTGAAGCTTTCCTCTGTCTTCAGGTTCTCACAAAACTTTATCTGACTTCTACATTAGACTTAGTGACACATGGCTCAATAATGAAGCACTCTGGATTGCTACTTTGCTTAACCAGCTCGATTGCCTCCACAGCTTTTGAAGAACAGGGACCATAACTTCTATTCCTGTGACTTCCTCCATGCCTTGCTGATCATTGGCATCAATTGACTTTATACATTTATGTGATTTAAATAGACCCAAAGTTTCAAATTGTTCTAAAAACCATCCCACTTCTTTCTACGATATATAGTAATCATTCTATAATTGTCTCTAACCTGACTGTGGATTTTAATTCCAGACACTTCTACCCCTATGCCCAACATAATTTTCCCACAATAACGCAGTTATGTTTCTATGATTTTTCATACAGTGTTCCTTCTACTTTTAACATTACTTTTCTCTGTCATCTCTGTCGAAAGTTCTTACTCATCCCTGAATATTGCAGGGTATATTGAAGTTGCTATGCAAGCATTCCTTTGCTTCTTTAACATTGGTGTAGCTCCTCTGTGGCTGGGTAGGATTGACCACAGCACATTGAATCACAGATGGATCTTCAGTGCTCTAAGTCAGAGACCCCAGTTCCATTCCCTTTGCTCTAGTGATGAGTGTAGGGCTGGAACAGTAACCTAGCCATACATCAATTAATTCACTGGATTTCCTGGTCACAGTAACTGTTTAAACTTTAGACAATGGTCTTAGGCAGTTCAGCTAGATTAACCATTGTATTTTTATTCAGTAGTTAGGGAAAAACTAACTCTAGATGTGGGTGGGATGGCAGCAAGGTAGGCAGGTACGACATTTTCCAAGCTATAAAAGATGCTGGCCTGCGTAAGAAGTTGCCACCAGACCTGAGACACTCACAGAGAAATAGCCACGGAACTTTAATCCCTAGCTCTAAAGTCCTTTCCTACCTTGGGGTGTTTTCAGCTACTTGAGCCAATAAATTTCCTTAATTGCTTAAGCCTAATTGAACTGAGTTTTCCATTACTGGTAATTGAGTGTCTTAAATAAAAATTGAGATAAAGTTTAACTTTCTTTATAATGCCATCCCCAGACCCTAAAGGCAGGTCAGCTTATTGACCCTTCCTTTTTTCTTCCCCATAACTTTGATTGTACCTCACATGTACCACCGAAAGTGTTGAATTGTAATGAGATGTTTTATTATCTGTGTTCCCAGCACTACGGTAGCTCAGTAAGAATGGAGACTAGATTCTATTTAGTATTATATCCCTAGAGCCTTGTATACTGCCCAGTTTCCTAAGAAACCACCAGTATGTGAATGAATTAATCTCCAGCTCCTTTTCCCTGTTCCTTATTTCACTTCCTGACAAAACCTGATATTTCTATAGCTGGAGAGGGTTAAAGTCAAGTGTCTGGATTGGTATCACTCAGTCTGCAATGGTTCAACCTATTTATAATAGGGTTATTAGTCTCTGCCCCAAGTAACCTTTATGCCAATTTCATTACACTCAATTTCTTCTAAAAGTATATACTTACAGCCTCTGCAGAACAGACTACTTTTACATTCATTCATTCAGCAAATATTTATTGTATATCTACCATGGGTTGGTCCCTGGTCTGGGCATACAACAGTAGACAATTCTTTGACTTTCATTTTAGCAGGGGGAGTTGCATTATAGATGAAATATTAAAGTAAAGTGTAGAGTATGTTCAGTGGTGATAAGTTCTAGAGAAGGAGATATATGTCTACCTTAGAGCAAAATGGGCCTAGGTGGGGATGAGGAGACATTAACTGCAAAGGTTCTGATGTGGCAGCAACTACTGCATGGGAGGAAAACACAGGAGGCCAGAGGCCTGGAGCCAAGTGAGAAAGAACTAGAAGAGTTAGGCAGGTAGGTGATGAGAACATGGGAGAAACAACATAGGGGAATAGGCCGTTGAACGTGTCTGACTGTGGCTTTTTTTTTTTTCTTTAAAGAGTTTATTTATTATTTTCACAGAGAGGGAGGAGGGGAGAGAGGCAGAGGGGGAGGGAAATATCCATGTGTCATTGCCTTTCATCTGTCTCCAGCTATGGACCTACCTGGAGACCTGGCTTGCAACTTGGTTATGTGTCCTGGCTGGGAATCAAACCAGCAACCTTTGGGTTCACAGGCCAGCACCTCAGCCCCTGTGCTACCAACCAGGGCTGACTATGGCCTTTTAATCAGAGTAACTAGAGAAGATTCTGGAAGGATTTAGCAGACAACATGGATGAGAGTCTAACCATTAAAATCTGGAAGACAGAGCATGTTCATTATTCCAGGGTGAAGAAAAGTATCTGCTTAGCTCCACATGGAGGAAGGCTTCATTTAATTAGTATCTGAATTTATATTAAGTTGCTCTGTTTCCTTGTAATGAAGCCCCATGTATTTAATTCTTATTAAATATTTTAGCTAACATGTCAGTCATGCACGTTTTAATATGAGGGTGGTATCATGTAAGTGGAAATGGGATACATAGTATTTCAAATTACATGTAACTAGGCAAAAGGATTAGAAGGCGTCTTGTCAAGTTATGAAATGTCTGCTGTTCCCTTTTGTTTTCCTGAGAGAGGCCTACACAATAGAACCAACT
This sequence comes from Noctilio leporinus, assembly GCA_004026585.1. Taxonomy (NCBI): domain Eukaryota; kingdom Metazoa; phylum Chordata; class Mammalia; order Chiroptera; family Noctilionidae; genus Noctilio; species Noctilio leporinus. The sequence goes on from PVIW01000030.1 coordinate 513,047, forward strand.
TTTTGTTTTTCTCCTCTTGCAGGCTTGCTGCCTATGATTGATAGCTGCTAAATTAGGTTTTACTCCCCAGTTTTGTCTAGGTTAAATACATTTATAACACAGCGGGCCACTGAGAGACCAAGGAACAAGCGGCAATTCTTTTGTCGATTTTTCTTCACTGTAGTTAACCATCACTTAACCATGCCAAAGAAAATGGCTTGAAGACAGGAAGAGGAGAAAGAAAAAGGAAATGAAAAAAATGCAGTGAGTATTAAACCCAGTTAATGCCTCCCCCAATTTACGAACATAAACTAGTGCACACAACGTTCTTAAGGGAACTAGTGGCAACTGGGGAAGGGAACGAGGAATCCCATTGAACTCATGAGCACATTCAGAGCGATCACTCATCTAGTCTTGTTTTCCTCCCTGTCAGGGGAATACATCTGTTCCATCTATCTGGTGCACTCGGACAGAGGACAAAAATCACATGTTCTGTCAACAGTGATGCCAAGGTTATTCCTTAGACATGAATAGGGTCAAAGTCATGCTGATAGGAAAATTCATTCTCCATGTGAAATGGTGTTGCCGTTAGGATAAAGGAAAAGAATCATATTTGCTCCAGCAAAACACATTTGCTTTGGTATTTTCTAGGGAAGCTGCTGGTAGTCTCCACTGTTTGGAAGTGTGAACTTGAACTGTAGCATCCATCATTGTCTCCCTGAAGGGATCAGGCAACCCCCTTCTCACCTCACCCCACACCGTAGGGCCTGCAGAGCCTAGACTTGGGCAAGCCATGGTTAACATGCTGCCCAAACACCAGGGAAGAACTTGTGCAGCACAAGAAAGAAGAGAGACGGGACGTCTGCATTTCCATCACATGTTAAGAGTTGCTTGAAAAGTAGTACAGGGAGAGGACTCCAGACAAGGGGCTTGACACGAGATTGTGGGAAGATGAAAGGAAAACCAGAAAAAAGAGAAACGCCATGTGGGATTACTTCTAAGAATGTAAAATCTGTGATTTACTTCCCAGCTTTGAGGTATTAAAGAATACGTTCCTTAAATGGTGGCATTCTAAGTCTGCCTGTCTCCTCTGTTCTGTCGTGAAAAGCTCACAATTGCCTGGAGAGCCTCCGTTTAGAGCTGCATCTACCTGGAGAGTCTCACAGGTTCATCCCCGGTGACCTGAACACTCCAGAACAGCAAAATCCTTCCCTACCATTCGGGGTCATGAAATGGCTCTCTGATCTTTTTCTGGGGGAAAAAAAATAGGTCCTTACTTCATCTCTTCAGATAACAGCAGGACCACATAGAACAACAAAGAATTTCACTTTTACAGTAGATCCTGGGCCATCAGGTAAGAGTTGGAGCCACTGGGCCAGAGCACATAGCTCTGAGATTGTCTCTCCTTCCCAGAAATCCATTTCTCCACTTGACTTGGGCTGAACATTTATAACAGTTGAGTAGACATACATATTTAAACAGGTAGGAGCCATACTGTTTAATGGTAGGCTGACCTTTTAAGTCTCCATACAGAAACTCAAAGAAGAGTAGAACAAAAGGATTATTCTAAAAGCAGTAATGAGAACATGTCTCTAACCTTGTTTTCTGTACCTGGATAACTGATGTTTGAAAGTGAAGACTCTGTGATGTTCTTAATCTATCTCTGCATATATGCATAAGTGCACACACACACAGGAAAACCAACTTCTGGACCAGGGATCCAGAATGTTATTTGCTTCCAGAGTAGCTGGCATTACATTTATGGTCAAATGTATCTAGAGTCTGACGTGCCCTGTGCATCCACTGGAGGTTGTTGGATCACAGGAAAGTAAGCCTGGAATTATGAAATATGGGGTTATTATAAGGTGGCTTTCCAATCTGTCCCTCTGCCCCTGTGGAGTGTGAGGGACTTTTTCTCTTTAATGTAAAAGCTCCTATTTGGGATGCAGAATGGATAGGTCTGTGCTCCAAAATTCTGGGATGTCATCAAATGTCTCCGGGAAGAGACCAAAATTCATGTTTCTCAGAAGCTCTCTACCTTGAGGGATGCTAGTCAAACATCCTTTTACCCAAGGGCCAATGTTCTTTGCTCAGAAAACCCCAATTGTATAAAAACATGAAAATATTTATGGAGAGTTATTTCCTCACAAGAGCAGGGATGATAAGAATTTCTTCCTTCAGAGTAGTGAATCAGATTATTCAGAGATGCATATGAGAAGCCAAGGAACACAGGGGAAGTCAGAAAGATGAAATGGGTGTGCACTTTTATCATCCCCTAAGGGAAATCAGCTGTGCCCACACAGGGCCTTCCACTTGAAGTTTTCACCTGCCCCCATCACGCACATGCCTGGAAAGTGAAGTGATTCTGATGTATTTTTCTGCTGCAAGTGCCTTTCTGCCATAGATTTTTTTTTTTCCACACTTTGTTGAGATAGTAACATATTCATAATGATGCTCCCAGCTCTAACACCCACAATATCTTGAGGGTGAAGTGTGTTGAAAAATTAATAACCCAGAGCATTGTTCCATTCCATCTCAGCAGTTACATCCTAGATCATTTCCTGAGCATAGTTCTGAGTTCCAGGGTCTATATACACTAACTAAGGTGATGATGATGATGATAATGATGATGGTAACTTTGAGGGAAGAGAATGGAGAGTGTAAGGGTACAACTTGATGGTCATATTGAGTCAGAAAGGACTGAGTTTAATACAGCCTCAATCATTACATTGATTTCAGAAAGCTTTGCCCATCTATCCAGTAGAAATAATAATCATAATAAGATAATATTTATTATATCTAATAAATAATACTTATCTTAGATTACCTCCATAAAATGATACATGTAAAGACTTAGGGCTCAAACTAATTAGCTATTGTTAGTTATCATTATTTAATGTGTTAAAAAGAAGGTGAAACATAGGAGAACAAGGAAGTCAAGAAAGGCATAAATTGAGTTTTTGGGTTGATTCTATTTGGTTTTGCTTTAAATCAAGTCATTGTTGTAACCAATCCACAGAGAGACAGGCTATGCAGAAGAGTTTCGGGAAAAAATCATAAGACCCAATCCCAATCCTCCAAATGAATCTCAGGATATGCAGAAATGGCATTGCCTACAGCTGCTAAGAGTTGGGCTGAAACAAATGGATAATTACAAAGGAGCTGTAACTTTGACTTTCCTTCTGAATTAACAGAGAGCTCATTGTGATGTCAAACCTAACTCCAAGCAAAGGGATTTCCGTTTAGCTTTGACATTGCAAAAGCTGGATCAGGAATCACACTGCCGCCACCGCCTCACTTTTCTCCATTTGCAAACACTGCCTTCTGTGGCCTCATGAAGTGGATAGACAGACACTACAGTATATTGTCAATATTGCTAAGCACCCAATGTTCTACTGAAAGGACTTTTCTAAAATATAATCACAATTGGGAATGTGTTACACTAAATATCTGGTTTTACTTTTATCAACTCAATTGTAGAAAGCAAAATTAAAAGGACATAATACATGTCATTTAAGTCTGTCTTGTAGCCTACATTTTTCCCCTCCCCCACGTCACCACCCATCCTTTTTGTCCCTGGACTGCTGTCAGGGCTGTCAGTGGGTTTTCCTCCTGTCTCCTTCTACTCCGTGCCTGCAGCCACTCTGCCCTCCACATACATCTGTGTGCTGCATACGCCATGTTGTCCTGCTGAAAGGCCTTTAATGATCTCCAAATAATGGGATTCAAATCCTTAATATGGTTTAACAGATCTTGTAATCCCTGGTTTCTCTTCAGTGTTCTTTATTGTCCCCTGACACTTTCCCCTGTAACTATTCCACACACCTTTTATTCTTCACTTTCTCCCCTCTGGAACACATAATTCTCTCTAAGTAGAATTACTACTATTCAAATTTAAGACTTTAGCTTAAAGCTTAAGAGGTTTTTCTTTCTTTCTTTCTTTTTTTTTTTTTTACCTCAGACAAGTCATTCTTTATTCTGGGGCATGGTAGGACACACCCCAACTGTCATTCCTCAGGGAGAACCTATATTTTCTCTGTCATATAGCTCTTTACACAGCATTGCTTTATGCAGCCTCTGCCTCTGACTAGAACTGTGCGACAGCATCAACTCTTTGTACTTAACCTCCTCTCTGCTTAATGATGTACATTGCCACCTGTGGCTACAGGGAAGATTAGAAGAAACGAAAAGAAAAAGGAACTATGTTTAGTGTTTGCCTTCATAAACACTACCTTGAAGCTCCCGCCAGGACACAATCACAAAAGCCAAGGCATTAAAATTATACAAAAGGACTTCTGTTAATTCTAAAAATTTCTAGTCTACCTTTATAATTGTATTTTATTATAAGCCTTAGGGTGGAGGAAATTGACAGAATATATTTAAGAGAAGTTCCCATAGGAAAAAAAGAACTAAAAGAGAATTCTCTTTAAAGAGAAAGATAAGTGGAAAAGAGACAGGAGGTTAACATGTTCACCTTTCCCTCTTAGGGGGTAATGTTTTAAATGAGAACAACATAAGCTCACTTAAATGAGAGGGAGTTTCTTCTTGCTCTCCTTATAGAATCTGTCCCTGCGGCTCATTTTTCCATATGTAACGTGGCCTTGCAAGCATCTGTTGAATGATGAAGTAAATGATTAATGCTAATTTTAAAAAGAGAACAATGTAGTGATTAATTTCTAACATGTTTCCATAACTGTCTCCCATGATCACTCTTCCTACATGCTTTTCCATTCCGGAACTCCTTGTCCTCGTGGCACTGCTCAGCCTAATTGACTTTTTAAAATTGTGCAGAGTTTTTGATACCAAAGGTGATGTGTTTTCACTAAAATCTGTAGAGAGAAAACCACACTGCTAGCATTTGTATTTTGCTTGAGTGACAGTCATCCTGTATTTGAGCCATGTGATTTATGAGCTTTATTCATTTATTTTTTTGTTCAGTGGTTCCTTGCCTTTTCAAGGCTGGATGAAGGAAGGGTGAGGATGTGTAAAAGTATATATACCTTCTGCATTGGTAAAGGGACAGGGTTTTGACATTTGTACTATCTAATCTATTATTACATATTTACTAAAAATGAGTGAAGGAAGTTTCCTTTCTTTAGATCCATCTCACAACATTCTTAGTGAATATTTAACTAAGATTCCCGAAATTCAAGAAAAAGGCAAACTCAGGCATTAAAAAAAAATGAAACTTCAGGAGATTGCAGATAATTCTGCATTTCTCTCCTACTATATCCTTTTAATGAATAAGCATTAACCAAATGCCTTCCAGGAGGGTGTGCTTAGTGCCATATCTTGAGGATACAAAAGCTGGGTAGAACAGAACCTGCCTCCAAAAGTGCATAGGCTATTTTATTTTTATTTTCCAACCAATTTTCATAAATCCTTTGTCTCTCACCACAAAGTTCTTTTCATAAAACATAAAAAAGAAGAAATTGGCCCAGGACTGAAATGAGCATGTGCAAAATTTAAAAATTGGAGGAAGAGATATTGGAGAAGAGAAATGAAAACTCAGGGAAGGAGAAAAAAATAGAAGGATTCCCAACAATCTATTTTTGCTTGGCCTTTGAAGTACTCTGGTTATATCTGGTATTTTCTCTATCTTGCCCTAACCCTTTAAAATTATTAATGAACTAAAATGGGTAGGCATAAAATTCTACTTTTCTCAAATATGATTTGTTTACTACATATAGATTTAACAAATTGCTAATTATCCAAGTATAATCTTAAATCAATTAAGCACTTTGCAATAAATACTTCAATTTATCAAGCAACAAAACTGTCAATGATAATACTATAGCTAATTTTTTGATATGTGTCAGTAAAAACATTAATATTTAACCCTCCCTTACCTTTCTATACTTCCTATTTGAAGTGAAATATTAAACATGCACATATATTGAGTGGGAAGAATAATTTAAGTACAAAATCATGAGATTTTTCTATATATTCAGATTAAATGTGTATAAACATGCACTTATCAACAGGAAGACAAAAACTCTTTGGAATTTTACACACATTTGCCATCAACATTGTATTGCCTGCTAACATTATATGAAAAGCAATGTGTGGGGATATTATTTATCATGGAAAAGGAACAAACATACTCTGAAATAGGTGGACCACAAAAAACATCATGCTGAGTAAAATCAGCAAGAACAAAAGACCATATAATGTGATTTAATTCATATGAAATCTCTAAAAATATTTTAGCAGTTGCCAGGGTCCGAGAGGGGAAACAAGAGAGACTGCGTGTGATGGAAATGTTCAAAAACTGCGTGGTTGCAATGGGAGCAAACCTCTGTAAATTTCATGAGAATCACTGAAGCATATACTGAAAATGAGCGAACTTTATAATATGTCAATTATATCTTAATAAAACTATTGTAAAATTTGCATTCACTCTCGGATGAGGTAGTCAAACACTTAGACTACACAGAAAACAAAAGTCTCTAACAACAGGGCTTTGAGAGACTGAAAACACTCGCTTTGGCACTATTATTTTTTAAAACACACCCTTTTTTGCTTCTTTAAATGAATTTTCTATGAGTACTTCAACATGCAATTCCCTTTGGTTAACAGGACTCAGGCATAAATTAGGTTTATTTTCTATAAAATTTAAACTTTTTAAAAAGGAAACCTTTTAAGTATTTAAATCCTATCTTTGTTTCATTTTTGCTCAAAGTACTTTCTGTCAAATCATGCCCTCAATACCTTTCATGCTGACCATTACCTTTCCATTTTCACAAACACTCTAATTCTGCCTGAGGCCAAAACTAACTCCTTTTGTGCAGGAACTAGTATTTTTTCTAAGCTGAGGTTGAAATTTCCACTACATGACTAAGAAGGCGGGGGACTCAATGTAGGAATGTTAGGCTAGGAAATGGGTAGATCCATGAAAATTTTAGATAAAGGTACAATTTTTTCCCTGGGAACAGGCACACTTAGTATTTATTTAACAGGTATTTATTGAGCATCTACTATGGGCTAGGTGCTGTTTTAGGTACTGGGGGTAAAATTGTAAGACAAATCTGATTTTAAGGTTTTAATTTTCAATCCATTATTTGCAAAGCATCAGTAAAGTGATGTTTCCTGGCTTTGTAAATTGTTAAAAAGGCCCCGGGAAAGTTAATGAAACCAAATACAGCCTTCCCTATATGCGGCCTCCTCTAGGGTGAGCTTAGAAGGAGAGGAGCCTGTTAAGTGAGTATATTAGTCAGGATTTCTAGAGTATCCCTTGCAGGACAACAGGCTTATTCTTTACCTGAAACCCAAGCTTTACATAAAGGTAACTCAAAGAGGGGTCTGGTGGAGGAATAATGGTTCTCACATCTGGGGCTCATGGAAATGGAGATTTACAGCCCCAGAAATCCTAAGGCATATGGCTGGAGAAATGTTACTTTGGGATTTACCAGGAACTGGGGGAAGGTGAATTCACTAGGAATGGGCAGGGGCTCAGGCCAAGTGCTGCCATTATATGGATGAGAATTTCCAGAAAGAGTCAGCCTGCCCCATTTTAAGGTTCTTAAGGAAACACCGCCAACTACTAACCATAACAATACAAATTCTTCTTTTAATGCAAGCATAAAGCAAACTAATGTATGAGAAAAGGTTCATCATTGTATCTGTTTCCAGGGAAAATTCGATGACATGCTTGAGCAGTAATGGCTATGGGCACCCATAGGGAGGAACTGGTCTGGGAAGTGTCTAAGGGCTTTCCCTTGGGTGGAACTCAAACAGAGATGGCAAATAAAATAATCATCACAAACAAGGGGCTATCACTATTACCTTCTCATGCTGTTATTTCTAAATCAGAGACGTGTATTATGCTGTCATTTTTAAAGTAGACACACTGAAGGGTTCCCATTTTATTAGTATGGCATTTCTTTTTCAGTGTAAAAGGAATGCAAGCAACACCATTGTCCAGTGGGGACATTAGACTACAGTGACACTGATAGCAGGCTTCAGTGAAAGGCTGTATAAAAGTCAACTAAAATAAAAGTTGATATTTTTCCATAAGCAGCCTCAAAAACACCACAGCTGACACAAGTGGAGGAAGCCCATAATTATGCTGACTGGGGGAAGGAAGCTATCATGGAATCCATCATATTTTTTAGTCACTTTATAGGTGGGATCCCCATAAAAATAATTCCAACAGACAACATTTCAGTATCATTTAAGGTGGTAGGCTATCTGCCTAATTGGATAAGATGAGAGGTGCGACACCCTATGGTAGAAATAGTGGGAATTAAGGTGCATATTTTCAAATATGATTCAATCTCAGCAAAGTCTCTAAAATACGGATAGTAGACTAGAGTTGTCTCTTTTGATTTTGGTCATTTATAACTCTGTAAGTTTATTTACTTAACCCCCCAAACTGAAAAAGAAAATATTTTACAATATACATCTCTTTTGATTTGAGCATCCATTCCTAACAGAATGATATTTATAACTTCTCTTCCCATCAGGGTAGCTCCAAAGTCACATCAATTGTGCCTCTTCAGTTCTGATCTGTCCCTTCATTCAGCCCCATATGAACCCAGCACACATTCTTCGTTGGTCACATGAGGATTAAGAAAGGAACTTCCTTTTCAGGAAGACTCCCCATGGACAAAATCGTCATTGACAGCCTGAAATGCTGTGGTAGCATTGACCATCTTAAAACAGTAAAATATTTCCCTATTAAAAAAGTCTTTTATCCTAATAAGCTGAAATAAAAGGAATTTCATAGTAGTCTATTCCTTCAATATGTTACATAATTACTGGCATGTATTTAATGGCTTACCCAAATATTTCAAAGTGGCAAAGGTTCCTATGAATGACTTTTCTTTAAAGGGAAGGAAAACAGAAGAACTTGATACAGGTTTAGCAGCAGTGCTTCATTAGGAAAATGGAAAAGATCTGCACAATACGAGGAAGGCCAGGTAATGGCCTTCAGGTGCCACCTAGCCATCACCAACACAGTACTAGGATGCTGAAGAGAGTGAAGAAGCCTCATTTAAATCAAGATACCCCAGAGCCATTCTAGGAGTAGTAACTCCAATATGATTTTCTGAATATCTTTCAAGGAAATATGAGCTATCATATTCAACATCACATACCTTATGTGTCACATATTTTTCTTTTTCCTCACAATAGTCTGTGAGGGTCAAAGACACCATTTTCATAAAGCAGAAGAATAATAGGTGAGGGATCCACAGCACTGAGAGGTGCTGTAACTTTCCCAAGGTCATATACGGTAGGTAGGTAAACGGATGACTTAGGGTTTCAAAACTTAGGCTGAGTAAATCCAGCTCTTTCCACCCTACTGTATTGCTTCTAAATTGGATCACAAAACATGTGTGTGGAGGCAAAGATAAAAATAGTCACATCATGCCAAATAGATTCAAAAAACGTTCAAAAGAGCAGCACTGGTTTAAGGCATTATTTACAGAAGAAAATCAAACAAAGCATCCAGGCAATGCAATAAATAAATAAATAAATAAATAAATAAATAAAATGTGCTCCTGGGGTGGATTTCTTAAAAGAACAACCTTATCAGATGTAAGGGGAAAAAAAAATATGAGGGGTGAGGTAGGCTGTTATCAACTCACCATAAGCACTGCTTTAGTAAAATATATTGAATTAAGAAATGAAGGAGAAGGACCAGGATATCCAACACATTCAAAGGAAAAAAAAAAAGAATAAAATATACAGAACTGTGTAAGAAGATACAGAAGACTATTAAAGAAGACCTTGAAAAGAACTCAGGAAAAAGTTTAGAGTCTGCAGAACCAAAAGAAATTCTAAATAAATATAAAAAAGTTCTATTCCAGAACATCAACAATCACAGAAAAGTGACATCATGAATACATAATAAATATAAAAGGGTTATGCACTACACACTGACTTTTATTACACAACCAGTTATTTGGTTTGCTTTGTCTTTGATTCTTCCCAGACAGAATGTTATGAATGTATAAATATCACACAACAATAATAAATGAATTTCAGACATGTAAAAATTCAGAACTGGTCTGTAAAGGTAATTTTGTTATAGGTTATGTGCTGTATGCACCTCAGGTACTATTTAGGTAAGAGTGATATATTACCAGAGATATATGGGGGAGGGGGGGACCCTAAGAAACCTGGGCCACTATAGTACAGGCTTCCCCCGCTAGGTGAACATTCTAAGAACTTATCCATATTGTTGTAAGAAGCTGTGTTTGATTTCAGTGAATTTTTTTTTAAGATTCTTTCAACGCTTTTCCCCATTTCATGATGGGTGATTTATGAGTGCACCTGCCCACACCCCGCTGTGTGTTCAGCAGTTTTTGAGCGAAAAAGAGCATGATCCCATGCCTCACTCTTCTTACTCATCCAGTCTTGTCCCTAGTGATATTCTTTGTTTGTTTTTTACCCCCAGATTAAAAACAAAGCCCTCAAAGGACATGTTTTGCTCATGTGGAAGAGGCAAAAAAAAACAACAAAAAACAAAACAAACAAACAAAAAAAAACAGCATAAACACTATAAGGTATCAACATTGACAAGTTCAAAAACTGTTTTGAGCTGTGGAAAAAGTGTCTAGCTAGGTGTATCGCATCAAATGAAAAGTACTTTGAAAGAGACTGAAGTTGAAACATGTAAGAATAATTACACAATTTAAAAAAATAAATGCCAGGGTTTTTTGTCCTGCCCCCACTTCATACATTTAGAAGAAGAATTAACACTAAGATAATAAAGAATGAAAATGTACAACAAAGAATAGAGGGTAGCCTTAAATAGGAAGTCAGATTTCAAGATAGATTAATACATTGTATGAACATATAATAATTTAATTAAAATGATTAAAGACAGCTATAAGCTTCCAAGACGGATTTGTACCCACCAACCACCATATATCAGATGCCATGAAAACACAGATATGGAAGACTAGAGACAAAAAAATGTGATTTATGCTTGAAGTGTTGGCCAAATTGTTTGGTATGGAGTACCCAAAGCCACAGTGATAGTCACTTAATAAAATCTTATTAATAAACATGTCAGTTATTGGGTATACATATAAATAAATGTTCTAAGTCTGCCATATTGTCCTCATGTCATTAGGGAACAGAGATACAAGAATACTCATAATCCGTTCAAAATTCTACAACAGCAGTATGCATAAATAATCTTCCAGGAGCAGACATCTGGAGGCAGGGAGAGTACCCTCTTCTGGAGCAAACCACATTAAGAAGGTGTTATACGAGATAGACTGCAGAACTCTAAGTCAGGAAATCAGATTAGGCTCAAGCTGCTTAATGAATAATCAGACATTTCTCCCAAAAGGCAGCATAGGTTCCCAATAAAATCAAACACTTTTCATTCTTTGACCAAAAGAAGGCATCTTAATTTTAGCAAAGCATAATGGTATCTGAAAAGCACTTAAACCACAATTGATTCCACACACATTGATTTTGGGGAAGGTGGGCACCACAAATATATAACAGAAGCTACAATGTTTAACACCCCTAAAACGTTCCCCTATTCATGAGCACAAAACAAGGGGATTCAATCTTACTGACTCTCCCTATCACTATTCAAATTAGTGAGCTGGGAGAAGCCCAGTGCCAATGGCGAAGCAACTGATTTTTCCACATTGTGCTTACTAATGCTGTCCAAGATGTAGAAAATAATCAAGTTAGATAGGAAGTTGCTGCAGAAAAAGAAAATTAGGAAGAGACATGAATGAGTAATCAGTTGTTCCCTCAATGTGTATCAGCATCCTTGATACAGGCAAACAAATGAAATCCCAAGGCCAAATACAGCACTGGGGGTGGGGGGCATGCCACTGATAAAAGGTTACATGGACCAGTGGTCATAACTGGGGAGCTTTGTTCTCTTCCAGGTGCAATTTTCACATTATTCCTAGTTGAGGTCTCTCAACTTACATCTAACTTTCAGGTCTAAATTCTACAGTGAGTCTGGACCTTCTGCAAAGGAGACAGAAGAATCTCTAAATCAATAGTTCAAAGGTTCCACAATCTTACTGTCACCCCTCTTTTAACCTTTGTGTGGCAGAATTGATCCCAATACTTCATTTCCCTGCAATAAAATTGTGTACCTTTATTATTGCTTTATGGTGGGTAGAGCATAAGCCACTGTGTGAAGTCATGTGATTTGCTTTGGCTTGTAGGATATGAGAAGGCTTTGTGCAGGCAGAAGCTTGGAATATGCATTTACAAGGTGAGACAACAGTAGGTTTACAATTCTGCAATAATTAATAGAGAATAATAGATGCATAACTCTGTCTTTTGTGTACTCCCAAATGTAAACCTACTTTTGCCTCACTCTGTATAACTGAGTTTTCTTTTCTGTGACTTATGATACTGAGAACCTGAGCTCCAGAACAAAAATCCATGGAATTGATCTAAACTGAACCTCCAGCCTTTAGCCAAGCATAGCTGACCCCTCTCGTGAGAAAGATAGCTGAGCTCATCTTAGATCAGACAAAAATAGTATGAGAATAAACATTCCTGTAAGCTCTGTATTGCAGAGTTGTTTATTAACATTATTGTGGTAATAGCTAACAGGCACACATGCTTCTGACTGTTAATAACTGCTATGTTAATTATCTTGATTTTTTAGATTAAGTCTAGTCTTGCATACTGTCTTCAAGAACAAGTTTAATGCTGTTATATCCAATTTCCTTTCTGTCTGATTCTATTTGGTTGGATTTATGCTATTGGTTATCACCATCTCCTGATATCCTGCTTTGTTGAAGTCTACCATCTACCTGCTTCTATACATAAAATCCACCAAATGCTTTATATCATGCAAGATAACTAAGTATCAACAATTAATACTACCACTTATTAAGAAAAACTACAAGTTAGGCACATTTGAATGTATGCTTCAATTAATCTACAAAATTTCAAAAAAATATTGCAAAGAAAATTTTATAGTTGCCGTTTTCTGGGTTCAATTTATTCAATTTTATCACTATCTTCCAGACCCACAGCTCAGAAAAGGTAATCTGCCCAAGATAGCTAAGGCTTGAAATGCTAGAACCAGGACTCAAACCCAATCATTGCTTTTTAGGCTCTTCCATATTACATATTTAAAATGGATAGATCATAAAGTTTTGAGATAATAACATAGAAGTCCTTGTTATAATTCAATAGTTTCCAAGGGGTAAAAGTTGTTTATTGTGTAGACCTAGGAATGCCAATAAATTTTTTTTGGCTTACTGTAAGATAGCAAGTATCATGTCATTTGGCAAGAATGGTGAGAGATGAGGATGGATTGGATATAGTGATCTATTCTCATTAAAAAAAAAAAAAAGTAATATCATTACTTTGCAGCCATTCTGAGGAAAATGAATGATGGCGTTTTAGTGCTTGGATATTTTCCTGCTGGGAGACTGTCCTAAATCTTGAGTAAAAGACCATCATAAATTTGAACATAAGAGCTCAGCCCTTGGGCTCTGGGACCATACAGAAGAACTAAGTTCAAATCCTGTGTCTTACTTTTTCTAGCTTGATAAAATTATTTCTATTTTGAACCTCAGGTTTTGCATCTAATATGAGGCTGACAGTAACTAATTCCTAGAATTTTTAAGGGAATTGTATAGGAGGTACCTTATACAATAATTCAACACCATATTCAGGATAAACATGTTGCAGCTGCCTGAACATTTATACCCTGCACTTCTCTCACATCACTGGGAATAGGAATTCTCCTTTTCCAAAGGAGAACACACTTTGCTGAGGGCAGAGAAGGGCAAGGGCTCATGCACATGGAAGAAGAGGAAGACAGAGGGTAAAAACATGTAAACTGTTTTGGTAGCTGATGTGGAAAAATGTAAACCACAGCATGACGGAGAATGTGGGGGCAAGCAAAGATATATATGTCTGAGGGGCTCGCAGAGGGACTTGGAAAGGTAGAACCATAGATCACATTTCACAGGAGCAGCCAGTGCTATTACAGTCAGTGGGACCAGGAAATGCCATTGTGCAAAGGTGAAAGGAAGGATTTAAAATGCAGCTGCTTCCATTTTGTACCAGTGAGATTAATCCATGTTTTGAGTTGCTGTTTTCACCTCTGCATTGTTTACTGGGTTTGAGTCTAATTGGACTTGATTGGAATCATGGGAAGCTGCTAATTAAAATGATTAACAATATCAATAACAGCAAAGGGAATAGAAAAGGAAGCCTTTTATTTTTAATGAGCTGAACACCGATTCTGGCTGGCTGAATGAATAGAAGTTAATTGAGGAGTGACACTGGACAGCAAATTTTGAAAATGTCTGTTTTCATCCTCTTAATAAAGGGCATGTTTTGTAGAAACTAGGAGGTATACCAAAATCACAAATACAGATAAGGTTTTCCCTCTGCTCCACCAGCTGAATTAAAGTCCATTCCTAACCTTAGATGTCTGCAAATACCTTGTTACTAACATGCCTTTCAGTAAATGCTGTACTTAAAAGAGATTACACATCAGTTTTGCATTGACCTTAAAGCAACCATAATCTGCTTTCATTTACAAATGCAATGTCTGCAAGTAAGCTTTGCATAGACACAATACTAGGCCACAACCCAGGCTCAAGCAGAGAAGGGAAAGACACCCCTTTGACTTGGTTTTACCATTACATCTTGACAAGACCAGAGTGGCTTATTTCTAGAACACAAGTGAAGCCACTTAAACAGCCTATTTCTCCACTTAAAACGTTTTACCCTCTAGCCCCAAAGGGGTTTATCATTTCATTCCTAACACCCAACCCAAATCCTTTCTTGGAGCAGATGAACTGTCATGAAGATCATGTCCTGCCATTTGGATTGTCCTGATGAGATATACCTAGTCCAAACTTGGGAGATGATCCTGTCCTTACTTTTCTTCCCAGTATTATTGGATCTAGAGGATGAGATCTCAATGGGTCTCCTCTGGATGAGAAAATGCTGCAGAGAATGGCTGTTTTGTACCTTATTTTATACATTATAATCAAAGGAGGCAGTGTAAAAGGGTTACACAAAGCCACTGGTGGTAGGTTAGGGAGGCTGGAGAAAGCAACGTGGGGAAATCTCTTCCATGGGATAAAGAGGAAAAGGAATAGACATGTGCTTCTTTTCCTTTGGTGCTCAGCATCGTTGTTAACAGTTAACAATGAACGTGATAACAATGACAATGAGGGGTTCTGTGGTCCTTGCTCTAGTGGCCTACTGTACTCTGAGGGGGCTAAAGAAAGGAAATTACCCTGACATTCCAAAGGCAGGTTATTAGGGACACAAAAATGCAATGAACAGGCTCAGTGAAGGTCAAGATTGACACATGTTGGGGAAGACGCTGTCCTAGAACAGGATTACCTGCTATGACCTACTTTTAGTTATAAGTTTTTCATGCCAGGCTACCCTACGTGGTTCTCTAGGTCTCTGAGTTTTTAACACTGCCATGCAGGCCTCCCCTGAGCTTGTCATATTTAATAGGTGGTCTCTTTTTCATCCACAAAACTCTATGTTTCACTTACATTTTTACATGTCTTTGGACATTTCCAGCTGCGATTTGACTTTTGATTTATCTGTCCTTGATTTAACAATAACTATCATGTGCACAGAACAGCATTGTTTCCAAACTATGGTCACAACGCCTCTGCCCATTTCTGCCCTGCTGTATCTTCCTTGGTTTGGGGACTGCAATCAATTGTTCCAAAACTCTGAGAATTCAGCTCAGAGACATCTCTGCACTGGCCAGCTACGTGACATGGGTGAATTATTTAACTGACCTATGTCTGTACCTATAAAATGGTGTAGGCACATACCATTTAACACCTATAAAATGGGAATACATATATCACCTACCTATCAGGGTTGTCATGAAGATTTAAAAAATAATTCCTGTAAAAGTACTTAGAACAGGGCAGGGCCCATTCATCAGCTGGCTTGGTATTCAGGTGACAGCCACCATTCTGAGTTCATCCAGATCTCAGCAGCAGAGCACATTCATGAAGGGCTCTGCAGTACCTGGCATAAGGCCGGTGCTTTGTACGGAGCTGTGCTGCCTTTTAACAAAGAGGCAAGTCAGAAGGACTTTCCTCTAGGAGGAAAGCAACTCGGCCTCCTATATGTCTGTCCTTCTCATGGAGTCAAGAAATGGGAAAAAAATCTCATTTAATTGAAGTGTTCTTCTTCCCATAGCTATTTGCCCCCAATGAATTTCTTATTTTCTCTCATGCCATGAACTGATTAGATTGGTAGGCAATGGGAAGGTTCAGGCATTACTTGTTGGGCTGATTTTTTTTTTTTTTTTTTTTTTAATTTTGGGTTCTGCCTTCTTGTGATGCAAAAGAAAGCAGGAGCGACATATCCTGCTGTTTCACCACGTCTCACTCACAACATTGCATCTCAGGCCCTTTCCTTCCATGAATTTGAAATACCAACATACGTATATATTTAAGAACAGACTTTTATGCATCCACCATAATGAGAATAACCTTTTCTCAGGTAACCTACGGAAGAGACGGGCAAATCAATATTCTGAATGCAGAACCTATTTCAGGAAATATCAGAAGCTATCAATTCTCAACTAATTGGGAGATGGTTGTGCTAAGAAAATGGCTATCAAATTCTGACTCTTCAAATCGCACTAATCATTGTATTTGTCCTAGTCTCTAGGGAGATTTTAAACAAAGGCTTCAGTGGTTGCATTGTTATTTCAACTGTGCCTGGTAATTTTCCAGTGTATTAAAAGACATTCAGTGTTGACTGAAAGGGGAAAAACTGGGCATCTGCCTGATGTAACTGCTCATTTTCTATCAACATAATTACTCTGTATTAACACATCTGCTATTCAAACAATATTGCATTTTTACTGTTTTTGCTAATAATTAACTTGATGGGATCAGCGCTAGTCAACTTGAATACATAGTGGGATAATTTCTATATTGTGGAAACAGTGCTAAGGCAAATGAAATGATTGGGTTTGAGCTATTTAGTGTCAGTCACATAACTCAACTGCATGACCTCTTGAAACAAAGTAGAACAAATGGAAGAGTCTAATTCCTAAAATGTATAGCAATTTATAGAATATTGAAATGATACAAATAAAATATAGGGAGATGAAATATTTTTTCTCCAAGACCTCAAACACTGTTATATTATAAACTATCCAATCTACCAAAGGCTGTCAAAATAATCTTCCTTGCTCACAGTCTTGACCAGGTTCTCCTCTTTCCTCAAACCTCCAGGGCAGCCTGTCACTTTCCATGTCAAATTTAAATTATTCTCACTGCTTGGGGCTTCCATCTGCCCTTGTTTACAATGACATTGTCAATTTCCCTCTCCCCATTGTCTATTCACTAGTTCAGTTCCTAGGACTTCAATTGATTGGAAGAATGATGTACTGAATCAGAAAGCACAGACGTTGAGCAAATTACAGAACTTCCTGAATCTTGTCTTTCTTCCCTACCCTCAGAGAAAAAAAGATCCAGGGCTACTAACAAGTTCTCCCATCCCCCACCCCCACCATTTCTTTCTGTTAAAACCACTCACCCTTCTATGATTACTTTAAAATCTACTGCACATGCCTCTTTATTTCAAATACATGGTCAGGTGCACTAAAGACAGAGCATCCCAAGAAGTAGGTTTGGAGGATCTAGGGAGGACCCTTTTATTGAACATCTACTCTACTGAAAACTTGACTTCATTTAAGAATTACCTGCAAATATCTATTGAGAAAGGTAAGATACTCAAGACTAGTCTGACTTTCTATAGCTTATCAACTTAGGCTTTCGTTTTCTTTTTCCTTCTTCCCTTGTTTTCTAACTTTTCAACTTTGCCCCCTCCTTTTATAGCCCTCATTATGGCCGAAATCAGAAATTGGTCTCAGGAGTCTCAACTTCCACTCCAGGCCACAGCCAGGAAGAGATGGCAACTGACAAGCGGAGTTAGATCTCCTCTTGTTCAGTTCTCCCAGAGATCCCCAGAAGGGAAAAAGAGTGAGACCCTTTGTAATTCTCCCTCCCTGGCACTTGGGGTTTATAATGTCACCATGGATAGCAACAGTCTGATTGATTTTACACCTTGAAGACAAATATCAGTTATGCTTCAAGTAAAGAGACAAGGCCCTTAGTTCCCACCCTTTGTTTTCCAAAGAGGTGACATTTGTTGTGTCCAAGTCCTCCCCTCCTGTTTCCTCTTGAATTTCTTCTGAGCGGAAGAAGTTCCTTGTAGCAAGTTCTACAGCAATTGCTACACTATTAAATATAAGAGGCAAGGTTGTGTCCTCAATTTTACTTGGAATATCAGGAACATATGAGCCACCTCCTTTCCTTATAATTCTTTATGTTCTTATTAATCAGAACACAATTAGCTAATTTCTTCCATTCTCACAGATAGCTCCCATACTACTACTTTTCCCCTCAATGTATTTTATGTATATTATAATTAAAATAATTATTTTATAATTACAGTTGATATACAATATTAGTTTACCTTCAGTTGGACAAAGTGATTAGGTATTTACATAGCTCTTGTTATTTTTCTTAGCTGGCTCTCTGTCATGCTCCCACTTCTGAACATTGAAGTTCAGGGTTAAGTTTACACAGCATTCCTGTTCTCTCTTTACTTAACTTTGTACTGACCTCATCCAGGCTTACTGTGTACAATTCATCAATAGGCTAACAACTCCCAACTTCACTTCCATGTCCCGGACTTCTCAGGGTTCACATCAAACTCCTCCAAGATATCTAAGGGGAGGCATTACCAAGTTTTGATTTTTCCTCTAAATCAGTTCCCACTTAATCTTCCCAATCTGACACTTTGCTAGGTCAATGGACTTAGACAGTTCAATGGATTTCCTCATATCAGTGCTACCACTACCATTTACCAAATGAGGTTGATAATAATATTTCCCTGCTATACATAAGAATATTATAAGGATCAAATAAAAGCATGTGAAGACTATGAAAATTTTAATTGCTTTATAAATGAAAGCCATTTTTCATGGAGTTAACTTACTGAGATGTTTACTGTGTGCCAACCACTATTTGCGATCATTTCAAAATAGCAATAGCAAGATAATCTGGTATTTCCAAAAGTAAGGATTCGGAGCATTCACTTTAGGTATTCTAGTTACAGATATGAAGGAAATGGGTGGTTTTTAACACAGTGCAAAAATTATATGACATAATAACGAATGTTAATGGTAGAAGAGAGGTGTTTCATACTTTGAAAAGAAAATTTTTTTTTGGATAATGAAATTCAATATCCTAATCGCTCATAATGGGAGAATTTTCTTAGATGTGTGATAACAGCAAGTGGTTCTTTGAAATCTGAAGCTAGTTTTCCTTCCGTAGTTATTGCTCTTTCTGAGTAATGATGAACAAGATTGCTTTCCCATCTGGCACTTTGTAGCTGAGAATAGCAGTAGCATAAGGTGAAATGTCAGTGGTAAAACATTTGTAAAACATGATTGCTGTCTCAAACATCCATGGTGGCATAATAGCTCAGAAAATATTATAATACAAGTGAATCCAACTCCATGGGGGTAGTGAAAGAGTTTTAAGTCGGAAAAATGGTTGTGAGTCCTGGTTCTGCCATAGACATATATCGTTCAGTCATCAAAATAGTGTTTTCTACCACCTGGGGCAGTCATTTTAGAAAAAGACTCAAGGAGGAAGGTCATCTTGTTTTAAGAGGTGAAGGCTCATTTCATGGTAATCATGCGAGTCAGCTGGCCTGACAGAGTGGGGCACCTCAAGGGTGTGACAAGTGGGAGAAACGTTTGCAACTTCTAAGTTCCCTTCCAATGCTAAGCCATCATAATTTTCTGGAAGAGGATAATGGCTTAAAATTCAGGGTAAAAATGATTCTTATAGGAAAATATAAGTAGTACTCATTAATTAAATCATTTATACAGAAGAGGGGGTGGTTTGCTACCTAATGAACAAAATCTTATTTAACTACTCTGGTAATCCTAAATGGTGGGTTTTATTAACTTCATTTTACAGGTGCAGGAACTAAGGCACAATATGGTGACAGCTTCACAGAGGACGACAGGATTAGCAGAGCTGAGAGTCCCCTCCAGACTCCTCACACTCCAAGGTCTTTCCTAGTCCCACGGTGACACTTTCTGGAGTCCCTCAGCCATGCCAGCCCTGCTCTTGGCCCTACCCTTTGCCTCAAACCTCACAACATCACCATGTCACCACAGGTCACAGGGGAGGAGACCGAAGCCACACACAGTCCCAAGAAAGAATATTTTGCACTCAGCATCAGCAACACAACAGAGGATGCCTTATAGCTTTGATTTTCAGGGTGCAAGGACTGGCTTCCCTACATGACTGACCAAATGTGATGCCCATCTCCTTTTAGCTGGCAGACCTTCTGTTTGCCAGGGAAGCCACGCTTATGTGCTGGCTCAGCACTCAAACCTGCCGTGGTCAGACCACCCACCTTGGAAGATAGGTCCACAGCTCACATTGCTGGTGAGTTGGGGAACTTTCTTTTCTGGCACTTCCATTTCCTTAACTGAAAACAATGACCCCTAAGAGTTGGTTTATGAAGATGAACTGAGTTAAGTCATGTTAAAGTATTAAATCAATGCCTGGAATGTCATAAGCACTCAAAAACAGCAATTAGTACTATTAGAAGATGCTAGAATCTATTTTTTCAATGTGTGGTTCTTAGACCACCTGCTTCAGATTCTCCCCACCAAACATGCTAAATGGACTATAAAGCACATCTTGATTTAGTAGGTCTAGGGTGGGGCCTGAGATCTTATTTTTCTTAGAAGCTCCCAGGTGACACCAATGCTGGACCTACTACACTTGGAGCAGCAAGGAACTTAGGGTGCTTTGTTAATTGCAGATTCTGGGGCCTTGTCTTAGACTCCAGGGAGCAGGCCAAGGACACAGACTGTTTAACTGGCCCTCAGAGTGATTCTAAGTCACACTGAGGCTTGAGAAGGCCGTGGGCGAGCAAGGCTTCTGTTGGTTCTATTAACATTATTTGACAGTGCAATTCACTGGAGACACAGCCTGATCGAATTCCTGATTCATCATCATGACTTCAGGGTAAAATGCTTCTGATACTGAGACACCCTCAACCCTTTCTGTAACAGATGCAATGAGTCAATTTTCCAAGCAGAGTTAAGTAGGTAATCCTTGATTTACTAACATAATTCGCTAAATGTTAAGGAGTGTTAGAAGAGGCATTCTATTTTGCAAGCTCACCAAAGCAGCAGTTTTCTCGCAAAAAATATTAGGGACAAATAAAGAATTTCATTCAAGGTCGATAGCTCCCATTAGTTTCCATTTTATGTTGATGTTTTCCCTGTTTCTTAGGTCTGTTTTTGGAGATAGTACTCTATTTTTAGAAGATTCTTTTTGTTTGATTCTGGATAGTTGAAGCTTGAAAATACATTCATTGAAAGGATACCAGGTTAAGAATAGAAGGAAGACTTTAATAACCAGGCTTTGAGTAGGGTAGTGACCAGGGGATTGAGATCCTAGTTAATACAGGGCTGCCCCAATTTAGCACCCAGAGTCCCAAATTCCAAGGAAGTGCCTCCAGTTCCAGGCAAACAGATACAGTTGGTCACTTAGCAGAGACCTTGAAGTAGACTTTCTATCCAGCAATTAATGTGAGTCTATTAAATTGTTCCTATTCTTCATCTGTCTTCAAATAGAATTGGCTTGGATGAGATGTATCTACTCCTGCCCCAATCAGCTCCAGGCAAAGAACAAGTTACACCTCCCCTCCTCACAGCCGTTGAGGGTCCACCCCTGGGAAACCAAGACAAATTTCTAGAGAAGACAGAATCCAGGCAATGACCTGTGTCTATGATAATCTCTTCGAAATTGTCCCTGATTACCTTGTAAACTCAATTTTCCTTTGCTTTGCTTTTCCAAATGCACCAGGGAGTCACAATCCACTAAAATCAGCTCTGCCTCATTAGATCACAGCAGAGAACCTGGATGTGATGAAAACAACCAAAATGTGACTGACATTAATTAAGCACTTACTCTATGCAACTAATAGAGAGATAGATAGATAGATAGATAGATAGATATAAATAAACAAAGATATAGATAGATGTAAACTGACATAAAAAGCCCACCAATGCAGCTTCTATTGCATCAGTTTACAGATAAAATAACTAAAGCTTTCTTCCGTTTCAAAGGCTAAAAATTAAATTGAGATTTTATGGCTTTAGGCCAACTATCTATTGTTCACCAATATTCCTTTTTTCTTTTCCTCCCATCATCCCTTTTCCTTTCATGCTATCTGATCTTCTTTCTATACATATAGGGTCATATGTATGTGATAGTCTTAGAGTCTGGTATATATTTATATACTACTATAGATATAACTGTGTACTCTTAATAGTTAGGTTTTCCATATTAGACTGACAGAATAAGTAAATTGGCTAAGCTGTACCCTTAGTAAGTGAAAAATGCTGACCCTGTCGATCAAACCCAGATCTTTTGACTCTACATCTTGTCCTGGTTTCCATCCATTTCCCTCTGTCATACTTCTGAATACTTCATAATATTTTGGTTAGGACAGAGAAAAGAAAACTGACCTTGGTTTTCTATTTGCAATAATAGCAACAGAATTTCTTCAATACCTTCTCCAGGCAAAGCATTTGCTAAGCACTTTATGTGGTAATACCCCCACATAAAGAAACTTAGTCACAGAGACATCAAGTAGTTTCCCTAAACCCATTCAGAAAAACAAAAAACAAAAAACAAAAAACAGGAGGGAGTAGGCAGGGGCAGAGACAACAGTTGAATCTAGATTTATCTGCCCCTCAAGGCTTTCTTTCTAGGTGTCAAACTACCTTTAATTTGCAGTTTGATCAAAATTTGCTTACATATTCTATTAATCTAAGCAAGCTTGAATAATGGTACAATATCTCTGAGATCACTTTTGTTTGTGCTGTTACGCATTCATGGGTACAACTGTACTGTACACCTAGGTTAAATCTTTATCATATCAGTCTACTACCTACCATTATGTATTTTTAAACTTTGTATTTATTTCAACTGATTCATTCTTTAAAATTAAACCTTGTCTTACTGATAATATCTAGGAAATCATAGATGTGATACACTTGTTAACTTCTAAATACATTAAATTCCTAAATATTTAAAATTAGTTTACTACTAAAGGTAAGGTCCAGATTGTTAAACACTATACAAAAAAGAAATCTTTGCATTGCAGATTTTCTTTGTCCATTTTGTTAAAAGAAGGGTTGATTCCTTCTTTTCTATTATGTTATTTTATAAATTTGAATAACTTAGAGAAGTCACTTTAGTAGACTATTGTTCTAGGGAAACATTACATTAGCTGCCTTCATTTTTGAGTCACTCTTAGGATATGTTTGCATCTATTTCTGAGAGAAGCAGATAAACTTAGAAAGCTTTTTTTGTGGGGTCAGCTAGCCAGATCCAGCCTCTGCAGCTCCTGTCATGCCCACATAGCTGGAGTTATTGTTACATGGCAGAATTACTTATAGTTCATTTTGTGTGATAAATGGTAAAGTATGATGTTACTCCTAAATTTGCTGATTCCCAAAGAGCTCAAGATGGGTTGTTGACAATCTCTAAGGAGAATGCCTCTTCATATTTCACTCCTTGCTTACCCTGGAGATCCAGGCTGCCCTGACCTTCTTCCACATTGTCTCCTCTGGAGGAACATTTCAAATTAGTCATATTCTGAATGAGGTGATCTCTCATGGCCTTTGCCCTTATGTACTTCAGTTATGCAAAAAGACATCCTATCAATTACATAGAGCTTTACCATTCCCCCTCTTCTTTCATTTACTAATCTGCTTTATTAAAAAAAAAAAAAAAAAAAAAAAAAAAAAAGTCTTTCATTTAATGAAGTCTAGGTTTCTTCCATTTTCAGTTCTCACAGAATGAATCAGATCACAGTTTAAGGTCATTTGTTATCTGCTACCGCTGCTTCTGGACCGCCCCTAGCAGACTGGCTGAGCTCTGGGCTGTATTTCATCATCTCTTTTAACTCCTTGTTGTGGCTTGCTGGCCCTTTCTCTCTCTCTACCTTCCTGCCAGGTTTAATGCCTTTTAGCATGCCAGAGATGTTTTTTCTGAATTTTCCCAAAACAAGATGAAAAAAATCAAATTTCCAGCTCCCAGCTCTCAGTGAGTAATCTTTTCAGATAATTCTTTATGATCATTTTCTATCTCTATTTCTTATCTCTAAAGTTTCTCCTTCCATAAAAAAACTTCATGAAATAATCAGAAATGCCTTCCTCTTAATAAGGAAGCTCTTCTGGTCCTGGAGAGTGGTGGGGATAGAAAACAGTGGAATATAAACAATGCATGACTTGTTCATTCATGCAAATAAAAATCACACTAGCTGGCCAGCATCCCTCTTTGCTGTAGACTGGCCTGTTGTAGAGAGCAGAGGCAGATGGGAGATGCTGGGGTATGCAGAGTTGCCATATGGCAGTCCCAGAGCATGGTTCATCTAGAGCAAATGCCAAAACCTTCTGATACAGAGGACTGCTAATGATGCATGCCTGTATTTCTCTGTAGAAAAAGAGAATACCTTCTCAAATATGGTGCTTTCTGAATTACATGTAGACACACATGCAAATAAAAGAATTTCTACTCATTCACATCACTTCCTACCTGACTCACTCAGTAGCCTATTACCTAAGTTCTTGCCCTCCTTCTCATTCCCTATGAACCCAGCCTGCATGCAGGTGTCACAGTGTCCCTCTGTGCATTTGATCACACGGATGTCCTGTCTACGGCCTTACTTCCACCTGTGACCTCAAGCAATGAGTATGTCACAAAGAGTTTCAGCTGATTGGAAATAAGCCCATTTCTCTTTCACTTGTCATTCCAGCATTT
Organism: Noctilio leporinus; assembly: GCA_004026585.1. NCBI lineage: Eukaryota > Metazoa > Chordata > Mammalia > Chiroptera > Noctilionidae > Noctilio > Noctilio leporinus. The sequence goes on from PVIW01000030.1 coordinate 537,862, forward strand.
ACCTTACCTAATTCACTCTAATATTTCTTCAATAGTTATCTTATTGTTCGTTTCTCCCATTGAGACCTAGGTGCATGATATTCGGGTCTTTTTTCTTTATCCTCAGAGCCTGAAATGTTGCTGGGAAAGCAATGACACTCAAAAAAATTGTTTAATGAAGGATAAAATCAATGAATGCATAAATAAATGAAAAATAAAAATTGTAAATGTCCACTGAAACAAATTTAAGCCAATTTATCACTAGAATATTTCTTAGGGCTCTTTCATATGATAATGCAGTTTATGCATGTCCTGGGAGAGGATGAGAGATAAAATACCCAAGGTTTCCCAAATACAGTGGATCACTGGGATGAGCTCTTTGGACTTGTTCTGGTTCACAAATTATTAATTAATTATCTGCAATAAGAAAAATGATGGAAATTAAGAGCAAAACTTTAGAAAAATCCTATAGCAACCTGACAGTGCTGCCAAGAACAATATCAGTTTGCTAATGTTTATTCTCATTTCTTTTTTTTTTAGTAATTCATCATTGTTATGTTTTTTAAGTTGTATCAACTTATGACACATTAAAACTAATAATAATAATAATATAATAATTCTGGTCCTTGCTATAGATAATTTAAGAAGCACATCCTTAAAACACACTTTGGGAAAATACGTATAAGCTAAAGACCAAAGTTATAAAAAAGCACTTTAAGATTTGGACACCACTTTTGTTTCTAAGCTAATTTCTTGTCATCTCCCCAGTCATATGCAACAACTATGCCAATGGAGTCAACTTGGTCTTCTATGCTCTACATTTATCCCAGTTGTTTATCTGCCTGATGAGTCTTTGTCCTCCTCACCTGCCTGGTGCACTTCACATTAGCTTTCAAAATTCAGTTCCAAGACTAATGCTTCTATAATGAATCCCCCAATTCCTCCACATAGACTTGGGCTGTCTCTGTGCTTCCACAACTCTGTGGTAACCTAATCCTAAAATTAATGCCCCTCTCGAGTCATTTTCTTTACATAGAGTGTGTGAGGATCTATGGTCTGTCTGGTAGATATAAATCAATATGAATTCTTGCCCATGGGAGTTCATTATCTAGCAAACACATCTCCTACTAGTTCATTATTCAGATTTTATATTTTAATAGATTTATTGAGCTATAATTAATGTGCTATACAATTCACCTATGACTTTCAATGGTTTTTAATGTGTTCACTGAGTTTTGCCACCATCACCACAATCAATTTGGGAGAAGTTTCATCATTCCTTCAAACCCCACCCTTGGGAAACCACTGATCTACTTTCTGTCTCTACAGATTTGCCTGTTCTGAAAATTCCTATGAGTTAAAATCAAGAGTGCCAGCCTGTTCCTTCATTCTGCCCAACCTGGAGACAACTGACATTGTTTTAGGGGCCAAGGATAGCTAAGGACAGTGTCCCTTCTTCCTGTTTCTCTGGCTATTAGCTGGGATTCTCGCGTGAATGAATTGAGCACCTGGTCCCACACTGAGGTTAGACATCAGCACTCTGCTTCTATGACCCTTTATATTGCTCCTTTATATTCACACACCCCACTCCAAAGGTACTGCTTCCAAAGACTTAGAACTCAGCCCAGTCAAATTACAGACACCTGACATTGAGCTATACAAAGTCCTATCCATAGTGTTATGGAAACATCTGACCTTTACTGAGATACCTCAGAGAACTTAGAGTGACTCAACACTGACCCAGGCAGTCCTTTAATCTAGGCCAGATGGCAAATTGATCATTAAGCTCATTCTGATAGGCTTGGTTTTTTCCCCAAAATTCATTATTATAATTAATTATCTCTTTTCTGGCATTTTATCAACAAATATCATTCATTAACTAACGTTTTCACTGCCAGCTCAATGATAATTAATTATCATGGCGGTAACCTGCAGCACTAAAATATTCTGAAGTCACTCCACAATACAGGGAATAAGAGAAAGAACAAGAGACAGCAAAACAGACAGGTTAAATCATGCTCAGCAGTTAAGATAAATATTTAAGGTCTGATGCATCATTTCTGCCATCTCCTAGAAACTTCTCCACATATAGAAACATCCCATCTACTATCCTAATGGAGCTGCCATATAACATCAAGTAATGAACATAATTTAGAGTTGGCTGGATCTGTTTCAAGAAGCATGCCCCTTTTTTCCCCACCCTGAAGTCATAATGTGGCCCATCCTGGGCAATGGACAGTAGCAGTGGAGCCAACTCATCTAATCCTGGAAGAAATCACACATCGGTCATCATCATTTTATTTACCATTGTACACTATAAAAGGGAACATCCTCCCTTTCCCTGGCCCCAAGGCTTTTCAGAACCATTGGAACTCTTTTCTGAAATATGGCATGGCAGGAAACTAAATGGGGGGAAATTAAACATGATACTGTAAGTTCCTTTAGAGTTTGACATTATTTTTATCACTTAAAGGTTATTAATTTCACAGCATGATTAGCACCCTACTGGGTTCATGGTCAGTATTCAAGGCATTTGGTTTGATTAAGCTAAGGGAAGAAATGTGATTCAAGCCTGAAAAGTGTGTTTCCTACTTGAAAACATTCCTCTGCCTTTCTCTGGATTTAGATTGGCTGTTGGAGCTTTATACTGCTTGTTTGTTCCTAGATTCTGTGCCTCAATAAATGTGGTTTCCTCTGGGAAGTAGCAACTAGTATCCCCTTTCACAGTAGAGATGAAGCCACTTGGAAGTTACTGTGTCAGGAAGAATGGGCTGGCTTGAAAACCAAGGTGATGTCCCTCCCCAAAATGATAACTGGAAAGAAGCAACGCAAAGTAAATGTCTTCATGAACACATACTCAGGTAGTGCACCTCAATGAATCTACAGAGACATGGCCATCGTCCATGAATGACACAAAAATACATAATACAAATTTTGCATCTGGGATTTTCAGACTCCCAGAATCCTGCTATGACATATTGACTGTGACTTTTGGCATAAAGAGAGGGTGGCATTTCCTGAGAGTTTGAAGGTCATCATTGTAGGCCCTCTTCTACTTTATGGGGTCAAGTTGGTGCTCCGCATTGTCAGGTTCAATTCTGAAAGCCAGGTGGCTCTGGTCACTGAGGAAATGGCCATATTGACAAAGGAGAGATGCCGAACTCACTTTAGGAAACCTGATATCCTGTCCAGGCGAGAGACTTGATCAGCATCAGCATCAGCCAGCCCTGAGAGATCCTGCTACATAGAGAGCTGGTGCCAATGAGGACAAACCTAAAAGATCTGCCCCAGAAGATCTCTTGTGATAGTTACAAATAGGAGAGACTGACCACTGTCCAATAAATTTAATGGAAAAAATAGAGGGTTATGTAATCACATGGCTATTTCTTCCAAACTGAGTGTAAAGGGTGGAGATGTATTCTTAAAGAGCAATAAAAGAAAACAAAACCAGGCGACTAGGACGAGGAAAAATGATCAATTACTATTGGGTTAGCCAAAAAGTTGTTTTGGTTTATTCTGTAAGGATGGGTCCATCAGTGTTTAGTCATCTTTAACTTCCTTCAAAACAATTTTGTTAGATCATATTGGGGCAGCTGTAATATCAGTGAGCATTTAAAATATCTTATCCTAATTGGTGAATTTTTGTGTAGCCATGTTAATATAAAGATGGAAGAAAATATGCAACATTTTTGGCATACATGCTTTATTATTTCAAGAAAGGTAAAAACTCAACTGAAATGCAAAAAAAAGGAGGTGTTGTGCAGTGTGTGGGGAAGGTGCTCTGATGGATGGAATGTGTCAAAAGTGGTCTGCGAAATTTCTTGCTGGAGATTTCTCACTGAGCGATGCTTCACAATCATGTAAACCAGTCGAAGTTGATAGCAATCAAATACAGATCGTAATTGAGAACAATCAACATTATAACACACCAGAGGTAGCCCACATACTCAAAATATCCAAATTAGTGAAGTTACTGGTGGAAATGAAAAATGGGTCTTTTATTTTACAGAAAACAACATATGGCGGTTTTGCCCTACCTGATAGAATTAAAATGCCCTAGGAAAGTTGGTAAGTACAAAGGAGGAAGAAGCGGCCCGAGCTCAGGTTCTTGCATGGCTGAGGGAAAGAAGTTCCCTCAAGCAAGGGAGCCTCCCCTGCATGAGCACCAGCCCAGAGCAATATCTCTGTCTCCGGGACAGAGCCAGCAGGGTGACCTGACCCCCAAAGGAAACCATTGGATCAAGAGAAAGCTGGGTAGGTTCTGCTCTGACCCCTCACACTATGCACTCTACCCTTGTTGGCTTGCACTGTACACTTTTATTCATTGCTGAATTGAATAGTGTAGGTTTGAAGGTGGCTCTTCAAACCTGTGTCCCCATTTGAGACAATGGGATCATAAGCATACTGCATGCCTGTGATTTTTGGAGCCACCAGAGAAAGAGAGGGAATTCAGGATGAGCATTTCTCCTTGTAGCTTTTCGTCAATTTTGGAAACTGCTTTTTGAACAAATTTCCCTTAAGCAATATAATAGCCACATTCAGGTGTTGTGAGTCACTGGCTGAAAAAAATATCTAACTTAGTAAAGCGAACTCTAACTTCCAAACAAGTAAGTCCCATTTCACCTTTTTCTTTGTGGGTTTTTAAATGATCAAAGCAAAACTGTTTTCTCACCGTTGCAATTTGTACGAGTTTGTCTGCCTTGAATTACTCAACATCATTAACTGTTTAAACACAGCCATAATTCTCCAAAACTATTTGTCCTTCTAAATGTACATTGTAAAACATGCAAACAAAATAAAACATTTAAAAAATAAAACTAAATCACTTTATTGTAGCCAATAGTTCCTTTTTAAAAATTTATTTCGGATTTCTGCATGAGTTATACATCAGTATGGAATACTTTTACAGAGGAAAAAAATGCCCTTTTTACACAAGGTATACTAGGAGGTAATCTCTTCATTTATAAAGAAGGCTATTACCAGCATCTTTTTAAATACAACCCTTTACTCTCCTTCCAAAGAAAATGCTTTGCCGAAATAATTTGAAAGGAAAAAATTATTTTTCTGGTCAAGTCAGGATTTTTCAGACAGCTCTTCTACTGCCCTCTAAAGTTCAAGAACAACATAACAGCTCTACTCTGAAGACAGTAATGTAACCACTTGAAATACCAGAATTTTCGAGACTCCAAAGAGATCAGACGCATTTGCATGTGATCCTAAAGTAGTGTGGCCAAGCATGTCTACATTTAAGGCACTATTCAATACAGAATAGAGAACTTAGAAGGTAGGCAATCTGGTCCCTGATACCAGACTCATTAAGCTGGTCCCTGCTATTCATGTTTTAATATATCATCTAACACAGATGTAGCCAGACTTTTATTGCCAGGTGCACTTTTAAAATAGTCAGTCCTTTTGGAGTATTCATACATGGTGTTTTCCTGCGTATAGGTGGCTTCCTGAGCTCATTCTAATAACACACATTGAGACAGAGTGAGAATTGGAGTCAGGATTGGAGTCAGGAATCTCGACTCAGAGGGACAGAGAGTGCTGCTTCAGAACAGGAAAGCAGATATGGCCTAAAAGAATATCTTGTGGAACCAATGAGCCATTGGGTAGCTATGGGAAATGGGGAGAGTGGATCCTTCATTTGTTCTCTACTTTGGGGTGGGACAGGGAGTAAAGAAAAAAATAACAGGACTGAAAGCCAGAAAGAAAATGGGGAAGCAAGAAATTAGGGAAGAAAATATAGGACATTTACTGAGCCCTTACTTTGCAACAAGCCCTTTTATTTGTTTACACAAACATGCAAAGTGTTATCTCTATTTTAACAGATAAGAAAATTGAATTTCAGGAGGAAAAATGCACTGTCTGACGGGAGTGGCTCAGTGGGTTGAACATCCTTCTGCAAACCAAGAGGTCCCTGGTTCAATTCCTAGTCAGGGCACATGCCTGGGTTGTGGGCCAGGTCCCAGTGAGGGGCATGTGAGAGGCAACTGATTGATGTTTCTCTCCCTCTATTTCTCCCCCCTTTCCTCTCTCTAAAAATAAATAAATATTTCAAAAATTAAAAGTAGATCTTTTTTTTTTTTTTTTTTTCAATCATACAAGTCGTAGGTGACCCAGCCACATGCAGGAAGGAAAGGCCAGTATACCAGATGTTGACCCAGTACCCTTCCTCATCCCCCACCCCAATGACTCTCTTAGGGCAGGTCCCAGAAATCTGTGTTTTAGCAAGCTCTGCATGGGATTCAGCTACATTCTCAAATTTGAGAATTAGGTTTTTCCAATCCTTCAATTTGTTTGTTTAGCATGCTTTCACTGTCAGAGCATTTCAGTAGCCCTGTTTTAAGTATTAGGAGAGAGTTTTATCATAGATCCAATTGTTTAAAATTTTTTTCCTCTGTAGCAAGGTATAGTAATTCAGATTCCCTTCCCTATTTTAGCCATGGTATCTAATGGTAGTGCTTGTCATCTGCAACACTATCTTACTGGAAATATATTTGTTGAATAAATTTTTAAAAATATCAACATATGTTTTTAAGAGCTCAGTGCTATACCTCTGATCCATGGTCAAGATACAATGAATTAAGAGTCTTGTACTTTATTTTGACCATATTCTCAGAGCCAATTATTCTTCAGGATCCATTTTTTCCAGGTTCTTTTTCCCTTAGAAAATTATCTTTACTAAACTTTTGCAGCTCCCTAGGGCAACTTTGCATTGCCAAGGTATTTCTCAGGATTATGCCTGACACCCCTAACTTAGTGCCTAAAGCAAACTTAATGAGCTCATTTTCCTTTCTCCTGTAGGTCCTGATGATAATCTTAAATCCAGCAACCAAGACTGAACCCCCACTGAATATCATGGCCTTTTTTTTTTTCTATTATTCTGAAGTGAAAAATAGCCACTCTCTGGGTAGAACATCAGAATCAATGGTATGACAAATAATCTCTGTATTACAAGAAGCACAGTTCCATAGGCTACTGGAGCATGTCATGGGGCAAAACCAGTAGCTTTGCTGTGGACAAAGGTGAGCATTTATGTAGCTTCCTTTGGCACTAAAAACCTGCTCATTTATGATAAGAAGAGGCTGCGCTGTTTGAAAAGTCATTATATTAGTTCTCACCAAGTTCTCTAAAATATTAATAAATGCACACTATAATTACTTTCCTATGAATATGCTGTGCATAAAATACTTCATATGTCCCTCTGGGGACTCATTCTCCAGACTCCAAGCTAGCAGGACATGACCCCCAAATGTTACAACAGTAAGGAATTTTAGCCCAAAGAATATAAGCCTGGAGATATTTTCCTGCCCATTTTATTAAATCTTTATTCACAGTTTTTTCTTATTTTTCAGTTTTAAGAATGTTGCTATAAAACATACCCATTAAACAAAACCTGTCCTCAACATCTGTAGCCTTTTAGGATCAACCTGACAACATATCTGTGTACTTTTCAACAAACATCCCCATATTATTTCTTAGAAAAACCTTTGCATTCTCCTTTTTTATGAGTGGAATTTGATTTTCTATTTTTCCTTTTATTGTTATTTCTATGTGACATATCTTATTTCTCTTATCCCATAACCTGGTTAACTTTCATGTTCAAAACATTTCAAATTAACATTGAAAGACTCAGGGTCGTAGGTTATTTTCATTGTTTGTTTATTTGGCCCTCTTTTATTTTTAGGTAGCATTTGTCTCAATAGAGATTCTATGTCCTCTTTCTACCTAGGACTTCCAAAATCCTGAGGCTGTTTGTTGATGTATCTCCATCTGGCACATGTCACTTTTCTCCACCACCTGAATAACTACTCCCTGTTTGCAGGTACATAATAACATTGGTAGATAAAGCCAGTTGCTCTGATGCATAAAAGCAGTTTTTCTTAGTGTCTTCTATAGTAATAGTCCACAAAATCTATTTTGTATAGGAAAAAAACTGAGGCAGTAAGTTTCTCCTTAATAAGAAGAAATCTAACAAAGCAAAACAAAACAAAACCATGCCAAGTACTGAACAATAAAATAATGTTTTCCAAGTTGTTGAAGAAGTAAACATAAAAAGACCAGGTGGCTCCTCAAATGTCTGCAATTCAGACTCAAAGTGCCACCATTATTTTGGCCTCTGTGGGTACTGCTTTCCTCTTAATACCGTAACACAGGAAACGAACCTGAATCTGGTCATCATCTCTCATTCCCTCTAAGGATAGGAATGTTCAAGAGGAAGAAAGACAGTTAATTACATAACCAATTATATAACACACATACTAAATTGATTTGCAAGATGCTGCTGTAGGTAGGCATGGCTCCCCTCTTCACACAACTATGAAAAAATTACAACTAACATATAAAATACCTATTACTCAGAACTGTCAGAAATTAAGTTGAATGGAAGTCTGACAAATACAAAATTAAAGAAACCACAAACATTCAGATTGAGCCACAGAAGCAGCAAGCTGGTTTCGTATCTGAGACTCCCTCAAAATGGCTAACACTGTTTGTCACCCCTTGGAGATCCCCAGAAACTCTGCCCCACCCAAATTACAGGCCCACCCAAGCTGCTTTTCTATATGATTGAATCGTCTTGGCTAATGCTTCACAACTTCCTAAAGCTTCTCAAACAAGCAACAGTGGGCCTCAGTGAGCTCCAGGCTGGCATGTGAAGCAGTCAACTTAGTTCCACCTGGGAATCTCCGAGCCCAGCACAAGTAGCAGCCACCTCAGGTTGCTTTATAGCTCAGGCAGGGTAACCCCAGGCAAAACACAGGCGGGGGCTGACGTTGGCCTATACCATCCAGGAAACCCCATGGCCAGCACACCCCGTGGACCTTTATAGACCCTGTCAGTACCACCACCCTTTCCCATGCATAAATGATCCTCCACAGAGGGTGAAGTTTGGAGGTCAGTGGTCACAGCTAGCCCTTGCAATTGGCCTGGGTGAATCCCTCCCATTGATGTGCCAACAGCAACCAGGGCTCAACTACAAGAGGAGGGTGTATACTCAGCCCACATGAAGGGCACACCTTGAGTGCCCAGCTTGGGTCATAGGGGAGGCTATGTGTGTCATTGTAGTAGCCTGCAGGGCACCTACTACATTAGACTATGGTACCAAGACATGGAGTCAAAGCAGCTCTACCTAATACATAGAAACAAATTCAGGGTGGCTGCCAAAATGAAACAAAGAAACACGGCCCAAATGAAAGAACAGATCAAAAACTCCAGAAAAAGAGTTGAATATAATGGAGATAAGCAATCTATCAGATGCAGAGTTAAAACACTGGTTATAAGGATGCTCGAGGAACTTAATGTGGACCTCACCAGCATAAAAAAGATCCACTCAGAAATGAAGGATAAACTAATTAAAGAACAATTTACAGGGAAACAACAGTAAAGTGCATGAAGCCAAAAATCAAATCAATGATACTGAACATAATGAAGAAAAAACAATCAATCAGAACAAAAGAATAAAAAATAATCCAAAAAATGAGGATAGTATAAGCAGCCTCTGGAACAACTTCAAGAGGTCTAACATTCACCTCACAGGGGTGCCAGAAGGGGAAGAGAAAGAGCAAGAAACTGGAAACCCATTTGAAAAAATAATGACAGGAAACTTCCTTAATTTGGTGAAGGAAATAGATATTTAAGTCTAGGAAGCACAGAGAGTTCCAAACAAGATGGGCGCAAAGAGGCCCACTTTAAGACACATCACAATTAAAATGCCAAAGGTTAAAGATAAAGAGAGAATCTTAAAAGCAATGGGAGAAAAGAAGGTAGTTACCTACAAGGGAGTTGCTATAAGACTATCAGCTGATTTCTCAAAAGAAAAATTGCAGGCTAGTGGGATTGGCAAGAAATATTCAAAATCATAAAAAGAAGGGACCTACTATAGCCAAGATTGCTCTACCCAGCAAAGCTATCATTTAGAATCAAAGGGCAGATAAAGGGCTTTCCAGAGAAGAAAATCTAGAAGAGATCATCACCAAACCATTATCATGCGAAGTGTTAAAAGGATTTATTGAAGAAAAAGAAGAAGAGCAAAGCTATAAGCAATAAAATGGCATACATACCTATCAGATATAATAAATACATATCTATCAACAATTGAATCTAAAAAAAAAACAAAAAAACAAAAAAACAAGAGGAACAGACAGAATCATGGATACAGAGAGCATTTTGATGGTTGCCAGATGGCAAGGGAGTATAGGAAAATGGGTGAAAAGGTGAGGAGATAAAGAACTACAAAGAGGTAGTTACCGAATAGCCATGAGGAATAAAGTACAGTATAGGAAATGGAGTAGCCAAGGAACTTAATATGCATGAGCCATGGACATGAACATGGGGGCATTGTAAGGGAGTAGGGCTGCTGGGTGGAGATAAGACAAAGGGAAAAAATCAGGACAACTGTAATAGCATAATCAATAAAATGAAATTCAAAAATAGAATAAATTGATACGCAGGCCTGGAAAGTTGTATTGGCTGTGTACCACACAGCCTCATTGGTGTGTGCATTAAATAAGGGAGGGGCAGTGATCTCACAGACTATTGGGAGAATGGTATCCCACTTAAACTGTAACACTGCACTCAGCAGCTTCTAGAGTTCTTACATTCAAGTCTTGCCTGCCTCCACAGCTAACATAAGACAGCCACTCCAGAAATGCTTTCCCCCAGCTACCTGGCAAACACATGCTTACACTTTCTTCTCCTCCCTGTCTCCCATTGATCCTTCCACAAACTGCCCTCACCCCAGCTGGGACATTTGTCTTGATTCCTTCAGTCATCTGGCCACTCCACTAGACTGAAACCTGCTGATGGACAAGAACTCCTGGTAGTCATCTTTGCATAAATAGCTCCTGGCAGAGGGGCTGGCACACAGTAAATACTCATTTAGTAAATGTTTCACAAATAACAAGGTTTAGAGAGATTTTCTATTGGATGGCAATCCATAAGGTATCAATTTTCTTTTCTCCCATTTGGTTAGATTATCAACCATTTACTTAAGGATAAGTAGAGAAGAATCGAAAGCATTCTCAGCTGTCCTGGCACACACTAATTAGCAAGAAGGCAGTTCTCAGTTTACATGTAACAAAACACCCCTATCAGCACTGATGATTAAACATTATAGGCAAATGCTGCAACATTAAGTTTTGTGGCAGAGCATATCAAAATGTTAGCAAGGAACATAATTACACTACAGTGTTATGCAAAGTGACGAAATGCTGACTCCCACATCCTTTATAACCATTCAATTACTCCTCACTGCCTACTGTCCAGCATTCTGAATACAGCCTAGACCGCTATCTATAACCTGCCTCTTGTCTGCTTCTCTCAGTTTACTTCCTTCCAGCCCCTCCCATCCCCCCACCATATGTCACACCATATGTGTGCTCTATATTCAGACACTTTGCATCTTGAAATTGCAACTTGGAATTGCCCAACCCAATTCCTTACATCATCTCCCAATTCCGTGCTTGGGGGTAGTCTGTCACTTCAGCCACGAGTGTCCTGCTCTTGTAGGAAGGATATTGGGCTGTTGCTCATTACGTTAACCTTGGTTTCAGAGGCACATCACATCCTCTGTGAAGGCTTCACCCCTGCCCTCAGCAAAACCACGGACTATTCACCTTCAGCTTTCAGGTCCTTGGTGTAACACCCATGCTGTTCAACACACTCTTTCATTTCCAATCTACCTTTCACCTCTTTGAAAGCAAGGATTGCATCTTGATTATTTGTAAATCCCCAGTATCCAAGACAAATAATAATGGTAGGCACATAACAGCACATAACATCCATTTAACCAATGAGTGATGAGGGAGAAAAGGGGAACATCTGGGTCAGGTCTGTTCCCGATCCCTAGTTTTGTGCAAAGTTCCCCTTGGAAAAAGACTGCTGCCTTCTACAGCTGGATCTGGCCTGGGAAATGGTGCTCACTTTAAAAAAAAAAAAAATGTGTTTTTTCTTTGACACAAGCAGGGAACTCTTGGAATGAATTTCAGGAAGATCAGCCTCTCTATTCACTCCCTGCTTCTGCTTCATAAAATTAGCCATCTCAGGACAGCTTGATGGAAACGTATGGCAGAAATGAGCTGCATCTACTGACTTTTCTTTAGTTCTAATTAGCTTTGATGCTTTTTGAACAGGACAAAGAATCTGCTAGGCATCTCAGCAGTGGGATTCTGCTCCTCCTGCAATGCTGTGAGGAGAGCTGCTGCAGGCAGTGTGCAGACTGGGAAGTGCACTTGGGCCTTGGGTTAGGACACAGACTAGATAATCCCACAGCTCAAAGCAACTTTCCGAATAAGATCTGAATGTCTACGTTGAGAGATTCTCTGAACATAGGAGATAAGAAATAAGTAATGCATTTTAGGAGGTGCTAGTGTTTTATCTCTCCATCCTCCAACATCAAAAGAAATAGAATGCATCTCAAGAGTCATTGTATTTGCACTTTGTGTAATTCTAGCCCTACCTAATTTATTGACTGAGTGATAAAAGAATATGAAGACTAAATAGAAAAGGTTTTCTTTTCTAAAAACTATGCTTTCCTAAGGCAAATAAAGACAATAAAATACATCTTGCCCTACTGTTGTAGCTCAGTGGGTTGGGCATTGTCCTGCAAACCAAAAGGTCGCTGGTTTGATTTCCTGGTCAGGGCACAGGACTGGGCTGCAGATCAGGTCTCCAGTTGAGGGTATGCAAGAGGCCACTGGTCGATGTTTCTTTCACACATTGATGTTTCTCTCCCTCACTTTCTCCCCTCCCTCCTCTCTCTCTAAAATATAAATAAATAAAATTTTTAAAACAAAAGACAATACTTCTCAATTATATCAGCCACACTCTCATTCTAAATGCTCACCCTAACTTTACATTCCTCCCATCATTTCCTAACAATTGTATTATTTTAAGTTTTTTAAATAAAATTATTATAATTTTAGAACAGCTTTATATTTGTATAAAGATTGTGAAGATAGTACAGAAAGTTCCCATATGCACCCCTGCAATTTATCCTGTTATTAAATCTTACTTTGTTACAATAGTGGTAGATATTTACCAACTAAAGTCAATACTTTATTAAATCTTTACTTCTTCAAAGACTTTCTGTTTCCGGGTCTCATCCAGGATGCCAAATTACATTCTCTTGGTATGTATAACCCAAGTTCCTCTTGGCTATGATAGTTTCTCCAATTTTACTTGATTTTGAAATCTTACATGTATTAAGAACTACTGATCAGTTATTTCATACGATGGCTTCCAATTGGAACTTGTCACATATTTTTCTCTTGATTAGACTGGGGCCATATAGCTTCCTTAGCAGGAGCACTGCAGAGGTCAAGTGCAAATTTTATCATATCACATAAAGTACGTAATGTCTCAAGCTGACTTATCACTGTTGATGTTAACCTTGATCACCTGGCTAAAGTTAGGGTTTCAGGTTTCTTCATTGTAAAATTATCCCCCCAATTTCCATAGAGTACTCTTTGGAAGGGAGTCACCAGGTATAGCCCACACTTAAGGAATAGGAGTTACATCCATCTCTGGGAGGGCAGGACACCTAGAAAAATGATTTGGAATTTTTCTGCATAAATATTTGTTGGCTTTCCATTAATAAATTTACTCAATCATTTATTTACTTCAGCATGAACTAATGGATATTTATTTTATACTTTGGTTCATACAAAAAAGATAAAATTATGTTGCTGTTCAAATTATTTCAAGGCCCTGGCTGGTGGCACAGTGGAGAAGGTACTGGCCTGCAAACCCCAAGGCTGCTGGTTTCAATTCCCAGCCAGGGCACATAACCAGGTTGCAAGCCAGGTCTCCAGCCAGGTCCCCCTAGAGACCTAGCTGGAGGTAGGTGAAAGGCAACCATACATTGATGTCTCTCTCCCTCTCAGCCTCTCTCCCTACACTTTTCTCTAAAAATAATAAATAAAATCTTTAATTTTTTTTTTTTTTCAGATTTGGCCATTGGGAGATAGTTCAGTTGGCTTCTGTGTCTCCTTGACATCATTAGAGGTATTTTTTAAACTTGACATTTCCTCATTTTCTGGCATAATAAGATGATCCATGCTCACATTATATATGTTCTGCCTCAGACTTAGAATTAGCCATTTCTCGAAAGGATCCTGGTTCCTTTAACTAAAAAGTGGGGTTAAACATCAAAATCTGGGACTTAAGTGTATTTCCTGCTACTTGGGTATCATTGCTTTTCTTAGCTCATGGAGCCAAAGATTATACACCTATGTTTTAAACTGTGTATATCCATTTCTATAGATACTTCTACATGTGGTTGGTTACCTGTACCTATGTTAAGCTAACCAGGGGTTCATACAGATATGTCTGACTCTGATCCATCCCCATATGGATTTGTTCACCCTTCTTCCTTTGTTTATTTATAAACTCCCACCCAAAAGTAATGTGGCTCTCCCACCTACCATGTACTGACACAATCATTCAGTTCTATACATATGTGTAGCAGTCTCAGAATTGTTAACCCATGTACCTGTGAGCAGCAGTTCACTTATTTTGCTAACTACATTTCATCACTAAGTTTGAGTTTTCTTGAACCTGAAATACATTGTATGGGAAAAGAGAAGAGATGAATGTTAAATTAGATGAAAAAAAATGGTAAAGAGGCTGTACTTAAGGCAGGTGTAGACTCAAAACACATGGAAAATGGTACTTGAATGAATGTGAATTTGAGTAGGTAGATTTTAATAGGATTAGGAAGAATGCAAAGAGCGTGAGTGGTGGCAGTTGGCAAATGACCCAATACCAGAACAATAAATTCCAGAGAGCAGAGAAGACAAAATGGAAGAAGAAAGAAAGGAAGAAAGAAAGAAAGAAAGAAAGAAAGAAAGAAAGAAAGAAAAATAAACAGTTAATGATCAATTAAACAGAGGCCCAGAGATGCACTGGAAATAAAGATGGTGATTCAAAGGGCTGGGACCTCAGAATCCAAGGGAAAATTTAACCGCATCAGGGCACAGGGCTTCATCAGTATTCTGTCTTAAGAATTTTACATAAATCCTGTGAGAAAAAGGTCTAAGTATGGATGAATTAAAGCTAATCAGAAAAGAGGTTAAGAGCATTCAGCTAAACTTAACCATTGGATAATGTCCCTCAGGACCCAATTCCAAACTGTCATTAGGGTTCCTCATTCATCACTCATGGTAGAATGTTCAGACTCTTATACTTTTCATCAAATACTTGAATTATTGGCTTCTACATCTGTGACCTAGCCAGTGAGGTCTGTCAGGGCAAGCACCATGCCTCCAATCCCTTTTGATCATTGGCACTTGGCACTAGGCTTGGCAGTAAGCAGTAACTGGGTGCTGCTGAATAAACAGAACAAAGAGAAAGGGAGAATCCAGACACTGAGAGTGTAGGAACACAGTTAAAAACCAAAAACCAAAAACCTGTTCTTCCTGCACCCAATCAATGCCTTTCCAGTTGAATAAGAAGGTGGGGCCTTAGCATGTTGATTTTTCTAATGACTATTTTTTTAACATTTATTGCTGCAATCATAGGTAATTCAGTTAATATATTTACAATGACAAAATCCATGATGAAAATAAATTACATTAGGGCAGTTCATTAATCCTATTATTCCACACTTCTATTAACTAGCAGTTCACTAGCATCTTACATCTTTATTTTTCAGGAAGGTGTAGCTAATGAATTACATTATTAAGCATTTTAATTGTACTCTAATTTCTGTGTAATGCATCACTAATATGTTTAACTGCATTACCCTTTCCTTCAGATAGTTCTGTCTTTGGACATTGTTTTAGTGATGCAGAGGGCTGGGGGTAAATATTCTGAATGTATCCTCTAATTAAAAGATGTCACTAGATTTCTGTACTCAGAACATGGGTAACTTTTGTATCACTGTGGGTTTTTATTCCCAAACTTCACAGAATTAGATGAACTGCATAAACATTGAGGTTTTGACACATCCTTCCAGACTGGATAAAGAAAAAAAAATATGACATCCCAAAGTTCTTTAATTGGGAGGAAAGGTGAACTTTAATAGGTTTAGTGAGACTTTCCATTTCTTTGCTCACTAAAGTTTATTTTTCTCTTTAATAGGTTTAGTGAGACTTTCCATTTCTTTGCTCACTAAAGTTTATTTTTCTAACACTTACTTTTACATTTGCATAATCTATGTGAAATATTTGTGGGTATAAAATGCATGGGAAATGTTATTTTTGGCTCTGAAAGATATTTTAAATTTTATTTAGGTAGGCAATGTACTTAAAAAGGAACTTTTGGAGACTATCCATGCCAATAAACTTACAAGTTTGGTTTGGTAACACTGGGAAGTCATTGATCTTCCTGGGCTTCCACCAGCTTATCTATAAAAGGTGAAGAACATTAACTTCACTCTCTTCTCTATTTGATGAAAGTAGATGGCAGCAGATATTTCTTCCAGAACTTGAAGTTAATAGAAGAGAAATCAGATAATGCAACATATTTACATTCCTGTTGCTTGCCTTATCCACAACCCAAAACACATATGTAAAAAAGGCTGTTCAGAGACTTACAAATACTTCCACCATGCAAAATTGAAGGAAACAAGAAATAACAAATATAGTTGGAATCTGGAGAATCATGAATCAGCCAATTCTCACATTATATCTCTCATTTAGAAAACAGGATTTGTAACAAGTAAATTCACTTGAGAAGTCATTCTGAAAAAACCGTAAGAAGTCAACAAATATCAATTCTCCACTAAATACCTGAAAAGCTCCTTATATTAAAAGGTTGTTACTTAACCTAAAGTACATTTTTAGCATAGGTCAGAAATAAACACCAGTTTATTTCTGAAGGAATTGACCTTCATTGAGTTTCCCATTACCTTTAGGTTTTCCCTGTCCATCTAGAATGAAGAAAATGTAGGCCATGTGTTAGCATGTGCCTTGGTGGGTGAGAAGTTTTGCTCACCTTAGAATTATAGGCACAGGCTTCTGTGATGAGGTGACCATTGAGGTGAGGCCAAAGGTTACACAAGAAGATTGATTATTCAAAGTAAAAAGAACAGCAGGAACAGAGGCGTGGAAGTGAGGGGCAAGATCTTTCTATGGTTAGGTAAAATAGACAGCAAACCAAGGAAGGGGCAAGGAGGAACACCTGTCCTATTCACTGACTCAGAAGTCCTTGAAATTCTGTGTATCTTTTCCATTACCTGGGAAGGAAAGCCTTTGAAACTATGCTCTCTTCCCAAGGCTGGAAAGGCTGGAAAGGGCCTGTAGGGCTTAGGGGAAGAAGCCCATTAACACCTTTGGGTGTCCATGCCCAAGTCCTAGAGAGCTGGCACCACCTTCACCTGTCAATCCATATGTAACTTCTACACCCCTGTCCCACCAACTATTTAAGTCTTCAGAGCAAAGGACTTGCTCTCTCTGGTCCACCTGCCTCTGGATACCCTGCCTCAGGCCACCCTGGCTCTTGCACTCGTCACCCCTGCCCATGCCCCTCTTGTTCTTGTCCTTCTCATCCACCCCTGCCTTAGCTAGGCCAGTTCTCTTCCCTGAGAATGGGTCACCAATGAACCTGGCTTGCACACTAATAGTCTTGGTGATCCTTAATTCTTTACTGTTTGGGCAAGAAGAACTAAGTTTCTGGAAGCTTCTCCCTAACACTGTCACCCTCACCCCCAAATTTAAAGTAAAGTGAGGCTTAAAAGATGAAAAAGCATGATCATGGGCAAGACAGTTGGAAGGTAGAAGGAAGGGGCAAAATGTAGGAGAGGCTGGGAAGACATGTATTAATCATATCTATTCTTCCTCCCAGTTGCATCCAAGGCAGTACAACACATCTCAGGGGTCCTTGTAAGCCCGCATCGCCTCATGAGTCAATGGTGACCAGGGACTCTGGTGGCAGTGATGGAAGCCAAGTCTGGACCACAGAAGCTTCCTAGTGTGATCCTCCATGCTTATTATTCTTTGATAACCACTTTGCAGAGCCACGGTGTGAGAGAAAGCTAGGTCCCTGAAGTGGCATTTGGAAAAGAGTTCTGTGCCTGTCAGAAACATTGACTAGGGCTTTAGAAAGGACCAGAAATAAAGTTCTATGCTGACAAACTACTTATGTTTTGGGATTTTTGTGTTCTGTCAGTGTGGCCTTAACTAATATCCTAAGATTCTCTTTGCTATAGGTTTGGGTGCTATTTTAAATAACATTCATAGTTACTCTGCCTGCAGCTCCAAAGTTAATGATTTAGGGAGGAATATTAGATGCAGAGCAGTAATGATTAAATGACTGGCTAATTGAATGGTCTTAACCTTTTAAAGAATAACAGAAAATAAATTAATTGTTCTTCAAGTGCTACCTTTAAAATGTTCAAGAGAGTATCTCTTCTTTTTCTTTGAATAATATCTGGGGACCATCACAAGTCCTAGAGTCATTTATGTTTTAAGGAAGAGACTGATTTTGGCATCTAAGACTCAATTTCCTGTATGAACCAGCACAATCCAGTCTAACAAGGACTACATTTCCCATTGCAAAATTCTCCCCTGCAGCCACCACCCCAGCTGTATTCTGGCCTTGAAGAGCTATAGTGGAGTAGGGCAAACCCCTCCTTACTTTCCTTTTACCTCTTCATCACATATGCGCTGCTACTTCAGGTTCCTCCAGACTTGGGGCAGGAGAGCAGATAAGGAGAAAAGAAACAAGCAACACATTTTTTTTTCCAGTTATACAGTATTGCTTAGAATCCTCCTTTAGATTTGAATTGAGAAATCCAAATTCTGGCTTTTTGAAGGGACCTAAATGGACTTTCCTTTGGGCCACTGGTAATATGCCCATTGGCTGAGCTTTAGTGCCAGCTTCTGAAACTTCTGTCCACTCAAACCTACCGCCATGGCTTCTAAACACCAAGGTCTCTCTGTCTGGTAGCTAGCCCATTGGATGGTGTTTTTTCGTTTATTTGTTTTGGAACATGATATTTTATTTTATTGAATCTCAGGAAATCAATTTTTGACAGTTCTTTGAGAAGTTCCTGTGCAGCTTCATGGTCTTCTAATTTTATTTGGCCCTAGTTTAATTTTCTGAAAGGATTGTGCTCAAGGTAATCATAAAAATATGGAATGATTCATGAATTTGCATATCATCCTTATGCAGGGGCCATGCTAATCTTCTCTGTATCATTCCAAATTTTTAGAATATGTGCTGCTGAAGTGAACACTGGATGGGTTTTGACCATCTTCTAAGGCATCCACTTGGCCCATGGGGAATCAATACATCCTTGGGGAACCAAATGCAGGTAGCTTCAGCAATGGCATTCCCTCTTGATTCTGCTGTCCCATCTCAAGAATCTCGAGAGAGTCATTTACCTTTAGAAGTCTCCAGGGAAAAAGCAGGACCAATCTATGTTTATGTGGATACACACCACTAACTCCTAAGACCATTTGTAAGGTCTCCTTTCATTCTGTTCTAATACACTACTGCTACTCAGCAAGCTTTGGCAAGGCCATAAGAATACCACCTACCTATCTAGCAGACAACACAGTATCTTTGGGGTGATCTCTTGAGAAGTTCTTCCTTCACTTGAATGGAGCGCACTCTTCCCATTTATAGAGAGTAGGAGCAAAGCCAAAGGCCTGTCTCAGTGGACCTCAGATTCCCTACCATAGTAACAAATCCCATGTCCAAAAACCTTGGGCTTTTTCTTAAGTGGGTGGATGCAAGTTTAAGCGATCACGTAGGCAACCTCCTAGCAAGCTCTGGAAGGCTGGGCTGGCAGCTGTGCTCTGGGGCTTGAGGCCAAAGACACAGATACCAGAAAGATGGTCCATTCTACATCCTACTAAATATTTAAGAGATCATTTACTTTCTTCTGGATAAAAAATTTTATAATCACTATCTTATTTAATTCTTATAATTATTTTATGAGGTAGAGAAGATAACTCTCCAATGTAAGAGATGATGAGACAGCAACTTAATAATATTAGTCCAGATCATCAAAAACTTTGTAAGTGACCAAGCTGAGAGCCTGTCCCATGGCTGGCTAAGGCCATTCTAACTGCCTTGATGTTAAAATATTCATGGGAAGACAAACAGGATATGAAATTGCTTTTAAATACATGACTGTTAACCTACAATCTAGGAGAATTAACTAGAAATCTACCATTAGTTGATTTTTAAAACTAATAACCTTCTAAATACTGATGGCAATAAAATAAAAATACAATGAAGGAAAAATACAATGGAGGAAAAAGATCCAATGCAAAATAACACTATCACTAACAGTATTAACAAAATGTAAAATATTTACAAATAGCCCAAACTAGAAATCTCAAAGTCTTCTATGTGTAAAAAAAATGTTTAGTAAGACATACAAAAATGAATAAGGAGATATGCTATTATATGTTATATATTAACTTGAAAAGTCTGAATATGGTAAAATTAACAAATTCTTCTGAATTAATTTATAAGCTTGACACAATTCAAAATTTAAATATCCTAGGGAAATACTATTTTGAACCTGACACAATGATGTATTCTGGAAGAAGAGGCAAGCAGGAGAGTAACAAAAAATAAAAATAAAAAAGATAACCAAGGAAATACATTAGAAAAAGATATTAGAGAAAATCAGGAGTCTTTAATAAATTTTAAAAATGCATTGTGTGTGCTGGTGATTGACTTATGGATTTTCCACTCCATATCCACCTTTCTTTGCTGATCTTTGTAAATGAAGCTGATGCCTTTCAATATTATTCATTTGCTGGCCTGTGGAAGGAGCTCAGGAGACTGGGAATGAGACCACAGGTAACCAGAGAGAGAAGGAATGCTGCTGAGAATCAACAAGGGAAAACCTTGGCACCAAAGCCAAGCTTGTGACAAGAATGAATAAACCACTTTTTGCCCTAGTGAAACAACTCAGCATGAGGACATGGAGTCAAAGAACCAGCCTTCTTAAGCCCCAGGGAAGAAAACTCAAGTAGCCCAATCCTGGTGACAAGAACATCACCCAGCATTCTCCAGACCAGTGCTATCATCTTGATCATGGGTTGGCCTTTATCAGCTCTTGCTCTTAACTGATTAACATGACTGGCCTCCCTGCCTCCCAGCTAAACTTCCTTCAATATTCTAGCACATTGGATCCAGAATAGTTTCCAAGGACCAATCTCATCATTGTAGCCTGCCTCACAATATTTCAGTAGCTTCCCATTATGCAGGGGATAAATTCCAGTCTTTCTCCAAGGCCCTGTGGAATGGCCTGGCTCTCCTTTACCTAAAGTAGACTAGTTGGTTTCAAATTCAGCTTTCATACTCACAACCATGTGATACTGGGCAAGTCATTTTACTTCCTTGTGCTCAAGTTTACTGACATATGAGACATTCAAGTCTATGGAACATCACTCACATGAACTACGATATAAAAAGTGCTCTCCTTGCAGGGTGATAAAGCAGCCTTAGCATACATATACCATATGATTGTTGGGAAGATTAGATGATTTAGTGCACAGGAAGTATGGAGAAGAGACTCAGAATATACTCAGCCTCTGAGTGTGATTTTGCCTCGGTCATTTCCCTATGGGACTTTTTAAAAAATTATTTATTGTTATATTACAGTTGTTTCATTTTCCCACCATTTCTCTCCCCTGCCCCACCCTTCCTGTCCCCTCTTCCACAGTCAATTCCCACATGTTGTCCATGTCCATGGGTCCCTCACATTAGCTCCTCAACTAAACCCTTCCCCCACTTTATTCCCCCTCCAGTCATCACCATCAATCTGCAACTTTTCCCCCATGTCTCTGGGGGAAAAGTTTTGTTTTGCTTGTGTTTGTTTTGTTCATTAGTCTTCTGTATTAAGTGAGACCACATGGTATTTGTCTTTTGCTGCCTGGCTCTTATTTCCCATCCTTATCAAATTATTTATGAATTTTAGCCTTGGCTGGTGGCACAGTGGGTAAGGCACTGACCTGCGAACCCAAAGGTTGCTGGTTCGATTCCCCAGCTGGGGCACATAACCAGGTTGGCAAGCCAGGTTTCCAGCCAGGTGCACAGCTGGAGGCAGGTGAAAGACAACCATACATTGATGTCTCTCTTCCTCTCTGCCTCTCTCCCTTCCTCTCACTCTGAAAATAATGAATAAAATCTTTAAAAAATTACTTATGATTTTTAAATAGCAGTTTCATACCTCAGCATTCAGCACCATTATCTGTCTGCCCAAAAGCCCTTACCCCACCAAATAATGAACTCCTGTATATCCTTCAAGTCTTGGCTCAGGTGCCTTCATTCTGACGTCTTCCTTGAGCCCACCCCAGCTTCCACTCACTTCCACATTATCATTAAAGCTATATCAAAACCAAGCCTGTATGGTGATGGTAACTCCTCTCTACTGTCATTAGAGTTTCATGTTTATAGTCTCCTGTGAGAACAATGTCCCAAACTATGCCATCAGTTTGTTGTACCACCTTCAAAGCTGATGCCAAGCCCTCCCATTTCAATTTATTGCAATTGAATACTTTTCTCTAAATCAACTCACAATTTTACTTCCATAAATTTTGTTCAAAGGGAGCTTTATATAACTATCAGAAATTAGTAAGTTAGTATTCAAGTTATTCTGAAAAGAAGTAATATTATAACAACAAAAAGCCCTTGTCTATCTACCAGCTGACTCACCTAATACCAGCACTTCGGTGGGAAACTGTGTTCCTTAGGCATAAAAACTCTCTGGGCGCAGCCATCACAATCTTTTATCACCAGCGCCTACTCCAATGTTAGGCACCTAGCAACATCTCAACAAATAATTCATGAATTGCCACAATTTTTTAGAAAATCCTAGGTTTCAAAGTTGAGAGGGAAGGGAACTACAGAGCTTTATCAATTTAAATGTTTACTAGTACAGTGAGGCCATGCAATATTATAATCTACTTTACTGAAGTATCACCCCCATCTACCCTTTTTAAGTCTTAAAATACTATACAACATTCTTAATGATTCTTAATTGGTGGAACTATGTGATAGCATCAATGATATACTTTAAAGATCAAACAAATCACTGCCAAAATAACAAATAAAGTTCTGTTTTTCTTCATAGACATCACAGGATTATATTTACTTGACAAACACATGAGATGTAAGTTTTTATAATGTGGAAAATACTTTGGCTATGATAGAAGGGCTCATATATTTGAGGATATAGAGAGATTTTACAAACCCATGTACAGTGTAATAGAGTCATTTCATTTCCTCTCATCTTACAATGATGATTATATACTCACTTTGAAACAGAATATGATGATGTATGCAAAGGCACTTTGATTTCAGAGTTGATTAATGTAACCGATGCTTTTAAAAGTTGATTTATCTTCCAAGTAGTAATTTAGCCTGTGTCTTGGCTGTTCCCTCTCACTCTCTTGCTCTCTCTCTTACCAATGAACAGTCACAAAGCAGGCTTTCTACTTAAAAGTTTGGAAAGTAACCCTGGCTGGTAGCACAGTGGATAAGGTGCCCGCCTGCGAACCCAAAGGTCGCTGGTTCGATTCCCCAGCCAGGGCACATAACCAGGTTGCAAGCCAGGTTTCCAGCCAGGTCTGTGGCTGGAAGCAGGTGAAAGGCAACCGTACATTGATTCTTCTCTCCCTCTCTGCCTCTTTCCCTTCCCCTCTCTCTGGAAATAATAAATAAAATCTTTAAAAAAAAAAAAAAAGTTTGGAAAGTAAAGTATCCAGAGACACAGATAGTAACTGACAACATGATAAAATTTGAGAAAAACCAGAAATTTAAGTTCATATACAAAGTCCCAAGTATTGGATTTTGTTACAAACCCCAAGTTACAGATAACAAACCAAAGAGCCACAACAACAGCAAATAAAACCAACTGCAATCTATTTAAGCATTCAATCTACTAATGCTTCTAAAATACCTTTCCTTCTTTCAGTTCATCTTGGAAACACATGCTTCTCTGAGACCATCACAGAAACTACAGAGACACAATTTCACTCAACTTTCATCACTTTAACTTGAGGTATGTAGAGGTGAGAGAACTGGTTTGAGAGTCAAAGGACCTGGTTGTTAGTGTTTGAAATCTCCAGCCAGTAGCTTGACATCCAGCAACTTCATATTACAGAATCTCTTTTAGTCTTAGTTAAGTCGCTAAAAGAGACACACGTACCTCCTGCAAGTGGCTCCTCCGTGGAATTACTTCTGCTCAGCAGCCTGGACAGACCCAGTCCTCCAAATGCTTTCTGAGTTCACTGGTTTAAGGCACGCAGCCCTCACAACAGTGACAAGGGACTGCCTAATGGAGGAATGATGAAGACCAACACCCCTGATGTAGCAGAACACACTTGTAAAAATCAACCAAACTAGGAAGCTGCCTTGGCCTATTTTTCTCCAGCAGGAAGTCCTCTGGGTCATCAAGAGAACCACCTGATGCTGATCTGACCTGAGCTCCCTTCACCTTTTCACGAAGCTGCCAGAATTTATAAGCCAACAGATCAGCTCAGTGGACAAAGGGGTTGTAAACTGGGATGCGATTTATTTATCATTTACCAAACTCCCCTAGTCCTACAAACTTGTACGTAGTGTAATATGCATTTAAAAATACATAAAAGCCAGCTCTGGCTGGTGGCACAGTGGATAAGGTGCCGGCCTGTGAACCCAAATGTCACTGGTTCAATTCCCAGCCAGAGCACATAACTAGGTTGCAAGCCAGGTCTCCAGCCAGGTCAGTAGCTGGAGGCAGGTGAAAGGCAACCATACATGGATGTCTCTCTCCCTTTATGTCTCTCTCCCTTCCCCTCTCTCTAAAAATAATAAAATATTTTAATAAAAAATATTAAAAAGGTAAAAAAAATACATAAAAGCCAATAAAGTCCACATTAAGTATTCATTATACAAAAACAAGCAATGACAATGATCTTTGGTGCAGAAAGATTAAATTAGACAAAGCATATGGAATGGATATCAAATTCAATCATTATGTTTTGGTTATTAAAATACATATAAGTATAAAGTCATTAATGTATTAGAGATTTAGAAGTTTACTATATTATTAACCTTTTTTTAATGTATGGTGAAAAATTCAGAAAATGAGGAATATATTAGTATTTGTTTTTAAAGATTGTATTCATTACTTTTAGAGAACGTCAGGGAGGGAGGAGGAAAGGAAGAGAAACATCAATGTATGGTTGCCTTTCACCTGCCTCCAGCCAAGGACTGGCTGGTGACTTGGCTTGCAACCTAGTTATGTGCCCTGGCTGGGGAATTAAACCAGCGACTTTTGGGTTCCTAGGCTGGCGTCTTATCCACTAAGCAACCAGCCAGGGCATTCCTTTCTCTTTAAACTGAATTTATTGAGGTGTCATTGGTTAATAAAATTATATAAGTTTCACATGTACAATTCTATAATACATCTCTTTCAGGAACAGATTATGAATTGGTTAATGTGCATTTTAACTCTAATAAGGAAATTCATTTTTCCTATTAAAAAGCTTTCAAAGCTGGAATAATTTAAATTAAAAGGTACCAATTCCATTACATTTTATACAGAATTGAGGACTAATCATAATACTTAATTTCCAAAAATTAGTATGCATCATCAACTATGTGATTTTTCCATGCAGACCCCAAAAAACTCCTGAGCAGTCTAATATTTTGTGAGAAATATATACCCATAGCTGTGAAATCTATACTTACCAGTTCTTCTGGATAAATACCTTTGCTTTATTATTGAAAGTGATTTTACAGCTCCATATACCAGTTGAGCCACACCAACCAGGGCTAAGATCCTTTTTAAAAGTTATAACCTAGAGACCAAACTTTGACTATATTTCAATTAGCCTTGGTCTAATTAAAGTGAGAATTATGTTAGAAATATGGATTTTAGCCATTTTACCAAATTTCTTATTCATTTTTGTCAAAATCAAAGTACCCATTTATTGTGACCTCAAAAAATCTCATAGAAGATCTTCATAATGTAACCAATCAACTTTCTTAAATATTCATTATAGTAACAAAATGTTACTCTAGTAACATTATAGTAATAAAAATGTTATCCGAAAGTTTTATTGTCAAAAACAACTGTGCCTTGGACCTTTAAATGCCCTGATTGATCAGCCTACATTCACAGGGTGTCAGGCTCTTTTCAAAGCACCGTCATGTCAAGAATTCATTTGATCTTCACACAACCGACAGAGTGTTGAAAGTTTAGAGACACATGTTCTTGAACTATTTCTGTGACTGTAGTTTCATAGATATCGTTCTCCCAAGGCATCCATCTCATCTCATAAAATTTCAATATTAAAGCAAAAAAAAAAAAAAAATTAGATCAAACCAAACTTGGAACTCATTATCTCACATCCGAAATCATTTTCTCTCACTTGGGGTATCAGGCTGAGTTCGTTCTGGTTAACAGGGCTTTGAGGCATCCCCCATGGACTAGCGCCTCCACTGCTCCCACAACTCAAAACTTGAACAACATTGAACTATTTCACTGTTTCATAATTATGTAATTTTGCCCAAAGCATGCCCTCTGCGTGGAACCTCTGGATTCCCTCTCTCTGTCTGAAAAGTCTTACTTTTCCTCCAATATTCTCCTTAAATGCCACATCCTCTTGGGTTTCCTTCTGCATACTTTATTGATATTATTTGTTTATGGATCTCATTCCCCCAAATCTGAGTACCCAGAAGGCAAATCCTGTGTCTCACTCATTTCAGGATCCTCATGGTGTCTTCTAATTACTGTGGATGCTAAATAATCACTGGATATTCTGAAACATAGTGTTAGAAAATGACTATGTCACTAACTCAACCTATTTAAATTGTATTAAGAAGAATGCATTAACTAAAAATTTGGCAACAGTCTGCAATTACTTTGGGGTAAATGAATGTTTAAGCAGTTTTCCAAACAGCCGGTGTGGTGTTTCCTTTCTGTCCATGTTTTCTCTTTAGTAAGAAGACAGCAGAGCAGCTGAGCTCAGAGGAGGAACGAGCCCATCTTCACATTCTTGACTCTACCTCTTTTAGCCATGGGGTCTTGGTCAAGGCACTGAACTCTCTGGGCTTTGCTCTGTTGCATGTAAAATTAGAAAACTAACAGTACTCATGAATAGAGTTTTTTGGGGATTAAGTGAAAAAATACAGACAGAGTTTTTAAAACAATGCCTGCGACCAAGTGAGTTTTTAATACAGGCTCTTTAATAGTAAATAAACCTTCTAAAAGTATTAATTCCTTGTGATGAGAAATATACATACTAAGGAAGCTTGGATATATTTATTCCTGTATCATCTACCCATAATCCAACATGTTATTTTAAAGATTTTATTGATTTATTTTTAGAAAGAGGGGCAGGGAGAGAGAAAAAGAGGGAGAGAAACATCAATGTGTCGTTGCCTCTCGTGTGTCCACAATTGGGGACCTGGCCCGCAACCCAGGCATGTGCCCTGACTGGGAATCAGTCAGGAATCAGTGGATTCCACTGATTCTACCAGCTAGGGATCAACATGTTATTTTAAATAAATTCAAATTTTACATAAGCTTCCTTAACTCCATAGTTTTATCAAATGACCTACTGAGGCAAAACTACCTAATTAAGTCGTCAAGTTAGCACCATCTCATAAAAATACGATGCAAAGTATATGCATACATTTTAATATTTTAATAGCCACATTAAAAATGGTGAGCATATACAGGTGGAATAAATTTTAATAATATATTTTCTAGGCCTGGCTGGTGGCACAGTGGATAAGGTGCCAGCCTGCAAACCTAAGGGTCGCTGGTTTGATTCCCAGCCAGGGCACATAACCAGGTCTCCAGCCAGGTCTGTAGCTGGAGGCAGGTGAGAGGCAACAATACATTGATGTCTCTTTCCCTTTCTGCCTCTCTCCCTGCCTCTCTCTCTAAAAATAATGAGTAGAATTTTTAAAAATAAATAAAAATAAATATATATTTTTGTAACCAATATAATTAAACAATATCATTTTAACATGCAATCAACAGAAAATTTATCAAGGACATCAATGTGTTTTATGCTTACAGCAAGTCTGAACTGGAATTAGCTATATCCCAAGCATTCACTAGCTGCACATAGCCAATCACCTGTGGATCAGACAATGATTTTGTAAGTCTAAGGTGCCAGTCCATCTCAACAGCATGCAATTTTTAGATTTGTCACTGGGTGGTGCTGAAGCCAAATCCTGTTTGTGGATAAAGTACAAATTCTTAAAAACGATGGAGTGAGTCTTAGGGTGCAGTGCTGCTTTGCTGATTCCAAATCCTAAAAGCTAGTTATGATGAACTAAAGAGACAGAAAAATCTCATCCTGAAAAACCAACAATTCCCAAAATTAAGCAATTATGCTGAAGTTCTCCAGGCCTGTTTTACGTGCAAGGCCAAGAGGTTTTAAAATCTCTGAGGAACTCCTTTCTACACTATGTTTAATGTCATCAAATAGATTGTACGTAATAACATTTCTTTGTATCCTTGTATGCTCCTGGTGCTTAAATCACTTGTTTATATAGACAGTTTTTGAGCCAAATTATTTTTTCAATTAAACCTTCAATGACACTTAATACAGCATCTGAACGTTATGACATCTGTTCTGGATGGTGGAGTAGACGGTATTTATTTTACTGGTAAAAATCTGGGATTAGGAACAATGTTACATTTTCACATAAGGATGCCGTGCTTGAAAAATGCATGTGTTATTTTTTCAATCAATTACATATAACAGAAGTAGTTCACAAGGGAACTGTTGCTGAAAGCAAGTTTCTTACTTTTCCTTTAACTAATTAAAAATTATTAAATGTCCATCTTGTCTACTATGTGTTGTGCTTCTCAGCCCACAAATGCACCTATAACTTAGGGTTCTGAGTTCATTGGAAACACCACTATGGTTGCTGACAGTGTTCCAGGGTCCCCACACCTTCCATCAAGAATGGCCCTTCTCCATGAGCTCTGGGAACTGCATTGTGGCGGGTGCAGCTAGTGGCCTGCACAGTCTTTCTTCCCACAGTCCTGTCACTACAACTCAAATTTCACGCAGGGTAGCTCTGCGCCTAATTAAATATTCATTTTCTGAGGGCAGATTGCAGCCCAGAGTAGCCATCTGACAGACTCTGGTCTTTGAGATATCAGAGAAAGTGTGCCAGGGGATTCCAGACACGCTTTTTCTTTCTTTATAAATAAAAGATAGGGTGGATGCCAACATTTGCCCCTTCCTCCTGCCAGGAACACAGTAACAGAGCTGGCGTGGCTGCGTGCCCACACGAGGCAACAAGTGAAAACTATGAGCGGGGGAGTAGAGAGATCCTAGATCTCAGACAGCAGCCCCAGAGCAAAGCCACTCACTGCCTTCCTCTAAATATGTTACATAAGAAAACAGGAGCTCATTAACTGAAGTCACTGTTAGTTGAACAAACACTATTATTTATAGTTAGCTAGAGTCCTGACAGATGCACTTTCCCTACCTCTGCCCTCACCCTCATTCTTTTCCCTCCACTCAACGTATATCTGCATGTCCTCCCATCAGAGCCCACGATGTGGCCTGGCTATTCTCAGAGAGTTTTTTTCCTGAAAGATCAGTGTTCGCTGAGCGGAGTTAGCATAGTTGAGCCCTGCCAATGAGCACATGTTATGTTATTGTTATATTGGTAGGGTTATTATTATCATAACCCTGACTCATTAATGAAGTTAAAGATGAGACTTCTATGAAAACTGGGAAGGACTAGAAAGAAGTGGTGACAACCAGCATTTGAATAGCTCCTTACATTTTGTAAAGCATTTCACAAACACCCATGACAAGTTTGCACAGTAGCGTGATTCAACATTCCCTTTGTCCAGGTATGGAAACTGAACCTTAGCCTGATTGTTACTCTCCGAAGTCACACACACCCATTTTGATATAAATCTGCCCCTGGGGACTTGGTATGGCAATTCCATAGCTGGGTCCATGTCTACTTGATTCCACAGCCCATAGATTAACATTTATCAAGCAGTTAGTATGTGCTGAAGGCATTCGCTAGCTCAGGAGTATGACATGCATTACCCTGTTCCATCCTTACGATAATGCTATGGCCTGGTGCCATCATTAGGGCTGTTACAGATGGGGAAACTGAGTCCTGTCCAGGGACCATCCGCCAGCCATGTCCACTCAGGAGGCTCCTCCTGCCTTAACAACCCGCACAGCATCTGACCACCCTTTGCTCCAAGGAGGCTGGATGTTTGTCTTGAGCCTAAACTGGGCTGCTGAGCTAGGCTTTCCCCACCTTCTGCTTTGTGTTTGCTTCTCCTTCCACTAATAGTGGGCTACAGACCTCACTGGCCTTTAAGGATGGCCACCAACTGCTTCACATCATGAAAAGGATTCAGCGTTGAACAACTTGACTTGATGCTCCTGCTGAATTTGGTGTTAATGAGTTTGGGCTCTGAAAATCTGAACTTCAAAATAAATAAATAAATAAACTCCTTGGATTCCTGCCTTTCAAATAGGCTTACAGCTTCCTTACAACTCCAAGGAGGCTTACTGTAACCTGCACTCAATATGAAAGTGCGTGCACTTCAAAGATATGCAAATACATTTTCAGATGGTTTAAAACATGTACTCCTGATACCATTGATAGCTTATTACTCTTAAGAAATAAACTCAAGGAGAGTTAGATAATATGTATTTTCACTTGTGTGAATATTAAAAGTTTCCTTTTGGTTCTGAAATAGAACACGGTGGATCTACTTTTACCTAAGGCACCCATCATTTACCAGTTTTGAGACAGTGAACAAGTGCTGCTACTCTATACCTTCATTTCCTCATCTCTGAAGTGGACCTAATATATTGACCTCCGTTATTTGGAAATGTTTAAATAAACTAATGGATATAACTTGTCAAACACACTCCTGTGCATAATACACATTCGATGATGTTAATTCACATTCTTTCCTCCTTTACCCTCTTCAACTCATACGGGAATTTTAATCTGGATTCCCAGGTTTGTTAAGCCTTAAAATAGATATGAGTATTTCTAGGCTCTTGCTAGTAGGAAATAGTCTATATTAAAAATATAAAGTAAAAGGCATTTTTGGGCTACAGCTACTAGTCTTATGACTTAAAGGAATAGTAGAGGTTGAATATTGTAATGCTGTTTGGTATGTTTTTTGAGGAAAGACTTTATTTGAATTATATTTCTAAATCCTGGTGGATGGTCTTATTTTTAGGTGGTGCTTCTTAGAGATGCTTGAAACTGGATACTTACCAACATTACATTATATAGATGAGAAAATGTGTGTACAAAAAGAAGTATATTTCTGAAGAGGGTTGAAAAGAGCTTCCTTTCTAGTTAAATCTCTTTGGAAGTGCACTGATGAAATTATACATAGAGGCTGCTTGAAAATACCCTTTCCTCAATCCCTATCCATTCCAATTGCCTTCACCTGAAGATGACAAACAATTGCTCTCATTGTGAGGAGGGTAACAGGAGCTCATGGCATTTGCAGAGATTAACCACCAAGCCACTGGACGATGGGATTTCTGACACTAAGAAAAGCATCAGAACTCACAGCAAATAATTCCAACAGTGGTTTTCGAAGCTGCTCCTTTAAAGTCCAATGGTATGTTATGCACAGCACTCTCAAGCCTGCTTTATATTCTAATTTTCATTTTCTCTACATTTCTTTATCATTAGAGCATCCCTGTAGAAATTCAGGAATAAAGGCAAATTTGATTTTGCATTAATAACATTCAGCATCCTGTCTAGCAAAGGGTAGTAGATGCTCAAAACATTCTAGTGAAAGACTACAAGGAAAAAAAGGATGGGAAGAAAAAACAATTAAGACAGAAAGGAGGAAGGAAGCCTGTCTCCTTGATACAGTGAGAACTGAAAGCTCATATGGAAGAGCTGCCTCTCTCAGTGCCCCCATTTTGAATTGCGCACATCACCCAACTAGTCAATAGAGCAACTCTATTAATGAATGAATGAGAGTACCATCACTTTCTCAGTTTGTAATGGCTTCACTTACCATCCTGCTGAAAGCTTTTTCCATTAATGTTATATGCTTTTAACTGAATTTGAGGTATTGTAAATGACAATTGCTCTTTGGTAAAAAGATGACAAAATGATGACGCAAATGTTTTGTTTTCTGTTTCCCCACAGAGTGGCAGCAGAGGCTTAAAAGTTACTAAGCCATCTGTGGGTGGGTGAGGAGGAGTCATGATCGTGGGAGTTTCATTCATGAATCTCATTCAGGAAGCTCGAAACCAAAGAGACTTGCGGTAGGGATGTGCAAGGACATCAAATGACAATGGATTTTCCTGTACTTAAAACTCTTGACAACGGAAAACATTAGCTGACAAGTTTATGTTTCATGTAAGACACCCATGGACTATTTTGCAGGCTCAAGTTCCCTTTTTGCTTTTAACAAGCAGATCTGTTGGAAATGTTAGCATTTGTGTTGGAATGAATAAAAGTAAATGTAGTAGACTGGTTTTCATAATTTAAGCCTGCTGAAAGAAAGTCCAGTTAATTGCCCAATACTTGATTCAACAATGAACATGATCTCTCTCATGACGGATCTGTGAAGAGAAAAGCAACCTCCTGCGGTTGTTACAGAGAGTAGATGAGAGGGTTCACTGGAAAGTGCATATAAGATCATCTGGCCAGTGGAAGTGAACCACTAACCACCTCCTCTACTGTTCAAGGAAACAGGTAAAAAAATTATAAACAGGTCTGAATTTGCTTACCTTTCACAAAACAGACCTAGAATTTCTCACAAAAGGCACTTCATAAATCACAGGAGATAAGAAAGCTTCTGAGAAAAATAAAGTTATCAGCTTTGTGTGGTCAGCCACACTTCTAACATGGACTGTCAGATCTGTAAAATTGAAAAACTCTTAACAATAAGGCTCCTGACCCTTGAGAGATAATGCCATTTCCTGGGCACAGACCTAGAAACCAGCCATTTGAGTGGCTCCAGTGCACTGCTAGTTTCTATATATGCCTTCAAAACTGACACACCAATGTAACGTCTTCAGTTATATTTCCAAGGCAAAAAAAGCATTTACAGTTTCACAGAGAAAAACATGTTGTCACTAGTTCAGTGCAATAAGATTGCTATGAGCCTAATGTTTTCCTACATGGTGCTCAGAGGAAAAGGGCAGATATTTTAGAAAAGACATCATGGGACTATTGATGTCCAAACAATAAAATATCGCCACTCCACGCAGCTATGTTTCCGCTGAGAATGTTGAGCTGGCAAAGACAGCCTGAATGGGAAAAACAGTAACTAAATGACTAAGGCATTTCTTTCCTCAAAAGAACTCAAATTACATTTATTGATAAGCAAACCCAACCAGCATAGGGCTAGAGAAGGCATGAGCCACAAAAGAAGGGAGAAAGAAGTATTAAGGCAGAAGGAGAGATAAAAATAGGAACACCATTACATTCTAGCTGAAAAACACCCAGGTGAAGGGAAGGCTATCTGCCCATCAGAGCCTTTTCATTTAGTTGATCACCGGTGTGCTCTCTCACATCCCACACAGAAAAGAGTGAGACGCCTGTTCCCTTCTTCCCACTGGGAGCATCACTGTCTAAGCCTGACCCATCCATCATCCCTTCCAGAGAGGTTTGTGCCTAAAAGAAGATTGTTCATTCATTTTCACCTATTTACCCACCCTCCTTCCCTCCCTTCCTTCATTCCATCCTTTCTCTTCTCTTTCTCTCCGTTTTTTCTGTCCCTCCCTCCCTCCCTTCTTTTGTTTTCCATTCTAAACATGACCTATATGGTCTTTTTCATTTAGGCACTATCTGCTTTCCAGGATTACCTAATACAACCCATTCAGTACATCCCAGCCATCTTAAGTGATTTTCAGTGCTTTTGTTTCTAAAAACCATTGCTTTTTTCTTTGCCTGTAGCCTCCACTCATCCTTGGAATCCTTACTTAACCATTCTTTTCTACAGAAGCTTTCCATAAGCTCCTCAGCTAGGCTGGGTCTCCTTTCTAAGGGTCTTCCTCAGTGGGTTTATCTGTCCTGTTTTTTAGTTTTCTGTCATCCTTTTGCAGACCGGTTGCACAGCGCAGTAGCTCAATGTGAGATTGCTTCATGCAGAACACAGAAACAGATCCAGAGGCTGGCTGGTAACTTAAAAAATATCAATCAAGAACCAAACTTATTATGAGCTCTAACTGAGCAAAATGCTTTGCAAACCAAGATCATAGGTAAGGGAAAGGTTGAGGAGCCTTTGAAATGTCTTCAGAAAAATTAGTTATTGCCCCCTTTATTGCCATAAAGGATGATAGTTGTACCTGTTCCGTGACATTGACAGGGCCTGTCCTTGCAGCCCAAAGCTGCATCAAAGTGCTAAGTAACCCAGCTCACATGAGTCATCCATAATTGACGTCAGACACCATCAAGTGAACATGCCAAAATAATAGAATAGGTCACACCAACAATTCCAACTCCCCTCCTACTCACTGAAAATGTACGGGAGGACTTGGGGAAAATGACAGAAGCAATAAGAATGGTACAATTCCTTCCCTCTTGTCTCTCACAATCCCTCACACTAAATTAGTTGTGGACATCCAAGAGCCACTAGTCAGTATTTGGGGTACCTGTATCAAGAAAAGCCTCTCATCTGTTTCTTCTGCTCTAGGCTGTTCAGCTGTAGAACAGTAAGGTTCACCCTGGTATAACCGGCAAATCAGAGAGGTGCATGGCAAGCTGTGTCTGGGAAGACCTGGACTTTAGGGACATAGGTGACAATAGAAATTGATGCCCGGGTACACTAAAGACATAAGGTTTGGCAGAGTGGCCAGGTGCGCAGAGTATGGTGTGCTACACCTAGGAAAAATGGGTGTAACTTACTCCAAGTCCATGGGACACCCACAGGACATCAGAGAAGACCTTGCTGGCATTCATGCCTTCCTGTGAAGGATAATAACAGTTCTAGAGTAGCCTGAGCAGCTGACAAGTCCATCAAAGATAAAGAGTGTTCTCCATGAAAGCAGGACCTTGGATGCCTGGATATCAACACCCCAGAAAACTCCGAGGACCACACACTCAGAAACAGTTGCATCAGACTGGAATCAGAAAATCTCTGCCAATAAATGAGCATAAATACAGGAGTCAAATATATCTTCTTTTCCCCTCACTTGACTTGACTCACTGGAAAAGCTACATCATAAAGGAGAGGGGAGGGGAGATAGTTCTGAACCAAAAATGGGATAAGGAGTTTCAAAGCACTAAACTTGAATATTTAAAATTGGTCAGAACATTCTGAGAGATTCCCAAGATGGCATTAAGGGACAGGAAGAAGGTGAGGATACATATAAAAAAATGAAGCAGTTCTGAAAGAAAGAACATATATCAACAAGTTTCAGAGTGCTATAGCAACCTTACGAGGTCTGTCCCAAAAGTATCGAGCCAATGTCAAATTAGTTAAAGCAGTTTTGGGACAAACATCGCATACATCTTGACCCCATTCACTGTCCCGAACACTGCCCTCTCTTGTCTGGACTACTGAACTTGCTTACAAAGTGCTCCCCCCACTTGCATTCTTAACCACCTTCTATTGTTCCCTTCATAGCAGCCAGATTAATTTCTACTCATGATATGGGTGGAAGGTGTTTCAAAATGTGTCCTTTTCAGAAGGTGCCAAACAAGTGGAAAGCATGCATGATTTGCACAAGAACACACCTGTGGTGAGCATTATGGTAAAAAGCCATGGGCCATTTACATAGCTCATGGAAGCCTGCTGGCTTTCAGGACACTGTGTCAACACATCTACCTCCTTTGGGGGATGGTGTGGGGAAGTAGTACACTCCTGAGAGACATTTTAAACACTAATTACTTTAACCTGTGCCAGTCATCACTAATGCTGCATTTATAGAGGCAAAGGAGCTGGCAGGTGATTGCAAACAAAAGACCATTTTAATATAATAGCATCAGTATATTTTCTTTCAAGTCTACACATCATCATATCTGAATCAATTAAATAAGTTGTTGCTTTTAACCCTTCAGAGACTCCCAGGAAGGAATATCGGTAGTCAACACTTGTTAAAACCTCTTTATGGATGCTTTCCAAGGGAATAATATTGGAATGCTATGTTTTCAAACAGTTGTGAATAAAGCAAAGTACATTTTCTTCACCAGTTACAGTATAATCTGTAATGATTAGTTTTCTCTATGCAAACTAGAGAAACAAAAAAATAAGACAAAGAAAATGCAAACAAATCTCTAAATTCTCCAGCACCACCCATTTCACAGGCAGTAGAGTGGTAAATCCATATCCTACCTGGATTAATTATTTCCTGTTTGAACCTAGGCTAAACTCCCTAATCTTCTAATGTTTGAGGCCTATAAAGTGAGGATAAAAAATTCACAGCTTCCACTTCATTAGATTATTGAGTGCATTAAGTGAGTTCATATTTGTAAAGTACCTAGAACATGTCTAACGTATCATAAAAGATGTTGGCTTTTTACCTTTATTTCTCTGGTCTTTCATTTTTTAAATGTCATTGCATCTATGCTAGAGGTGACTAATTCTATAGGTATCCATTCTTTCCCCTGCCAAATGCTAGATGAAACACAAAATTACACTGATGATTTAGTCCTAAGTAATATTTATGATCTTTCTCTTTGGACACCTCCCTTGAAGTATTCTTTTAACAGTATACATATCTTGGACCATGTATACCTTCCTTAAAACCTTAAAGAGGATTTGGGACAACATCTGAGTTGCATAATAGCCCTGTCCTGTCTGTTACCATGGGGCTTTCTTTCTGTGAGGACCCAGGTTTGTTGTGAGTCAGAGCCTCACCTGCTCTGCCCAAGAAGGTGCTGAGACAGAGCTGTGTGATAAGCGCAGGAAGAACAAGTGGGCTGTGCTATGCTTCATCCTCACTCAACCTGTGCCTCTGAGGTAGGCCTGCCTTAGTCCCGTCCTTCTCATGAGTGAGTTGGTAGTGTCTATCATTTTGGGGTTCAGGTGTGGGGCCATTTTACTCACAGTAAGCAGGTATTTTGGCTTCCATCTTTACCCTAGCATTTGCTTACTTTGTCAAGATTCAGGGAGAGGGGAAGTGCTATTTATTGAGTAGCCCCTGGGAGACCCAACAAAAGATATTTTTTTGCATGTCTGTAAAATACAACTTGCCCCTGACTTTTTCTCAATGTTTGTCATGTACTTCTGACTTATGTTATAATCACTATGACTTTTCTCCTCTTCTTTTTCCCAAGTCTTTGATGATAGCAAGTTCTTTTCCATTCCTGGCTTCTGCATCTGCTATTCTTCCATCTTTCCATTCTTTATATAGATTTTCATTCTTTAGGTTTCATTGTAAATATGACATACATCTTGAGACAAATGTTAAGTAAGGCCCCTATTAATCTCTCTCATAGCATCTCATCATTTTGTCTCACTTACTTTTTGGAACCATTTGCTGCCTGTCTCTATCAATAGACTTCAAGCTCTATGGAAGCAAAGATGCTGTTGGCTGGCTTGACCATTGATTTTTCTGGCACCAGGCACAGTGCTTGTCATGTAAAGTAGTCAATACAAAGTTGTTGCATCTGTGAATAAAATGTATCTGAACTGAACCGAACATCCATGAACTCATTGTGAACTTTATGCAGAGAAGGCACTTTGCTAAATTAGTTATGTGTCCTTGGCCTTCGAGACGCTGTTTTCCAACCTAGTAGTAGCAGCTCAGTGGAAAACCAACAGATTGCCATCTTCTCACTCTGCTAGCTTTGTGCATCTCCATGCCCCGTCTGACAAATAACAACTAGCAAAGGGATGATCAATTCAAAACTCCTTTCAACGAAGGAGCAAGTTAATCCAAAAATACCTCAAAAGAAAAAGTATATGCTGGATTTTCTAACCACATGTAAATTACATACAGTGTATGGAAAAACCCTCATGCCATTGTATTAATTTGTTCTGTGTATCTGGTCTTTCTGATAATAAAAACTCTGGGAGGCAAAAATCTGAACTTTAGCTTTGTATTCCTTGAAATCCCTAGAACTAGTTGGATACTTTATAGGTATTCCATAAATGCATAATGACTTAACTGTTATTACATGGATAAATTATATTAGATATTAGATATAAGTAAAGTAAAACATGTGTGTTCTACTATTATGGACTCAATTGCAAAAGAAGAAGAGTAGAGAGTCTCACATTTCTAAATTCTGGGACAAAACTCAATCACTTCCCAAATCCCCATGCAAAAAGAAACTGAAAATTGCCTCAAAAAATAACTTGTATCCCATAGAGTTACTCATTAGTATAGAGGGACCTAATTTCTCGGAACCCAGAAAGTCACTTTTCCCTTTACACAATAATAATACAACAATGTTCATGATATTAATGAGGAATAATTATTTTTGGTGGAAGTATGCTACCATATTTGGTAGAAATGGGTGTCCTACATCAGGCATTCAGTAGTGTAGTAAGAAATCCTAGAATATGATTCTTTGCTTCTAAAAATGAGGGAAATTTTTATATTCAATGGAATTAATTAACAGCAATTCAAATCTCAGGTTATTGTGACATATTTTAGTAAATTAGTAGTTATTATTTCCTGTCCATTACTTATAATCATTAGTAATTGGGACAGAGTTGGGTTTTTTAAATGAAATTATATTAAGCTTATAAATAATATTGCTACAAAAATAACGCAATTTTTATGACTAAATCAAGTAATGAGATAGATTTTTTTTTAACTGGCATGTTTCTTGGGTGGATGGCTCTATGGATAGATACACAAATGCATAAACTGGTGGATACACAGATAAATATATAAACAAGCATTTAGAATATCCTCACCTGCTTGGAAGAAAATTAGAGTTTTTCAGTTTTCTTTGACTTGAACATATACTTTGGGTTTCTTTTAACAATCATTAATTGCTCATTATCCCAGGCATCATGCCACATGGGATATAAACATGAGTAAGATTTGTGGAGACCAGGAGCCCCAATTCTAGTAGAATGGAAATCACATTTACAGGTACTCAGCCTTCAGCCTGATTTTGATTCTATGCGTTCTTCGTAGACAAACAAATATTAACAATTTCCAACAAGATGTTAATAAAGGGTACGAGGAAAACTCCAAGCTGCCTACAGGATACCAGCACCTTACTTGCTGCTATTTATATTTGCTGTTCCCTGAGGTAAGGGCCAAAACATCAGCTAAATAAAACATTTCTTAACTTCCTAAAGGATCTGCTATGGAGTCAGCTCTAATCAACACTTAATAGTAATACAATATCATCAAGTACTACTGGTTAATTTTTATAAACGATTAACTAAATGGCACTCTCCCCTGTCTCCAGCTATTGTAGGTCATGACTCTCACTGATTCCAGATCAATGGCTGCTTAAACAGTCAACTCTGTCTCTCTGCATTGCTTCAGTTCAGATCTTCACTTAGAAGCTTATCGGTGGCTCAAATAATAGCTTGGATTTATGTGTACATGTGTGTGTTCAGAATGATTAAACAGTTCTTGCTTACTACTCAGAATTCATGATCACATCCCTCCATAGAAACCAATGTTCAATTTGGCGGGGTTGGCAAAGATGTCAGTGATACTGTTTGTTCCAACTGCCCTTAACAGTCAGTGGTCATGTGACAGCATCCTGGCCAATGAGAAGTAGGAGCCTGCTTAGATTTTGTAAAGGGTGCGCTGTCTCTCCACAGTTTTTGCCCTTTCCTCCCGCCTAGACGGTGGAAGGAAGAGTACAGAAGCTCTCTGGGGCCTGTGAGGATGAAAAACAAAGCAGTTGGAAGAATGAGGCTTGGGTCAGAGGTCCAAGTCCTCGCTGGCCAGCAACTACTTTAGACAAATGGATTAGGTTCAGCTCATAAAAATGACCTTGGCATAGGATGAGAAATGGTTATTGAAAACTGTACAAACACAGTGGAGGTGAAAATGGGGGAAAATACCCTAAAGCTTTTTAGACCTCCAGTGTCCACAGCTCAGCCAGAGACTGGACATGAAGCATCAAGAAAATGTATGAGTTTGAGAGAGTGGTTGAAGCACACTCTCTCAGGCTAAGATTAATTTAGGGACCGGGGAAGTCTACATACTAGCTGACGGAACACGATGTTAAGATGAGAGGAGTGACTGAAAGCCAGCACTAATGAAATGTGCTATATAATTTTATAGGAATCTATATTCCTGGTCTTTCCATCTCCAATTTTCTCTCAGAGAAGATTTATTATAGAGAAATATTTTCTGATCTCCTTCCAGACTTGTTACAGTTTTGAATTCCCCCCTGGACAGTAGTAAAACCTCAGAGTGCTTTGCAGGTGCTAAATGCAAAGAGTTGGGAACAACCATAAGAGAAGCATAATCATCAGCATGATAGGCTCTGATGCAGGATTCTGGGTGTTATGAGATAAAAGACTGTTATTACTTATGAATCTGAGAATGGCTAGTCTCTTCAAATATTAAATGGATCATGGCATGTTCTGGTCACCTACGCTTTGATCTTGTCATTGAGCAGCGAAGATGGAGCTTTGGCTTAATCTAATCAGCTGAAATTCAAAGATGTCAGGACTCTTCTGTTCTAGCTGTTATTGTACTATGCAATAATTAATAGCTAGCTCATATTGATCCCTTACTAGGTATCAGAGAGTGTGCAATGCACTCTCTACAGTGGAATGTATTTAATTCTCCCAACTTCAATACCAGGTGTCATTACTCTCTTCATTTCTCAGACAAGCAGAATCTTATGTCACAAAAGATAGGTTCCTTCACCTCCCTAAGGCTCAGTTTGGATGAAGCACTGAGAAATCTCAAAGAATGTTCTTGAGCCAGCATTTTTCTCACTTTAATATTTGGTAGGGAAAAAATCTGCTGGCAAATGTATAATGTGCCTTGGGCTCTGCAGTCAGTTTTTATGGGCATGTTCGAGACCTACACAAACTTGAAATTGAAAGTAGATAAAAGTCACAAACATGGTTACATTATTCTCTAAAATAGGTCATTTAAAATTCAGTTTTTGTTAGCAACTATTTTAAAAGTTTTTATCCCTTAAGTATTTATATTTTAAATATTTGTGATGTATTACTATTTAGGGTTAGATATGTACAGCCTGGATGGATATAGTATAACAATAATATTTCAAGATATTATCAATAATTTTGGTGACAATGCGGTAAAATAGTTAATAGTATAATAAATATAGGGAGGAGTACAAGGGCCATAAGCTCTTTCTTCCCTGAAAATGCCTTAAAAGCCACATAGGACTTGTGTAGGCTAATTCTAGATAATTGAATAAAAAAAAGAATAAAGTGGTATCCAAAGCATTTAAGTTAATTAAAGTTATGGCAACAAAGTGAGAGGATTAATTAGCTTATTTACTTATTAAACTTTACTGATAATTTTTACAGACCAGGCTAAACGAGACTGATACCAAGACTCTGCTCTCTTGGCAGCTGCGTGTCAGCAGACAGTTGTGCTCATGTTCAGCAAATTGAAGGTGGCAGTGCAGGTCACCAGAGGTAGGCAAAGGCAGGAGCTACACTCCCAGGGAAGAGCCTGGGGTATTTGGGCTGAGTATAATCAAAGACCCCAGAGACGGTTCCCAGAGGCAGCAAGATAGGTGGTAAATCCAGGTCCCAAGTTTACAGGTTGGGCCTGAAATAGTTAACAATTGTGATTTGGAGACTCATCATTTTAGGGCACCCCACTTTGAGAGACAATAAGAACCATGACCACTGGCAGAAGAAAATAGCTGGTCATATGATTTTGATGGAATTAGGAGCCTTACTCTTCTCTTTGAGCTGGTTATCTCAGACTTTCAAGTAAACACCAACCTACTAATCTTGCCTCATCTATGAAAGGAGAGGGGAAAACTGGAAAGTGGGTTTGAAAACAGCAGTTTCTTTAATTTGTGATTAGGGTAAGCTCAGGTGACAGCAGGAATCTTGCATCTAAAAACAATAAACGCGATGGGGTTTAAAGAAAATAAAAAGACAGTTCTTGTGTGGGGTAGGATTGGTATCCGTCTCCTTTTATTTTCTAAATGTTGTCTTTAAGATGCATTGCCCTACCTGACTTTAGACCAATTTCATCTGCTTTGTCCAAGCACAGATATAATAACCAATGGGAAGACATCATGATCGATAATGACTTTCTGGAGAAGAGCCGTGTCGATTTTAAATGTACCAAAATTGATTTGGGGTTTAATAGGGCTGAACAATAAAGAAAATGCAGAGACACATTTTAATTTGTGCCTCCTTTCTTACAGGTACTGTGCTGAGTTTTTTTATTTACTTCTCAGTGAATCCTACACAACCCACTTGCCAAGAAATTGAGGCTGAACAGGCAGAAGTGATGTAAAAGAACTGAAAGCTACAAACCTTTCCGCAATGTGTCAGGGAGTTGCAAGAAGGGAAAATGACGCACAGAAAGCAAAGGCCCTAGACAGCTAAGGAACATTGGAAAATCATGGAAGCAGAGACTCAGACAACAGGATCTGTGACTCTGGTAGGAAACTTTGTGGAACCCAAATGAAAGCCCAACATTCCTTAAATGATGGTACCACTGATACAGAATAGCAGTTGCGTCTATACTGCTGAGTTGAAATTTTGGTTTTGCCACACACGAAATACGTGCCCCTGATCATTGAACTTAATCCTGTTTCCTCATCTACAAAACGAGACTAGGATGTACTGCATAGAATCCATGAAAATGTAAAGACAAAATGCATATATATAAAGCACTAAGCATAGTACTATGCCTACTGTCATCATGTGCAGAATGTTATGAAAAGACAAACACATTAATTATGAGTTTGTAGCTTTCTATTGTCTCCAGAATCACCAAAGTACATTGGAGTGTCATATCGGTAATATTGTGTCCTTTAAATAATTACTCACCCTAATATATATAGCCTTTATCATGAACAGCCTTTACATGGATTTTTAAAATTTAATTTAAACAATATTTTGATGTAGGGACTATTATCCTCATTTTACAAGAGAGGAAATAAAGGTACAGTGAGTTGTAATAACTTGCTTGAGTTCACACCTATATTGTTAAAGACTAAACTGAAAGCCAGACTAGCTGGTGCTAAGTCCACACTTCTGACCATGACATTATGGTGCCTTTGTAAGGAATAATGTGAGATGGGCACAGAATGGTGGCAATTGTGACTGCAGCTGCCCTTAACATTTTTAGCTCTTACAGAGCTTCTAAGACGGTCCAACTACACTGGCTGCTAAAGGACCACTGGCAGGTGCATTCTATCGGAGCAAGATGAGGAGGACCATAGGGCCAACTGTGCAGATCCCCATCTGCACCAGGACAAGCAGGGGTGGTCTGCAGCTGTAGGCAGTGTTGCAGGGGAGCACAGAACATGGGTGAAAGACCCCTGATCAAAGTCAGGACCCCATCTTTATGATCCTGAAACATGATGCCATCAATTTACCTGGAATTGTCCAATTCAAAATCTATGACACATTAAATACTTTGCTTTCTACTCACTTGATTCTATTTTATTCCATTCCATTCCATTCCATTTCCTCCAAGTCCATTCCATTCCATTCTACATTCCATCCATTTCTATTCTTCCATTCGACCCCACTCCATTCTCTATCAGTATATTTCATTTCAGTGTATTGATTAGTTATCCTCTGTTAGTCTGAAAAAGCAGTTGCTGATACAACAATGAAAATAAATGTTTTGCTATTTGAAAGCTCTCAGGCTGACCAAGCATCTTTATTCAATAAATAGGTTTATAACATCAAAAACCAATTCAGTAATTTACAACATATTTCAATGTGTGAAACAAAATGCATTACATAATAATTTCAAAATTCTTGGCTCTAAGATCAAATTTGGGCATAGCATTCTTCCTGTTACTATACAAGTAACTACTCAGATTTCATTCTTGGGGACTTCATCTGTAATGGTAAAATAAGAAATTTATAAGGTATATTTCCAATGAACCATGGAAACTAGAGAGGAATGTTTTTCCATGCAAGGGAAACTTCTAGTTAACACATTGTTGACTGGTTATGAAAAAACTCATGTTTTCAAACCCAGATGTTGTTGACCAATAACAAGTTAACTCATGCTTGCACTTGCATGAGCTTTTGCTATAAAATTGCTGATCAACACTGTGCTAATGAACAGAAGGACATAGTTTGGTACACGAGTTAACTCGTGTTTGCACTTATGTTAGTTTTTGTATAAAATTGTTGGTCAATAATGTGTTAAGATTCAGGGTCTACAATATGAAATCAGAAAGTGCTTCCCTCTGAAGGTGCTGAACCATCACTGCTAGATTTGTTTTTTAAACGAATGTTTTTCTATAACTTTTCCAACCTCTTTCTGCAAAGTACCATAAACTGCACTAGCTATAACAAACATCATCATTTTATTTGTGAGCATTCTAGATTCTATTTTTATGAAGCATCCTGTTGAATTTCTGCAGCGATCTGAGAAACCCCCTGGTTTCATTAACTCTACATTAAAAAAAAAAAAAAAAAAAAAACATACTTCCATATGAATTGACTATGGAAACAAAATGTATGCAATATTTTACAATGTTACTTTGAGTGGTGCATACCAATCTTTAGGTTCCTCACTCATTGACCACACATTATTTTTCCTTCTGTTCTATAGTTTTTCAAAGATGGGTCTGCATATTATCTAAATTAGCAGTCCCTGGGGTGTTTCTCAAATATCTATTCCTGGATGCTACTCCTTTGCTAAAAACTTTAATCTTTGCAGCCAGTACAACGAAGTCTCCAGATAACCTCCCTCACTGAATCTTACCCTCTTT
The DNA here is from genome assembly GCA_004026585.1 of Noctilio leporinus. Classification (NCBI taxonomy): domain Eukaryota; kingdom Metazoa; phylum Chordata; class Mammalia; order Chiroptera; family Noctilionidae; genus Noctilio; species Noctilio leporinus. The sequence continues at coordinate 582,574 of PVIW01000030.1, forward strand.
TCCTTTGCAGTCCATGGGAATAATGATGAGGTCCAGCGCCATGGGCTTCCCATCTGCCTGATAGAGGTTCTCGGGCACTTTCACCTAATTAAGCTCTCACACCAATCAGGCTCTGTGAGAGCAGGAAAGGCTCAGGTGAGAAGGTTTCCTTAGCTTATGAATACTTCATTTCACTTTGAAAAAGTCAGGAGGAGATGACCCACCGACCCCACAGACCCCAGTGCTAACTCCCATGTGTTCCTGCTCAGTCTGAGTATTTGAGATTTTGCAAGGTAGGCAATATAATTGAAAATTAACATGTTATACAGATTCAGACACCAGAATGGGAACTTGTCACTTCATGTTTTATATATTTGCTAATTCTCTCTTCTTACTGTTGTTTTACTTTTCCTTTGAAGTTTCATTTCCACAGATAACAAGTAACTAAGAGATGAAAAAAAGGAACATTATGCACTTACTATGTTTACATACATGACTTCACTTTTTCTGCCCAGCACTCTGAGAATCAGATACTATTATCTTATGTTAAAAATAAAGCAAACAGTCCTGGCTGGCATGGCTCAGTGGATTGAGCACCAACCTGTGAACCGAAACATTATTGGTTTAGCTCCCAGTCAGGGTACAGGCCTGGGTTTTGGGCCAGATCTCCAGCTAGGGGCACATGAGAGGCAACTACACATTGATGATTGTCTCCCTCTCTTTCTCCCCCTCTTCCCCTTTCTCTAAAAATAAATAAGTAAACATTAAAAAGATAAAACAGAACAAAAAGAGGATAAATAGTACATTCAAATATAATAATCAGCCCCAGATGTTGGGCCCTCTTATACCCAAGGCAAAAATCTATGTGTTTTTTATTTTTCCTGATACACCATGTTACTTTCATTCCTTCCCCTAAAATATTTACCACTTAAAGAAAGCTGCTGTGAAATTCCACTGAAGCCACATGTAATGAGAGTCTCTTCAAAGCCGCACACGTTTCATTTCCTCAGGGTCACACAGAATAGTCTTTCAATGGCGAGTGGGGTTTGTTCTATGCACCACTAAATAAAGATTAAATTGGCATAGATAATTCAGGCAATCTTTTTTTAAAGGTTTTATTTATTTTCAGAGAGGGGAAGGGCAGGAGAAAGAAAGGGAGAGAAACATCAATGTGAGAGACCAATCTATTGTTTGCCTCTCGTGCACATCCGGACCAGGAATCAAACCCACAACCCAGGCATGTGCCCTGACTGGGAATTGAACCTTCACTTTGCAAGATGATGCCCAAATAACTGAGACACACTGATCAGGGCAATGAAGAGAATCTTCTCCGGCCCGTGTAAAAACAATTTAAAACTTCTGTTGTGATTTTCAGACTTGAATCTTGTATATCAAAATGCCCTGGACAGCACACTATTGAAGTGCTTAAATCTGATGGCTAATAGCTTATGGATAATTGTGGTGATGCAGAGCAGTGCCATACCACATCACTGTGCACCACCACATGTTGCTGATGCATTCACATTTATGACGCCAAAGGAAAAGCACGATGCTCTTAAACATTTATGTACTGACACACAGAAGTTTATCAATGTGTGTGTGTTAGATACAGCTCTTGGCACTTTCCAGAAACAAACAAAAAATTATCTGTCCTGAATTGAAGAGTGTTCGCTAAAAATACATGTCTATCCATCTTTTCCAATGTAATGAAGTTATGATAAGGTCATATTGGGTTAGAGGGGCCCTAAATCTAATATAAGTGGAGTCCTTATAGGAAGAGGGAAATTTAGAAACAGATACATAGAAAAGATGGCCATGAGAAGACAGAGGCAGAGATTCACGTGATGTATTTACAAGCCAAAAAACACCAAGGTTTGCCAGCAACCATTACAAACTAGAAGAAGCAAGAAAGGATTTTTCTCTAGAGTCTTTAGATATAGCACAGGCCTGCTAGCACCTTGATTTTGGACCTTTTAGGTGAAGGAAATGTAAGACAATAAATTTCTGTTGTTTTAAGCCACCTAGTTTGTGGTACTTTGTTATAGCAGTTCTAGGAATTTAATACATCATCTATAACTACCCACCAATGACTGGAACCTGCCATGCTCAGTGTTGAGAATATAAACAGTGGACATATAAGCCTCGTTTCTGAAACCCACATCCATACGAGTAGGTATAGGAGGGAAGGCAAAAACACATCTATTTCTTTTTAGTTCTAGCCTATGACTTCTCTTCTAAAGAGACACAGATTATATTTCTTCTCCTCCTCTTCCTTGTTTTTCTTTGGTTCCCTAACTGTAGCTTATACAGTTATATTCCTAACATTTCATTCTCTCCCTAGTATTTGATGGCTGGCCTGTGTTTTCCCAGCAATATAATGGAAGGGGACATGGAGCACATATTAGATGCTGGTTTTTCCAAGCCTCACGTTACAGCACCTGAACTTCGTGCAACCTCAAGCTTCTGTATGTCCAGTATGTGCTCTGTATAGATGTAGAGACTATAGACACACAATGCCTATGAGAAAACAAGGAGATCTCAAAATTCATCTAGTGTGTAAAACAGCATTTATACGGCCACCCATGGAATTGTAAGGATTCTTCTGATTCTTAATATTGGTGTCCTTGATATTGTAAATTAAGAAAAAAATTTTCATGGTGCCTAATGTCCCATGACTTTGTTTACAGAACTTGGGAAGACACTGACACATTCATGTTATGGTTGAGCTAACAGTCATTTCAGACACTGTTCAAGCCACTATTCCATATGCTGTATAAGAATCCTGTTGGCCATTTTGCCCAACTGCATATGATAAAACTCAGGTGCACAAAGTTTCAATAAGTTGCATATAGCTACAGATTATTATAATGAACGGAGATACTGGGGCTTGAACTTAATTAAGACATCAGCTTTAAAAATATAAACTCTCTTTTCAGTAAACCATATGACCTTTCTTTTCATGCAATTCCCAGGCATTTGTAATCCTGGGAGGGATTTTTGTTTCCTTTACAGACAGACACATAGCCAAATAATTAAGCAGTCATATACAGTGTAAAATTACACTGTCACATGGCAAGCTTTAATAACAAAAATAGACCACCTCACACATACACAGCAATTCAGCAGCAGTTTTTCAACAATGAGCCAAAACGGAAACTGTGAGCCTTGGTACTTCCACATCAGGACTCACATCAGGTGAGTATGAGCAAGAGCTAAGGGCACTCTGCTCTCTCACCACAGGTGGTCAGAAGTCGAGTTTATGGAAAGAAGCCATATCACACACCGGAGGCTCCTTGGGAAATTAAGTTCCTTCTGATGTAAATGAAGCATTCAACATCAAAAGAGAAGCTTGGAAAAAAAAAAAAAAAAGAGAAGCTTGGAACAGACTAAATTTTGTTGACATGATGAAGCCAATTTAACAACACCAAAAGGTATCAGATTATACCAAAAGGAAGAATCACAAGTAGAAGAGATGTATTTTTGACTAGCAGCAATGAATTGGCTTTTGGATTGGTAATTTAAGTAGTAAGAAAGAATGAATAATGAATCAAATGAATACATTAGGAAAAAATGATTTAATTTCATGTTGAAATGACAAAAAACACCAATATGTATGAAAATCACAAAATTAATATACTACTAAAATGAGAACATCAATGATCATTTGATGAATAAACATTGCCAATTTAACAATGATTTAAGACAATGCACAACAAAATTTAAAATATCACAAAATCTTACAACTTATGAAAAAAGTCAGTGGACATTTTCCTGTATCTGAAAACAATCCTTAAAAAGTTGTATAACATTGCAAATAATGTTTTGAAGTAAAAGGATTTTTTCCTAGTTATAATTTTAAAATATATTTCTGTTGACTCTGCTTTAAGCCTGAATTTTTTCTATGTTCTATAAAAATATTGTCAAATCATCAAATGCTTTACAAGCAAAAATATGAAAAAATATTATACAGGTGTACAAAACAATTAACCTATCTTAAATATGTCACTTTATATTTTTGTGTTATATAATTGGTCTACTTTCACAAATTTCTAACATTGAAATTTATAATTTCTCAACCTAAATAAATATTCACTTTACACTTAGCTTTTATTTATTAATAAGAGCTTACATAAAAGATTAATTATGTAATATTTTTCTAAAAGGAAGACCCAGACCCCACAAATCTGTACAACAATAAGATTAAATGATTTAAGTAAACTCCAAAGCCAATTCAATAATAGAGACATAGTACAGTCTATGGAAGTTGATTTGTAAGAACTAACGTGTCAGCTTTGACATTTGAAGAGGGTATCACTGGATAGAGTCAGCTTGTGAGCAGTACATTCAAACACACATGGAACACTTTTAAGACATCTTCACTTTATACTGCTGTTTAATAAGTTACCAGAAACTTAGCAGCATAAAGCAACATCCCTTTATTATTTCACATTTCTGTATTCAGATTTGACTGGGTTCTCCTGAAAAATTTTACAAGGCTGAAATCCAAGTACCAATCCAAGTACCAAATATTAGCTGCCTTGGCTCTTATTTGCAAGTTTTAGGAACTTATCCACATCCAAGTTCATTTGGGTTGCTGGCAGAATCCAGTCCCTTGTGGTTATAGGTGCAAGGTTCCTATTTCTTTGCTGGCTTTCAGTTTTTCTTTGGCTGCACTCTTCTCTTAGGTGCTGTCCTGCATTCCTTCTTACAAGGTTTCTCCATTTTTGAAACATCAACAGTACATTGATTCATTTCTATACTTGGATTCTGTTTGGCTTATTTTTCTACCAGCACTTGGAAAAAGCTTTCTACTTCCAAGGGATTGTGAGATTAGATTAGGCCCACACAGATAGTCTTTCTACCTCAAGATCCACTCTGACAAGTAATGTGATAAAATTACAGGAAAGACACATCATTGTATTCCAAGATTCCATCCATATTCAAAGAGGAGGGGATTATACAAGGGTGAAAGATCACTGATGGTTGTCCTACCACAGACTTCTATTGGGATTATATAATTTCATATTGCACATATCGTCTTCATCAAGGGAAAGCTAAGTGAACTCTTTCCCAGGGAGTTTGAACCCTGGTCCCAATAAAACTAAGGGGATAAGACAAAGAGGGATATAATTCAATAGAGGGAAGACAAGAAGAAATAGGACAAACTTGCCTTGCCCCCAAATACTGAATACATTATTTTTCTTCTCTTATCTGCTAACATATGATTTTTAAAAGATATGAACCATTCTAAAATGTTTTTCTTTTTCTTTTTTTTTTTAAGATTTTTACTCACTATTTTTAGAGAGAAGGGCAAGGAGGGAGGGAGGAAGAAAGGGAAAGAAACACTGATGTATGGTTGCCTTTTACCTGCCTCCAGCTGGGGACCTGGCTAGAGGCCTGTCTTGCAACTTGGTTATGTGCCCAGACTGGGAATTGAACCAGTGACACTTGGGTTTGCAGGATGGTGCCTATCTACTGAGCCACACTAGCCAGGGTGCTATTTTTCTTAAAAGTTATTTTGCATCTCCTAATTGGTATGTTATTTCATTAGACTGTGGTACCAAAACTGAAGTTTCAAATCATTCTTTAGCCTTCCTCTCTGTTAAATTGTTTATGCTGTGGAATGTCTGAGTCTATAATTAAGTTATTGTCTCAAACAAATTAGCTAATCCATGCATATGTTAACGTATCATTATAAATATGGAAACTGTAGACATGTGCCATAGAATATCAAGAGGGATAGTGCTGCACAGCTATGGACTTGCTTTTCTGTTAACTGGCCTCAGTTCTGGGGGTGGGAAAAGGTAGAGAAATTAACTCCAAGAAAAAAGCAAATGTACCTTTACCTGAAATAAGGGGAAGATGTGGTAGTTGGAAATATTTCTGAGCAAATATTTACTTTGGTACTCTTTTCTTTTTCACTATGGGAAAGATTAACCATAAGCACAAATGTAGCCATATATATGTGTGCGTGTGTATATGTATTATATATATACATATATAAGTACATATATGTGTGTATATATTATATATACATATGTAAATATATATGTGTGTATATATATATTTATGAGGAGTAAAATAAAAATTAATTTTACTCCTCATAAAAGTCAAATGACATTATATTATTATTACCTCTCTATTTTTTATGAGAAACTGAAGCAGAGAGAGCTTAAGTGACTTCCTCAGCTAGCAGTTCAGGATGGATTTAAGCATGGGGCAATTGGGAAGAAAGTCCCAAATTAACTGGACTACAGGACATCAGGATTCCAGTGAGACATTACCAACTGGGGCAACGTCCCCCAGGAGCTCTCTTTGCTCATCTGTTAAATCTGGGAGCTAAGCCTGATGACCTCAAAGATGCCCCCCTCTCCAATTGCTACCAGTCTGTGAGACCCTATAATGCAAGCCTATTTGGCCAGAACTATGTCAACAAAGACTGACTGACCACATATCCGATGATGGTCAACTATAGCAGTCCAGTGCCTAATGACAGCCACCCGTATTCACTGATTTGTATTCTTGTTCTCATGCCTGTACTCCCTTAAACTTGTCTGCTACAAGAAAATTCTGCAGGGAAGAGATACTGCTCACAAAATGTTCTTGCAAATTTCTCCATGAGTTTTCATCACAAGTGCTTGTCACAGCCCATCTCAGACATGGTTGGGGAGAATACACTCTCAAGTTTCGCCTGCTGGCATAGCCAATGGGAGGAAGGAGTTAATTGCTGGCCTGATGACCGTGAAGATTCAATTTAAACTAAGTGCCAGAAAACTTAATCAGCATAAGTGGTTTAATTAAATTAATAATAAACTCTGGAGGCAGTAGCTGATTTCCTCACCTAAGGTGACTGCTGTAACCTCATGCTCACAACAAATTAGAAGATTCTGGGGAATGAAAATAAGCTAAATTCCGTGCCCCAACCTCACTGAAACTTCCTCCTCACTAGTTTATCTGTCTCTAGCCTCTTTCTTCCCTCAATAACTCATAGTCAGTGGCTGCTAAAACCATCTTTGTGTTACAGTTGCCATTCACATCACACGGTTCCTTAAAGCTCCTAAACACATCTGTCTCTGGTTGGTCACCTTGACCACTAAACCTCCGTAGCCTAGACATGATCCCAGACATATCCTTACAAATTCCAATAGAAAAGTAAAGCTATATATAGTTACCTACATGGTAGACTACCTTTGTATAATAAACAATTTCAGAAGAACTATGTTTTGCATTTATTATGGTTTTTGACATATAAATGATGCAAAAGTATACCATAAACATATTCTTTTAACTTCAAAGGAAAATACAGTTCTCAATTTTTCTGAGCCTGCCAAAGCCAGGGACCTCCCACAGCTATGTCTGGTCCTAAAGACTGTCCCCTTTGTCACCTTCCACACACAGATATGACCACACTTTAACCAGGTTCAGGGACTCACTTAGGGTTGCTCACTGCATATTCAGATAGGTTTCTAACCCAAGAGCATTCTTGGAGAACAAAACCAGAAACAAAAGGAAATCACACACACATGAGCCACTGTTTTTATCATCTATATGATATATACAAATATATGCATTTATGTAAATTGCTACATACAAAAATGCATCTTTTAATACACAAAGTTGAAAATAAATTATTTTTACCTTCACACTGAAAACACTTCATAAAGGCATGATCATATGTGGGAAACACATAAAGGCACTTAGATTATTCAAGAGGAGTATATTGAATTAGATGATAATGCTAACCAGTGTCTAATTGGAACTCTTTGGTCCTTCCAGCCTTTATTGATACATTTTCCTGTATTGAATAATTGTGATTTTGACCTGTACCAAATCCACAGCCTATCTCACATTTCCCTGCCATGAGGATGCTAGGAACTTTTCCCTGCTGAATTATTAAATGATCTTTGGAGTTGGCTGCAGTTTCTGGAAATGTGACAGTCCAATGCATCCTAACGCTGTCAAGTGTTACAAAAGCCTAAACATCCTTGACAACCTAATAAAAATTTCATTATTACTATCTCATTGGAAAGGATGCAACTCCACCAAAGGCTGTTCAGTGTGGAGCTTTTAAAGTTCTCAACTGCTCTCTTGGAGAGGGCACATGAGACTTTTTTATGGGGATTAAACAGCATACACAAAGTATCCTGGCTGGCCGGTACAGTCTGGCCTTTATACCTTTACTCCTTTCACTGGCCCTGGGATTTGTTTTCCTTTATCCCTAAGTGTCAGGCAACCTTAAAGAACAGAGGCAGAAGTGAAAAAGGAAAGAATGAAAGAAACGCTGGATTGTAAGAAAAGATACCAACTGAGTGATTCTTACTTCAGGTGCAGTTAAGATCCCCAGGAAATCAGGCAGGTTCTTTACTCAGCTGAGCCTATATGTAGCAGTGACTCAGGTCCGTCCAGTCCTATCTGTCCATTGGTTATTGTGAAGATCAAAAACAAGGAAGAGCTGTTTCCTTAAAGCCCATAAGTTACAAAATATAGGTATTCATTTTACAGCTAAGAAGTATGAAATTAGTGTGGTAAACTTGCATTAATAAATAGTGTGATTGGGAAAGATTGATTCAATTTTTAGTCCCCCAAGTTCTGTTGACTTGAAGAAAAACAGCCTTCTAATGTTATTAATTAGTGGTAACTACTTCAAGCCACAAATGTAAGATCCTAGAGTGTAGGTTCTGATAAAGTAACTCCATTTGGATGTTACTGGATGCTATAGAAATACAGGTAAATGACTAATTTGCAATGATGATGATGATGATGATGAAAGACATTGGCCATTTTCCTTTAAAAATAGCAGTTTGAGCTCTTTTGCCAATCTTGCTTTAGAGGAACTAGAGGGAGAATATGAAAATCAATCATATCAAGTGCAGACTGAAGTTTGCTACTTTCTCCTGTTGTGACAAAGCATAAGAAATCCTGATTTACAGAATAGTTCTTGGCCACACCCTTGATCGAAATAATCACAGAGTTGAAAAGTCTCTAGGACTAAAGATACTTGTGTTGCTGAAAGGGTGGAGGCTGAGGCGGATGTGCAGGACAGAGTGTTTATCTGCAAAGCGTATTTTTTTAATAGCTGGTTTTATAGGCTTCCCTCGGCAGGCTGACCTTTCTTTAGAGGCACTTATCTTTCTGTGGAGCACTATTCTCAGGTCTCCTGGGGTTCCCAAAGCTATAAAGATGCAGAGTCAGGAAATAAAGGGGACGTGGGAGCCAAATATACCAGCAGCAGAGAGTTTCCGCTCAGCTAGAAGAAACTGCAAAGGCTCCTTGTTCACATCCTCCTCGGCTGTCCTGAGGGAAGGAGCCCTCAGGGTGCTCAGCCTCCTGGGGAACAAGCACTAGGTGGCGACTGATGGGAAAAAAAAAACCAAACAAACCCATCTTTTCTCTAAAGGCAGAGAGGGCCTGGGTGGAAAAAGCCAGTTAATGCAGTAGAGTTGCACAAGTCTAGGAAACAGCACCTGAACGCCCAAAATGGGGCTTAAAAGAGTTGGAGTAACTCGTGCCGTCTGAGAGTGGTATATTGTGGGAAACTCAGGAACATTCCAGTCACCTGCAGCCGACTTCCACAGATCACCTGTCTCTCTCCAGCTATGTGTTCATCTCTGTTTTCATATCTATCAAGGGAAGGAATGATAGTGACGTTGCAGAAGTGATGAGGGGACTGAATATGGTAATGTGTGAAAAAAAGCACCTACAGTCGAAGTCGCGTGTCTTACACCCCTACAGGGGTGGCTTTCTTCCCCTGCTCTGAGTGCCAAGGAGCTGGGAGAATGGGCTGCAGGCCTTCCATGAGGCAGGTGCCCCACCAGAGACCCCTGTTCTGCTTGAGCAAGCACCTGAGTAGCTGTGTGATCTCTGTCACGGAGATTTTTCTAAGCTTCAATTGAGTCCATTGTAAAACTGGATCATAATATTTTACCATCTCGTGTGGTCATTAGGAGCATTAAAGGAGAAAATGAAAGCAATATTAGCTTTCATTTTATGTTAATATTAGCCCTGATTATCATCATTATCATCACGAATTTAAGGCAAGAGAGGCAAGCACTCTATCTTTTCCCTTTCCCTTCTTTTATAAAGACATTGGCTATCAGATTTAGGATTCACCCTAAGTCCATGGTGACTTTATCACAAGATCCTAACTGCAAAGATCTCTATTCCATGGTTAGGAAAGGGACATATCTTTTGGGGGGATCACAGTTCAACCTACTATAAGGGTCATCTGTTAAGAATATAAATTGGCATCGTACGCAATGCCAAATGGTGATGACACTCTAATGAATAGAGGGGTAAGGAGGCCTTGGCTGGTGTGGTTCAGTGGATTGAGCACCAGACTGTGAACCAAAAGGTTGCTGGTTTGAATCTCAGTCAGGAAACAAGCCTGGGTTGCAGGCCAGGTCCCCAGTTTGGAGCATGTGAGAAGCAACCAAGCAATGTTTCTCTCACACATCATTGATATTTCTTTTCCTCTCTTTCTCCATCTCTTCCCTTCTCTCTGAAAACAAACAAAGAATATGGGGTTTAGGATGAAGGGCGGACTCTTTTTGGAGAGAGCAGTCTGTAAAGGTCTTTTGAAGGCGGTTTCTAAGCCAAGAGCAAGTGACACCCTGAGGGAGCAAGATGGGCCAACCAAGAGGGACGTCGGTTTTGGTAGAAGGAGCAGCCAAAGCAAAGAGGTTGAACAGGAAAATCAAGCAGGTCAGGGTGGGAGGAAACAGAGAAGGAGCAGGTTGGACACAGGAAGACGGGAGGGAACTGTTGTGGACTGCATGTCCGTGTCCCCTCAGAGTTTATGCGTAGAAATCCTAATCCTCAAGGTATTAGGATGCAGGGCTTTTGGAAAGGAAGAGTCATGAGCATGGGGCCTTCAAAAATGGGGCTGAAATCCTTATAAGAAAAGAAACGGGACAGCCTCCCCCCATCCCTGCTGTCTGCCATGGGAGGACCCTGGGAGAACAAGGACATCTTCCACCCAGAAGACAAATTCATCAGCACCTACCATGCTGGCACCCTGATCTGAGGCCTCCAGGATGGTGAGAGAAATATCTATTCTTGAGAAGCCACCCAGTCTGTGGCATTTTGTCACAGCAATCTGAGCTAGGCCAGCACAGCAAAGGTCCTGGGGCAGGGTTGTCGGCGTGGGGTTGGGGGGTGCTCTGCATTGTACCTTTTGTTTGAGGAGAAGCCAGGCGAGGCTGAGAGAAGCACTGTCCTCTTCGCCTTTAAGGTGGACACTTGATTTTAAACCAAACCCTAAACATAGGCCGAAAGACTTCGATATTCTTTTCTTGAAAATTTAGCTCTAATAAACGTGACAAAGCTTCAAGAGCTATTCCTTGCCAATATTAGAACTGAATTCAGCTTTTCCTGCCATTTCTGTTCATCATCCTGTGCTCCAGTGAACATGTCAAGCATCTGCGTGAACAATTTCCTTCTGCCTGTGTGCCCTTCCCTTGTGCACCTCCTCCTCTGAAGAGCGTAGTCTCCTGTCTCACCTCCCAGAAAAGCCCATCCACCTTTCTGCTTGCTCCTGGGCACCTGCTGTCCTTGACAGTCACTGTCAGTTTATAATTCTGCCACCCCCACTGGACTGCACAGCCCTGTACGGCCACATCCACATCCTATTCATAACTAGCACAGGGCACATCAGGAGTCAAATAAGTGTTTTTTAAGTGTGTGAGTGAATGAATATTGGTCTCATCTGCTAGATTTTGCCAGAGTTTATTTAACCCATCCCACTACTTAATGAAAGATAGACTCTCTCTCTGGGTATTTGGTGAATTTGTAGAAGGTAACTGCCAGGTCATGTTCTAAACTTCATTAGAATCTTGCAGAGATATTGACCTATTGCCTTTGGCTTGCAAACACCTCAAGAACCAGAGGAGTGGTAGGTTCTCCCTACAATAAATTTGGAACAATAGGGGCAACATGAGCTGCATTAACCTGCGCCCCACCCCCCAATTCGCTGCAACAAATGGCCACATCTGTGATTCAGGTTGCTGCTTTCTTCCATCTCTGCTGTGTGCTGAGTTCACTGAGCCATGCTGCATTTGTCACACACCTGGGTACTGAAAAATCATTAAAGCCTGGGAACCATACCATGTAAACACACACACACACACACACACACACACACACACACGGAGAAAAAAGAGACTGCTTCCATTACTTATAGCAGCATGAGTGAACTCAACAGTGGTTGGCTTCAGCTGTACTTTCAGGACAATGGGGATTTTAGAAATATTTAATTTTTGATGCATCAAATTCTCCACACTGGACTTCCTCTAATGGAAAACTCAAAGCTGAGCATGTGTTCAAGCATTATTGTTGTGTGTGGGAACAAGAACACAGAACTGAAATGGGGGCATCCCACAAAGAAAAAAAAAGACATCTGAACCATTTTAGTTAACATGTGCTCTCACATGTTTGTGGGAATAAGAAACAGTTCAGGTGGACTTCTCTGTCATGCTTGAGAAATAGCTTCCTTCAAGGAAATACTGAGTGTCCAGTGAGCACAAGCACCTCATCAGAGAGGACTCCATGACACAGCTAAACAAAAACAGGACTGCTGTGACTCATGTCCTGGGCTGTTCTCATGGTTGTCAGAGTTCATATCTCAACTGCAGATCCAGGTCTAGTTATCGGGTCTACTGGAGGCTGGAAACACACTGGGCCAGGTGTGACTGTGGACCCAGCTGGATGCTATAAAAAAAAAATGCACGCTCAATGAACCCTGGAAACATTCGAGATCCCAAATATTGAGAGGGAAGAGTACTTTTTGGTTTATTGTGTCTCAAAGCACCATTCAAGATAAATGAATTTGGCTTGGTAAATTCATAAGGCTGACTTTTTTTTTTTTAATTTTTTTAAAAAAGATTTTATTTATTATTTTTAGAGAGAGGGGAAGGAAGAGAGGCAGAGAGGGAGAGAAACATCAATGTATGGTTGCCTTTCACCTGCTTCCAGCTACAGAGCTGGCTGGAGACCTGGCTTGCAACCTGATTATGTGCCCTGGCTGGAAATCCAACCAGCAACCTTTGGGTTTGCAGGCCGGCACCTTATCCACTATGCCACCAGTCAGGGCTTGACTGATTTTTAAAAGGGGTGAAGTATAAAATGGATTTGGAGAGTGTTATAGATTATGGGCTCCAAACTAGGAGAACCTTTAAAAAAAAAATTACAAAGATTTTGATATGATGGTGTTTTCCTCCGTAGTTCTTTCACAGGTTGATGTGTCTTATCAACAAGTATGTTAGGGTCATGGTTCATTTATACATCCGATTCAGAGACCAGGACATTTCAGCAAGGAGGAGCCATGTGTCTTGACCGTGGTCCCGCAGCCTTACTCAGAAACACTCAAGTCTTTACATGGGAATAAAAAGTCAAACCTCCTGAGATTGGTTAGCCTCCCCAGGGATGGGATGGGATGTTCTCCTTCTCCCAGGCTATTTCCAAAATAGTTTCTCATAACTACTTTTTCACACTGCAAGTTACCTGAAAATAACTCTAAAGGGCAGTTTATCGCACAGGGTCTTCTATGGAACACTAATTCCAAAATGGGTCAGTAGATATTACTTAAAACAACGCAAAAGAGTTGTCAAGGAAAATGCTGGCTTAAGCTTTGAGGAATATATTTTCTTTTAACGGCAGTACTTATTGCCACATTAAGTCCAAATGTACATTCCATTATCTACTGGAAATGGGTACATAGCAGTTCTTGAATATATTGACCATGTGACTGTTTTTATTATTTAGAAATGCTTTGTCAGCCCTGGCTGATAGCTCAGTGGATAGGTGCGAGCCTGTGAATCCAAAGGCTGCTGGTTCAATTCCCAGTCAGGGCTCATAACCAGGTTGCTAGCCAGGTCTCCAGCCAGCCCTGTAGTTGAAGGCAGATGAAAGGTAACCATACACTGATGTTTCTTTCCCTCTCTGTCTCCCTCCCTTCCCCTGTCTCTAAACATAGTGAATAAAGTCATTTAAAAAAATGAAATATTTTGCCAATAGAAGTTTAAGTGCTCTATAGGAATAGACCTTCATAGATTAAACATACACTATAGAAAATGTACACATAGTAAATTATATGGTGACAACACCATTGTAGTAATTACCTTGGCTAGTTTCATATGTGTAGGACCACAATCACAGTATTTCACACTCATTAAGATGGTAAGAAAGCTCAGAAGAGTAAAACACAGTATTTAGAAAAAATAGAAATAACAACAAAAATTGCCACCATATATACTTAGCTTTTAATATGGTTATAAAAAATATCCTGTATGAAGATAAAATGTATGGCTCTGGTAATACGAGGTCCGTCCAGAAAAAGTCCAGCCATTGTTAATATAACAAGAACCATTTGTGTGACATCAATCTGTAAGCTGGTAACCAAGCAGAGTGGACTGGAATGTGTGCTCATGAATGACTTCACTGTCCTAGCCAGTGGGAGCAGTGGACGTCCTTGAGTGAGTGTACGCACTGTGTGGCCCTCACATTCAAAATGATTGAGCGAAGTAATGAATCTGCATCAAATTCTGTATTAACCTTGAACATTCCTCCTCAAAAACTATTCAGATGATTCAGAAGGTCGAAGCTATGGGTAACTGGTGACTGGCGGCTTCATCATGACAACACACCCACTCATGCATCATGTCTTGTGCAGAGATTTTTAGTGAAACAGCAAATCACCCAGGTGACTCAGCCCAGATTTGGTGCCCTGCAAGTACTGGCTTTTCCCTAAACTAAAATCACCTTTGAAAGAGAAGAGACTTCAGACCATTGATGAGATTCAGGAAAATGCAACAGGGCAGCTAACGGTGATTGGGAGAACTGTGTGAGGTCCCAAGGTGCCTACTCTGAAGGGGACAAAGGCATCACTGTCCTATGTCTTGTACCTCCTCAACTGATGTCTCTATTTTTTATATTACATGGCTGGATACCTTCTGGAAAGACCTTGTATTTCAATAGTAATTTTATAAAAATTTCTCCTGTTTTGGGCTCCTGGATAATCAATGTTTTACATACCTTTAAGGAAAAAAGTCAAGAAAACAATGTGTCCTGCAGTTATGAAACAGAATAGGACACTGGAAGTGAACTCAAACCCACCACTCAGATCCCAGTGTCCTCCCTGGCCCGGGGCACTGCCAGGTAGTGCTATGCGGACCTCCTTGAGATGAGGGTGTCCCAGGCATCTTCCTTCTCTTTTCCAATTTTAAGTTCAAATCCAAAGTCAAATGTTTCCCAAATGACTTAAATTGACACATTCAGGCCATCGTGAATTCAGTTTTATTTTCTCCCAGGGATGGAATGTAAACAGCATGGTATATATCGTTAACAGTACTGTACTGCATTTTTGAAAGTTGAGAAGACAGTCTTAAAAGCTCTCATCACAAGAAACAAAGAACTATGCAACGATGTGAGTGATGGATGGCAACTGAACTTATTGTGTGATCATTTTGCATTGTACACAGATGTCAAATCGGCATGTTGTACATCTTAAACCAATACAATGTTATATGTCAGGCAAACCTCAATAGAACTGGATGGGGGGAAATAAGGTTCCCAGAAAAGAGTAGGGATTCTTTATTTTTTTTTTTTTTTGAGATTTTATTTCATTATTTTTAGAAAGAGGGGAAGGGAGAGAGGCAGAGAGGGAGAGAAACATCAATTGTATGGTTGCGTTTCACATGCCTCCAGCCACAGACCTGACTGGAGACCTGGTATGCAACCTGATTATGTGCCCTGGCTGGGGAATCGAACCTGCGACCTTTGGGCTACGCAGTCCCTTGCCTTTATCCACTGTGCTACCAGCCAGGGCTAGCGTAGGGATTCTTTTACCAGAAGTGGTCAGGGGCTGGACCAGCAATGGAGAAATGCACATGGGACTTAGAGTGAGCGCAGCCCGCCTTGGCTGGTGTGGCTCAGTGGATTGAGCCTCAACCTGTGAACCGAAGGGTCACCGGTTCTACCCTCAGTCAGGTCACATGCCTGGGTTGTGGGCCAGATCCCCTGCTAGAGGTGTACAGGAGGTAATCGATCTGTGTTTTTCTCCCTCTTTTTCTCCCTCCCTTCCATTCTCGCTAAAAATAAATCAATAAAATCATAAAAAAGAAAAAAAGAATGAGGGGAGAGGGCAACGAGTGCTAGGAGTATGAATAGAAAGGTGTTTCTGATACTTTCAGATTTTAAAAGGCAGCAAGAGAGGGGCCAGCCATGCCTGTGGCCAGCAACCTCCCATCAAACAGGTTTACTGCATCCAGGGGCTGCACTACAAGTGAGCTTCACTTTGGACATGTGCAGACAGTGCCCCTATTACCTTAAAAAAAGAGCAGTTTGCATTTTCCAGAATTTAAATTTAAATGAGCAATACAAACCATACATTATTAGATTGATTTGAAAGCACTGCCTTATTATGAGGCATTAAAAAGAAATATCTAAGCCCTGGCTGGTGGCACAGTGGATAGGGCGCCAGCCTGCGAACCCGAAGGTCGCTGGTTTGATTCCCCAGCTAGGGCACATAATCAGGTTGCAAGCCAGGTCTCCAGATAGTCTGTAGCTGGAGGCAGGTGAAAGGCAACCACACACTAATGTTTCTTCTCCCTCTCTGCCTCTCTCCCTTCCCCTCTCTAAAAATAATAAATAAAATCTTAAAAAAAAAAAGAAATATTTAGGTACAAAGGCCAAGTACCTCAATACCATCTATTTAGATACTATGATCAAAAGTAAAAACTATGCTCCCCCTGCTGTTTAGAGCCATGCCTCTGTAATAAATTAATTGGAACATGAAACAAATATTACATAGATCGTGCCTTGCTGGACAGCATAATGTTAAGACAGAAGTCATCAAAAAGGCAGATTGTGAGTGGTGTGAACAGCTCATGGTTGGCCATTTGTTCATTGATGGTGTGATTTAACCTGAGCTTTTGTGACTCTGTACAATGTATTTCACTAAGTCAATAAAATTATTGTGCACCCACAGGCATAAGAGGGTCTTTATGCATTTTTAACTAGTGAATGAGAACATGGGTTTTGGTATCAGGAGGAACTTAATTTACATATAAGCTCTGTCATCTGCTTTGAGCAAGACAATAGCATTTTCTAAGTCTCTGTTCTCTCATCTGTAAAAAGTGAGGTAATAAAAGCTACTTAACAGGTCTATTTATGGCTAAATGCGATGAATATAAAAGCTCAAGAACAGTATGTAAGACATAACCATCAGTAAATAATTGGTGAAAAATAACAACAATCACTTCCTTTTAAGATTGATAAAAGGGAACTCAAAGTTCATCCACTACAAATCTTTCACAATTTGAGTGAGGACCTTGAGTTGCTTAGCTCTAAACAGTTTTTAAAATTTTATTTGACAATGTATCATAGACCCACCCTTTGTCAAGCTCTGTGGTGGGCAATAGCAAGTCAAAGTCTTTACGTTCTCCATGAATATATACAACTACTTATTCAAAACAAGGTATATTCAGGAAAGAACCTGTGACACATGACACATCCTGTGACACAGGGGAGGTCTCAGCAAGGTTGATGGGAAGACAGAAGAAACAATGACTCGGCCATGAAAAGATGGTGACTTATTGGGTCTTGAAGGAAGAGAAGGACCATGTGGACCATATCCTTCTAGGTAGGAAGAGAGAGTACAAACATTATCTTACAAGTAAGAAAACCAAGAGGGTATTGTGCTAAGTGAAATAAGTCATACAGAGACATACAAATGCCAGATGGTTTCACTTATATGTAGATTCTAAAATGCAAAACAGACAAAAAAGAAAGACATTCCTAAGAACATGTTGATAGCTGCCAAATGGGAGAGAGATTGGAGGTAGTGAATGAAAAAGGGAAAAATATTTTAGCATGTACAAATTGGTAGTTACAGAATAGTCAATGGGGGTGTTGCGTATAGCACAGAGAATATCATACATAATATTGTAATAACCATGTATGGTGCCAGATGGGTACTAAACTTAACAAGGCGATCATGTTCTAAGTTATATAAATGTCGTTGTACACAATGCTGTACACATGAAACTAATGTAATATTGTGTCAACTGTAATGAAAAAATAACCAATATATTTAAAAGTAGTTCTGCCAGCACCTAAAATAAGAAAACCAAGAACTTGATGCAATATATCAACTGTTCATAGTTCCATCACAGATGAGGGGCAGAGCTGGAAGAAGCAGGTCCTATCAGCCCTATCTACTTATACTTCCCTTCTTTGCATTCCACTCTATCCCTCATTGTTCCAAACAAATAATAGTTAAGTTTGCTGAAAGAAACAATTTCAGAATTTAGTTCATTGGAGAGAACTTTCTTACTCATTTCTTTTTTCATCATGATTTTTTTTTTCTTGATGTATGCCCTTATTTGCTCTATTTCATTTTACTTAGACTTTTCCCTTCCTCATCTGAGGACACAATTTTGAACAAATTTAATTATCTCTTTATGCACAGCAATTTGTTCCTCCCATTTCAGAAGCTAATTTATGCATATTCTAAAAATAAGCAAATAATGTAAATGCAAATAGGCTCCCAACAATACTTCATAGGGGGTTGAAATTAAAATTTGGGTCACTTGGTGTCTCCTAATGCATAGTGTCCTGACTGTAAGGCCATGTCCCATTGGGCTATTTTAACTATAAAATACACCCTGCATCTGATAATCAGATTACTGGAGCCTCATGTTTACCATAACAACTGTGATTAAAGGCCCTTACAGAAAAGAGACCATAGGTACTTGGGTAATTGAGCCTTATTAAAATTTATTTAAAGTTATTCATAAATACATAAGTGCCTATCATACAATAGATCAAAGTGCTGATAATTAAACATTCATAAGTACAGCTCACTTCACAATACTACAGATTCAAGATTAGTGAAAACCAAATAACCTGACTTCCTAGTACCAAATAACCTTAGCTATTTCTGTAATACATAGAATATGTTAATGTTAAGAAAGTTTTTTGGAGCCCAAGAAGATTTTATTTTACTTGAGGATTTTGGCAAATATAGCTTTTCATGCATGGTATGGCATCATGTAATGTTATATTATTTAATGGATCATCAAGACAACTATTTGGGGCTTACTTCACTGGTTGACTTGGTTCTAGCCCTTTGAGGAGGTTAAAATTGTGGGCATAGTTCTTTTATAATTTGCTCATAGAGGACAGCAAGCTTTAATTTCCATAACCCTCTAAGAAGGTCCAGTCAACAAGCACAGCAAGGTGGGCAGCTGTGGATTGTTTAGATTGATGCTGCCCCAATGAACAAAGAGGCCTTATTCTCATTGATACGGACAGACTAGACTACATAATCAGGAGGGCAAGATCCATGCTGCAAAAAGAAAACCAGTGAGACAATTAGAACTACATTTTGATTTGTTTATTTGTGTTGGAAACATTTTTTGCCATTAAAGTTACTGGTCTATTAAATTGCATGGTGAAAAACAATAGAACTCATTACATGGAGTGTTCTTCTTTGCCTCATCTGGTGTCTGAATTACACACTTATTAGTTATGTGCAGTGAAGCAAGTTGAGAAAATATGAATTAGTAATAAAAGAACCTTTTCCATTTGGGAAGTTTCAACATCCTGAGGACCTACTGGAAGTATGAGTGGGCGTATAAAGGGTAACATGTCTGTTTGCCACCCAACGTGGACAATGAGCACTAGAAACATATGGGCTGTTTCAGCATCCTTCCCTGGTAGGAAGGAAAGAAAGAGGGAGTGAAAAGGAGAATCCATTGGAGACTAAAAATAAAGTAGTACCACAACTTTCTTAGAAACCATTTTGACAGGAAAGTCTTGTTTAATCATTTCCTAAGACCCAAGACCAAACTAAAGATCAGGAAATGTGTTTAATCTTCCTCTACTCCTCAAATTGATCTCCAAAACAACTCACAGGGTATGCCCTTTTCATCTTGATTTTTAGACTCCGATGAAAGCCATAGTTCCACTGGTTTTCCTCATTTGGATGAGTAAGCCAGTTTGATACATGTTATGTCTTCCACCAGAAACACCAGGCCGATAACATTAAAGAAGCAAATGTTAAAGCAATTATATTATTTACTAGCACTATAAAAGAAAGGGTTATAATAGATATTAATAGAGCATTTACTACATATCAGGAATGGCATGAAGAAGTGCATGAACGTCACATCATTAATTCTTCATTTGGCCTGCCTCAGATCACTTTTTTAAATTGCAGAATCCATCCTTGTTTTTTGACCTATCACACTGACCTCCACACTGTTCATTTACGGAGAAGACTCCATCCCTTGGCTGGAGGAGTGATCGTATTGTCCAGGACTGGTTAATGAGAACTCCACGACAATAATCAGTTTAAGAGTGAACATGTAATTACAGCCTGGCCAGAATGACAGAATTGTGGAATTTTCCTGCCACAGTCCAATTTGGTGAACAGTCCTCTGGGAATCTACTGTGGACAGACATATGACTAAACAATGTCACTTTCTTTCTATCTTCCTATATACCCCTTTCTGCCTTTTTGTATAATACTAATAGCTAGCTCATTCACTATAAAAACAATAGAGTAGTCACGTTAGTATACAAAGGAAAAAATCATCTGAGGCTTTAATATACTTATTTTAAGAAGTTCCTGAACCCTGGGGCACAAGACTGTTAAAGTATTATTAGAGCATTTAGGCAATTTTAGAAGAGTCAGAAGAAAGGATTGGAGTTTAAGTGGTTATCGTTAACATTTAATTAACAGAGGTGCATAAGCCACTTGCTACTTTTATTAAAGAGCAATTACCAAGAATGAATATATATGCACCTTATAGCTAAATGGTTCCTCCACCTCTCTTCATTTAGTTTGTAGAAACCCCTTCTAACTAAAGGTGTTCATGGTTTACCTCTAGTAAACATTCTTGCTTAAATTCTTCCATGCAAATGACATGGACTATTTGGATATTTGAAAATGATTTGATGACTTTTAATATCAGAACCAAATAATAAATCACATTTTTATTACATATTAAATAGAAATAAATATTCTTCTAACCCACACAAAGAGAACATTAAAAAGAACACCATTTTGTAAATTTGTATTTTATATAAGGCCATCAATATCAACCCATGTTTAATTAGTATTGTGTTTTAAACTTTGAGAATATATGTACATCAACAAATTTCAGGTTTTCCCTCAGTATAAGAAAATGTTTTGGTCTAAAAATTATTCAGCCTCAAGATACCAGAATGAACAAAAATACTTTCACATTTATATTCCACCTCTCAACACTTGCGCAAGTACACAGAACCCAAAATATCTTTTGCAATTATCTTAATTACTGTTACCTTTGATTTATCTTACAAGGGTAATGCATTTGAAATTGTAATTTCTCATTAATGTCAGCCAGATTTTACTGGATTTTAAAAACCTTATTTCTTTTGTTGGTTGGTCTAATATTTTAAATATGTTTGATCCAATGAATAGAGATAAATGACCAGTTTCACCTCAAAGGATCAGATTTAGTAGGGTCATGATTGTTCAATGCTGACATTTATTATATTTTTAAAGAAAGATGCATTTTTCCCATATATATATAGAGGGATCAATATAGTAAACATTGATAAAAACTAAAGATGACTTCCTTCAAATTAATGTTTGGTACTTTTTACGTGTTTGATATACTTATCCAGTTAGGACAAACAGAATAATGAAGTGTGCATTAGAAAAGAATCTTAGAAATCTAATCTTTATATAAGATTTGTAACTGCTTTGCTGTGTGAATTTTGACATAGTGTTTAACCTCTGTATCTTACTCCATCCAAATTGAGGATACTCTTACATTATAGATCTCCCCATGGTTATTGTAAGAATCAACTGGGATGATAAACATAAAAGGCAATGCAAATTACAGAATGCTCAATTAAGAATGGCCTTATTCATCATTTACTATGGAGCAGAGGAAAGATAATTCTGACTCGGAGAGTGGGATAAGAAGAGAAAAACAAAGACTATTTGAAATGGGTGTTCAGAATCTGGGACAAGAAGAAACGTGGCAGGTAAGGGAAGCGCTCATGCATTTAAAGGGAGGGGACTATTTATGACCTGTTGTGATCTCACAACCTGGATGTCACCTCTTTAGTCAACAGAGGGCAACACCTAGAGCTACTGGAAGATAAAAACAGTAGTAAGAGGAGAAAAATAAAAACTAGATTAATCAAGTACCCTTCACTGAACAATTCACATATCTGAGACTATAGATATTAAGCTATGCGTTTTTTATCTAGCACCTCAATTTTGTGATCTGTGTTATTTTTATTATATTAATTTACAGATTAACAACTGAAAAGTACATTGAGGATTACCTGAATCCAAAATCATGCCTCCCCACTATATCCTACGATCGTTACACTCTTTTGCAAGTAGATTTTGGTTCATTTTACTTTCATGCCTGAAAACATGTTTACAGGGATGTTTTATGTGGCCAGTTGATGAGTGCAGAGGTGAAATGTTTTCTCCACAGTGAGAAGTAGCAGCTGACTAGAGTGAACCCACCCCAGCAGATCTATTCAGAAATAAGGGCTTGTATACACCTGCCCAGCCCTCCAGGACCTACCTCTCAAAAGACTTAATATTTGACTTAGGTGGAAAAACATACATTCTGGAGGAAGAAGGGTATATGATCCCCCTTCCCTGTACCCCTAGAATCATAGGTATTGGGAAAGTCTTCCATCTGCCCTTCTCACACTAAGGTGCCAGCTCATTCTCATGCCTGGAATTAGGGCATATTCATTAAGAGCATAACCTTTAATTCAGGCAAATGAAGAGTCATCATTTCAATGGGTTGGCCAAAAAGTTCTTTTGGTTTTTCCAAAATGGTTCTAGCAGCACTTAGCTATCTTTAGCTTCATTTGAAACAATTTCAATTGTTTTATGATAATTAACAAAACAGCATGCATTTAAAACAAAAACATCAAAAGTGGTGGATTTTTGTGTAGCCATTTCAATATTGAATATGGAAGGAAATATGTGACATTTTTGGCATATGGTTTATTATTTCAAGAAAGACCAAACAAGGCCCTGGCTGGTGGCACAGTGGGTAAGACGCCAGCCTGGGAACCCAAAGCTCGCTGGTTCAATCCCAGACAGGGCACATAACCAGGTTGCAAGCCAGGTTTCCAGCCAAGTCCATAGCTGGAGGCAGGTGGAAGGCAACCACACATTGAAGCTTCTCTCCCTACTTCCCCTCTCTCTAAAAATAGTAAGTAAAATCTTAAAAAAAAAAGACAAAGACCACAATGTAACTGAAACACCAAAAACAAACAAACAAACAAAAAACCTTGTACAGCATATGGAGAAGGTTATATGACTGATCAAACATGTCAACAAAAGTTGTTTGCAGAGTTTCATGCCAGAGATTTCTCACTGGACTGGTAGACCAGTTGAAGTTGATACTGATCAAATTGGGGTATTAACTGAGAACAATCAATGTTATACCATGTGGAAGTTGCCAACATACTCAAAATGTCCAAATTAATAAAGTCATTGGTGAAAATGAAAAATGTATGTTTTATTTTATAGAAAATACCATACAGACTTTTTAGCCAATCCAGTACTTATTAGCTGTGTGACCTGAGGCAAGTAGTAGAAAATGGAGATAAAAACACCATATACTAGTTTGCAACTTCCACAAATATAAGTTATGGAAGTTACGCTTTGCCTTGAACCTGGCACATAAGTAGCCAAAATGGCACCTATGTGTGTGACATGCCTGTTCATGTTTCATATCCACATTAGCAACACCCCTAATTACAGGCACCTAAAAGCATTGACTTGTATAACAAGAGCTTTCATTATGGTTTCACAGCTATTCAGTAATCATTTACAAAGTACCGCATGTGTCAAGTACTATACTGGGTACTCAAGAGGAGAAAGGATATAAAAAGATGAGTAAGAGATAACTTCTACCTTTAAGAAGCTCATGGGAGAGATCAGGGTGAACAGAACTCTAGCTTATTGGAACACAAAACAGAATAAGAACATGAGAAAAATTTGTGATTAATTTTGTCTGGGCAAATTCATGAGAGCTTCCAGGTAAACTTGGATGTCCAAGTACTATTTCTCTACCAGCTGACACAAAAGTGTCAGGATACTCTGGAATAGTACTTGAGAAGCAGGCACAGGGGTACAAGTAAAGAATTTTAAGAAACTAAAAGGCATTAGGAGCCACTGAAGCAGCATGGAGGGGAGGGTGAAGAAATGAGATGATAGATACAGTTTATCTCTGGGCTGTGAGAGGTCTCTTGTTCCACAAATATATTGACTGGGAAAACCCAAGCAATTGTTTTCAGTTAATGTTGGCAACAGTGTGAATATGGATTGGTCTGAGGACAGACTGGTGGCATGGAGACCAATTAGGACACCAGGGTCATAGTCTCCAGGCCAAAAATGATGGATGGGTTGACCCAAAACAGTGGAGATAAGGAGAAAGAGGCCAACACTGAGACATATTGGGGGACAGAAAATAGGCTGGTGATAGGATATGAGACCAAAAAAGAAACAAACGGTAGGATTTCTAGTCTCAGAAAAGAGGCATAGGAAACATGGGATGGAACCAAGGAATATGAAAAAGAATTGTAACTATACCATTATTGGGAGTTAGATTAGCCTTCTTCCCATTTTTTTCTTGGACCCTAGTCCAATGCATGTTAGTAAAAATAGCAATAAATAAATAAGCTAGGAAAAAATAAATAAGTAGAGTCATTTCTTTGTTTAAAATTTCCTCAATATAAATTGTACCTAACTCAAACTGGTAGAATTCTAAGTCATGCTAGGATTTAATTAATGTTCCACAATTAAGTAGATGATAGCTCTTACTGCTCAACTGTATATTTAAATAGTCATCCAATTACACTGATATTAAGCCCTGTTTAGCAAGATATAAGTTTACTAACTTATGCAGTAAAGATCTTGAATTATTTTTCTTGCTGACCATCCAGATAAACCAGTGAACTGGACAAGCAGACTTAGATCCTCTATTTTTAGGTGGATTAAGAGATTTAAGTTTGCTTCAAAAACAGGCAGACATTGGTTGCTGAGGTAGAGTCAGATTTTCTAATGGAAACATCAAGGAATCTCCAAATGAAGCCTTACAGATGCATAGAACATGAAGAGAAATTTCAAAAGGTAATGTATCCAAGTATCTCCATAGGCTGCAATAATAGATTTGTGCAAATCAATAAGGAACTACCAGGCTCACCACCAATGACCTCCTAATCACCACAAGAACTCTCAGCATAAAAAACTGGCATTCTCTATTATAGTTTATAGAAATTGAATTTTAAATACTCTATTATGGACAACAAACATTTATTATCTCCTATAATCACTGTGGCAGAAGTAAGTATTACCTATCTGATATCTATTCTGTTCCACTTTAAGAACAGAACTCTGCTTTTATTCAGATTAGCAAGGTGCCTAATCTTTTCCTATTCCCTACTTAAACTAGGAGTAACCGATGAAATATAAATGGATGCTATTGGCTGGGACATCTGGGGAAACTCTGCAAAGGGGTTTTGACCTATGTGGAAAGGGAGCCCTTTGTCCTCCCCTTATTTCCTCTTTCTTATTATTTGAACTGTATCTTTAAGGGCCAAAGCTCAAGAACAAAAATATGCATTAATCTCTATAGAGCAAAAAGAAAGAAGGAGCTCAAGTCCTCTATATCCACTTGACTCAGCCTACTGCTGATTTTACTATACATGATACAAATATAACACTGATGTTATTTTCCAATGTGTACAACCACACCTAATATGTAGCATACAGTATAAAAGACCATAGGATAGAGGATATAACCCTAGAAATAGTACTTTTATCACCCCCATACTCTCATATAAACTAAAAGTGGATGAGGAAGGAAGTTACATTTGCAATCATGACAATGTTGAGTATTATGAGAAATGAGCATAATATATAAACTGGAGTGACTACGGGGTATCTTAAAGCCCTATACTTTTTTTAGGTACCAGTAGGGCAGCAAGATATGATCCTCACTTCTAAACAGTTTATAGACTAGAAGGGAAGACAAACTAATACTTAACAAATAATAATGTGTATTATAGCTATATGGGGGCTGCTATGCAGCTTTCAAGTCAACAAATACGCCCCCATGATGAGGTGTATTCTCACTCACAGAACCATGAGTGAGAAACAGTATTACAATACTTTGAAACCTAGGTTCCTAGAAGGAGGAGGGATATAATTCAAATGGCATTATAATATGGTAGACCTGTATGAATTTAATAGTCATGGTTTCAACATTTTAGAAGTAACTTTGTTATGGGTTGAATGGTGCTCCTTCCCAATTTATATATAGGTTGAAATCTATCCCATAGCACTTCAGGATACAACTTTATTTGGGCTTAGATTGTTCCATGTATTTAATTAATTAAGATGAAGTTAAATTGCGATAGACTGAGCCCCTAATCCAATACAACTGGTGTTTGTACAAAGGAAAAGATTTAGATACACACTCACCTACACATACACAGGGACAGAGATCTGGGCGATGGTTCTACATGCCAAAGACTGAAATCAAAACACCAGAACTAGCCCTGGCTGGTAGCACAGTGGATAAGGTGCTGGCCTACGAACCCAAAAGTCGCAGGTTCAATTCCCCAGCCAGGGCACATAACCAGGTTGCAAACCAGGTCTCCAGTCAGGTGTGTAGCTGGAGGCAGGTGAAATGCAACCATACATTGATGTCTTTCTCTCCCTCTCTTCCTCTCTCCCTTCCCCCCTTTCTGAAAATAATGAAATAAAATCTTAAAAAAACAAACAAACAAACAAAAAAACAAAAAACACCAGAACTAAGGAAGAGAGTAAACAAATTTTTTGTACAGATGCCAGGAATAACAAAATTTGCTGACACCCCCGATCTCACGCTTACGGCCTCCAAAACTATGAGGCAGTCAAGATCTGTTATGTAAGCCCCCCATTTTGTGGTACATTGTTATGGCAGCCTAAGCAAACTGGTACAACCTTCAACAAAATTTGTTAAGTTTCTCAAGATACTTGAGCATCAAGTATGCATTAGGGAGCAATAGGAAATGATACTAAAAAGAGGACAGAAGCCCAGAATTATATCTAGACAGCTTGATTCCCCAGTAAGAGGGAAATCTGAGGTCTGTCCCAAAACTATAGAGCCAAGGCCAATATAATGAAAGCAGTTTGTGTAGCTGATACTTTCGGAACAGATCTCGCACATATAACCCAGTAACCCATGGATGCTCTTCAGTGGTTCTTGAAAACAGGCTTGCATATCTGTCAGAGGATTAGCAACATCAGCTCAGAGAATTTTATAGAACAGATTTACTTTTTCTAAACATCAAACTTCTCATTTATTATTAACAGTAGCATCACATCCTCATCATCACTATTCTATTATTTATCCAGCACTATCATGTGGCAGAAATTGAGCCCCTTCCTTACATCAATCAAACCCTCCAGACAATACTAAGCAATAGGTTTTATGAGTCCTATTTCATATAGGAAGGAACTGAAGATCAGAGACAGTAAGTTATACGGTCAAGTTCATTTTTATAGTGGCTGGACGTGAATTCAAACCCAAACCTAACTCCAAATCCCTTTATTTTATGCATTGTGCTCTGCTACAGCTGAGGAAAGTCACCCAGACTCACACATTCTTTCAGAATATTCTTGACAGCAAGGTCATTTCAAGACTTGGGTACTGCATGGACAGTCAAGGCACCATTCTGTGTTCTTAGCCCAGCTCCGCTCTGAGCATCACTTCCTCTTCTTCTCACTTTTAAGGTCTGTCACAGCCCTCTGAGATGACAGGCTGAAGGATGGTGAAGGGACCATGACACAAAGTTCATTGACAGGAGCAGCTGCCAGCAGTGGACAGGAGGGGGTTCACAGAGGTCACATCTGGGAAACAGCAGCCCCAGCTGTTCCAGTGTATGTGCTAATTACTAGTGTGCCTGCACACCAAGCAGGTCTGACCACATATATCTACAAGGAAGGGCAGTCTAGCTCAGGAATGGGTTTCAGTTGCTCCATATCCTAGGCCTTGATATTTTGGCTTTTTATCTTACACACACACATACAGTAGACCAAACTTCCTCATAAATGAGCAGCAGCTGCACTGGAATCTCCTGGCCAAGGTATTAATACATGCGTTAAGCCCAGGTGATCAGCAGAAGCACATATTCGCTGAGTTCCCTGCACCGATGTGGGAGGAGAAAGGTGGAGGGGAGCAGGCCGGTTAAATTAAAACTCACCTGCCTTACAGAAGGGCCACTTACTGACCTAAGTTGGAAGGTGCTTC
This sequence comes from Noctilio leporinus, assembly GCA_004026585.1. Lineage (NCBI taxonomy): Eukaryota > Metazoa > Chordata > Mammalia > Chiroptera > Noctilionidae > Noctilio > Noctilio leporinus. Next base: position 610,881 of record PVIW01000030.1, read on the forward strand.
GGGGCACAAGGGTTTTAATTGCACTGAAATAAAATCTAGAGCTATAGATACTGGGATGTTTAAGATTTAATGGAGAGGATCCAGACAATGCAAAATGATTTAGAAAAAAGGAAAGCAATTATAACAATCTTGATAATGTCTATCCGGCACTTTGCTGAGTGGTTTGCTTATAGTGATACCTCATTATCACATCAAACTTATATAATACATAATATAATACAGTATAGGTATTATGCACTATTTTACTGAAGCAGAAACTGAAGTTTAGAGAAATAAAGTAAAATGTCCTAAAATATGGATATTTTAGAGCTATATACACATACATATATATGTTAGAAATATAGAAAATAAGATCTAGAAAGAATTTGAATCTGGAGCTGTCTGAATTATATATTATATGTAACAAACCAAAAGTAACCACTATACATACCTTACATCTCGATTGCTGGAGATGCTTCTATCTGAAATAACCAAATTACTTAAAAGCACATACTTGTACTTGAGAGAACCTCCATGTATTTATAAGAGAGCCTGCTACTTCTCAAAAATTCTGTCAAACACATGTTTTGGCAGTGTGCTACGTTACGACTAGTAAGAATATCTTATTTTAACACAATTTGCAGCTTTTTTTCTCTTTTGTTAGCTATATCAGCAAGCCTTGGTTTGTTTGGCCTCAAGAGTTGAAAGTAAATTTACCGTGGACTCTCTGATTTATCCTGTACTGCATTCAAACTCCAGGGCAAAAGACACTTAAAGCGCAAAGCCAGAGCATGTTAGTTTTATTGTTCCAAAAGTTATGAAGTTTTCCTTTTTATTGAGTTTATCAGTTGTACACTGGTTAACAAAATTATAAGGCTTCAGGAGCACAATTCTAGAACATGTTATCTGTACGTCGTATTGTGTGTTCTCCACCCCAAGTCAAGTCTTGATCCACCGTCATTTATCTCCTTATACCTTCTTTCCCCTCCCTCAGCAATCACCATGCTCCTGTCTGTGTCTGTATTTTTCTCTTTTCTTTCTCCCAGTCCTTCTCCCAGCCCCCAAATTCACCCTCTACAGCTGTCAGCCTGCGCTCTAGGAGTATCTATTTTGCTTGTTAGTGCATTTTGTTTAGATTCCACATATTGTAGCAATATTTTTCTGCTATATGTCCTTGGGCAAGGCAAACTAAAAATATAAACAGTGGCACTACATCAAACTAAAATTTTTTGCACAGCAAAGAAAACCATCAACAAAATGAAATGGCAACCCCACTGAACGTGAGAATGTATTTGCTGATAGAGCTGATAATGAGTTAATATCCAACATTTGTAAAGGACTTTAAAACTTAACACTAAACACAGAAAACCTGATTAAAAATAGGCTAAGTGCTCTGACTGGTGTGGCTCAGTGGATTGGGGCCAGCCTGCAAACCCAAAGGTTGCGGGTTCAATTCCCAGTCAAGGCAGCACAACCAGGTTGTAAACCACGTCTCCAGCCAGGTTCGTAGCTGGAGGCAGGTGAAAGGCAACCAACCACACATTGATACTTCTCTTGCTTTCTTCTTCCCTCTCTGCCCTTCTCTCTGAAAATAATAAAATCTTTTTAAAAAATAGGCTAAGAATTTCCAAAGAGGACACACAGATGGCCTATAGACATATGAAAAGATGCTCAAAGTCAGTAACCATCAAGGCCTGTTATTTTTAAATGTTGTGTAGGATATCATAGGTAAATAAATAAAAATGACAATAAGACAGTTTTGTTAAAATGGGCCTTTCTGTCTTATTTGCATCCTATTCATGCTTTCTCTTTATTTCTTATCATCCTTCTATTAACCTCCCCCATGCTTACTTTCTATAACAACAGTGTTGAAAATTCCTCAGAATCTGTTATTTTGCTGAGTCTTTATGCACGGCTCTCTTTTCGTCCTTCCCCAGTTCCTAGGTGTGCTCCAGAATTCAGGTTGGTCTTCGTCTCCTGAGAATACTCTCCCTGACTTCTCCAGCTGGACTAGGCAACCATCTCAGATGTCCCAAGAGCATCCTGAGCAAGGTATCATGATGGTTCAACCATGTCAATAGTAGCAGGGATGATGGTCAGTAGATCCTGTGTTGGAAGAGTCAGTACCAGAACAGCAGCGATGAAGCCACAGTAGTGATGCTAACACCTGAACAGTGGGAGGAGCGCAGCCTACGTGCCTGGCACAGGCCCAGAGCTTTAAATACAGCGTGGAGCCAAAGTAGGCTTACAGGTGTGAGTACATGAGACAGAGTTTATTCTTGTATTATTAGTTATTCATTATCATAGTACTTTCCGTATGACTGTCTCATGAATTAGCATGCATTATCTCCACCATACAACTAAGGGAAACTGAATTTCATTTAATATCTTCTTAATCAAGGGCTACCTCTATCATTTCTTATTCTCTCTCTTCATGCTGCTCCCTTTTTTCCCTTAAGTAGTATATATATGATATATAATATATACTACTTATATCTATATTCTAGTATATATACTACATGTATACTATACATATATATATATATAATCTGCATTTATGTTAGTTGTACTGTTTTCTGATTGCTAAATCATTGATTTTTTTCCTATTAAACTTTCATCCTTCTTCTCTCCTTATATTTACTTTCTTTTTTTTTTAATATATTTTTTATTTATTATTTTCAGAGAGAGGGGGAGGGAGAGAGGCAGAGAGGGAGAGAGACATCAATGTGTGGTTGCCTTTCACCTGCCTCCAGCTATGGACCTGGCTGGAGACCTGGCTTGCAACCTGGTTATGTGCCCTGACTGGAGAATTGAACCAGTGACTTTTAGGTTCACAGGCCGGCACCTTTACCATTGAGCCACCAGTCAGGGCTACTTTCTTTTTTTAATAGTTTGAGCTTAGGTGCTTAATTCATTTAATTTTTCACATTTTATTCATTGAAGTATTTAAGCCCATACATTTCCCTGAATAAAATGCCATACTTGGATCCCACACGATCTAAAGCCACATTTCATCAATTCTGAGGCACAATTACTCAGGCTGTTTGAACCTGTAACCCATCTTCAATTCAAGAGGTGCCGTCATCCGAGGGAGGGCACGTGCACCTGTGTGCATGCTCAGCTCCTTTTAGACCAGATCGCAACCATCCCTGGGCAGGTGGCGGTCCTGCCGCCCTGCCACCGTGGGAGGCTGCCCTGGCCAGCTGTCATCCCTAAGGCAGAGCGTGTGCACCATTGATGCTACAACAACTTAGTTTAGTTGCTGCTTTGAATAGAATACTTTCATTTTATCGATCCGAAATGGTTCTATGTAGACTTTCTGAGAACATCAAGAAATCATTGCCATCAAACTTTCAAATGGGTGTGAGTAGAGTGGCTCAGAAGACCATTCTGGAGACCCTCCTGGGACCCCTCTCTTATCCAACGCTAAATCCCAGCGCACTTGGTGGCAAGGGGGGTGAAAATTCTAAGGAATAATAAAAGGAGCTGAGTCATAATTTGTTGGCAGGAATGGGCTTCTTAATGAACATAAAATAACCATGCATCTCACAACAGATGTTTCCTTAAACTTGATGATAAGGTACATTTTGTAGGTTTAAAACGACAATTTGCTAGAAGTTAACAATTTTGGTTTTTGTTTCTATTTTGATCTAGTGTCTTTAGAAAAGGATCTTAAAACATCCAGATTATAACAGCTTTTTACATTCCAGTTTTGTTTTTAATGCTTAGCTTTTTCGTATAAAGATAAAAATGTTATATACATTCTTTATCTATTTAAATAACCTGCCGAGGTTTTTTTCTATGGGTCTCAGGATGGCCAGTCTTATTAATGTTTCATGGGCATTTAAAAAGAAAATAATTTCCTTCCGAGGGACTAGAATCCTTATGCACTTTTAGGAGACTCCTAGTAGCCTTTCATTTAAATGGGACTATAAATAAAGTTCTGCAGTTTTAGTAGTGGTTGAAATTTTAGAGTAAGAAGAAATAGTATTTTAGTTGTTGAACCTGAGTGCTCAAACAAACAGTCTAAGGCAGAATATGTACCTGAGGGACTAAATAACACAGAGAATTAAAGAAGATAAGATAGGATTTGAGGGTGAAATAAAAAAGAAGTGTCTCTAAAACTGAATGCAACCTTATGTCCGGCCTATCCATTCTCTTCTTCCTATGTCTGTGTTAGTTTAACATTTCCAATATTTCTGCTTTCAAGTTTCACTACTTCAAAAAAACCTGAGTGTTACCTTTACTTTTATTAACCCAACAACTTTCCTTAAATATATTGGATATTGATTCACTCTTTACTTAGCATTGCTCTCAGGAACAATTCCCATGAACTAATGGAATGATACGTGTGCATATCATGAAATAAGACTATTAAAAAAAAGTGTGTGTATCTTCTAGAATAATCTCAAGTATCCTTTGTGCACAACACTTGGATAAACACTGCAAAATATGTAAACATTTTCTACTTTGTCTGGCACCTGTGTAGAACTGGGATTACCTTCTGGTTCATGACAGGGAGGTGAGTCATGGGGGTGACAGTTTGGCAGCGATGAACTTAGAGTTGGGACCCACCCAAATAAGTAGAAATAAGTATCTGAGAGGCCAGGGCTATAATCCTTGCTGAACTGGAAGTCTAAGATCATCTGAAAGTTTCCAGATAGAAGAGGTTAGACAAAAATCACTTCTGTTTTGCATGAAACTGAATACTGCCTATAGCCGGGGTCATGTTTCAAGAACGTAAAAAGAAAAATATTTCTCCATGTAGCTTCTTATACCTAAGGAACAATCTGACTTTTAAAAGAGATGAATGCCTGAAGTCTTGTCTTTTCCTTCTGTAACTTACTTAGCAGGTATTCAGGCACAAGTTTTCTATCGAGTACACAATTGAATGATCCTCTCCACAAGGAACTACATTCAAAGTATGTTTAGACTCACTGCCCTTGGCTGATACTCATTGTCAAATATTGAATGTACATTTTATATTACAATCTTTATATCATAATTTATAAAAAGCCAAGTTTATTTCATTAGTTAATTATAGAATAAGTACACATGGGTTTGGTAGTATGAAAGACATCACAAATTATATGACTATAAAGGAAAAAAATAAGTTCTAGATGTCAATTATTGAGTACTGAGTCTGTTCCAGGAGAAACAGAAAATGAAGATGAATAGTCTAAATTTATCAATAAAAACATTGAATCTTATAGAAGTTAGTTAATATACATAGTGTCACACAGCTAGTAAACAGCAGAGCTGGGGGTACGTATCAGAAATGCTGGGCAGTCAAACCCATGCTGATACTAAGCCTCGAGATGAAATAATCTGATAGACCTCAAGCTAGATTCTTGTTTTTAAACGTTAAAATAACATTTGCAAAACATGTCCTGGAACTGTTGCCTACTTTGTAAATTTGCAGAGAAAATCAAAGTCATGTGAGCCTATCTGCCCCACCTGGCACCAGTTGGCTCCATGTCCTTGAGTTCTTGTCCTTCCTCAGAATAAGTAGTTGATGATGCCAGCCTTCTCTTCCTTCTGTGCATGGAGCTAGCATGAACTTACCAGACTCTGGGAGTGGCCCTAGGACTGAATTTGGGCCTGGGGAATATGAGTGAATATGACCATCCATCAGGCAGGCTCACACAAAATTTCTGCATGCAATCTTCCCATGCAAATGACCTCTAGCATGATCTTGGTGGTGACTCATAGAAGATGGTGCAGCTTGGGTTCTTGAGCCATCACTTGGAGGAAAGCTATTTAATTGGGTATACTTTTGTCCTATACCCACAGCATGAAAATAAACTTCTATTTAGTTAAGCCATTGAACTTTTAGAATTTGACTCTCTCAGAAACTGGTCTATTGTATCAGGTATGGATGCCCCCTGGCTGAAAATATACAAAATCTTTCAAAAATTTGCATACCAAAGTAGAAACATTAGACTTGGCTTGCACACTTGACTAAAAACCAATGTCCTGAAATTGCTTAATGCACTCAGAATTACTTGAGATACAGCTCCAAGCAGTTTCTGGAAATAAATCTCAGAAGCAAAATGTAAGTCTTTGATGAGTGACTTATCAAAATTTAAAAATTTCTGGAAGACTTCAAAGTTACTTAATTTTAATTATTCACTTTATCAGATTGTTACTTTCTTTATAATACATTTATCTGACCCTTGAATTCATAACATTTGAAGTGCTATGATTATAATTATGTAAAAATTAATATGCTAATTTCTTCAGAGGTTACACTCAACTGAAACACAAGGTTTTAACCATGTGGGCTTAATTAGGTCAATTAAAATGCTATTGTATTTTACTTTTACTTCCAATTACTCGATTTTTACTTACGGATGTTGATCATAGCAATCAAATTATTTCCTGAGCGTAATTTTTTCTAAAATATTAGTTTCATGGTTAGCTTTATTAAAAATATCAATCACTGTAACACCCACACTAAGGTTTTGCCTATTTTTTCTTTGGTTTAATAAATTCTATCCTGTAAATTAATGCCAACTTATCTTTTTAGTTCGAGCCTTCATTTCACACTAACAAAGCTTTTCAGCTAAAAGGAGTTTGCTCGTTGTGCCTTAAATGTGCCTTTGCGGGGCGCTACTCTGTGACTTCAGAGCAAGCATCTGCCATGTTTGGAAAACATTTGACTCTAACAAGGACAGTAATAGCATTCTCTCTCAAATGTCCATCTGAGGAAATGTGCAGACTTTAGACCCTTTACTGTATAATCTTGCTTAACTCCTCTGCCCACCATTACTTGAGAATTGCTATTCCATCAAATTTCTCTGTTCTCTGGTGCCTATAAGCCTTTGCACACACTTCTTCCCTTCCTACACCTGCCATTGTTAGTCCTGGCCACCTGTTTAGCTCCTTTCTATCCTTGGAAACTATTCAGGAGATACTTTCTATGAAAGAATGTATTGCTCTTTATATCACTCCTTTGCCTGTCTGTGTCTGCTTCTATCATCATATAGGGCAGATTCTATATTACCATTTACTTGTGCCTACTCAATGCCAAACACTAAACTAGAGATTATATGCATATTCTTGAGAATTCTTCTGGAAAACCCACACATTTAACATTGTTATCACATCTTGGGAACAAGAAAAGTTAACCGATTTGTTTGTACTAGCTAATGTATATAACTCCTTAGAGTTTATGCTAAGCAAACATGAGTTGCCCTGGATTCTACCCAAGATCTATCTGGCTTCAAAATCCCAGAACCTTTATATGCCCAGGTAAACAACAAGGAAAAATATAAATATCTAAGAGGAGTCAAGGAGGGAGAAGGAGAAAAAGAGGGAAAGACAGAAAAAAAGAGATTGAGAAGCAAGGATTTAAATAAGGCCGATTCTTCAATCTCGCCATTCTGCTCAACAGGTGGGTGATGAAGAGAGAGGGCATGGAGGGCAGATGACTCTTGCTACCTATGTCACCTCATCCCCTGGGACACCACAGATTGTAAACATCGTCCGGTCCAGGGTATAGCTCTAGTTTGTAATCACGGGCATTTTGTCTCCCTCTAGGCACCAGGAGAAAGCCAATGGCTTTGTCTTGCACTCAACCAAAGAAATGGTGACCTTTATCCAGCAGGGAGGTGATCCGTCCCAGAAGGAAATAATTTAGAGGGAGTGCCTCTATCTGGTAATGGCATGCCTTCTTATATGACTACCTTGCCCATTGGCTGAAGAACCCTACTGGTTTGCATATTTCAGGTGCTTAATAAATATCTGTTGAAGGACTGACTGAGCCAATCAATAAATGCTACTATTCATCAACATTTGTTTCTGCTCATAGATGTTTACATTTTTAGTGTTTCTTCCTTCTCCATCTTGAATACTTCGGTATCAGAGAGTCTAAGTACTCAACTGATTTAAGGCAATTTTATATAAAGTATCATTTATAAGGTGGAAACCCAAGAAGCATGAAAGCCAGTGATTTGCTTTGTTGCTTATGATGCCTTCTCTCACCACAAAGCCAGAACACAGTGTCTTCTATTTGCCGATAATTCAGAAAACCACCCTTAAAGCCACAGTGCTGTCAGAACATAATGCGTGTAATAGATGAGGCTGCAAATGTGTTCAAAGGAAGGAAAATTACTTTGGAGAAAAGTTGACACATTACATATTTTTCATGCAAGAAGAATAGGTTAAGAAAATACCATTTGCATCCTTTCCATGGGATACTCCTATTTAGGTTCCTGTGTGCCATGTTAAATATTGATTTAGTCTCATTTATCTGTATCTTATTTGTAAATTGCTTGCTATGCAACCTATTAGTTTGTTTTATTTGGATTTAATTAAATAGATTAATATTCATTCATGTGTTTATTTATCTTTGCATGAATTATTTTTTATCATAAGTCCACATTCAGGATTCAGGATGTAGCATCAATTCCCCTTAGCCATCCTGCATTTCATTGCTGAAAACCTTTGTGCTATTTTTATATATATTCTCAAAGTCAATGGGTAACTCAACACATGATGAATACAAAGGCCTTCTAGTTATTCTTCTCCATAAACTGCCTTTCAGCATAGAGATAAAAACTTAATTTAACTAAATGTTTCTATCTATCCTGACTCATGTTGCAGAACAAAAATATATAACACGGTGAAAATTACTTTTGAAGAATAGCTATTGCAGCTAAGTTGGACGCTAGCCAACAGAGCTCACGATTTTTGATACAGGACCTTTTCCGTAAGGTGAGATCCATGATGTTTTACAAGAATTATCAGCCACCCCAACTACAACGAAATGTTTCCCTTCCAATTTTAATAACAATTGCTTAACTCTAGGCTGCAATAAAATATCTTTATGTGTGTGGTAAAGTGGCAATATCTATTTACCACCGTATTTTATCCAGTTAACTTTAAAAGTACAGGAGTTCTCAATACACAATGTTTGGAAAGACAAAGGAATGAATCATTACTGAGCCTTGACCTTGAGCCAGGAACTCTTTTAGGCTTTACTCTCTCACTTAATATCCACAGTATTACTTCCTCATGTTGCACAAAAAGACACTTTGGCCCAGAAGGTTTAAACACCATATTCAAGGCTGCACCATTTATGCATAACAGAAACTACATTTAACTCTCAATATGCCTTGTTCTAAAACCAGCCTCCTTTGAATAAAAACATTTTGTTCAAAGTGTGAAGAAATAGTTTCTTATGAAATAAAGAGTCATGCCTTAATGAGATTGGTTAATATTACTTTGAAATTATTTTTAAAGGTTAACTAATAAATACCCTGGAATAAAGACTATATGTATTCTAAGGTAGCATGGAATAGATACTCCCCTCTAAGTAACCATGTACAATATTTCATGCAAGGTAAACAGAGGATTCAAAGCAATATTCTCAGTGTTCTCCCAAACTCATCACCTTACAATTTGCCAAGTACACATTTAAAAACTATGATTACATTAAGGGTGGTGAACTATCGGCCTGATTTTCCTTTTCTCTAAAATATCAAGTTGGCCACTGTGACAAGTACTCTGGACGCTGTCAGGGAAAGTGTTAAATACATGGTACGGAAATTAAATGTCCTTTTCTGAGCATCACAGTAAAGCATGAGAGAAAAAGGCAAGCTGGTAACATTTGTGTTTTTATTAAGGACATGTCAACCCATTCAGAGGGCAAATGACCAAGTTCAATGTGTGTGCTGAAAGGCTGACCATGAGAACTGACCTTCCCCCTGAACTATATTCATAAACTGTAGTGCATATTCAAGTTACTGTATCTTCTGTATTTCCCTCTGTCACCCTGCATGGCGACATTAAATACAGACCTGCAGAGAAAATAATATCCGTTTCTGAAATGCTTAAGTGAAATACCATTATGTTTCCAAACAGATAAAAAATAGCCACTTTGTAGAACAGTGGCATAGTAATAGAGCTGCAGGAGGTTTATTTTTATTTTTCTTTTCAAGGAAATTGACAACTTGCATTAATTCAGAATCCTACTTTTTTTTAAAATTAATTTTATTTATTATTTTTTAGAGAGAGAGGAAGGGAGGGAAGCAGAGAGGGAGAGAGACATCAATGCATGGTTGCCCCTCACCCACCCCCAGCTACAGACCTGGCTGGAGACCTGGCTTGCAACCTGGTTATGTGCCCTGGCTGGGAATCGAACCAGCGACCTTTGGATTCTCAGGCCAGTGCCTTATCCACTGTGCCACCAGCCAGGGCTAATTTTAAAATGTTTTATGTTAGGAAATTTCCATGGGCCTCTCATCTGAGAAGTCTGGAAGAGACCACAGACAGTACCTTGGATGTGTGTTATTGATCCATAACAAAATGTACTGAGCTTTGCACAATAAAAATCATGAATATTTTTGAGGGGGGAAAGAGACAGGACTGGAATGAATGAGAGCTTTGGTTCTTATCATACTAATCCAGGTTCAAAACTCTGCTAATTACAAACTATATAAGTTTTGGGGGAAATATTTTCAAAGTCTCAGCCCTTACATGTAAAACAAGGATAGTAAATGATGCTGAGTACATGTGTACAGGTTTTTAAAGGACTCAGATGATCAGAGAAGACTCAATAGCTAAGTTTTTCACAGGGCCTTCAAAAAGGTTTTCAATCAGTGCTGACACCCATAGTTTGTACTGGCTGGTTGAGACCCTTATGATCTCCCTTGGGGAACAACCTCCTTCAGTTCTTCCATCCTAAACACTCAGTTGAACTTTTGTGATCACTTCATTCTTTTTTGTTTATCTCTTACAATGACCCACTAATTACACAGTGTTTCTCCAACTCTAGGTCATGATCCACAAAGGGGTCATGAATACTATTTAGTAATGTGTCAGGATGAGATTTTAAAAGGAAAGATGAATAGATTGGAATGAAATCAAATTAGAATGAAAGGAAATGAGCTAGGCCAGACACGATCACAGCACATCACACATAGTAAGGGTAAAGACCATTTCTGAAACCTCTTACTATGATGTGTCTGTGTGTGTGTGCACACACTGGATTGTAACAGAAAATACATTTTCTTTCTTTTATTTTAAAGATTGTATTTATTATTTTGAGAGAGAGGGGAAGGGAGGGTGGCAGAGAGGGAGAGAGACATCAATGTATGGTTGTCTTTCACCTGCTTCCAGCTACAGATCTGGCTGGAAGGCCTGGCTTGCAACCTGGTTATGTGCCCTGGCTGGGAATCAAACCAGCGACCTTGGGTTTGCAGACTGGCACCTATCAACTGAGCCACCAGCCAGGGCTCTCCTTTTACTTCTGAAGTGCAATAAGTAATTTAGTATGATGGGAACAGGTCTAACAAGACTCTGGGCAGGTTGATGATTTTATGACCTATCTACTGATATCATGGACATGTGTATGATTTAAACTTCAAATGCTAAGAGCACCATATCATGGCCCTTCCTGCACTCATCCCCACCAAAAAACAGTAATTTTAAAAATTGCTGAATATGTTGTACAATAAGAACAGTGCAAAAATTGGGAGCTTAAAATATCTGTTGCCTTGGAATTTTTGCATAAATATTAGAATAATGATTTCCCATGTTTTGGATGAAAATATTTCTCTGCACAGCTGCATTTTCAAAGGAGAACTTTTCTGACACAAATCCATGCATCCACCTTGTAAATAAACCACAAACCCATGATACAAAGAATGCAAACAGGGCATCTGGTATAAAAATATAACCCCCAGGGATAACCAAGAAATCCTCACTTTACTTTTAGATAGCCACTCAGGCATGATAACAGTTGGTTTTGGGGAAGGTGGGGGAAAAAAGGAGGATCAAATATGTTAAAATTAGGGTGTGCATCCTTCCACAGATTACAGCATTTTGTTTCAAAGATCTTCATCGTAATTTCAGAGAAATTAGGGTAACTTTGAAGATTCCTCACAACTCTAAATATTCTCATAAGTCAAGTCCTATACTAAAAATCTGTAACTGCCCTAATTTTAATTAAGAAGAGAGAACTCAGGTTGCAAAATCAAACATATGTAAATGTTTGCAAGAGTTTCATTTCCGCTTTGAAGATAATTCCTCTTTGAAGAAAATCGGCATTCAAACAACAAAAAGTGAGTCTGAATGCCTATCCATCATCTTTAAACCTGACTTGACAAATCAAGCATTGTGAACAGTTTATCAGCATATTCATTACAAGACCCCAAAAGTCAAGGATTTTGGAATTTGAGACAGCTGAATGGAACAGCCTGAGCTCAAGTGCCAACTCAACCATGCTGTAGTTTTGTGACTTTGGGGGATTAGTTAGGCTTCCTGGGCCTCAGTATCCTCATGGGTAACATTAGGAAAACAATATTTACTTTGTAGGGTAGAAGTTATGCTTAGATAAGGCAGTACATGCACAACAGTTATGCTAGAGCCTGATGTGTATAGTCAGCGCTCAATAACAAGTAGTTATTAAGGATGAGAATAGCCATAAACAAGTCCTGGAAACCAGCAAGTTGGCAAAATGCCAAGGTTATATACTTGGCCTTCCATAAAATAAATTATATTAAGAAAGCCATTGAAACATTAACATTTAAAATTATGATGTATTATTTTAATGTAATTATAATATGCACTTATGTATAAAGGATAAATGTTCATGGCTAAAATGCTGAACAAAGCCTGTTATAAAAATGCTTTTATTTTATTCATTTCTTCTGAGTTCCAAACAGGGATAAAAAAAATGAGGAAGAAATAGAACGGGGGGATGATCTGACTTGAACTAGAGAGAAACAGAGACTGAGCTATTATGACACTGAAGAGTTTCTTTCACATAGAGAGAAATAAAATTTATTGAGGACTCCATGTAGTGTTTTATTGTAAGGTTATTTGGGGGGTAATTTGTACGTGTTTACATTCATTTACAAACACACACTATGGCTCACTCATTGTCATGTCACCAGGGTCCCCATGACCTACAGTGAATTATATTGCTGTATGACATATACATAATTTAACAAGGGCTTACTGTTTAGCAGTCTGACTACCTCATGGTTAGTGGACAGCTGATGGCTGCTCTTATTACTCTCATTTTTACCCTATTTTCCTCAATGACCATGTATATTTTAGTGAGTATAAAGGCAAAATGAGTTTATAAGAATATATATATGTATTTTTTTTCTTCTAGAGTATTTAGATCTTAGACCTAAAGGAATTTTTTCCTTTTAAAAATTAAAATCAATTTTGAAAGCGGTAATCACGTTTTAAATTTTGCTTAATTCAGAGAGGGTTACTCATATCAATCTAAATTAGACCATGTTTATCCCCCAAATTATTCTAGTCAGGAAGAATTTACTTACTCAAATTGAATCTGCCTTCCACAAAAAACTTAAAACCCAAATCAATATACACATAATAAGCGATATTAGTAAAACGGCCAAGTGGAATATGATTAAGTGACCGTTGGGATAATTTAGCTGGCAAATTGCCTGAATTCATAATGAATACCATTTATTCAGCACCAACCATTATTGCTGACGCTCAGAATGACCCATGGACAGGACCTCTCCCCACTTTAGAGCGGGCAAGCTCAGGGTCAGAGACTGTGCCTTACTCGAGCCAGGTAACTAGTGGGAGGAGCACCCTAGATTCGGTCCTTGCTTTGTCAGCCTGCAAAGCTTGGCTTCTTCCTCCTACACTGCTGAAACCCAGTTTGAAAAAATAAATAAATAAATAAAATAGAATGATTAATAGTGAAGAGAGATAGGTAGGGGTTTGGGGGAAAAAAACAGTTAAAAGTAATGAACTGAAGGGGTCGCCAACTTTTACAGAAGACCATGATAGATTGCCTTCTCTGAGCAAGCCTGACCATTTCCTATGACTGGCTGAGTTTCATTTTATTGCATTTTTAAGAAGAAAACGAACCAGGCCCATGTACAGAAACAGCCATCGAACGGAAGTATAACATAGTGAATCCTTACTCTTGGTATAAGACTTGGCAAATATAAGTGCTTCATAAATGTTTTTGGAACACGCAGCCAGAGCAGCAAATACACGCTGAGTGCGGCCTGGGTATCAGGCACTAGCTAGTATTAACTGACACATTTCTCATGGCAATTCTGTGAGGTGGGTACTGTTCTCATCTTCAGTCTCCCTGAGAGATGAGGAAATTGATACTCGGAGAGTACAGGTTGTGTGCTCTCCTCCCAAGTCAGTAGGAACTTGACTTGACCTAGGAATTCTACCTCCAGATCCCCAGATTCTACTTACCAGGCTTCCCTGAAAAAATGGAATAAACAGGGTGTGAACCTCACAGTGATAATCTGGGCAGAATAAAGTTCATTCCTTGCATATACAGATTCTGGATTCCAGATTCCCAGCCATGAGTCAAAAACGCAGTTGACCCTTGAACATGAGTTCAAACTTAACAGGTCCATTTATACAAAGGATTTTTCCCAATAAAATACTTTGGAAAACTTTCTGGAGATGTGTACCAATTTAAAACAAATTATAGATGAACCACATAGCCTAGAAATATCAAAAGCAGGAGAAGCAGCTTCTGCCAGCTAAGGGCAATAGCCAACTCCCAGACCCAGTAAGAAAATCTTTGAGGAGAAAAAATATCTGCCTGAACAGTTGTTTAATGCGGACGAAAGTTCTCGATTCTGGAAAAAAGTAAGTTAGGAATGTCATGGTGTGTAACACTGGTACATGGTGCATATGTAGATTCTAGCCTATTTTATCACTTACTGGTATAAAATATACACAAATCTATCATAAAAACTTAAAATGTATCAAAACTAATGCACACACACACTTACAGATCATACAGGTTGACATTTGCAGTCCAGAGAAATGTAAACAAGTGTAAAGATGCATTAAATCATAACTGCATAAAATTACCTGTAGGACATAGTGAACTACTGTAATAATTTTGTAGCAGTCTCCTGTTACTATTTCAGTGAGCTCAAATGTTGCATCTGCCTAAAATGTTATGTGATGCTAAATATCTCCTGTGAGCAATTCATCTCTACAATAAATTGCGTAGTGCAGTAAAAAGTGATCTCTGCTGGTTCTAGCATGTTTTTCCATCGTATTTAGTGCAATACCATGAACTGTAAGTAACACCATGGGACCCATACCAAGTGCCACTGGTGATGTTGGAGGGGCTCCCAGGAAGCAGAAAAAAGTCATGATGTTGCAAAAAAATGTTGAATTTACTTGATAGGTACAGTACCTAGAGGTTTGCAGCTATAGTTTCCACCTTATCAAGATACATAAATCCAGTGTGAGGACCATTGTTAAAAAAAGGAAAAGGGAATTCACAAAGGCATTGCTGCAGTTAAATCAGCAGCAAGGTGTGAAAACCGTGCACTAGTTGTGAAATACCATTTTATCGCATTATGAAAATGCAGCTTCTATGAGAGTGCAGGATTGCTATAAGAAAGGCATATTTATACTCTAACATGATTCAGAAAAAAAAAGTGAAGTCATTAATGAAAACTTAAAGCCAAAGGCAAGTGAATAATATAAAAATAAAGCATTTAATGCCAACAAAGGATGGTTTAGTAATTTTTTAAAGAGTTTTAGCTTAGGGAGGGGGGAGGCAGAGGCAAAGAAGGGAAGCAGCTTAGACAAGAACCTAGTATAAAGGAACCATGGACATGGACAACAGGTGGGATTGACTTTGGGGGGAACGGGTGGGTGGGGAGGGGGACAGAGGGGAGCAAAAAGGGGATGGATGTAATACAACAACAATAAAATTTTTTAAAAAACTTCATGAAAAAAAAAAGTTTTAGCTTAAAAAATGTTACGATAACAGGAGAAGCAGGTTCTACCTACCCAGAGGCAGCAGACAACCCTCCAAACACCATTAACAAGATCATTGAGGAGAAAGAGTTACTGCCTGAAAGGATGGGTTGTTTTTATTATTATTATTATTATTATTTACTTATTTTTAGAGAGAAGGGAAGGGAGAGAGGCAGAGAGGGAGAGAAACATCAATGTATGGTTGCCTTTCACCTGTCTCCAGCTACAGACCTGGCTGGAGACCTGACTTTCAACCTGATTATGTACCCTGGCTGGGAATCGAACCAGCAACCTTTGGTTCGCAGGCCAGCACCTTATCTACTGTGCTACCAGCCAGGGCTATGGCTGGGTTTTTAATGCAGGTAAAAGTACCCAATTCTGGAGGGGGAAAAAAGTCACACAAAAACACTTAATTTGTAAAGAGAAGTGCGCAACAGGACTTGAAGCAGGAAGGGATATGGTAACGCTACTCTTTTGTGCAAATACAGTGAGTTTCTGACCAGAACTGCCCTCACTGATGAAGCTGTTCATCCTAAACCTTGAAGGGAAGAGATTAACACCAGCTGCCAGTCTTTTGATCCTACAACAGAAAGGCTTGGACAACAAGAACCCTTCTTCTGGAAGGATGCCATTATTGCTTTGTCCCTGCTGTCAGGAAGTACCCTGCTGGGAAGGGACTGCCTTTTAAAATTCTTCTGATATTGGGCAATGACTGGGCCCAGTGGTCTACTTGCTCCTGACACAATGAATGTCCCTAATTCAGCTTCAAAACCAGGGGTTTCTAAGGACCAGTAAGGCTCATTACACAGTCTACTCTCTGGAAAGAGATGCCAACACCAAGGAAGAGAACCCCTACAGAGAGAAAATCATAAAAGTCTGGAAGGATGACACTACTGAAGATGCCATTGTTGTTTCAAAAAAAGTTGGAAAAGCCATCAAGCACCACCCAGAATAAATTTCTGCTGGAGAAAATTAATTCTAGATGTTGTGCATGACTTTATGGGATTGATTGACCAAAGAGCCAAGCCAAGCCAAAAAAAAAAAAAAAAAATCATACAAGATATTGTGACTAGGGGAAAAAACAGGTGAGTAAAGGATTTCAAGATATGGATCTTAGGGAAACTCAAGAGCTAATAGATGACACACCAGAAGAACTAATGAAAGAGGGCTTGATGAAGAAGTGTGTTTCCAAACAAGAGCCCAATAATCGGCAAGAAGACGCAGAAGCAGAGACTTTCAAATCAACACGACGATCTAGCAGAAGGGTCCCACTTATTCTAGACTGCCTTGGACTTCTTTCAGGACACAAACCCCTCTACACTACTGGCAGAGACACTAACACAAATGGTGGATAAAGAATTGGTAGGGCGTTGAAACATGTTTACAAAAATGGAAAGGCAATAAAACCTAGGCAGAGATGGCCGTGTATTTCATAAAGCTACGCTTAAGTGCCTGCCTCCCCTAAACATCCCCCACCTCCTCCACTTCTACCACCCCGGAGACAGCAAGACCAACCCTCCTTCTCCTCCTCCACCTACTCAATGTGAGGATGAAGACTTTATGATGATCCACTTAATAAAGAGTCAGTAGTCATTGTCCTGAAGAGGTAATAAACTCATCTTAAGAGTGTGTGTGTCTTCATGTGAAAATCTAATAACAGTATGGCAGGAGCTGGATGAGACATTTTTGAGTTGCCTCCGTCACCATCAACATCCCTTAAGTATTCACTGTGTAGAAGAGCATGTGTAAGACTTGCATGCAAGTGGATGGCCTATCCTTACACAGGCATACAGGGGGTAATATTAACATCAAACTAACAGTGTGTTAGTTTTATTACTGTTTTACAACTTTGCTTTCAAAGAATTACATTACAGGAGGCATCTGTCCTAATTGGAGAAACTGCCTATCAGCCTACCATCACAGATAAGTATATTTTAATGTAAGAATGTTTCAATGCACTATTATGAATGTGCCTACAATACTCATGCCTTAAACTTCTGTAATGATTCATTGATTAGGCTAAGCAATCGTATCCATTACAATTTAGCTACCATAAAGCAATCCTATCTCTGCTTCTTCATCTTAACAATGCATGAATCGTTGTACCTGTAAATAAAAAACAATGTCTTTTTCTCAGCACCTTTTCCTTTTTGATGTCTAGTGTTAATAATATACCTAATGGATACAGTGTTTTGAATCATATAAAACAATATTGATGTAGGTACTAACAGATGAGTCATTTTGTAAAAAGGGAGTGTAATCATAGAATTGATACAGTAAAGTATGGTAAATATACTTTTTCTTTTTTATGATATTTTTACATATTCTTTGTTCTAGCTTACTTTACTGTAAGAATACAGTATATAGTACATATAATGTACAAAATTTGCACCCACTGTTTATGATATCAGTGAGTCTGATCAATAGTAGACAGTGGTTAATTATTTTGAGGGTTAAAAGATGCACATAGATTTTTGATTGTACAGGTTGTCAGCACTCTGAGGCATTCAAGGGTCAGTGGTACCTATTAGCCAAAGTTTTGCTTTAAAAATGTATTGTCCAGACATGAAATGATTTTATAAAATAACATAAATACCACTTATACAACTAAAGTGGATTGGAAACAAAGGAAGGGACTTGACGGGATCCTAAGAATGAGAACGATGACTCCAGGCAGATCTGAAGGTTCCTCTTAGCTCTTCAATGACTATGCGAGAGATTGTCATAAAAATGGGAAACAGGCTTAAAAACTCACCAGCCCACACATATTATAGGAAGCCTTTCCCATAAACATAATTGTGCTTGAATATATAATAAATGTCTTACTGTATAAAGCCCATTATTCCAGAAATCATAAAAGGACATTCCAAGAAGCCTTGGACATTCCAAGAATAATTTATTGACTCATTATTATGAAATGAGGGTGTAAAAGGGAAAGCAAAATGTTTGCAATAATGGAAGAGAGGTCCAGAAGAAATAAATATGGGTAATGAGTATTATATTGAAAGGCTTCATTGATAAAATTAGCATCTACCTTAAAAGAGGATTTCCAACATTTTGATGGAGACAAATTTCTTTTTTCATTTACAAATAATAACATCATTGATTAAAATTAATGTACATCCCTGGCTGGTGGCACAGTGGATAAGGTGCCAGCCTGCAAACCCAAAGGTCATTGGTTTGATTCCCAGCCAGGGCACATAACCAGGTTGCAAGCCAGGTCTCCAGCCAGGTCCATAGCTGGAGGCAGGTGAAAGGCTACCATACATTGATGTCTCTCTCCCTCTCTGCCTTCTCTCCCTTCCTCTCTCTCTGAAAATAATAAAGATTTTTAAAATACAAAATAAAATAAAATTAATGTACGTTTGTGACACCGTACTAAGCATTCACTTCCATTAGGTCACTTAATTTTATTAGCAATGAGGTATTAGGTCTCCATTGAATAAACAATGGGATAAATACAAGGAAATGAAGAACTCGACCTATTCCAGCAGCATCCTGCAGTTTTCCTTCATAGCATTTGTCCCATTGTTAATATTTATTTGTATAATTATTTACTTAAAGTCCTTGTTTGGCTTTAGATTATAGTTCCATGAGGAATAGGGATGGTGAATTGTATTTGTCTCTATATAAAGTGTCTGACTCATTATAGGTGCTCAGAAAATAGATATTGATTAACTAAATGAATAAAAGAGGTGAAGCTAGAGTTCCAAAATCTATAACCATAAAAAATTTTTTTTCATACTACTGCTTCTCCTAGTGTCTCACTTTTATAATAAACTAGGAATCTAGACTGTAAAATGTTACACACTAAAAATGGAGATAAATAACTCTCTTCAAAAGAACTAAAACACAAAGGTGATTATCTCTGTCTCTACATCTAAATCTCATTTGCAGTTGGAGGAAAGGGCAGGTAGGCAAGGATTCCAGAGAAGGTAATAGCTGAGCTGAGTCCTGAAGGACAAAGGAAAAAAAAAAAAAAAAGAAAAGAAGAGAAAGAAGGAAAAAAGGAAGGAAAGAAGGAAGGAAGGAAGAAGGAAAGAAGAGCATACGATGCATAGTCTAGACCACAATCTAATTAAAGAAGCAAGCAAATTAATGAAAAAGGGTTGATTTGGAGAAGCAAGCTGTAAATATTGTAGGCAAGGAAGATAAGGGACAAGAAACTACATGAAAAAAGTAGCTTTTAATCTGGATTTTGAACCATTTATGAGGTTTGACTAGTCAGAGGACAGAGGCAAATGAGGTTTTCTTTATCTCCTATGATTCCAATGATCTCCTTTCATGATGCTCTTAACAAGTGATTACATATTAGATATCTCCATCCCTTCTGCACTGTAAATGAATGAGCGTAGGGACCAAGTATGTTTTGTTGCCCATCACATCATTGTCATTGTCATGACCAACATAGTGCTTGTCTAAGTATGTATGTTTAGAAAGATTACTGTAATGAATTGATTTGCTAAAAATGCTAAAAATAAAACATTTTATAACAGACTCATGGTCTGGTGAAGTAATAATATTATATAGATTAAAATAAACCTTGGACACCAACTTACACCATACACCAAAATAAACTCAAGATGGATAAAGGATTTAAACATAAGCAGTGCCACCATAAAGGTCCTGGAGAAAACTATAGGCAGTAAACTTTTGGATATCCTACGCAGAAATATGTTTACTGATACTTCACCAAGGGCAAAGGAAATCAAAGAACGAATCAACAAATGGGACTATATCAAATTGAAAAGTTTCTGTTCAGCTAAAGAAAATATCAGCAAAATTCAAGGAGAACCAACTGTATGGGAAAACATAATTGCCAATGATACCTCAGACAAGGGTCTGATCTCCAAAATATATAAAGAACTAATGCGACTCAACACCAGGGAGACAGACAGCCCAATTAAAAAATGGGCAAAGGACCTGGACAGACAACTCACTGAGGAAGATATTCAAAGGGCCCAGAGGCATATGAAAGAATGCTCAACATTGCTAGTCATCAGAGAGATGCAAATTGAAACTACATTAAGATACCACCTCATACCTGTCAGAATGGCAATCATTAGCAAATCAACAAACAACAAGTGTTGGCGAGGATGCGGGGCAAAGGGAACCCTCATACACTGTTGGTGGGAATGTAGGCTGGTGCAGCCACTGTGGAAAACAGTATGGGGTTTCCTTCAAAAGCTAAAAATGGAACTGCCTTTTGATCCAGCAATTCCACTACTTGGACTATACCCAAAGAATCCTGAAACACCAATTCATAAGAATCTATGTACACCTATGTTTATGGCAGCACTATTTACAATAGCCAAGTGCTAGAAACAGCCTAAGTGCCCATCAGTGGATGATTGGATCAAAAAACTTTGGTACATTTACATAATGGAATTCTATATAGCAGAAAGAAAGAAGGAACTTGTACCCTTTGCAACAACATGGATGGAACTGGAGAATATTATGCTTAGTGAAACAAGCCAGTCAGTGAAGGACAAATATCATATGATCTCACCCATTACAGGACAATAATGAGCAAAACTAACAACAAGCAAAACAGAACCAAATATATGAATACAATGAATAGGCTTTCAGTGGTCAGGGGGAAGGGGTAGGGGGGAGTGGGGAGGCAGAGGCAAGAAAGGGGAGCAGCTTAGATAAGAACCTAGTATAAAGAAACCATGGACATGGACAACAGGTGGGATTGACTTTGGGGGGAATAGGTGGGTGGGGAGGGGGACAGAGGGGAGCAAAAAGGGGATGGATGTAATACAACAACAATAAAATTTAAAAAAAAAAAGAAAAAGAAAGTGATGTGATTTTAAGAATAAAAGGTATATAAAGGGTTCAGGAAGGAAAGGCTATCAAGAAGCCAATTGTTTGTAAACCAAATGGCACAGATGTGGTTTGGTAAGCAGGAGTGGCTACATAATTTTCACTGGGTCCACTGCAAAACAAAATTTTCCAGTCCCATTAAGAAGATACTAAACATTTAAGACAGTGACAGTAGAATTACAGTAAATAAACAAGAAAATAAGTGTGGTACTTTTCCAAGCTTGGTCACAGGCTGCCCACCCATGAAGCAGGCTCTGTTGACAAATATTCTTTATTAAGAAAATAAGATGAAATAAAAGAAAATGAATAAAGGCAGGAATGGGGAAAAATAAAAGAAAAGGTTCAGGGATTTTATTCCATCACGGACCCAAATTGTATAATGAAGATACATGTAATTTAAAATAACCTTAAGTTATGTGATCTGTCATACTTTCAAAGTTACACTAATATATGGTC
Organism: Noctilio leporinus; assembly: GCA_004026585.1. NCBI lineage: Eukaryota > Metazoa > Chordata > Mammalia > Chiroptera > Noctilionidae > Noctilio > Noctilio leporinus. Next base: position 632,892 of record PVIW01000030.1, read on the forward strand.
CTAAGAGATTATCTCTGTTTTCAATGCACTCTAGTTTATTATTTTGTACAGAGGGGAACTACATAATGTGTTCACACTATTGCATCAGAAGACTGCTTCTATAGAAGTAACTAGCCTCCATCCATACCTCGAAATTAGCTGCTGGCATTTTATTTTATTTTATTTACTATTATTTATTGTTACTATTCTTATTATTTTAAGCCTTTCCCAAGGATATGTTTTTATTGATCTTGGAGAGAGAGAGGAAAGGAGCAAAAGAGAGAAAGAGACAGAAACATCGATTATGTCCTGACTGAGGATCAAACCCACAATCCTTTAGTGAAGCGGATGATGTTCCAACCAACTGACCTACCTGGCCAAGGCTGCCCCTGGCATTTCCTGCTACATAAATAGAAATGGTATCCAATAAAGGAAAATATGTAAGCAATCCACTTATTAAATATTACTCAGCTCAGAACAACTGTGGCCATGTCTACAGATGTAAAACTGATAGCAAGTGAATAAACATGAAAAACAAACAAACAAAAACTCAGAGATACAGCTGAGAGCATGGTGGCTACCAGAGGAATGGTTATAAGGGGTACTAATGGGTGTCAAATACGGTGATGATAGGAAATTTGACTTTGGGTGGTAACCACACAATGCAATATACAGATCTTGTATCATAGGAATGTATATTTGAAACTTAATAAAATCTGTAATTTTATTATCCAATGTCACCCCAATAAATTTAATTTAAAAACTGGAAATATTTTATTTTAAACTCATCAATTGTCTTTAATTTCTCATTTTAGTCTCCCTAGTTTTCTCAGATAAAATGAAGATAATGATTAATTCATTCGTTGATTAAAGTTTTCCTTTGTAATTAAGATGAAAGTCTTAAAAGGCCCAGATAGTTTTGTTAGGGTTGATAATCACTATTAGACAAAAAAGAAGAACTTCAGTATTTTGGCTTCTTTTGAACAGAGCTCAATAATTTAGTTGATGGTTACTTGTATTCTAGGAATTCATGAAACCGACCTTATCTCTAAATTCATCCTCATTATAAGGTATACGCTTATTTAAAAACTGCATCTTCAATCTTCAATCTCAATGAAAAAGGTATAATTATAATTCTTCTAGCAAAGTAAGCATGTGGGCTTACTTGATCATTTTCATTTCTATTTAGTGTTTCAGCAAGAAATATATTATTGAAGGAGCTGGCTAACACAAAAGAGACACATTTTGGTGTTTTGGACAGGGAGAGAAAAACAAGGAAGCCTCTTGTCTCTTCACTGAGACAACCTCGTGGCTGTATGGGACAACCCCTGAAATGGGGTAGAAAGGAAGGAAAATACATGGTTTATTGAAATCACCATATTACAATGTTCCTAGAGTCCTGAGGAGTGATGGTAATGTCAGATCATTTTCCAACTCCTTTTGACCCCCTCAGAGCTGCTTTGCACATATCCATCCCAAAATTTAAATAAGTTTTGCTATTTTGAGAAAGTAAAGAAAAAGCCCTGGCTGGTGGCACAGTGGATAGGGCACCAGCCTGAGAACCCAAAAGTCTCTGGTTCAATTCCCAGCCAGGGCACATAACCAGGTTGAAAGCTAGGTCTCCAGCCAGGTCTGTAGCTGGAGGCAGGTGAAAGGCAACCATACATTGATGTCTCTCTCCCTCTCTGTCTCTCTCCCTTCCCCTCTCTATCTAAAAATAATAAATACAATCTTTAAAAAAAAAAGAAAGTAAAGAAAAAATGTCCTGCAACACCATAGCCACTGAGGCAAGGAACAACTAAGTGTCTGTATCAACACATCTGAACTGTAAATCAAGCATTTGTAACTTACACTGCAAAGACTGAGCTGAATGCCCATTTTCCTTTGAAACTGTAGGAATTAAAAATGTGATAGAGTGATACGCTGTCAAAGGGCTAGAATGGAGTGGAGCCTCTGTTGGTTTTGTGGTCTGGGCTCTGGGTTTGTGTGCTGACAGCCTGTTAGTGCCCTGTTTCTTTCTCAACCTTAATTAGACTTCTGAACTCAGAGGTTGCTGGCTACACCTCCCTTTGCATTGTGGTCTCCAGACCCAGCATGTGCATGGCTCCCATTATCCTCATAAAATGATTCATGACACCGCCCTGTGGTTACCTACCAGTGTGGCAGCTTTCGCAGGGATCTCCATGCCAATCTGTGTTTCCCACTGGTCCGCTGCCCTTTAACATATGTGGACTAGTGGGTGCAAGTGTCAAAACATCACTAAAGAGAACATACATTTTTTGAGACACATCAAGACAGATGGATGCCCTCAAGTGGAACTGTGCAAAACCCAAATCAAGGCAATTTGTCCTATTCTCTTAGTCCTGGAGGTTTTGGAAAATCCAGTTCATCTATGTAGTTCACAGGGACACTAATGCTGTGTCAACAGAAAGTCTGCAAGAAAACTGTCACTGAGTGAGCCACCGCGGACATTGTTCTAGTTAGAGCCACTGTTTCTAGTGGTCTTGGGGGAAATAGGAAGCATGTGAGTTCAAGGTAACTCTGGAAAACCTAATGGCCAACCACTTGCTTGGGGCTCCTGGATGTGTGCCCTTTTTGAGGACAAAAAATGGGGCTGTGGATCAGTTGAAAGGGAAACTCCATCAGTAATTTGGAAGACATGGTCCCCAGTTTCTTGCAATCTAACTCGACCAGAACTGTGTGAAGATAGGCAGCTATATTTGTTCTGTGAACAAAACTTGTTCTGTGCTTTCTGTATGTATACTCTCTCCTGGAATTCTCAGAGCTACCTCATGGGTGAGGGTGCTATGGTAGTGTTTTAGAGGTGTTAAAATAAACAACTGGCCATTTTCAAAATGAGCAAATTAGTGAAGGTTGCCAGATAACTCAATCAACAACAAAACCAAGAAATAACAAACAAGGAAGGATAGCATGATAGCTATGAGCAAATGCTTTGGGTTGGATAATGTATCATTATTGGATCCTTGTGCTTGAGCAAGCCTTATCCTTTAGGAGAACAGGTATTGTCAGCCTTTTGGGATGATAGATACACTATATAATATGTAAAATACTTAGGACAATGCTTGTCACTGAATAAGGCTTTAGTAAATGCAAACCAGCATTGGAAATGACCCTGCAAAGGCAGGAGAATGGAGAAGGAGGAGAAAGAGGAGAGGTAAAAGTATAATAATAATAACAATAATAATAATAAATAAATAATAAATTTAAAAAGTCAGAATATTTCACTGACCTCAAGAAGAAAAATGCAGCCTAAACTTTAAAATAATGGAAGAAATCAAAAGAGATTTTTAAAAAATCAATAGCAGTGTCTTCATGAAAATATAAAATGTCTGCACATAGGAACAAACCATAAACAGAATTAAAAGGCTAGTCAATTGCAATTATCGGAACCAATAATTGGGGGAGGAAGAAGGGAGAGTAATCAGAACTAGACAGTGTACCATTTCTTCTGTCATGCTCCCTGGCGTTTGTTTGGAAATTGGAAACCACATTCATGAAAAATAATTTATCATTACAGCACCTCATAAATATCTGCAAATATTTGAGGAAATTGATTCTGTATATAAGCCTGACTGGATTGTTAAGAAGGCAGCTACACCAGACAGGATCAATGCTGAGTGGCTTCCTGCAGTTAAATGTATTACATTATCACATCCAGTAAAGTGCAAGGAACCCGGTAGGTTCTTTGCAGGTTCTTAGCATATTCTTTGTAGGTTTCTCTTCCATATAGTATATGAGGTCTGTCCTGAAAGTATCAGTCATACAAACTTTTAATTATATTGATATTGGCTCGATACTTTCTGGACAGACCTTGTATTAATTATACTCAATTCCTTGTTGGCCCAACCTAACGTGGCTTTATGAGGTCATAGCAGGTTTGATTCCCAGCCAGGGCACATAACCAGGTTGCAAGCCAGGTCTCTAGCCAGGTCCTTAGCTGGAGGCAGGTGAAAGGCAACCAACCACACATTGACATTTCTCTCCCTTTCTTCCTCCCTCCTTGCCCTTCACTCTGAAAATAATAAATTCATAACAAAATTTTAATATATAAAATATAAAAAATAAAAAGAAGATATTTGATTCATAGGAAAATGAACAATTACTTGAAAAGGAGAGGAAATACGACAAGTAAAGAGAAAAGAAAATAATGTATCTAGAGTGAGGACAGTCATAAATAGCTATAAACCATTAATTCAGTTGGGAAAGTCAATCATTTCTGTACATGTGAAAATTGAGAAGGCTGTAAAATCACCAATTAGCATGCCACAGATTATTCGGAATTAAGCCAGCACTTGCTACCAATTCCTGAAGGGAGAAAAGAGGGAAGAATGATATATTGTATTTTATCCATGAACCATATTCCAAGCACTACATTAAACAGTGGGGGGGTGGGGGGATTTTGTAAAGTTGTTATTATATTTCCATTTGAGCATGGGGTGGGCAGGGGAACTCATTCATAGGGTGGTTGGTTAATCAGATTGCTTTCCCCAGGTACGCAGCTATAGTGTGCATGTTAAACCAGTTACACGGCTCCTCTGCTCTACAACAGGCTGTATCCAGGATGAAGCTCCTAAAGCTATTACTACGAGCTGCCAGAGAGAAAATTATTTTAAGCTTTGCACGTCTGTCCCAGCCACTCAGCCCGGCAGTTGTGTTGTGAAAACAGTCATAGGCAATATGTAAAACAAGGAGCGTGGTATTGTGCCAATTAAACTTTATTTACAAAAGCAGGCATCAGGCTGCCTTTGCCCTGGGGTTTATCAGCCCCTGTCACAGGTGCTGGGAGTGGAATGTTAAGAGAGTCGCCTCACGAACTTGCCACAAGGCCTTTCTCACTCTGAAGGTGCTGATAGATTTACCTTGGTCTGTTTTGAGTAGACAAGGCCTCTTCCAGACAAAAAGACAGATCTGGGATGTGTTTTAAACAAGTTTCAACTGAGCAAATTAAACATTTGTAAGATCCACCCATTTGCACCCTGGTTCTGTTTCATTCACGCATCACTGTGACCCAACTTACGCCTTTTCACTTTGTTTCTTTTCAGTTGCTGAAACACTCTCCTGGCTGATCTTCTATTCAACAGAGTCACACTACAGCTCCTGGGAGGCATGTTAGGTTGGGTTCATACCAGACACCTCTCAGGGGACAGCGACCTCAGAACACACCAGAATTTATGAAGTTAATGCATTTGATTACATGCACCATCCCTGCAGCCCTGTGCCTGGATCATTGCTTCATGGCCAACACTCTTCAAATCCTGATTTTGGCCCCCCTGTATTTTATTTGCCCTTTTTTTCATTCGTGGTCCCTGAGGGGATATTCCGGAACTTCCTAGTGTCTGCTTTGAGTACTCATCCCCAGTTCGTATATCAAAACAAATCATGCATTATAAAATTATTGCTCACACATTTTAAAAAAATTATGTTTCAGTTCTATACAATCTTAGAAAGGGAACAAATAACCAAGAGGGTTTTTAAAAATATAGTTTACATTATAACTGTGATTAATTATTTATATGTTACTTTAATTTCAGAATTTCTTAAACAAATAACTTTCCAATTGCTAAATTTCCTCTGAGGAAAAAAAAAATGCAAATTATAAAAAAGAAGAAATGATGGAAGCTACCATGTATTAAGGGCTTTATAGGTGCCACAGATTATATTTAGTACCATAAATATACTGATTTTTTAAATATGCAAACAAAAGAGGAACACTCAAGAGCAAAATACAATCTGAGCACATAGCCAGAGAACAGAGCTATGAGTAGGCACAGAACAGATTTTCTGAGAGCCTTCCCCAGTTGCTTCTTTTAGAAAATAATGTCTAGAGTTCAGTTTTTACTAATGCATTTCTGCTTTTGAGGTCTGAGTTCAGTAATTATTTTGAGCAGAGTTGTTCTGACCAAGTGGTCTACTGTGTCAACTTGTTTACCTATCAAAAGTGAATCGTTCTAGGTGCTGAGAGCGTTGACTGGAAGAAATCAGGATTTTTGAGCTAACCTATACAAATTGGAGGCAAATTCAAAGGAGGTTGTAGAGAGAACTAAATATATACAACAGAGATATATCTCTATTCTCAGAAATTTTGATTGAGTAGATCTGGGTAGGATTCAGAAAGACACTTTTTTTTTTTTTTTTAAACAAAAAATCCCAGTGATTCTGAGTCAAGTAGGCCTGAGGTAACACTTTAAACATATTGATCTAAATAAAAATGTCTGAAACTGCCTCTCTCTTCCTCTCTTTACTTGGTCTGCTCACCAGACCCTCCTCTGTGGTCCGCTGGGAGGGACTGGCCTGATCACGCCCAGGTGTTGCTTCACCCAAAGCAGGTCAACCATGCAGAAGTTTGCAGGCTGAGCCCAGGTGTTGACTCAGTATCAACTGCCACAACCTTTCAAATTTTACACCTAGACCCCTGACCCAGGACAATCTCTGTTTTGACCAAGACTGCCCAAAGTTTCTAAAGTATCGTCTTTTAAGGTTCATCTTGTTTTCCATCTCTAAGTACTAGAAAAAGGCTTCTGCAGTGCTTGTCCTTTTACTATGTATTTTCACAAGGTTGGGAGCTAGTCTTCAATTTTTGGCACCTCGGTAGACCTCCCTCATAGCACATGTTGCATTCTGTTTCTAGCATAAGTACGTGCTTCCAAGCTCCTTCTCACACCCATAACTTATCCTTTGTTTCCAGCCTCGCTGTGTGTCTCCTCACTCACCTACTGACATGGACATCTCCTCTTGGAAATCCCACAGAGATCCCAAAGTCAGCCTACCATCACCTCAAATCTGACCCTCTTTTTGAGTTTTTCATGTTAGTTAATTGTGCCACCACTCATCCAGTCCTTAATGTCAAACAAACAACAAAACTGGGTACCATTGTGGATTTTTAATTTTTTCTGTTATTTTTCCATATTTCCATATTCTATATTATCCTTGACATCTAATCAACCACCAACCTCTGTTGATTCTATACTATTTTACAATCATTTTTCCACTTTATGCTTACCCACTGCTTCTTAGTTTAAGCTCTCAGCATAGTTCATAGGTACCATGTCATAGGGTTCTGGCCAGTCTCCCTGGATTCAGTCTCTTTCCTCTCAATTCCTTTCCCTGGTACAGCCTGAATGATGTTATAAAACCTAATTTTGATCATGTACTTTTCCCCTCTACTCATGACACTGTAATGGCTTTTATATTGCCATAAGAATAAATTTTAATATCCATCCCATTAAAAATCATTTATAACCTGGATCCTGCCTGCCAACTTATCCAAACTAATCTCCATTCACTTCTCTCTATATATAGTTAATATACAAAAACCCAGCCAAAATAAGTATCATTGAGGTCATAATGAGCTGTTCTCCTTCTGGCCCCTACCGCTCCAACTCAAACTGTCATCATCATGTTTTTCCAGCCCTCTGCAAGACTTTCTTTCTCCCTCCTTCTTTTTCCTCTTTCCTTCCATCCAACCTCCAAATTAAATTTAAAATAAATGCAATTAGATCATGCCAGTCCTCTGCTTGGCTTCATGTGATACCTGAATTAAAATCCATATTCCATCCTTTGGACTGTAGACCATACAGGACCTGACTCCCTATTTTCTGCCTTCCTCTTTCATTTTCCCACTCATTCAAATCACTCCAACCAAGATGATCTCCCTCTTGATCTTTAAATGAGCCAAGCTGCTTTCTGCTTCAAGGACATTGTGCTTGGAACCTTTCCGTAGCTGTTTCCTATTGCATCTTCCTTGGCTGGTTTCCACTTATTCTTGTCGTAATGGCCACTTTATCAAAGAAGCTCTTTCTGATCACACAAGCACATATTAGTTATCTTACCAATAACTTTGAGGGACATCACTTTTTTATTTATAGCATCTCTCACTCTGCAAAGTAATCCTCAATTAGTTTACTGATATACTTTCGCCTCTCCTTTCACTCAATTGCAAACTTAACACAGACAGCAAAGAGCATTTGTTGAATGTCAGGGATCTTACATGTTATTCCTTGCACTTGGAATAAGGTTCTGCAACCTGGCATTGATCACCCATTAGGCTCCTGGGTGTCTTCAACCCTTGATTCAAATGGTTCTTCTGCTGCAAATTCCTCAGTTTACTACCAAAAGCCTCCATTATGTTCAACTTTCCTCAGTTACAGCAGCAAATTTTGTTCATAATTATATGTTTGCATGCCCTTTTCCCTAACTAGGCTCCCTGGAGTAGAAACTGTTTTCTTCATCTCAGTGTCTTCTGCAAATTAATTTGCTGCCATTATCTATACCAGAGTGGAGATAAAGCTTTATGACAACTGTGATGGTCAGAATAATACAGTCCCAGGTAAATAAATAAGCCAAACTTAAAGTATCTCTCTGCATATTCTACTTTTAACATATATAAAAATACACAGACAAGTAAAATATGGATAATTCTCAAGAACATAGATAATTCTCAAGTACAATCAATCAGAAATCATGTATAATTGATCCATATTATATTATTTAGAATATATGTTTTAAATATATTTTATCATTTGTTGCTGATTCTTCAACTGATTTTAGTTATAGGCACAGTATTTTAGAACTGGATTTATTTTTCTAAATTGATAAGTTTAGGATGAAGAAGAAAGAGTAAGAACCAATTAATTATCAGACTTAGTCCATAGGAGGTGCTTTTAAATGTTTCCTAATTGAGTAAATAAATAAAGAGATTCTGTAGGGAACCAATAATTGGATTTGAATTCTTCTATTTAAAATTTCATGAATCCCTTTAATGGGTAAGATGTAAAGCGCATGTTTACATGCTTTCTTATAAATTTTAAATGTATGTTTGCATCTACATCTCTACTCTGCTATAAATATCTCTTATTTTTGGCAGTTGCATTCAGTATATTTATTATCAGGAAAAACAACTTTGATAATCCTTAAGAGAGTCATGATTATGTCTCTTCTCCATTGGTACTGCCACAGAGCTTTAAAACATCTTTTATCACTCCTTCATTGCATGGATGAATACACTAATTTGCACATTTACCAACTTTTGCAGTTTCTCTCGTTCTCTAAATTATGTGTTTTGAATCACTCCACTGTGTCAGCAAATGACCTTGGAGTGGAGTTTATCTGCAAGTTAGATAAAGCCATAAGAGGTAAATGAAATCTATTCAGACATTTTGAACATCTTTGAGAACGTGTGATACAAACAAAGGAAGGAAGGAAAGGAGGCAGGGAAGGAGGGAGTGAGGGAGGAAAGGAGGGAGAAAATGCAAAAAGTCAACTGCATAGAAAGAAGAAAATGTTAAAAACCCAATCAAGTATTTTCCTTGGTAGGGAGCTGAGGGCCGAAGGAGGATGACATCGTGTGAACGGAAAGGCCAGCCCCTTGTTCCCCGTAGTGAGTCTATGACATCTGCAGCCTCCACGGGCTTAGCGAAAATTACTGGGTCCAGTCATCTAAGTTAATCAGCAAGGCAATTGCCTGAGAGGCCACTCATCGTCTAGCTCTAAAAACAATGAAAAGGAGCTGTGATGGAAAAATAACAAAATAACAGGAATGATAATGGGCATTTCAACCCCAGAGAAGATAGATAATCAGGAGTAAAAAGATTTAGCAAAATCAAAATTATGATATTTAAAACTATAGGAACTGTTCCCCATGTCTAAGAATTTACACATGCACACAATTTATGTCCCTGTAAAACTGAAATGAATTTGGTCTGTTGGAGTGATAGTCTTGTATTATAAGTTAAAATGTGAAATCAAGCAATAGACATAGATTAGTGATTTTAGGTTGAAATTTTAGTAGACTTATATGGAGAAATAGGAGACTAGGGGCATTTTTTGTTCATTGATTATAAATATATGGGGATTTTTTTGTTTTACAATTATTATTTAGTGCACAGGAAAGTTTGGCTAAATCAGTTACCTGAAAATAAAGTATTATTTTTATAAAGTATTATTTTTATAATACATTTATTTAAAAATGTATTATTTTTATAATTGCACATAACTGGGTCTAATAAAATAGTAGCTTTTATTGCTGCAGTAGAAAAATGGAGACTTTATTTGCCAAATAACATGTTTAGAAATTTAAGAGTGCCAAGTAAATAAGAACTCTGTTAATTTTTAGTAAGTTACAACTACATTGATGATTGCTGTTCCCTGTTGCCCTTACTCTGTGCTAGTGTGCAGTGACATATATCATTCTACAAAATAGTCTCTCTTACTCTCTCCATATATAGAAGGAGAAACTAGGGAAAAAGGAGTTTAAGAAAATTGCTCAAGTTTAACATCTCATCATTTTGGGAGTCAGAATGTTTACTTAGTTGTATGATTTCAGAGTAAAGTGCTTCGAGATTGCAATCTAGCAATATAAGGTAATACCATGTCTATCTTGTTTAACACAAAAATATTTCTCTCCAAATATCAGGTGTAAATGAAATCTTAGGCCCTGGCTGGAGTAGCTTAGCTGGTTGGAGCATCCTGTACACCAAAGGTCTGATCCCAAGTGGGGCCATGGACAGGAGGCAAGCAATCAACGTTTCTCTCTCTCTCTCTGTCTCCCCTCTCCCCTCCTTTTCTCCCTCCTTTTCCCTCTCTTTAAAATCAATAAACATTTTAAATGTTTAAAAGTATAATTTTAACAAATAAAATCAAATCATAGGTCTATTTGCTCTTGGACTTTTCTTCTTCTTCTTTTTTTTTTTTTTTCTTTTTTTTTAAGATTTTTATTATATTTAGAGAAGAACAGAGAGAGAGGCAGAGAGGAAGAGAGACGTCAATGTATGGTTGCCTTTCACCTGCCTCCAGCTACGGACCTGGCTGGAGACCTGGTTTACAACCTGGTTATGTACCCTGGCTGGGAATCAAACCAGTGACCTTTGGGTTCCCAAACCAGTGCCTTATCCACTGTGGTGCCAGCCAGGGCACAGACTTTTTCTTTTTCTTTTTTAAGATTAATGACATTTATTAATTTTTTTAAATTTCAATACTGTTTTTCATGTGCTGACTATATTTAAACTAAACCCAAAACACAGGTTACTTCTGAAAAGAGAAACTGGATGCTATTTTGTCTCAAGAAGTTGAATGGGTCCTGCAATCACTTTTAACACACTAAGTTTAAATATATTCAAGCAATTCTTTTGCAAGTCACTGTGAGACAAAGATTGAAAGACAAACTCAAGGCCCTGGCTGGTAGCAGTGGATAAGGTGCCAGCCTGAGAACCTAGAGGTTGCTGGTTCGATTCCCAGCCAGAACATATAACCAGGTTGCAAGCCAGATCTCCAACCAGGTCTGTAGCTGGAGGCAGGTGAAAGGCAACCATACATTGATGTTTCTCTTCCTCCCTGCCTCTCTCCCTTCCTCTCTCTCTCTGGAAAAATACATAAAATCTTTTTAAAAATACCTAAGGACAAAACCTTTTAAAAAAGAGAAAGGAAGGAAGGAAGGAAGGGAGGGAGGGAGGGAGGGAGAGAGAGAGAGAGAAAGAAAGAGAGAGAGAGAGAAAGAAAGAAACTCAGAAAAGTAAAGGAACTGAATGGAAACAGCTTTCACGTTGATCAATTATTTCAAAAGCCTCAAAGTGGTCAAATTACTCCACACTTTATATCTCCACTTGTATCAGAGCCTTTCCAGCAAAAACTATACTTTGTAATCCACTTAGATTAGTCTAAGTGTTGTGCCTATAGCATTCTCTGACATTTAAAGGACACAGGAATGTTTCTAGAGGCAGAGCATTAAGCCTTCTGTGCTGGGCTCGTGTGGGGGCCCATAATTGGGAGGGAAATGCAGTCCTTTGCTCAAATGAGACAGAAATGTCTACCTAGGGCCCAGAAGCTAAGAGAGCATGAGAGCAGATGTATCTCGAACAGAGACACCAGCTCCTCCGGGAACACCATCTTTTTGGCTGTAGATGCAATTTTCAGAAATAGCCAAGTCCTGAGGTCCTCCTTTGCCCCTTTGGTCTGGGCTGTTTACAGGGCCATATGGGGAGAGACTAGCAGTGTGTCTGAGATGTAAGCTTTCCCTGAAGACTGCAGGCTCTGTCCCAGACTGAATGAGCACAGCGCATCAAATGAGGGAAGTACATTTTCTAATTGAGTCCCATTGAAGATTTCTACATGATTCAGTCCTGTGCCCTCTGCCATGGGCATGAAGCTTATAGGGTGCAATCAATAGGTTTGGTCTTAAGAAATTCAATTTTTAATACTCCCTTCTAAAATGCTTATTTTACTGACTTGAAAAACCCATGCAAATTAGTTTTCACATACACACCAAGATGCCCACTTGCCCACAAAAGGAGCAAAAGCTTGTTTTGTGTATAAACAAAGATAGTTACCTACCCTTCCACCATGAGGCTGCTGTGAACTCCTTCCAATGACAAATCATTGTGCATACAAACTACTTCTTTGTTGCAAGTTTTGAAGGGTCAGACTTGTAGGGCAATTTTCAAGTTTTGGGGAAAAGGGATTTTGTGCCTCAACACTGCAGATACAAGGATGGTTAAGGTATTAGAGACAAATATTGGTAAAAGCTGTTGGCCTGAGGAGGAAAATAAATGTCAAGAATGTATTAAACTCACTAGAAGTCTTATCTGAGAGAGCACAGCATAATAGCGTGGTTGGGCTGTCATAATGCAGTGCCACAAATGGAGTGACTGAACCAACAGAAATTTATTTTCTCACAATTTTGCAGGCAAGAGATTCAAGGTGTCAGTGAGTGAGTTTCTGAGGGCCATGACGGAACAATTGGTTCTAGGCCTGTCACTTCCTGGCTTGTAAAAAGCCATTGTCTCCCTGTGTCTTCACATGGGTCTTCCCTCTGTACCCATCTGTGCCCAAATGTCCTCTTCTTATAAGAACGTAAGTGACATTAGATGAGGGCCCACCCTAATAACCTAATTCTAACTTCATGGCCTCTGTAAGATCCGGGCTCCAATGATAGCCACATTCTATAGTATGAAGGGTTAGGACTTCAACATAAAAAATTTGGAGAGAGATACAATTCAACTTAGGTCAAACAGGGAAAAATAACCACATTAGGGGTTTTCTTACTATACTATACTATGTAGAAACATCAAAATTAATCTAGAGTCCTTTATATAAATGAGCAATTAAGGAATTAACAGGGTCCTGTTATAACCTATTTGTGTTATTGAAAAAGAAAAATATATAGCCTCTTATATAAATTCTTTATATTTTCACCAGGCTTAAGCTGTTTTTTTCCCTTTTATTAAGTTCTCTAGCTATTTATTCTGTAACCCCAAGAACAGCTACATAGATACACCATATATTTTTCATGGAAATAACATCCTTCAATGTCACTGGCTTATGTTGGGCCAGTTTATATCTAGAGGTACAGTTAGGATGAGGGGAATATCAACAGTGGGAGAATCAAACGTTTCCAAACACTACATTTAAGATAAAGATCAGGACTACTGTTTTCTTGCTTAGAAAAATAAACTCAGAGAAACCATATGTTTTGCCTTTTCTCACTGTTTTCAACTTTTCCTGGTCATTAGCTGGCCGTTAGAAGAGCCAAGAATGCATTAGGCTGGTGGCATTACTGCCTTTCTAATGACAACTCCTCAGGTCTGGCAACTCAGAGTTAGAAACAGACATTCCACTTTCATTCTTTTTAGTTTAGGAGAGGAAAAAAGAGTTTATATATTAAACAGCACGTTGTTTTAGGCTGAAACTGGTTGTCAGGATTGAGCTTAGTTAAAATATTATGTGCACTGACTGAACAAAGAGAACTGGGCTGCATCCCATCGTGTGCCATAAAATTGAAAATGAAATGACCCACTTTTGAACATAGGATTATATTCACAATAATCTTGGGTTATCTGTAGTGCACACTTAAGTTAAGAGTTAGAATCCATTACACTATTAACCTGTATTGGCATATTTTAGATTGCCATCAAGTGCACTATGGCTATTTAATGAAAAGTTTAGTATTACGTTTGATGAATCAATTATTCATCATATAGATGGGGCAAGAAAGATTCATGCAACATCAAAGCTTACTAAGTTGGCAAAGCCTTCAATAAGGTTGTCCCTTTTTATGAAATCTAATGGCTTCAAGCAGAGTAGCTTGATAGAGGGAAGAGTAGTCACACTATAAATCACGATAAATGGTAAGTATAAATCATAAGATGCACTATATAGGCAGTGTTGTAAAAAGCAAGAGCAGTATATTTTACATGGTAGTATCAGAAGTCTTTCTCCTAGTAGAGAGAATATTGTTCTTAGTTTAGTTGATGGAAAGCAAAGAACAAATAAGTAAGTTGTTTAAATGTATTTAGCAGGGGGAAAAGGTCCCTTTTAGTACTCCTAAGTAATTTTTTCTCAATCTAATTATGAGGGTCTGCTGGCTTAGGCACAACTCCACCTGCTGGTAAAAGACTTAATCAATAGCTCTTCTGCAGTCCTGTACCTGGTATGCTAGAACAGAGCCACACTTCCCAGTGAGTTAGCCTCTCTCTAACCCAGCCTTAAGAGAGAGGCCTCTGCTGCCTGGAACAGAACCACCTGCTAAGTGACATGATACTGTAGAGGTGGATGTGTGGCTTAAAAAGCTACGTCACACAAGACACGGCAGCTTCCCCTTTGATTTTCCTCTCGGATCACTCTCTGTGGGTGAAGCCACCCCCCATGCGTGAGGATATTCAAAGCAGTACAATAAAGAGAAGCTGAGGCATCCCGCCCACCGCCAGGACTGTCTCCCTAGTTGTATCAGTGATGATCTTGAGAGGATGCTTCCAACCCTGTCAGGCCTGAGAATACAGCTTAGCTGCTGGGTCCCCAACCCACAGGTGCTATGCAATAATAAACGATACATTTTTTTTTTTTTGAGTTACTAAAGCTTGAGGTCATTTATTCTGTGGTAAGAGGTAACCAATAGACTGGCCCTCTCTACCTCCGAAATACTCTTTTGAAACCCCTCAACGTTGACCAAGTACTGGCATTAAATATAACCTGGGTATATTCACCAATGTATATGGTGGGGAGGAACATTTCATACCCACATTTGCATTTCTCTCTGGAAGAATGTTCTATGGGGAAGCAATTCATTCAGTTCTCAACGGATCAAAGCAGGACTCCATCAACACTTTATTTCTCCTGCTGTTTGGAGAAAATTAATTCCGCCTTGAGCTGAATAGAATAAATACAAAGTAAAAAGATTATTAGAGTGTGACTTTGTATTCATGCAGACAACAGTCTTCTTGGCACAAGGGATGCAAGTATTAAGGCATAAGATACACAACCTGCCAGGGTATTGAAACAGTGTCAGAGAAATGTTTTAGGCAAGCAGATTTTTACAGCAGATAGATGATGACTATCTAAAGTTTCGGCAACTATTTCCTCCTCCCAGCTATATAGACAAAGAAAAAACAAAATATAACTGGACAATGTAAAATCTAAATGCTGATATGCCATTAAAATCCATCAAAAAAGCTAACAAGTCAGGAATCACTTTTAGGATGCCTATGAATATTTCTTAGGAAATAAGTCTGTCATTGGAACTCCATGATACCAGTTGGTCTTAAAGGAACATACCATTAGGCTTACTACACACACAGCATGCTATGAGGCTGCCTCACACTTCTCATAAGAGTTTGTCTGCTGTAAGGTAATGCATACCTATATGGTTTCTGGAAATGGAACATTAGACTGTCTCTTTTTGACTGTGGCCCCCTCTGTGGGGTTGACTTCTCTGGTTAAAAACTAGTTAGTTTAAAACTAGGAAGTTATCCCTGGCTGGTGGCACAGTGGATAGGGCACTGGCCTGTGAACCTAAGGGTTGCTGGTTCAATTCCCCAACCTGCAACATAACCAGGTTGCAAGCCAGGTCTCCAGCCAGGTCCATAGCTGGAGGCAAGTGAAAGGCAACCATACATTGATGTTTCTCTCCCTCTCTGCCTCTCTCACGTCCCCTCTCTCTAAAAATAATAAATGAAATCTTTACAAAATAAAAATAAAAACTAGCAAGTTAAGAGTATCATAGGTAGAAAAAATTAAGGAAGGAACAGAGGGAAAATGGAACAATATTTTGGAAATTTAAGTTATACAAGAGGAAAACAAAAGAAAAAGAAGAAAAATACTATTGATCAGAGTAAAAGGAAGCAAAAATAATATTAAAGATATACATCTTAGAAACAGAGGGAAAACTTTCTGACCTATTCTAGGAGGCCAGCCTTACTAATACTAAAACCAGATAGTGACATTATAAGAAGAGAAATCCTCTAATGAATGCAGATGGAAAAATCCTTTAAAAAATATTAGCAAATCAAATTCAACAATGTATAAGAAGAATTAACACCAGCAAGATCAATTTATCTGAAGAATAAAAGTATTAGAAAGTCAATGAAATTCATCACATCAACAGACTAAAAAAAGACCAATTACATGATCATATCAATAGAGGCATATAAACATTTGACAAAATCTAATACCCATTCATGATATAAACTCTCAATAAACTAGCCATAAAGGTGAACCCCTTCAACTTGATAAAGGCTCTCTGCAAAATAACCTATAGCTAACATCATACTGAAAGTGAAAAACTCAAAGCTTTTCCTCTAAGATCAGGTATAAGGTAAAGCTGTCCCTTCTCACCACTCATTTTTAACATCACACTGGAAACGTTACCTAATAAACTAAGACAAAGAAAGGAAATAAAGGTTTACAGATTAGGAATGAAGAAATAAAACTGCCTTCATTTGCAGTTGGCATGATCTCTATGTAGAAAACACTAATAACTCAACAAAAGAACTAGAACTAATAAGCCATTATAGGTTTTATAATACAAGATTAAGAATCACTTTTCTGCCCTGGCTGGTAGCACAGTGGTTAAGGCGCCGGCCTGCGAACCCAAAAGTCGCAGGTTCGATTCCCCAGCCAGGGCACATAACCAGGTTGCAAACCATGTCTCCAGTCAGGTCTGTGGCTGGAGGCAGGTGAAACGCAACCATACATTGATGTCTCTCTCCCTCTCTGCCTCTCTCCCTTCCTCTCTCTCTGGAAATAATAAAATCTTTAAAAAAAAAAAAAAAAAAGAATCACTTTTCTGTATGTCAGCAATGAACAAGTAGATTTTAAAATAAGCTTTAAAATATTATTTCTATTTAGCAGCCTTAAAATGAAATACTTAGCTATAAATCTAACAAAATGTGCAAAATCTATATAAATAAAACTACAATACTTGACTAAATGAAACCATAGAACTAAATTTATGGGGAGATATTCCATTTTCATGGATAGAAAGACTCAATATTGTCAAGATATTAAGTTTTCTCTCATGATTCTATAAATTCAATGCAAACCTTATCAAAATCACAGTAAGTTATTTTATGTATATTGTCAGGATACTAAAATCTATGAAAAGTTGTAAAAGGTGCAGAATAACCAACACAATATTGAAAGAGAAGAATGAGTTGGAGAAATGACAGTACCCAACTGCAAGACTTACTATAAAATTCAATTAATTAAGGCAGTGTTGCATTGGCAAAAGAAGAGGCCACTTGATCAATGAAATAAAATATAGAGCTTAAAACTAAACCCATAAATAAAGCCAACTGATTGCTGAGAAAGACAAAGTAATACAATGAAGCAAAGATAGTCTCTTGATATGGTGCTGTAATAAATGAACATCTGTGTGTAAAAAAAAATGAATTTAGACAAAGATACTTCAAACTTCCTAAAAATGAACTCAAAATAAATTACAGACCCATATGTCTATTGAAAAACTATAAAACTCTTAGAAGGCAATGTAGGAGAAACCCTGTCTGAAACACAGTATCGGGAAAATAAAAAGACAAGCCCCTGATGGAGAAACTATTTGCAGAAGACACCTGACTGCTCTCCAAATTATACAAACTCTTAAAACTAAACAGTAACAAAACAACGACCAAAGACTGGGCCAAATATTTTAACAAATACCTTATTTAAAAAAATATACAGTATACACAGCAAATAAGCCTATAAAAAGATGCTCCATAGCATATGACATCAGAGAAATGCAAATTAAAATAATAATGGGATGCTGTTATACACCTATTAGAATGGAAAATATCTGTAACACTAACAATACCAAGTACTGGTGAAGATGAGGAGTAATAGCAACCCTCATACATTGTTGGTGAGAATACAAAATTGTATAGACATTTTTGGAAGGCATTTTAGTCATTTCTTATTTAAAAAATGTCTTGTATTTTTTTCTATATGATCCAAAAATCACTCTTATTTACTCAAAAGAGTAGAAAATTTCAGTCCCCAAAAAGGCCTGAACATGGATGCTTATAGTAGCCTTATTCATAATTGCCAAAACTAGAAAGCAGCTAAGATTTCCTTCAGTAGGTGAATGTATAAATAAACTGTGATACATGTGAACAATGGAATATTATTCAACACTAAAAAGAAATGAGCCTAGGCTGGTGGCTCAGTGGGTAAGGTGCTGGCCTGCGAACCCAAAGGTCACTGGTTCGATTCCCAGCCAGGGCACATAACCAGGTTGCAAGCCAGGTCTGTAGCTGGAGGCAGGTGAAAGGCAACCATACATTGATGTCTCTCTCCTTCTCTGCCTCTCTCCCTTCCCCTCTCTCTAAAAATAATAAATTAAAAAAGAAAAAGAAATGAGCTATCAAGACATGAAAAGACATGGAGGAACTTACGTGCGTATCACTCAATGAAAAAAGTCAATCTCAAAGTCCACATGCTATAGGATTACAACAATGCATCATCTTGGAAAAAGCAAAATTAGAGAGACAGTAAACGTATTAGTGGTTACTAGGGATTTGGTGGGGAGATAGTGGAAGTAGGTGGAGCACAGAGGACTTTTAGGGCAGTGAAAATACTCTATAAAATGATGGTTGGTATATACCATTATGCATGCATTCAGACCTACAGAATGTATGGCACCAAGATGAACCTTAATATAAACTATGGACTTTGGGTGATTATGATGTGTCAGTGGTTACAAAGGTACCATTTGGGTGGGGGATATAGTTATTAGGGGAACTACGCATGGCTGGGGGCCAGGAGATGTACAGGAAAAATCGGTGCCTTCCCCTCTGTTTTTCTGTGAACCCAAAACTCTGGTGAATGTAAGGGGCCTGGGGTATAAGGGAGACAAACAGTAATGGAAAAAAATACAATAATATAATCTTTAAAGCCTTTATAAACAAATGAAAGACGTTACAGAAAACAAAGCTAGACACTACACAATGAAACAGACTATGTTATAATCAAAACTAAAGGAACAAACCACGAGGGATAAAAATAGGGGAAAAGAAGCAGATAAAGCTCATCTTCAAAATGAAAAATGTTTCCGCCACTAACTACTGAATCTGCTTACACATTGTAGATGACAATCCCATGCGCCTAGAGGTCACACCCTATCCACCATGGTGGAAAATCTTGTTGGCTGTTTCTACAATCCAACCACTCTTCACCGCTTCCAGTGTAGGCATGATCTCTTGCCTAAAGTGCTGAAACAGTCTATGAATGGACTTTCTGGCTCCTGTCCTGGTGCTCCAAGGCTGGATCTAAGCACAGAAACAGGTGTGATTCTTTTTTAAAAAGTCTATCAGGCCACATTGCAAGCCCTGCCTTAACCTCCAAAGGCTCCCTGATTTTACTAACAGAAACCCATGGTCCCAGGGGACCTTGCTTTCCCAGGACCTCCCTGACCACAGCTCCTTTGATGCTTCCTCTCCCTCCCTTGGGCCACCATGACCTCTGGCTGTTCCTCCCACAGACAGGACAGGATCCTGTTCTGGCCTCAAGGCTTTGACTTAGGGCTTCCTGCTCCCCTGGAATGTTCTTTTTTTTTCCCCCAAGTATTTTTTTAGGAGTCTAACACCTTCTCATCTTCAGATTTTGCTCAAACATGACTTATCTGGCCACACCTTTCACAACTGTAACCCTCACTGCCCCTTCCACCCACCTCTCATCTGCAATGACAACACTGTGTTGCTAAGACATTGTCCAACTGATTTACTATCTTATCCTCCCTCTGCACTGTTTCAGGATATATTTCAACTAGTGACAGCACCCCAAGACACTTTGCTGGGGCCTGCGTTAGTTTCCTGGGGCCACCCCAACAAATGACCACAAATAGGGCGGCCTTCAAGAACAGGCATTTATTGCTACACAGACCTGAAGGCCAGGTGTCTAACACCAAGGTGTCAGTTGAGCCTGCTCTCTCTGAAACCCTCAGGGGGGAACACTTTCTTGCCTCTCCCAGCTTCTGACGGTTGGCTCACAATCCCGTTGCTCCTTGGCCTGGAGCACCTCAGTCTCTGTCTCCGTCATTCAAGTGATTGAGGTTTCCATGTATCTGCTTGTGTCTCTTCACTTCTTACAAGGACACAAGTCACCTTGGATTAAAGGTCCACCCGACTTCATTATCATCTTGTATCTATGTAATACTTGACAATCCAGTTACATCTAATTACTTGGTTAATCTAATCAATTAATAGCCTCATTTTCAAATAAGGTCACAGTCTGAGGTACTAGCACTCAGGACTTTCATGTATCTTTTGGGGGGGGGCAAAATTCACTTCATAACTGCACCCAAATTTTTTTCATGAATCAATAAAAATTTGAAAATGGAACAAGTACTTAGAAACATTTCTTGGCTGAGGATGATGAGGGTGTTTTAGTTACTTCTGAATGAATAGAGCCATTAAAAAGGCAAATGTAGCTGTCTTGATGGTTTATAAGATTTTTTTTACCACATATTCTTTGTTGATTAACAGAAAAAGATTGTGTGTTATTCCTTCTTTTAATATGGCTTTATATTATAAAATTGAAATAATGATTTTTAAATATAAACATCAATTATAATACTGAATATACTCTAATAAAGCTATATCACCCTGTATTTCCTCTACTATGAAAATCACAAAGAAATTGGCCATGGTTTCAGAAATATTTTATTTTGTTATATATTTATTTATTTAAATTGTGTATTTGTTCTTTTTTTTTTTAAGAGGCAGAGAGGGAGAGAGACATCAATGTATGGTTGCCTTTCTCCTGCCTCCAGCTACAGATCTGGCTGGAGACCTGGCTTGCAACCTGGTTACATGCCCTGGCGACCTTTGGGTTAGCAGTCTGGCACCTTATCCACTGTGCCACAAGCCAAGGCTTCAGAAACATTTTCATATGGCAACCAAAGTGGGTTTAAACCATATGTCAAAGAGGAAAAACACCAATATGTTATTATAAATATGGCAATTATTGCTGTATATTTTTCATTGGTAGAAATACACTTTCCTTTAATTTTCCTAATGCGCTACAGCTTTATTTTTAAGTCACATGTCAGCATAATTTCCTGTTGGAATTTTAAATAAGTCATTCTTGCATCATAAATAAACAAATTATAGCATGATTATGTTTCTCCAAAGCTCATAATCATTTTCTTGCTTTTTGCTTTAATGCCTCTGATTCCTCCTTAATTCAATATTTATATTTTAGACAGGCACCAGTTTTCAGTAAAAAGAACAGGTTCTGTGAAGCTAGGAATGTGATTAAGGACTGTCTTATTCCACCTGCATAGTCTGAATAGAGTTCAGAGACTGATCTCCCCCTCTTCCTCCATCTGGGCTGCTTAGAACCCCTCCCGTCAGGGAAAGGAGCTCCCACCTTGACTTCTCATCCTTGTTTTCCCAACCTTTTTTACAATACCAAAGCCATTGGAGGGTTCCAAAATGGTGTTTCTTCCTTCAGATGTCTTTGAGTTTGAATTATCTGACCTATTACAGGAAGATACTTTGGACCTTTAAGCCCAGGAGAAGAAAAATAACATCAGGTGACATGTGCCTGAAATAAGCAAAGTCAGGCCTGATTCCAAGGCCAGGCTCCCTCTGTTGATTGCATTCATAAAATGCATAGATTATGGAAACATCTTCCATTCATTATCTACTCAAGAATCAAGCCTCCACTATGAGCCAAAACTTTATCTGGTATGGAGGATGTGAAAATTCTGTTATAGCTACTGTCTTAAAGTTTTCATAGTTTAATGGAGGATACAGCACACAGTATATCAGAGATATGGCAAAATGATAAACACTCTAACAGACCCATTCAATATTCCAGGAGTTCAGAATTATTAGTTTCATCTCGAAGAGACTATTTAAGGTTAGGAGGTAGTACAGAAGATGAGAACTCTAGGGCCTGGAGATTAGAGTTCGAACTAGAAGGGGTGTCACTTTAGACTTTTTATAATAAATTATAAAATGGGTTTATAAAATTATAATGTGACAATTATAAAATTATAGTTTTCAGTAATTCATTCTTGTCATCTGTAAAATGGGTACAATAATACCCATGCCTTGAAACTGTGAGGGACAACAGTGAAATGATGCAGAGCCAAGGGACCTCAGTGCTTTAGGAGGAAGGAAACGTAGAGAGTACACATGAGGCATCCCAGGCAGATGGGCCACCTGCCTGGCACATCAGTAATCAGTCCTGGAGATCCTGGAAAGGAATCTGCAGTAGGAATTAGAATGTGAGTTTAAAAATAAATAAATAAAAACAGGCTAAACAGTAGAATGAGGACCAGAAAGGCAGAAATCATAGCTAAACAAAGGACATTTAAGCAAAAAACATGGTGGGCTATAAAAAGTTCTTGGGGCTTTTACTCTTCTTTCTAAAGCTATGCTCAAATACTGCTATCTGAATAACAAATGGGGGAGGGCAGAAAAAGAGCACTAAGGAAGAGTAGTTATAAAGATTTGCTTGGTTAACTGGCCCTAGCCAGGTATTCCAACTGGCCCAAAACTACCTTAGTGTTACTGAATAAAAAAGGGGTTTCATCCATTTGCTACCACAAAAACCAAACTCATAAGGCAGTTGCTGGTGAAAAAGGAAAGAGGTTTTATTCAGAGGCTGCCCAATTTGGGAGAAAGGTGGCTCATCTCCTTTAGGAAACCAAGACAAAGGCCAACCATCCTCAGCAAGACCAAAACAAAAGCCAGTGCCCGAGCTCCTGCTCCTTTTTAAAGCACCATCCTTCAGAGCCCACAGGCCGCTGCTAAGGGGTCATCCATCTCAGCTTGTTCCCAGATGCTTCGGGTTTCAGGTTCCCTCCTGGAGTCCATGGGCCACCAGGCTGCCTGGCCTGCAAAGTCGTGTACTCTTGGATGAAAGAGCATGTGAAAGCTCTGGTGAATGCATCACTAGGTTGGTAAGAGACAGGCTCCCTTCTGAAGGCCAAACGGCCCATGGAGAGGGCAGGTGAGTGCATTGTCCAAGTGCTCATCCCTAGTGGTTAGTCATAAGCAAGAGAGAGAGTTTCTTTGATTTCCTGGGACGAAATGAGTTTTGGATGTGGGACAGACCCAGTGCTTCCCCAACGAAACCAATCAACTTCCCAAACTTCCTCCACTTTAGGTGGGATCACCTCCCATCCAATCCTTTTTTCTGCAGGCCTATCCAACAGTCCTCTCTGGTCCAGAACCTTACCCTGCACCATTTTTTATTTCTGGGGTGCACGTGCCTGCCTTCCTCTGGTCCCACCCTCCATCTGACACTGGACAGGTGGGGTGGGAGCTTTTTTCCACTCAGGGTAAGAACCTCCTCCTGCTGCCATCCTGGCGGATGAGGGAGACTCCCTGGGCTCCAACCAGCTATCCACCAGTAACATCAGGATCAGGACATGTTCTAAGTGTAAAGAGAGAATATAAGAGAAGACTATCCTTTTCTTCCTCCAGTTCCTACATCTGTTGCCCACGCACTTGGCCAAGGGTTTGGGCTCAATCATCCAGTTCTCCGGGTCTCAATTTATGACCTTGGCCTCTCTTGTGGTTCAGGGCTGGTTTCTGACCTCAAGCAGCATGCCTTCCTCTTTGGTGTTCTCTTTGATGTTCCGCCATCTCTCAGCCTATTGTGGGTTGTGGTTTCATAACAAGTTTCCTGCTTTTCCCTACCCATGCGTATATTCCAGGCTCTGGACCAAAAAGTCTCACCAAGACCCAGAGTGTAAAACCTGGAACAGACACCTGCCCATAGCATTGTGAAGTGAGCCAAGAAGAAAAGCAATACAGAGCGAGTTTCAGATTTGCAGCAAATAGCAACCAACTGTTCCAACCAAAAACATTAAAATTCAACTTAAGGCAAAATGCGTTCCAGCCAAACTATGTATGTCTGTAGGGCTGGGGGCTCAGTCTACAACACCTAGGTAAAATAAATGCTACCCAGAACTCTCCAGTTGGACTCAGCAGCTGCCTCTAACCCTGGAGGATATTTTTCACAGGAAAACCTAACATAATATTGTCTATCTTGGTTTTTGTTTTTATTTTTAACAGACTAGAAGGCTCAATCTGGCTTTCACAATGGGCTATCATACCTAAGGCTAGTTTCGTTAAGACCCAATGCACCAGGGCAGAACGGCCCCAGGCTGACCCATCAGGGTTAAATCTTGCAAAGGAAATCACTGCTTGATTTACCCAGAGCCACCATCAATGATCAGGGATGTTCTGTAGTTGCTGCTGTGCTTTTCTTCAATTGGGAAAGCCATCATGAAAGTTAGTTGGAGTGACATGGTAATAACTATGCATGGTTCTAAGTGGGCCCTGGAAATATCGGGGCCAACACTTCATAAAGTATATGGTTGTCTAATCACTATGTCCACCTGAAACGAAAACAAAATAATAGTCAGTGTAAACTGCTATTGAAAATAAAGTTTAAAAATATTAGAATAACCTGGAAAACAGCAAAAGGGGCACATCTAAGAAGACCCTGAAGGGATCTTCATACTAATTAGGGGCTGTCATTGGCCACTGGGCACCCCCAGATTTGCAGCCCAGGGAATCCTGCCCCTTGATTGGGAGTGCTGCTTCTCCTTTCTCGCTGTCTTCACTCAGGTCAAGTTTCTGTAGCCTTTACTCTAATTAACGATGTGTCTTTTGCCTGGAACCATTGGTATTATTCTGCCAATCACTGTCACCTAAGTAGGAACTGCCAGGTTAACTATTTACAGAGGTACAAATGCTGTATAATTAAAAACTAATTGTTACTCATCTTGCAAGGACTTTACCAAAGGTGTGCCTCATTTCATCTCTGGGGTAAAAACGCAGCATAATTGGCTGATATTTTATAGGGAGTTCCTCCAAGTGTTTCTCAACACTTTGCCCATGTATCCTGTACTTCCACCCAAATTTTAAAAAAACAAGTTTATTAAATATATGTACTTTTTCCTAGTAAAGTCTCTAAATCCCCAGAATACTATAGAAAGGGGAACAGATCACTGATTTTCATGCTGTTAGAGAGGGAGAACTATTCATTGAATCATTATGCAGAGCTTTTCATGAAATGAGAAATGTATTCATATCTGTTAATTTAATATGTTTATTCATATCACTGTGGCATGAGTCCTGAATATAAAGGAAGATGGAATTTGCAATGGGAAAACAGAATACAGACTATTAATGAAACTGCATAACTACTTTTATGATCTTTAAGATACCAACCTTCAATAGGAAGCATCAAATTGAAAAATAGTTTGAAAATAATTTGTGTTAAGGAAAGAGTGAATATCCCCACTAGAAACTTGCTAAATTATACCTAATTTTTCAGGGTAGGTTCTATTTAGAAAATTCAAATCAATTTTGAATGTGACTTGTATTTTAGATTTCTGCTATCCTATTTGGAACCTAGCACCCGAGAAAACACTCAAATACAACAGATGAAATTACTTAATCATTTATATTTTTGTATAAGTATTCAGTGATAGATCTTATAACATAATTTAACTGTGACAAAAGAAGTTTAAACAAATACAATATTAGCAGTAAATGATTCTTTATGTTCAATGCAATTCTATAGTTACCAATATATCTTCAGCTATATTTTTCCACTGAAAATTTGAAAATACAAAGTGATAAACATTTTAAATTATACAGTGATGGTCTCAAAATTTGGAAAACATATTGAGGAACTTTGAGTGGCTCACTGATGATGAGTTACATCACACACCAAGTCAAGTCTGACAAACAGCTGTAAATTGGCCAGACTGTAAAAGGCCTCCTTTTACCAGCCAGATAAAAAGGGGCTGAACATACGACACACATTATATTAAAAGAAATTATATACTGAGGGTAAAAAATTCATACATCTTTCATATTTGTAGCCTCCAAAGCCCCGCTCAATACATCACACGTGGCAAGTTCTCTACAAATGTTGAATGGAATGACTTTGTGCTGCTTCTCTAACACAATTCCATTCTCTTGCGGTCATTCATAGTTCTTTAGCGTGTGATAATTCTCAAACTTTAGCTTTTCGCTTTGCTTGAGCATTACCTAAGAGTTTACAATCAACCACCCTCCAACTCTCAAAATTCTTTTCCATTGCAGCCTGAAGACCACATTTGAGCAACAGTGCCTTAGGAGCTATCAACAGTTCCTTGTTGTGGGTGCAAGGTTCAGAAGCACCCAGAGTACTTATTGTTATTGAGTCACGGTGGCATGTGAGAAAGGGCCCCCCTCTCGGCTCCATCCTATTGAGTGGTGGGAGGGATGGTTACATCAGCATGTACACAAGCCTAGAACTTTACAGAAATAATGCCTCCTGGGTCCTCCACTCCAGGTAGAAAGCAACCCTTTTTATTCCCCAAAGAGGTGATTCACTGAGGTAGATAAGATCCTGGCCATGAACTGAAACAGACCCAAAGAACATCAACTCTTACCAACAGTGATTTTGGGCAAGTAACTTAAAGTTTCAAGTCAGTTTCCTAACATATAAAACAAGGATGTTAATAACTATTTCATAGGACCCTTATTAGAATGGAGTAACATTTTTCATTATGTCTTTTAATAGTAGATGCTTCAGGAATTTAATTATTATTTTCTTCTCCATTTACAAACCCTGAGTTAAACAAACAAATATGGTATTACTAACCAAATAAACAAATGTGTACAGCAGGTGAAAATATTAGCATGACTGCACAAAATAAGTGTCAAATAGATGACTTCTAACATTCATCCTTAATCTGAGATTAAATGATTCCATGATTCATGTTGTATTTACTGCCGTAGACTGAATGTTGGTGTTCCCCCCAAGTCCATATGCTCAAACATAACCCCTATTGTAGTGTAATGGTATTAAAAGGTGAAGATAAGTTATAAGAGTGGATTAATCCACATGAATGGGTTACTGCTCTTAGAAAAGAGAAACCAGAAAGCCCCCTGAGCCCTTCTGCCAGGTGCGGACATAGCAAGAATTCAGCCCACTATGAACCACAAAGAGGGCCCTCAACATACACAGAACCTGCTGGTGTTTTGGTCTTGGACTTCTTAGCTGCTAGAACTGTGAGAAGTAAATGTTTGTTGTCCAAGCCACTCAGTCTATGGTATTTTTGTTATAGCAACTCAAACAAACCAAGACACTTATCTATCTGTAATTTGCTATAGGATTTTTGCTAAATATTTTCAATTGACTGTAAATCACCTGCCATGACCAAAGTTACATTTCAGGGTTTTTTAAAAGATTTTATTTATTAATTTTAGAGAGAGGGGAAGGGAGAGAGACATCAGTTTATGGTTGCTTTTCACCTGCCTCCAGCTACAGACCTGGCTGGAGACCTGGCCTGCAACCTGGCCATGTGCCCTGGCTGGGAATCGAACCAGCGACCCTTGTGTTTGCAGGCCAGCATCTATCCACTGTGCTATCAGCCAGGACCTATTTCAAGTTTTAATAGATTTAAATTTTGACTCTTAAAATGTCAGTACCAAAAATCTTTGGAAACAATATTTTTTATTAGAATCTTAGAAAATAATGAATAGCTTTTTCTCTTCATATACATAAAAGAGAAAGCATAAAATTTGAAAATAAGTGTTATGTTTTAACAATGGAGGAGAAACATTAATGTAGAAACCCCTTTGACTCTGTAAATTGAATGTCAGTTTGCTTATTCATCTCATAGTCTTCCCCCCTTTCTACTTAATATACTCTGTTTCAGGTTTTGAATGACTCTAACACGCCAATGATTTCATTAAAAAATGAAATCTATTGAAATTCACTAGGATGGAATTTCCCTCATGCTTGTTCTGAAGTTGCCTAACTTGGTAACCAAGTAACAGATAGAATGCGTCAATTAAGCCATAGTCACATTAGACGGAGGTCAATATAATTTTTTTAACCGAAATGATTTGAGATTCTGAATGATTAAGTAGCAAATCAACAGTGTTTTCTGGGAGAAATTGATTTTTTAAAAATAAATGATTGTGGCATTGCTGGTTCTCTTTTGCTAAGAACTAAAGTGATGATGATGATGAAAAACGCAATAATCTATACCAAACAGTATCTACGAATCTGCAATACTACTTAACTTCTATACACCTTTATTTCTCTATCTGTAACATTTAGATAATAATAGGACTAACCTCTACAGGGTGTGTGGATTGTTAAATTAGCAAATCTGCTGAGTATGGCACACAGTGGGTGCTATCAGGTTGCCCACTATTACTATCATCCCATTAATAAAATTGAAGATAGTGAATGTGCTGTTATCCTGACTGGTGGCGGTGGAAGCTGAAGTTTGGCAAGGTTAATAACTCTCCAAGTCAGTGCTGAAAGACAACTTGGAACTTGAGCTGAAATCCCAGTCCACCCTGGCTGGTGGCTCAGTAAATAGGCATTGGCCTAAAGTTCGCTGGTTCAATTCCCAGCCAGGGCAATAACCAGGTTGCAAGCCAGGTCTCCAGCCAGGTCTGTAGCTGCAGGCAAGTGAAAGGCAACCATACATTGATGTCTCTCTCCCTCTCTGCCTCTCTCCCTTCCCCCCTCTCTCAAAATAATAAATAAAATATTTTAAAAATAAATAAATAAATAATTTCCAGTCCACCAACCTCAGTGCTCTTGCCCTAACTCATGGGCAGGAAGGAAGCAGCTAAGCCACCCACATGTAGCACAGAGGATCTTTGGCCTGGACCGAAGTAATCCTGCACAAAGGCTAGAGGTGGTTTACCACCCTCCTTATGTCACCTGTAGTGTAAGAGACATGAGTAATCTTACAATGCTTTTCTGATTAAAACAAACCCCTCAAGCATTCCAGAGAATCAATGAGAGAAAAAACAATGGGCATCATCAATGGGCAATACAGCAAGTCATGACAATAACCAATTATAAAGCCTGAATGATTGTAGTCATCAGGGTCTGTGCCCCTCAGCCCTCTCTGGGGGTGGAATGTATAATTTCTTGGTTAGCCCAGAAAAAGCCTTGGGGCCACAGATAGAGACTAGAGTCTCCAAACTTTGCAAACTAAACCACAGGGCACCCAGCTAAAGTTTAATGTCAGATAAATAGCAACTACTTTGTTAGTATCAGTATGTTCCCAGTGTTGCATGGGAACATACTTACACTCAAGCCTTATCTGCTATTTACCTGATATGTAACTTTAATTAAGTGACCTGGATTTTACCAGGCTACCATGCCAGGGATGTACTTTCCCAAAGTTCCTTTCCAAGCTCAGGACCTGAGTAAGGAGGCTGTCACTGCATGCCCTCCAAATGTGTGCATTGAGGCTCTTACCCTGCAGTGTGATAGTACTTGGAGAGGAAGCTTTGGGAGATAATTTGCATTAGATGAGGTCTTGAGGGTGAGGGACCCCTGGTGGGATCAAGACTCTTATAAGGAAAGACACCATTGAGTTTGCACTCTCTGGAGGTACCAACAACAGGTCCTGTAGCCACACAATGGGATGGTGTCCTTCTACAAGCCAAGAAAGGGAAGAGGCTTCAAGAGAAGCCACCTACCTTGTTGGTGCCTTGATCTTGAACTACCAAGCTTCTGGAGCTGTGAAAAATACATTTCTGTTTTTTAAGCTACCCAGTGTATGGTGATTAGTGATGGCAGCCTGAGCAGATGAAGACAGAAGGACCAATGACTGTGCCCTGAGGCAGCTCCAGCTGTCCTTGCCTGATTTAAGGCCTTAACCTGTGGAGGTGCCAAGCTGCGAGGGTAATCTCCTTCGCCTACATGTCTCGAGTACCCTGAATGTCCAACCCTGAAAGGAATTACTATCTTCATCAGGAAATCATCTGCGTTCTCTTTAGCAGCCTCACCTCATTCAGACTTTCTATACAAGGGGCTGCCCTCAACTTCCCCATTTGCTGTGCATTTCTAAGATGGGGATGCATTTTACTTTTCCCTAGCTCACATTCTCCCAGGTTCTAGTGCAGTGTGTTACTCACAAATTGTCTTCATTTCTAATGGACTGAAATTTCTCATTTAAACCCACCAGTAATGGATTTAGGTGCCTGTCCACCTTCAGCTTTTCTCTGCTGCCCCTTGAATGCTGTTTTTATCTGACAGTGGTTTAGTGGATTCAAGCAATACTGAAAGCAATTACCTTCAACTTATGACTTAATACTGAATTTAATTTTCCTTTCCACTTCCAAAAAAGTTTCTTATACAACTGTTTAAAAAAAAAAAATCAGCCTAATTTCCTATTCTTCAACAACCTTTGTATTCAGCCTCCAAAATCTTGACTTCGTTAAACATTTTCAATGACTTTAGCAGACACACTTTGATCTAGACCTTTTTTAAGAGTTCTACACATCAATCTCCCCACTAAGCATTTTAGTTCTTGATAATGAATTAAAGTTTCTTTTTTTTTTTTCATTCCAGATCTCTTTTTCTCCTGTCATGAACTCTCTGTTTCTCTCTCTTTTCCCTCCCTCCTCCTCTTTCTCAAACACACACACACACACACACACACACACACACACAATTACGATTAACTTTTACTTATGTTTCCTTATCCTTAAGTTTAACTAGGACAGTGCTAAACAAGTAGCAACTGTGCAACGCATCAGCTATTGATTGTTTTCTGACAACAAGAACCTGAGTTATGGTCAATTACTTCCGACTTGTGAAATGATTATTGAGTTTACCCTCTTTTTAATCTAAGAGGACCACGAGAGAAAGGTTTTGCCTAAAAGAAATAAAATTACAGGAATTTCCCATATTTGCAAAAACATAACATAAAAAGAAGTACACTTTATGAAATTTACTTTAGGCCTTCTGTTGGTTGATCTTTTCACTCTAAGGCTGATTTCATTTCAGGCCCCAGCTTGTAAGCACAGGATAATTTACTTGCTTGGATTGTCTGTTGAGTCTAATAAGTGCGGGTCGTTAACAAAACCTTTTCAGAACATGATAATGGCTTTGGAAAAGTACATTTATATAGTAAAACTTAAGGGGAAATGATTCCGGAGAGAAAAGGCTTTCCGAATTATGCAAGAAATGAAATTTACTCAACTTTTAAAGATCCAATGGGGGAGAATATGCATGCTGCTCTGCTCTTCTTGTTTGACTGACTGGGGCTAAGCTCCTCCACCCAAAATAGATATTTTACATAAAAATGGTATGTATTGGGTTATTATAAGTTACAGGAGCCTGATTTCCTGGTAAGTGTTGCTTACTTTACTTCATTTCAAATTCATTATTGAATGTATGGCTCCTCTGTGCACTTTTAGAACGAGATAATTCCCCAATAGAAGCATTTTATTTCCTTTCAGCCTGCTTCTTCCCCTCCTGTGAAATTCTAAAGTCTGACTAGCAAACATGATTTAATGAGCTGAGAGTAGGTGTGTTCCTTCTGTGATCGCTTATACCCTGCACATGCCTCTATCCTGCTGAGCTGCACTCACCATCTTGCCTGGCTGGGTCCCCGGGAGAAACCATGAGTTTCTCAAAAGCGAGGCCTGGCTGTTATACCTCAACAACGTGCACATGTGCACATGGCTGGTTCTCTCTCTCTCTCTCTCTCTCTCTCTCTCTCTCTACACACACACACACACACACACACACACGTATGTAACATATACACAAATAAATAGAGGCTTCGCAATGAGCAGATGACCCAGGCATTCAAAATGCTAGAGGCAGTATAGTATTTAAAAAGTGGCTGAGAGCAAGACCATCTCTGGAGACAGGTTTTCTGTGCTTTGATTCCCATAGAACACATCTCATTTTACCTACAGAAATAGCACCTTGAAAAGTTCTGTTATATGCTGGCACTCTGATGTCCTTTTCAAACTAACCACTGTTAGAGTTCTCCTTTTGACTAATAGCGAAGGTGTTCCTATGTTTAAGGTGATTTCTATGACGACAGAACAGAAACAAATATCTCACTATCAATATAATGAGTGACACAGGGTAACGCTATTACGTAAATAGAAAATCCTACTCTATTATCAAATCACCACTGAACTTGATATTATGATAATTACGTTACCCTCTAACATTTGATTAGCACTTCCAAGAAGATAGTGCTTTTAAATATAAACTATCTTATATAAGATGGCACATAGTTATGAATTATGTAAACACTGTATGAATATATATATATATTAAAAACCTGAAGTATAGAATTATATTAATTAAGGAGGTCAAATTCCAATTGACTTGAGATAACAGAATTTCATTTTCCTCAATGCTTTCCCAAAATGTGACTGAGTCACAGGTCAGAAAACTAAAGCAGTGAGGAGAGCTGACAGAAGCTACAGCGATTTATCCATGAGGTTGGTCCCCAGAGTGGTGCAGAAGACAAACCTAGGCTAGAAGTAGAAATTTATTTTGAAGGATGACATATTATGCCAGCAGTTGTCACAATGAGAACTGAGAGTTCAAGCACCTCAAAAGAATAATAGATCAACGATCAGCTCCATCAAATGTAACTGATTATGTTGGATCGCTGAGGCCAATGTAGAAAAAAAGAAAAAATGCGTGGGAATTAACTAGCTTAGTTTCATGGATCCTTAAGGACGCAATATTAACTCCTCTCAAAGCAACACGAATACTGTCATCTGTGACACTCAACTGTGAAACTGAAATGTCCTACTAGAATCCTATTCGCTGCTAATGCTCTTGGAGAATGCTAAGCTGTGCTCTTAGGAGACATTAAAACTGAATGTGAATGATGGTATCATGAGTAACGACTTTTTTATTCCTGTTTTAAAAATGGAAACAACTGGACACCCCACAATACTTAGAAGGGTCCCTGTTCTGAGTTCTGCCTGGCACGCACAACATACTATACTCCTGGACATGTTCTTACATGACAATGTCTCATGTTCTGATGTCAGCAAAATACATTTGAAACCCCTTTCAAGCTCAATTCCTCTTCTCCATCATCACCATATCCATCCAAATGTCCCCTGAATCTCCATAATTTACTCTGATTGCCTACTCCATGCCAGGCACTGGACCTACATCTCCATGTCCTAACTCTGCTGGGTGAGTTTCAAATCAAGTATCTGGCTTACTGCAATCATTTCCTTATTATTTCCACAAGCTTCCCTTTTCATTGCAGACATACTGATTAAAAATGAACAAAAATGCCTGCGAACCTTTCTTTTTTAACATTCTTTAGCTATGCCCTCTCCATTTATCCAATACACGTTTCCTGCCTTACGAGGCTCCATTCACCTGCAAAAATGAACCCAAACTTCTTGGCATGACATGCTAAGATGTTTATGGATTTTACTGGCTGGAGTGAGTATCATTTCCTGCTGCTATCCTCACACCCACCTTTCAGAAATAGCAAACCCCTCTGTGAGGCCCTGAATACAACATGCTGTTTTCCACTCTGTGTCTTCTTACACACAGCCCATTCTGAAATGTCTTCAGTCTCCAGCTCATCTGTGAACTTTCTACTTAGCCTTCAAAGTATGCTGTAATAGTTCCTTGGGAAGCCTCCCTGGCTGTCTTCAAGAAGGTGAATGCACTATTTCTGTATCTTATTAATTCTTCTCTTATTGCTCACACCCCATGTTATGTATTTATTTGTCACATATTTATTTCCCTTACCAAAATAGAGTACTTTCCAAGGCATGAGCGCCATCATACTTTTCTCTTCATATCTTAAGCATCTAGTACAACAAAATCTCACAGCAAAAACTGAATAAGCATTTGTAGATTGAATTAATGTACTGGAGAAAAAGTTAACAATTCAAATATAAGCCATGATTTTATTTGGATTATTGATATAGTAGTCCTCCCTTACCTATGGCTTTGCTTTCCAAGGTTTCAGTGACCCAGGGGTCAACAGTGACCTAAAAATATTACATGGAAAATTTCAGAAATAATTTGTAAGTGTTAAATTACGCACCACTCTGATTATCATGATAAAATTTGTGCTGCCTTGCTCCATCTGTTCAAGATACAAATCGTCGCTTTGTTCAGCATCTCCACATGCATACACTCCCTGCCAATTAGTCACTTTGGAGCCCTTTCGAAGATCAGACTGATGCCCTATTTTATGTAACAACAGTGCCAAAGGAAAAGAACAATGATGCTGGTAGTTTGGGTGTGCCAAAGAGAAGCCATAAAGTGCTTCCTTAAAGTGAAAGGGTCTGTATATATAGGAAAAAGCATAGTAAATACAGCATGTGGTACTATCTGCAGTTTCAGGCATCCGCTGGAGGTCTTAAAATGTGCTCCCCATGAAGAATGGGGAGGCTATTCTATTTATTTGTTAATAATGACAAAATACCAAACATGTTTGATTGTTCCATACCCATAGGTTGTTATAATACACTTCAATTTTATATAGTAGAACCCCTCAATTCACGTTCATTACACTTTTGAGAACTTTATATGTCTAAGTTTCTGTTTATTTAAATAGCAACATTTTACTAAAACTAGTAGTGTAGTTACCCAAATATTAGCCAAAGATGACTTTTCAAATAGGCACTTTGCAAAGAAATTATTCTTTTTAGATTTAAAAGGTAAATCAATAGTAAGTTAGCACTGAAATACAAATGTAGACATGTCTACACCATTATGCTAGTTTCCAGTTGCAAAACTGGATGTAGTTAATTCTATCAACACTCCCTAAACTGACTTTTTCTGTCCCTTTAATCTTAATATCTCTGTAAACATTATCCAAAATTCCACTTCTATGCACAACTCCTTGCTGTTTCTTCTCATATTACCTTTTCAATCCAAGTCAGCCTAAATCCTTTCAATTCCATCCTATTTACCCATCTTCTGGACCAATTAAGTTCCATGGCATTCATGCTTTATTAGAATAAAGACCTCTAATGTTTCTAACTTTGATTATCCATTCCTTCAACTTACTCACCTTGAGTGAAAATTATTTTCTTCTGATTCCATTTGCCTTGAGGGTCAAGTAATACGGTAGAATGAAAGGTCATATTCCTCCATCTATATATCTACCCATCATTGGTTCATTCAACAAATAACTGAGATGTCACTTTCAAACCATTATTCCATCACAATTTCTCAAAATATTCCTATCCCTTCAGATTGATGCCATTTTATGTTTTTCTCCATTTCTGTCTTATCGCTAGAAACTTTAGTGAATATATTGTTTTCCATATTTTTCCCATTCTTTCTGATTTCCTTGGTTGGTTATGTGAACACTCACAATCATGTCTCTTCTTACTTGTGGATTTCAAGCTTCTTGATATCCTGTATTATTGTTACATTTTAGTTACCTACTAACATATTTAAATGTCACAAATGCTTTTCTATCACAGACCTTTTACTTTCAAATATTTTAAAGACCTTCTTGTTGTGTTTCAAATAATTTCTCTTATTGAAGCTAAGGGTTAATAATTCAGTAAATATATAACCAAGGGCTTATGATGGGCCAGGTGTCATGCTTGAATCAAGTATACAAGACTCCTGGCCTTGTAGAAGAATAGAAGCTAAAAGCTAATGAGGGCAGCAGATGAGGAAATTCATCATTCCACCAAGATCAGATAAATGCCACAGGAATGTATCTAGAGGAAGTGATGAAATACCAGACAAAGAAATATCAATTAACTATGATGGAAATATCTTTCAAGAACTTCCCACTGAGATGTTCCATGAAAGCACAAACTAAAAACTGGTCCCTCCTTCTGGGTGTCCCCAAACAGTTCACACAACTTTTGTTGCCCACAGCACACATGATCTTATAGCTATTATTATTACAAGTTTTATATCTGTTTCTTAATGTTAAATTCCTTCAGTAGACTGATTTAACATTATTTGGGTCACAGACCTACAGACAAATTTTACAAATAGTTATTTGATAAATTTATACCTATCCATTTTTAAGCACTTTTACACAAGCACCCTCACAAGAACCTTCTAAAGTTCAAAGTATACAGCATCTATTTTCATATGAGGAAACTATAACTTAATAATTATATAATTGATCTATTGATCTTTGTTTATGTAGCTTAATGCAGTTGTCCTTGGCTATGAAACTGGTTTCTAGCTGAGGAATATGAGTCCTCACTTACACTACACTGTGGTCCTTCCTTATTCCAGGTGACTGGGATGTCACTCTTTTCTAGGACAAATTTTCAAGTCAAGTGTTCAAGATAGCAAAGCTACACCATTAGCCTAGGTCCCCAAATTCTCGTGTGTTGGGAGTAACCCTGAGTACCTGAAGACCTACTTAGACAATTAGGTAAGACACATATAAATCCCTTTGGGTAAAGTTAATAACAAGGCAGACTCTGTTTACCACCACATGTTAGCCTAATATAATGGCTCACTAGGTCAGTATTTCTAAAACTTTTAGTCTTGAGAGCACTTGACACTCAAAAATTATTAAGGACTCCAAAAACCACCTTGCATACTCATTTATATATATATATATATATATATATATATATATATACTTTTGGGACTGACCTCATACATATATGTATATATAAAGTAAGTTTTTTTATATTTAGCATGTTAGAATTTAAACTGAGAGTTTAAAAAAT
The DNA here is from genome assembly GCA_004026585.1 of Noctilio leporinus. Lineage (NCBI taxonomy): Eukaryota > Metazoa > Chordata > Mammalia > Chiroptera > Noctilionidae > Noctilio > Noctilio leporinus. Next base: position 669,608 of record PVIW01000030.1, read on the forward strand.
ATAGTTATTAATCTCAAAATAACATTAATCAATTTTCAACATGTTCACAATATAATTATATTTTCCAAAACAAATTCATGAGAATAGTGATATTCTTCTATAGTTTTGTAACTATTTTTAATGTCTGGCTCAATATAAGATAACTGAATTCTTATATTTACGATGCATTTGATCTGTTACAGTATTAAAGACTATGAAACTTCTGGAAACATCTATTGTGCATTCCTTAGTGAGTGAAAGGGAATGAAAAGAAATATCATCTTAGATTTACTATGAAAATAGATTTTGCATCTTGAACTGCTTGAAAGCATTTCAGGGTATGGCTTTCCCTTCACTGATCACAGCTTAAGAGCCACCCTACTAGATTCTTGACAGAAGTCCACAATTTTATTCATTATGTAGTGTTCAATTTTTAATGAAAGCTATGCATTTTTTTCCTTTAAAAAATGAACATAAAATGCACAAACATTTGCACATAATTTTAGTGGCTTCATGAATCCCATGTGCTATAGACTGAAGGTTTGTGTCCCCCTAAATTCATGTGTTGAAGCTCAGTCCCCAAAAAGTGATGAAACTTGGAGATGAGCCTTTAGAGATGCTTATGTCATGAATGTAAATCCCTCATGGGTGGAATCAGTGCCCTTAATAAAGAGACCCTGGGAGGGATCTCTCACCCCTTCATCACACGAGGTCACAGGGAAAGAATAGCTATCTATATAGCAATAAGTGGGAGCTCCCCAGACACAAAATCTGCAAGCACTTTGGTCTTAGATTTTTAGCCTCCGGAAATATAAGAAACATATTTCTGTTGTATACAAGCCAGTCAGCCTGTGATGTTTTGTTACAGTGGCCTGGATGGACTAAGGTGCCCAAGACTCACTCAGTGAAGTTAAGAGTTCCCTTTAGGAAAGACAGCATGTCTTTCTTACTGTGTAGCTCCTACAATACTAAAAACATACATCTTTCATTTTGTACAATTTTAACAAATAAACACTAGTTACAGAAAACAGTTGAACCAGAAGGATCCTTAGAGACCATATTGTTCAAGTTTATCATTTTTACATTAAGATTGAGCAAACCTGAGGAAAGTGACCTCTCTAAGGCCACAATGAGGTGGAAAAGTAGGAAATGTAGACATAAAAATATAGTCTGCAAAGTTGTCACATATTATTCATTCATGTGAGAATTATTTAAATATTTTAAATGACATAATATAAACCTATGTTTTCAAAGAGACAAAAAGGAAATATAATCAGAATTTTAGACTTCAAGAAGACAAAGAGGCCATCTACTTAAATTATCTCACTTGCATGGAAAAGTACAGGGTCTCAGAGAAATAAAATTACTTTTCTAAATTTACAAAATGATAAAATACTTGGTTTACCAATGCTGAATGAAATGTTATCACCATGAGATTATATTGCCTTTGAAGTACCTCACTTTTGTATTAGATTAATAATTCACATTTTGGAGCACATTAGGAAGAAGAGAAATTAGCGTGCTGTACCCAAAATTAAAAGCAAAACCAGAATATACCACAATAATCCATGTGACAAAATTTATTCACTTTTATTCAGCTTCCCCAAACTTAAAACTTAAGAGAGCCAAGGCTGGGAAAATTAATCCTCTAAAATTCCATCTTCTTTCATCAAAACAAATATAATAGGTATATAAAGATTTTAAAATAAATTGTTCTGATAAATTGGTCCCTTGACCCAAGAAGGAAATCAGGAAATTCAATGCCTCTCCATACTTCATAAAAACTTATTCAAATCATTATGATAGGTTTTCTCTCTTGGGAAATGAGCAAATAAATGGCAGCATCCTTTCAGATGGCAATTCTCGACATTCTCATTAAAGTTCTGTGTTAAGTGCCCAGATACATTGAATCAGTCCATTGTTTTCCATCCACACTGGCAGCCCAGAGCTCAGAAGAAGAATGGAGGCTTCAAGGAAATCAATCATCAGAATGGGCTTCTCTGAACACATTATACTGCTGGCTAATTGGGTTTTAAAATAATCTGATATAAATTTGAACTTGAATTCAAAGTCTTTTGACAGAAATATTGCCAAGCCATAAGAAAGTAATATTTTCCTAAAACTAGGACTTGAAAACCTTGAAAGAAATAACTTATCCATAAGGATGTCATGATTTTCCTATTTGAAAAGCACTAGGACTCGGGCAGCACTAGGAAATGAACCATTTATAGTGTAAGTCCTTCTCTGACCCTAATGTGAGGTCCCCATTTTCCCTGCTGAGCTGCAGACAATGAGGTACAATATTGACATTCTCTTTGGAATTCTCCAAGGTCTACTAAAGAGCTCCCTCTTGCAGGGGTACAAGGTTCACCTAAGAATCCCCCAAAGGCATATAACCTGTCAAGTCTTTCAATTAGGTCTTATTTTTTTCTCGTTTCTATCCAGCAAAAGGAAAATAATTGATGTCTTCATGAGAAATAATATGGAAACACATGACCACACGGGCCCAAAGCAAAAGCTACATGGTATTTCACACAAAGTGATCACAACCCAGAAATTGGACAGAAGTATGAATTTATGCCACTGAGGCATGATGCCATTTTGCTGCAAATGCAATAGTGAATGGCTGTCTCTGTGTATGATATACAGTGTCTGACCCTTACAGAGCCTTTAATAACAGCTGCCACTAATACCATCGTGCCATTTCGGGAAGTGGCAGTGAAAAGTAGAGCAAACCAGTCTGGTGTACTGATCAAATCCTAGTGGCAAAAACTTGGCACTTTATACGGGTTTAAACTCGCAATAGTTCTCCAGGTTGGGTATCATTACCCTCATTTCTAAGATGAGAAAGCGTAGGTGAGAGAGTACATACTTCAAGCAAGACCAGGAAGGAAGGAAGGAACAGAGAAAGCTGGGATTCTAATGCACCAACAATGGCACAAATGACAAGCGCTGTGTTGAGCACACAGGGACTGTCTCATTAAATTAGCCCCATAACTCTACAAAATAAACACTGATCTTTACTCATGTAAAAGACAAGAAAACAAACATGTGAAGTTGTTTAGGAGCTTGCCTTATCACCCACAGTACATGGCTGAATGATGCTTCCAACCCAGATAGATGCCAGATACGAATGTTTGTAACTACCCTCTATGGAGTTTAATTTCAATGCCCCCTTCTTTCCACTACACAAATCAGGGGGAAAAAACAGTAAAATTCACACTTTTCATTTTCTTCTCTTCCTTTCATCCAGTTCCCCAAACAGTGAGACAATATAACACACCAATGCCTTTGGAGGTTCAAAAAATGCTAGTGATAATTTAGCCAACCTAAAAGGTCCATTTCAATTGCTGAAGCAAATGCCTTCTGGAAGAACACAAGAGCTTCCTGAGAGCAGAACTGCATCCGTCTTGATGGCTACTCCTGAAATAAATTCCCCAATCTGGATCAAATCATGATCGATGATAATTCATCAGCCACCCAAGTGATAGTCAGCATGGAATCAAAGGCAATTTAAAAGTAACACCACCTATCTTTCAAATTTGGGTTTGTTTCAAATGCTATTCAATGCACAACATTCTTTTATTATTTCTGACTATACTTGGTGCAGGCTGTCTAGTCTTTTTTTTTTTTTTAAGACATCCTTTTGAAACATGACGGACAAGGTTGTACCCAGGAGAAAAAGAGTGCTGCTGAAGCCTCCTGCCATTTCTAATATTTCCATATATTTATTACAATAATGAAAGCTCTCCCTGCATAAGGCAAACTGCAGTGTGATCTTGGTGACCTCTCCTGCATGTACCAGTACAGTCCCAGACAAATGACATTCCTTGGGCGCCAGAGATTTCAATCTTGGCACTCTGATTTTTGGAAACTCTGTTCTAGCCTGTTGTAATTGAGGCTTGGACAAGCAAACAACCTGCTCCCAGGAACGGTGCACATTTTATAAAAATGCTCCATCTGAACACAAGCATTTTCTCCACGAGAGCCCAGGATGTCTGATTGTGGGAACAAGTGAGACAGAAAATTGAACTCATTTTGAAAGAATAATCCTTCAGCCAGAGGCCTTTTGACATGAGGAAAATAAGTCTCATGTGATGATGTAGGAAAGCTAAGCCTCATAAGGAATTCCAGGTGTGTTCTGAAAAGAGTTTTAAAAAATAACCTAAAGTCAATGATTTACTGGTTAATTGTGAGTGAAGGATTATATTTTTTTAAAAATAAGCTCTGGCTGGTGGCACAGTGGATGAGGCGAACCCAAAGGTCACTAGTTTGATTCCCAGCCAGGGCACGTAACCCGGTTGCAAGCCCGGTCTCCAGCCACATCCTTAGCTGGAGGCAGGTGAAAGCGAACCATCCATTGATGCTTCTCTCCCTCTCTGCCTCTCTCCCTTCTTCTCTCTCTGGAAATAACTAAATTTTTAAAATCTTTTTAAAAAAAGTGTAAACATATTTATAAACAGATAAATAAAAATAAGTAAATAATCATTTGGAATTTGTTAGGCCATAAATATATATTATTCTGAAAATTAACTGGGTTTTAAAAGAATGTGATATAAATCTGGATGCGGATTTAAAGCCTATTGCAAGAAAAGAGAAAGTAAAATGACGAAGATGCTCGAGACTTTCCAGAACATGAAATAATTGTTTGAATTCTTTCATCAACTGTATTTCCTTCTGTTTCTCTACATTGCCAATCATATGAAGGCTACAGGAAATGCAATCCCTTAGACTTAATTACATTATGTTCAAATTGCATTTATCTATGCAATTGAAGAAAAATGGCAGTAAAACTAATTAAAGAGTTGCAAAATAGTGATGATAAAATTGAGCACAATAGGACAGGAAACTCCTACAAATTTTTTTTTTTTAATGTATATAATTGTCAGTGAAAAGAAGCAATCTGTGTCATTAAATAATTTTGAGGAAAACTAATTATCTTTCCATTAAATGTGTTTATATTGTATCTCAAAACTCTAGGGTTCTCCTTCATTAACTAGATATAACTTTCAATGATGAAACCTCAATCTGACAAGAATATTGGTTAAGTAGAAAACAAATTTTCTTCTTGGTTCAAACATAAGAATATTTTAGAACATTTTACAACAAATTTGAAAATCAAAATTATTTTAAAATACTGCATACCCCAATGTGTACAGATGGAAAAATGACTGTTTCATTCTTTAGTTTTTTTGGTTCTTTGAGGATTAAATATGGTTTTTTATTCATATTTGAAAATTCTGCCAGTTGCTGAACATGTCTATTCCAATCATGAATTCTGGGCCTGGGGAAATAAGCACAAAATGGTTTCAGGACCCATTGGACCCACTGTGGCGTGGACCTGAGCTAAAATTCCAGGCACCATCTGACCTCCAAGAAGTCCCCACTCTGACACATGAGTCACAATGACATTTTGGACTTCTTAGAACTAATGACAGGTCAGTTCAAGACAGTGTCAAATAATCCCAGTAAGGCAGGATTGTTTCCTTCCCAATAATGCACCATCACCTTGGTAATGGCTGTAGGTCACACTAGGAAAGGATGAGAGAGTATAGGTTACTGACTACTTATCACTCACAGAACTGTAACAATGATCGTAAAATATTAGCCCTGTGGACATGGCTTAGGTACTAATATTTTTTGTATAATCTTACTTTTCTGATGCTTTTTCTCCAGGCCATTTCAATATATTTTGACAATTATTTCTCCAGTAAACCTGATGGTCAATCAGAAATAAATGTGACATAAGGTAGCTGGTCACCTAGAAGTCCCCCTTCATTCAAGAGGATCTCAGTCTGTAAACTGGTTCCAGTCTGGAAACGGAGTGAGGGACCACAACTCTGTTTTGGTGATTCAACTTAGACTTTTGTTCACTTGACTGAGGACTCTTGCACTTACACAGATCAAGTAAAAATTTGATAGGCTTCCCTTTTTTTTTTAACTTCTAGGAATAAGACCCTGTTTTACCATGCACTAGGTCGCTGTGAATAAGACTATTCTGATTGTGGCATTGGCTGGGCTTTTCATTATGGTAAGCACACCCACCTTGCCTGGGGCAGTGCTGCCATCTACCTCTGCCACTCAGGGATCAAACGACCACCATTGCTTCTGGTTTTCCAGTTCAATGCAGCAGTGACCATTGTATTTTCTGGCCTACAGAGAAAAGTGATCAGAGAGGTGAGATCTGCAAATTATTTTCCACCAACTTCTTCCCATTCCTATTTGTTGAGAATCAAAAGAGCTAGGGACTTTTGAGGAAAAGGGGAACAAAATAAAAAGAAGGGTGATGTGAAAATGCTCAAAAATTATAAAGAATCTTCTCAAACTAAAAATAAATGTTACTGCCCTGGCTGGTGACACAGTGGATAAAGCACTGGCCTTCAAACCCAAAAGTCCCAGCCAGGGCACATAACCAGGTTGTAAGCCAGGTCTCTAGCCAGGTCCGTAGCTGGAGGCAGGAGGCACTAAGTGGTGCTCTGTAGAAACTAGTGCATCCTCTAACATTGTGCATTATATAGCAAGACACACTTAACAGCCTGGTTATTCCTCTCCTGAAGTGGGAAGGGCTACTGGACACCCCTCCCATATTCCCAGACTCTGAGGCATAAATGTGCTTAGCCAGTATTTCACATTGACCTCAAACATGAAGGGCAGCAATGAGAGTCAAGTTCAACAGAAAATGAACACCAGCTGAGTAATTGTCAGCATATCAGTTTACATGTAGATCATTTCAAAAGGAATTATGGTAATCATGCATTGTCCTAATGGTGCAGTAGCAAAGTAAGGTTGTCTAGATGGAGGAAGTTCTATCATGTGTATCACATGGATGTACCACCTCCATTAGCAAGGACAGGCCCTGTGTATCATAGAAAATCTAATATTTATTCATTTGATTATGATATCACTTTAATTTCCCTTGTGTTTGCTCAATGACATATACCTCCTTCCTCCTGATTAAACACTTCATAGAATGTTACTTGAATAGTAATTAATATATTCAAGCTTTTGCTCATTACTGAGTCGATAATGGCTGAACATTCTCAATCTATTTTAAGTGAAAGATAAAGGACGGGAGCTTGAAGAGTCTCCTGCCTTTATGGCTTATTACATTTTATGCTGAAGTACTTTTGCTTCTAGGTGACCAGCTACCATATGTCACATTTACTTCTGATTGGCCATCAGGTTGAATTGAGAAATAATTATCAAACTATATTGATCACTCCGGTTGGTGGCACAGTGGATAAGGTGCCAGCCTATGAACCCAAAGATCACCTGTTCGATTCCCAGCTAGAAACATAACCAGGTTGCAAGCCAGGTCTCCAGCCAAGTCCATAGCTGGAGGCAAGTGAAAGACAACCATACATTGATGTCTCTCTCCCTCTCTGCCTCTCTCCCTTCCCCTCTCTCTAAAAAATAATAAATAAAATATTAAAAAAAAAAACTATATTGAAATGGCCTAGAGAAAAAGCATCAGAAAACTACAATCATATAAAGAATATTAGTACCTAAGCCATGTACAAAGGGCTAATATTTTACCATCATTGTTACAGTTATGTGAGTGATAAGTAGACAATAATCTAGAATTCTCATCATTGGACTCAGGATTTCACTGAAATTTACATTCAACAAAAATATTCTAAGTGACTATAGTCAATGTACTATACTATGTACTGAGGATATAAGGAAGAGATGAAGATCAAAAAGAACTATCACCAAGCATGACAATTGCAGTATAACATAGGTGTGTTCAAAGTAAGCATCATTCTCTTAGGTGGTAAATAGATCATGAAAAAAATGAGATGCCTTTTGTAGGCTAATTAGTTCCATATCCAGGGTGTTTTAATCATAGGCTATACAACTGTTTCCTTACTGATAGTGTGAAAAGGCATTCCTATATTGTGTAGGTCTTAACAAGACCCTTCTAAATTAAGAATTTATGACCATTTATTGGCTATTTATGTCTTTTCCTTTGATCCTTTTTGACAGCCCCTTCACAAGTGCCTATGCTTCTCTGTAGGTAAGATAAAGATAGCCTTTTAAACTTGCACCTTTGTAATGTGGCATTTTTCTCCCACTGCCCTTTGTAAAATTTTACAGCACTCTGAATTATAGAGCTGAATCAATGGTGAGGAATCTGCTGAAGTCCATCCATGAAGGAAGATAAGATTAATGACCTCTAAATGTGAATGGGCAAAAGCAATTTAGAAGTTTGATAAATAATAAGGGTCATTATTTCATCGCAGGCATGTGCTTTATTCCAACTTTGCAAACAGTTACCAAAAATACACACAACCACAAATCTCTAGCCTTTCCTTCCCTATGCAAAACCATGTGTGTTCTGGACAAATGATGCCTACAATGTGTTAACCTTGAACTCAACCTTTGTATGTTAATGAAGATGAAAATAGATTGCTGGAGTACGTGGTGAAGCAAAAACCAACAGAAAAAGCATCTTCATCCTCAAACCACTCCACATTTCTGTATTTCATCCAGCAAGAAAAGGAACATCAAATTGTGTTTCTTACTATGTGGAAAACCCTTAGGTCATGCTCTACTCATTTTGTGTATTTTAAATCTGCTTTCCCCTTAGACTTTGTCCTTGTTCCACTGATCAGTGACTTCTAATCAGAGTACTATAGGATTTGTTTTTATGTAAAAACACCAAGTCATAGTTATATAAAATGCTAAGTCATGATTTGAAAAAAATAATGAGTAACGATTTGGTAAATGCTGTGCCACCATTATATAAAAATGTCAAGTCATTGCTATGTAAAAATGCTGAGTCACGATTTGGCAGAGTTGCTGAGCTGTTGTGAGAAAATCCTGAGTCATCATTGCCTGAAAAGGCTGAGTCGAATGTTATTATAATTTGGTAAAAATGGCGGGTCATCAATATATAAAGGTACTGACCATGATGGTATTTTTGGTAAGCATGACTCAACACATTACCAAATCCTGACTTGGTGTTTTTACCAAATCATGACTCAACAATTTACCAAATAATGATGGTCCTTTTCTATCAAAACATGACTCAGCATCTTTACATAACAATGACTCGACATTTTTACCTTTTTGGTAGTCATAGTAGGGGAGTTCATAAGGTACATAATATGGAAAGACACTGGTAAAATCTTTCTAGTACAAATCATAAAATAACAAGAATAAAAACATTATTCCTATGATATTGGGTCTCTACTTCTTACCTTGATGGAATGCCTCTAGTATAAGCTGGGCAAAGCCCATTCTAGTACTGGCTAAATAACCTAAGTGCATTATTCTACTTAAGCATATTTGACATCAGGGCAGAAGAGTTAGACATTTGGAACCAAAGCCAATATATATTAGCTAAGTATGGCTGCATAACAAATTGTCTAAAGCTTAATAGTTTAAAACAACATGAATTTATTGTCACTCAATTTCTGTGGGTCAGGACCCAGCACAGAGTAGCCTCTCAGGATCAAAATTATAGTGACAAGTTAGGCTCTCTTCTTATCTGGAGGTTGGAGAACATATGCAAGATCATGTGGTTGGGGCAGAATTTAATTCTTCTAGTTATAAGACTAAGGTGCCTATTTCTTTGCACCTCATTCTTATAACTGGAAGAATTTAATTCAAAGCTAGCAATGAAGAGTCTCCCTTTTGTTGAACCCCTCTTACATTTCAAGTCTCTGCTGCCAGGAAGAAGCTTGCCTTTTTATGAGCTAGCTTGATTAGGTCAGGCCCCCTGAACATAATCTTCATTCTTAAAGTAAGCTGTGCCAAATAACAAAACCTAATTATGGGAGCTACATTGTGATAGCACATCATCATCCCAGGTCCTTCTCACAGATGGGGGCAGGATATTATGCAAAGACTTGGGTCTTTGGGGAATAATCTTAGAATTCTCTACACCACATAAGGTATTGAAGGCAGCATCATAAAACCTAGGCCCAAGAAAGTAAGCTATTATCTCCTGTAGGCCTATCTAGGAAAAGATAGAGGGAGAGAGCTTATCTCTGGAAATAGGGATGCTTACATGAGTGATTGCTAAGTCTTGGTTAAGATTAAGGATTAAAATAGGATCATTGGTCAAACAGGATGTTTTGACCAAGAACGGGTGTAGTTACAAATATTCTGTTTCAGATATGTGAATATTTGCAACTTAAGCATTCCCTAACTGAGAAGATTCTAGCACAGTGTCCTTCTGCACAATTGGTTGGCCAAGCTAAAGCCTGTCAATCCTGGGTGAGGTTAATTTATGAATTATGATACATGCTGAATGGGTCAAAGGTTCTATAGCCAAAGAAACTTCTGGAATTTTTTTTTGCAAAAACAAAACAATCAGGCAAGTAGTCAAATGGAGCATCCTAAGTATCCTATCTGTAGACCACAGATGGGGAAATCTGTGGGTAGGCTGGTTGGATAGTCTAGGTTAGACTCCCAGTCTCTACCCTACTAGCTGTATGAACACAGGAAAGGTATTCACTTAAATTTGCTTTGTATAACTTGGCTGTAAATTGAAGAATTAAAGCTATCAGGTCGATATCTCAAAGCTTTACTGGATAAGCCTATATCATAGCATTTTGTAGTTATATGCTTATCCATTTGTATGATTTTCTGTGTGGTAAGTATTCTTATATAAACAGAGTCATGGTACTCTTTGATCTGTACCACTAAGCCTATAGTAGATGCTTTATAAATGAATATGAGTTGCTTAAATACCACATTTGCCTTAGCAATGAATTATCTTTGCAGTATGAGTTTTAAGTTACAGCTAGAACTGCCTTTTGCCCAATTTACTCTTAGGCTTCTTACTGACAGAATCTGAATTTTATTGTTGGGGAGTAATGTACCAGGATCATTAATTCATTGTCCCTTTTGATAAAGTTCTGCCCCAAAAGATATAAGGGAAACTATCTAGCATTTTACTACCTAGAATTGGGATGTGAGGTTGGAATGGGAACAGCCATTTTGTGACTTTGAGGCATAAACTAGAAAAGAAAAAACACAAACTAAAGATGGTAGTGTGGAAAGACATAGGAGCCTAGCACATTGAGAACTTGAGAATCCACTGCACTAATACCAGAGTACCCCTGAACTTCCTGGTATATGAGGAAAACAAATACCTCTTTGGTTGAACAATAATAGTCATATTTCTGCCAAGTGCAGCCTGGCACAAAATTTAACTGATGCATCAGTTTCTTCAGCATTAAAAACCAGAGATCACCAAAGAACTTGTGGAATAGAGTTAAGCCATATCAATGACATCCTCCTGTCACTCGATGGTACATAATTGGATATAGAACTATTGCACAAGTAGCTGGAGTAGGGGTGAGAGGAAGCAAACAAGGAGAATGATGTCTAAGGACATGCTTAAACGTAATTCAAGAGATGGGGCACAATCATCCATTGCTGAGCAACAGAGAGAGACTTCAATTTAGCCTCTCCTTTGCATATGATGTGCCATATAACTCAATCAGCCTCCTAGGAAGACGGGAATTACAAACAGAAAAGTTTCAATGTGGCTACAGACCTCAAGAGAAGAACAGAGGAAGAGATACTGTGCACAGTCATCATGCAGTAGTTTTTTTAGGGAGATACACATGCTTACATGCATATTTTGGCATTGCAATCTGTGTGTTTGTATGTATACATTAACCTGTTTATCACCGAAATTCATATATTCTGTTAAGAACTCAGAGCTGGAACAGATTGCCTTGGCTAAAATTTCACTTCTGCAGTTTATTGGCTGTGCATTTTCATCTTCAGGTTTCGGTTTTCTGATCTGCAAAATGCTTATAATAGAATTTACTCACAGGTTTATTATAAGGATGGTATGAGTTACTTAATATGAAGTACATAGGGTAAGGCTTGGCACAGTCATACATGTGCTAGCCAATATTATGTTTACAATGCACATAAATAAATATGCTCTCAGTGTGCACATGTAAAAAATACAGTTTTTATAAACACATCTTTATCTATGTAGTTAAACAGAAAATCCATTGTTCTGATATTTGTAATGCTAGTTTACATGTTGAAGATCCTTATAAATTCTAAAAAGGACCAGAAGCCTCAAATACAACAGCTAATATGTATCCAATATCTACTATATGCATTTTTTCCTTTAATCCTCACAACACCCGAAGAATGTACAGCATTATATTAAAAGCCTCATAAAAAATTAACAACTCACTCATGGCTAACAAACAAGTAGGCAGATGAACTAGAATTAGTGTCTAAATCCAGTTCTCTCAATCTCAGAGCCTGCATTTTTACACTTGGTGCTATTATTTTTATCTTTGCACTATTGTTAATTTAAATGGCATGTCACACCTTAAAAATATCTTCATTTATGAGACTCAAATAGTTTCTATGAATATAGGAAAAGATTATCACTAATATTTACAAAGGAATGTCCTATTTGTCATTAATTTATTTTATTTGAATCTGAGAACAGTCATGCTTCAAAAAAAGCTTAAAACAAAAAGTAGTTTTGAGAGGTAAAACCTAAAGTATTTGGTCAATCAAATGCCTAATAAACCAGTACTTTCTGCCCCTTCACATAAGTGATAGTCAATTTACAGTTAGAGGATCCAGAAGGACATTTGATTAACTTCAGTATACACATGTCTGCTTTGAACCAAGCAATCCTCAGAATACAGTGTAGTCAGTCACCTAGTTGGTTATCTGTTGAGCATGCCTTTCACTAGTTGTCTTTTGAACCACTTTAAGCACCCACTCCAAGGGCACTTAGTCAAGAGGGTACCATCTGAAATCCACCATGCCCTCCATGCATGATGGTGATGACCTGGGACAGAGCTGCACAAACCCAGAGAATGAGTTTCAATTTTCTACTCAACACTAGGGTGTGAACTCTTCTGACAAGCACCTTGTGTCCACTTTGTGCCATCCTGCCCACCGTGACCCAAATATCTGTAGAAACAGCTGGCCCACAGTAGGTGCTAAAAAATGTTCCACTGAAAAGTGAAGGTAAGCAGAAAGAGAAAGGGAAAATGACTCCCCCTCTCCTTCTCTCCTTTCCCACACCCGCACCTGGCACAGTTGAGGGCTGAGGCTACTTCCTAGGACATCCTCACTCATAATGTCTATGCAATTCCATCAAACAAAAGGCCCAGGGCTTAATGTACTATTCCATCCAGAACGCACCAGAAAATGTGGGCAGCGTAACAAATAATAAGATTAGACCCTGTGTGAGCTCTCTTTTGCATAATAAAATCCCACATGTGAAAATGCAGATTTATTTTAAGCCCTGGAAGTGCTCACCATATGCCTCAGTGGCCGAGGAGATGGCTACTTAATAGATAATCTGCAGTGCAAGCCAGAAAGTTAATCATGGCCATCTGACCGTCTGGCCCCATTGGAAGCCGGAAATGAAGAGCCAGGGAGCCGAGCCAGAAACTAACAAGCAACAGGCAGGGGGAGACCAGGAGCCTAAAGGGGTGAGATGATACCATGGACATCTCCCCACCCTAACAAACAGACATTAACAATAATGCATCTCCATTATAGTGTACTGGCTATGAAGCATGAAATCCACTAACCATGTTTCCACTGCAATCTTATTGAATCCCCTATCCCCAAGGAAGTTGATGAGGACATTGATACCCCAAGAAGCCAGGATATTTTCCAAAGTCTCCTAAAGTGTGGGGGTTTACTCTTCTTTCTGTTCTTAGTTCTTAGTCCAAGCTTTTCAATTATCCTATAGAACATGACATAGCATAGATGTTAAATATTTGTCAAATAACCATATAACACAGTGAAATTGGTTGTTTGTTATTAAGTTTAACAGGCCATAGTGTACAACTTTTAGTCCTACAGTGTGCTCTCTAATAGAGTGATCATTAAGCAGAAATAGCTCTAACATTTCTGAGGCATTTCTCGGGCATCTCACCAGTTGATAGAGGATACCTTGTCCTTCATTAATGACTGAAAGTCATGAGCCACACTGCATCTCTTTGAACTTTTTGGTCCCTGTGTTAGTTTGGTGGGGTTACCATAACCAATGGCATGTCTTCAACAACAGAAATGTACTGCCTATTCTCAAAGTTCCGCAGGCTGGAAGTTCAAGATCAAGGCACCAATAGTACTGATTCCTCCTGAGGGCTGACAGTGAGGGACACTCTTTCCCCTGCTTCTCCCCTAGCTTCTGGGGGTTGCTGGCAATCTGTTATCCTTTGGCTTGTAGATGCATCACCCTATCTCTGTCTCCATTTTACAGGACACACGTATCTTCTCCCAGTGTGTCTGTGTCCAAAGCTCCCCTTTTTCAAAGGATACCAGTCACATAAGATTAGAGGCTCATTTTATTCCAGTGTGACCTCATCTTAACTAATTGCATCTGCAACAACCCTATTTGGAAACAATATCACTTTTCTGAGGTTCTGGGGCTCAGAAGTCTGAAGTCTCGGGACTTCAACACATAATTTTGGGGAGGGACACAACCCAATACGTAACTGTCTCTTATATCTGTGCCTTTGACCAAACTGTTTTCCACACTTACAATCTCCCTACCCCACCACTACTGTCTCTCTGTCTCCCATACATGTTTCAATTGGTAATTAACCACACAGGTCACCACTACTATTTCCCTTCCTTCCGGAAGCATTTCCTGACCCAGCTCAATAAATGTCAGCTAATATTATGAATAATGATATGAATAATAGCAGATGAATATAAGTTGCACTGAGCAGTCACATAGCAATGACTGCATCTTTTCCATCCTGCTCTGTGACAACTTGCTTCTTAGTTCTCTTACAATAGTTTTATCTTATTTTTTATATTACAAATAGTTGAGGCTGCTCCTGAACATGAGGTTGTTATTCCCATTGTTCATTGTTTTCAGACGTACACTTTGTTGTGATAACAGATCTGCCAATCCGGTGGATTAGAGATATACCTGGGACAGGCTCTGACTCATGGCAGATTTTCAGGAACTCAGTGTTTAATAATTATTATAATTAGGATTATAAGTAGTATACAAAATTAGTATTATTCATGTTTATTTTAGCCTACAATCCTTCTTCTAGCCTACAGCACCCAAAGCAGAAAAGTATATCTGTTACATGGATCTGTAACATGGCAATAACTAGACTCTGAATGAGACCCTTTCTTTGAGTCACTACTGAGCTTTTGTTCACAAGCCTGTGAGATCTACTGAGATCCTTTGGAAATATTTTGGTCTTGGCTTTGCCTCTAATTGATATTTGATGAAGATGTAGCACCATGTTATTCATGTATCATGATTTTACTAAGACACATAAGCACACAGATAAATACTAACAACAACAAAAATTCCTCTAACTAGGATATTAACTTTCTTGAAGCAAACATTTGATACTCTCATTAAACACATTGTCATTTTACTTCTTTGAAGGTAAGTTGACTGCTTATTTAAGTTGAAGAATCTACCACTTTACCTTAAGTAATGTGACCTGTGCTATAGTATATACATAAAGACATAATAAAGCTACAGTCTACATAGAAAGTATTATATAATACATATTCTTTAATACAACATACTTGGTCTTTGGGGTGCAACCAACAGAGTCATGGGCACTGAACTGAGGGTAAGGGTCCAAAATTCCTTCACTGCCCTATGACCTCTGCATTTCTTGTGAAATAAAGTCATCTAACTCTCCTCTTAAGCTTTTAGAAGTTAATCATTCTATAATATTCCCCAATAAGAGACTGGTACTAGTAGAATTACAGCAGTTTGCAAACATATAGCCCAGTTCAAAATCTCTCAAAATAAATGTATAATTTATGAGCAGTTCACAAAGTAGTCCATTGATTATGAGATTAGCCTCACAGAATTCATTTGAAAATTTATTAGAGAACATTTAGGCCTAGCTGCTTGGCAATCAATTGGATAGTTTAATATAATGAATGGTGGGTATAGGAAACGAAATAAAAACTACATAGCTAAACTCTTCATTTTCAGTGAAGAAAAGTAAGATAAAAATATCTTGGATGCTGTATTTTTATATAAATGTAAGTAAAAAAGGGAATTAATGAGCTAGACATTTTGACTGCTGACATATATAGCAATTTACTTCTTAAAATAGTTTTAAAAGATTGTAATTTAACATTAAGTCAAATTAAAAATTCCTTGATGCTTAAACATTTCATCAGTATGTTACACTAAGAGCTTATTTTGACATTTGTGATAGATAAAAGTACCTTTTTTCCTCCCTTATCCACTAGGGTTTTCATGAATGCATTCAATTGCTTCGGTAGCTAAAAAATGTAGAATGGAGTGGTCTACATTATAATTCTCAAGAATAGAAATGATAATGACACA
Organism: Noctilio leporinus; assembly: GCA_004026585.1. NCBI lineage: Eukaryota > Metazoa > Chordata > Mammalia > Chiroptera > Noctilionidae > Noctilio > Noctilio leporinus. The sequence goes on from PVIW01000030.1 coordinate 685,890, forward strand.
TTTATGTTCCAAATATGATGGTACCTCATCTTTGTGAGCTGAAAATACCACTGGGAACAGGACCTGGCTCTTCTGCAATGATAATCACTGATTGGCTGATGGACTGACTCATTCACCCATTGATTTATTCAACCACTCATTTTTACTGAGATGCTGCTGGGTGCCTGACTTAAGGAAATGGATATCATAAGTCAAGATTCTGAGATGCTATATTGTTACAGCTAGAGGAGGGAATCTATCTCCTCACATGTTATACTCAGCAGAGTAGTGTAGTATGCATGCAGTTGGCATTCAAAAAGTTGTTATGAGGGAAATAAGGGACAATATTTTCTTAAAAACTGGTAATCTGTGCATGATTGGCCTTTTAGTGTCCGTATTTAGTTCTTCTCAGTCCCTAACCATGTGGGAATACAAGATTAGGTCGTATTTTAATTTAGAGCTCTTCAAACCTGAATCCTGAATGCGACTTGGTTTCAAACCACTTTCAACCTTCACCTTTTATACCATTTTTTAAAATTAAAACTATTTTAGAGTGGCTTTAGGTTCACAGCAAAATTGAAAGAAATTTCTTATATACCCCCCAGCCCCCCACATGCATACTTTCCCGTTATCAACAGTCCCCATCAGAGTGGTACATCTGTTACAATTGGTGAGCATACATTGGCACATCATAATCATTCTAAATCCATAGTTCACAATGTTGTACAGCCTGTGGCTTTGGGCAAATGTGTGATGGCATGCATCCATCATTATAGTGTCATACAGAGTATTCTCACTGCCCTAAGAACCTCCTGTGCTCTGCCTATTCACCCCTGTACTCTCACATCCCTTCAATCACTGATCTCCTTACTGTCTTCACAGGTGTGTCTTCTCTAGAATGCCATAAAGTTGGAATCATACAGTATGTAGCTTCCATATTGGCATATTTCCCTTAATAATATGCATTTACGTTTCCCCATGTCTTTTCTTGGCATAACAGCTCATTTCTTTTTAGCTCAGAATAATATCCCACTGTCTGAATGGCCCTCAGTTTATTGATCTTTTCATCTACTGAAGGACACCTTGGTCACTTCCAAGTTTTGACACTTACAAATAACACCGCTAAAAACATCACTGTGAAGGTTTTTGTGTAGATGTAAGTTTTTAACTTCATTAGGTAAATGCCAAGGACCACTATTGCTGAATTACATGGCAGAGTATGTTTAGTTTTGTTAAGAAATTGTCAACTTGTCTCCCAAACTGGCTGTCCTATCTGTATTCCCTCTGGCAACAAATGGGAGTTCCTGCCACTGCACAACCTCACCAGCAGTTGCTGCTGTCAGGGTTCTGGATTTTGTCCAAATAGGTATGTAGTGGTATTTTACTGGTGTTTTATTTTGTGTTTCCCTGATACCATAACACACAGAATACCTTTTCATATGTTTATATGCCATCTGTCTACCTTCTTTGGTGAGGCGTCTGTTAGGGTCTTTGGCTCATTTTTTATTAAGGTTCCTTATTTCCTTACTGTGGCATTTTAAGAATCCCTGATATATTTTGGATATTAATCCATTTTTAAAATAATTTTTACAATTAAGCAGTCCATTTTCATTATTTTAATTGTTTCCAATATTTATTATCTTACTAAGAATCTATTATCTTTTCATTTGGCCTTCACAGTGCTAACCTATCACTCTTCATCAATTTTTCAATTACACTTTACATTCAATATTATTCTGTTTTAATGTCAGGTGTACAGCATAGTGGTTAGATAATCATTATTTTATTTAATTTTTTCAATTACAGTTGATAATGCATTTTTTACAGTACTACATTTAATGATCACCTCATTGATTTTTATATAAAATAAAGACTTCTTTGTCTGGTATTCAAAATCATTCCATTTCTATCTCCCTTTCTCCTTCCCTGCCTTAACTTCTATTATTCCCATACATCAAATAAATTGTATACATAATAATTGCTATATATTAAGTTCTTCTAAGGATTAAGGAAAATAAAAATTACCATACAGTAGGTCCTCAATAAATCACAATTATCCACTACATTTATTGGTGAGACTCCATGGTAGAAAGAACATGGTTACTATAACAGAAGAAAGTCTGGTTTCAACCCCTAAATGTTACTTCCTAGCTCTTTGTTTCAGAGGAGTTAATTATTATCCATGGGATGTGATTTCTTTATTTGTAAAGTGGTGATAATAGATTGATTGATAAGAGGATGGAATTAAGTTAAGCAATTGATGAGATAATTTAGTTAAAAATACCAGTTTGCCTCCTTTTTCCTCTGTCCTATCTCTACTCTATACTCTAGCTGAAGGCTAATTACTATATATTTATTTATCATAATATGTTATCTTCTTTCACCAAACTTCTCAAACTAGTCCCTCAACTAGCATTCCTGTAGCTCTATCAATACTTTAACCAACCATATGAGGCTCAGTTTAAATATCTCTTTTATTAAAAGTTCTAGAATTTTCTACTCAAAAAATGTTCTCTATATCCCTATATAATACCAAATATTATATATATATATATATATATATATATCTTCCTTATTTAAATATACTTCTTACTTCCTTAGTCTAGACTGTAAACTATGAGATAAGGATACATATTTTATTATTTCGCATGTCTCTTAAATTACCTACCCCAATGCACTGCACATTAGAAACTGTCAATAAACATTGCTTAAGTTAACTACATTATAATTTTTCTGTATTTGACTCCATACTTCCTATTTAAAGTAATTTCTACATTGAGGAGCATTTCGCATCAAGCAGAATATATAACATATATATGTTTCCTTTGATCAACCTACACATCTTCTCAAGAATCCCCCTGAAGACATGGGATCATGGGTAATCCCAGAGGACAGATGAAGATCAGAGTAAGTTTAGCCTACGGGAATTCCCCTAGTGGGCTGGCGTGCCCTGATCTGGCATGGAAATGTACACACAGCTCAGCAGAAGGAAAGAGAGAGATGGTACTGCTGGCTTAGACATGGAGTTCTGCCTTGGTTCACGCTGGGGCTTCTGTCTGCCACTCTAATTTGCTCTCATTGTCCCTACCAGAGGTCCAAAGAAGGCTCATGCTTGGAACTTAGTTCCACTTTCTACTAGTGGTTACAGTGATGAGAGCAGAACAATGGTACCTGTATTCTCTTGTTTGAAGCATTCTCACTTGCATAGCAATCCAATTCTCTGAGAGTTGGTATGAAATCTTAGGGGGACTCAGAGTGACTAACCAAATTGACCCAAAGTTCCTAACAAAGCCACAGGACACCAGATGCCAAACAAAACTCTTCTCCTGACTCCAACCCCTACCCTCCTTCCAGTGCACCACACTCACTAGGTTCTTTTCATCCTTGATGTTTCAGCTGACATCCCTGAAATATTGAGAGGCCTGTCACAAAGTAAAAAGTAAAATGCAGGTCTCAACCAGTGCCAAAAGCAAATAAAAAAGTACCAAATAATTTTGGAGTGAGAAATTACTAACAGTTTTCATCTCTCAAGGGGGGAAAAACAGAGAATGGTTTAGGTCTGAACTAAATAAGGAAAACTTTCTAGCTGTGAAGGAAACTTGTCATTTCTGGGTGACGGGTGATCCAATCCAACCTAGGTAGTCAGTCTGCAGGTACTTCAAGCAGGGGACAGAGTCCACAACTCCCTTTCAGAAGCTGGTAGGCCTTCCTCTCACTACTTGGCCCAGAGGGTGTGAGCCTGTTTCCAGTACCCCGTCACTTTCTTCCAGAAATTGAAAGGAACAAAATGCAGAGTTGGGGATATCATGAGAAAATCTGACTTCCTAGACCTGTAGAGATTGGGGAGACAGTGATATTTATTTTATTTTTGTTAAAACCTTCTCCCTCTCCAAAAAAAAGTTAAAAATAATGAGCCAAGACTAATTACAGAAGGAACTGAAGAAATAATAGATCCAAAAGGAATTGGTTCTTCTCCAGGAGTCAGAAACTCAAAACTCTTATATGTGAAAACAAAAAGATTTATAAAGAACCCACACTTAAAAAAATCATTTAAAAAAAGAAAGCCTTTTCCAATAATGGAACATGTAACTTCTCTTTATTTCTATGTAGTCACGTTATACTTTTAATTTTGTCCAAAAGAAATTTCCAGTTACCTGGCTTACTCTCTAAATACCTGTTTCTCATGTCACAAGCCAGTGAGGTGCCCTTCACTGCCCACCAACACCATGGTGTCAAATAAAGATCACCACTGGACTGAAATACAGAATATGATAACATCTGCCTACAAAGTGATGTGCAAAATTGCACTAGAAACTTGTCTCTCATTATAAATGCATCATTATGTAATCCACCCAGACTAATAACAATAGTGTGCAAAAACAGCTGTAATTAGCACTCTACTTCACACTACTCAGGCGTCCCACGTCTAACATTATCTTTATGCAATTTTGGTTTGTGGTCTAAAAGAATCGTTTCTATATAAAAATTATTGTAACAGCTTTGAAGTTATATGTGTGTGCTCTTACATACCACAAATCCCCTACACAGAACTAAGAGAAGGACAAAAATATGAAACAAGAAAAAGATTCAGGCTGGCATTATACCAAGTTTGTAATGCCTGAGAAAAAGGAGGAGAAATAGGAGGGAGGTTATACCAACATCCAGGAGGATTATCTATTTTCCAAATGGAAACATAAACAATAGTTCTAATTATGTGGTTGAAGGGACACTGGAAAAATAAAATCAAATGCAAAACAGTTATAATTTATACTGACAATTTATATAAAAAAGGAGAAACACTATTTTTAAAAGTGCTGCTATAATAGCTATTTAACCAAAGGATGTTTAAACACAATCTTACATGGGGCAGGTAAGGGGGAGAAGGTGAGCATCCCAGGGTGAGGTCTATTTTAGAAATACCAGGGGAAAAGGAAAAGCAGCTCTTGTTAACAAGACTTTGAAAATGATTTTAAGTCAGGTTTTAAACAGTTCATCTAGCCTTTGTCAAGATTGGTTTCTAACTTACTTTCACTCTTGATTCTTTTGAGAAAAGAAAGTATACATGGATGATTGTCACCTTTTTTAAACCCTTTCTTGCAAAACATATAGATGAAGTTTTGGCGATAGTCTCCTGACTATGAAAAGCTGACCCAACCCACAGTGGGATTTGGGGGAAGGGGGGCTGCAACTCTTTAGGGAGCATTATGATGGCATATGCCCCTGTCTGTCCAGAGGCCAGCTGTGATTAAATAAAGGCTATTCACCTGCTTTCTGCATGCCTTCAATAGCACCAAACTAGTATTATAACTAGCTTCTGGGTGTTGCTAACTGACCCATACAGGCCTTGAACCTGTAATCATGACCTTGCTCATGCTAAGGCCTAATACCTTTGAGGTGAGGATAACACCGATTAATTTCTGAATGGTCCTTCCTTTCAGGCACATACTTTGGAACTACCTCTGACCAAATTCATTCCATAGAAGGTTGACATCTAATAAACCAAAGTCCCTGTTAGAAATATATATACGATATACGTATATATGATATATATATATATGTATATCATATATATATATGATATGATATATATGTGTGTGTCATATATATATGATATGGGTAATAGATATAAACATATATTTATATGTAATATAGTTATATATATGTTTAAATGTATATATAATACATATATGTGTATATGATACATTGAATATATATGTGTGTGTATATATATACACATTCTCATATACCTATATCATCTGCTTTCTCACTCTCCCAGCACAATTCTGTGTAAGAAATCCAACACACAGAAATCAGAGGGATCATTCAAACCCAGGTTCCTGAGTTTATACCCATTGTTCCAAAACCACAAGACAGTTCTGTACACCAACCTTCACCACCTAGTACTTAAACAGGTGCAAAGACGGTAGGAAAAACTGAGAGTATTAGTACCATAATATATTTAAACCAAATATATATTTCTACTCATGTTCTTGCTACTTGAAAGCTGGCAATACCTTTTGGTGAGTAAAAGGTTGCAGATGTGAGCCGACCCAGGGAAATAGCCAAGCAGAGCCGTTGAAGGCATGGACTCCAAGGTCAGATGCCTCAGTTCATCTTCTGGCTTTGCTGTCTGCTAGCTGTGTGGCTGCAGGCAAGTTACTTAATCTCTTGTGTCTCAGTTGCTTCCCAGAGATACACATGAGACCAAAAATCAGTATCCATAATATAAATGTAAATCCCATTCCTTTATCTAATCATACCATCTGTAATACACTATGGATTAATTTTAAAATACACATACTGTGAAAATAGATTTTGGTGCATTAGAGACCTTTATTGCATTGTTGTATTAAAAGTATATTTTGCTGCATATACAATTTTAAATTACCATAATAATTTTGGGACCTTACTTGGTATTTCTTGGAGTTTTAATATGCCTGCCTTGGCCTTGCAGAACTAGGAGGACCATGCCTTCCTTGTACTCACGCTTCATTTTTTCATCATAGCATGAGTTGCCTACTAATGGCTACCATTCAGTATTTTGGGTAATGATTAAATAAAATAATAGATGTAAAGGATCAGCACAAATGAAGCCCCATTCAATCACTGCTGTTTTTTTCCGAAGAAGAAAAATCACTCTTCTTAAGAGTCACTGCTAGTCCTCTGGCTCACCATTGTACCCCCAACATTCAGGAGAGGGGTGACGCATGAAAGTTTCATTATCTTCTGTGAGCTTCTCACATGTCCAGAGCTTCACTGGACAAGATGGAGGAAGACTCTTTGTCATTAACCCTCAATAGTCAGTGAGAGTGGGAAAAGGAGCCATAAAAAGGCAGGAACAGATGTTTACAAACATAACACGTAGGTCAAAAGTACTGTAACAGGAAGGGGCACTTAAAGACACAACTGCATATACTGAAAGCACTGTAGTAATGGAACCTAGCTACAAACCTAACTTTTGAGTACAACTACAGATGGGGAAAGAAGTCAGGAAAAGCTGAGGAGTGGCCACCATGGCTTTGTTCACCCACCCACACCCCCAAGTTTTAAGCGAACATACACAGTTGCTTTGTAGAAGTTTATCAGCATGAATGCCAACAGCGTAAGTCATGGGTCTGAGAAGCACTGCTGGGAATTTGAGCTGGAAGATCCACATAACAAGGAGGATCCCAGCCAGATGGCCCTTTATACATGGCGTTTCTTCCGGGAGCGCTGCACAGTGTCTGCAGCCACAGGATGGAAAACCATAAAGGCCGGTCAGCCTCACTGAGCTGGATGCAGAAGACCCTCAAAGTCCAGGTCTTAGTATCCCACTTGCAGGCTCAGCTGCAGGCAACTGCTTGCACCCCTGGGTGTCTTCCTTCTTCCCCTGACCTTATACAGGGTCCCACAGCCTTTGTGTCTTCCACTTATTAGAGATCACATAGAGTAAAAACGAATTTTAATGTCATCTATAGTAAAACATAGATGAAAATAAATCTATTAAAATGTACACAGAAAGCCCTAGTCAGTGTGGCTTAGTGGGTTGGAGTGTCATCCTGTAGAAGGGTCCTGGGTTTGACTCCCAAGTCAGAGCACAGGCCTGATTGTGGGTTTGGTCTGTGGATGGGCACAAATAGGAGAGAGATTGATGCTTCTCTCTCTCTCTCTGTCTCTCTCACTGATCTCTCTCTCTCTCTCTCACTCTCTCTCTCCCTCTTCCCTTTCTTTCAATCTCTAAAATCAACAAGCATGTCCTCAGGTAAAGATAAAAAAAAAAAAAAAAGAATAAAATTCATGCAGAAAATTAGAGACTTATTAATGTTGAAAAACTCATTGGCTGACAAAGTCATCCCTTTCCCTGCCTGCCACTTCGTTCCAAGCATTTCTCTGGCTGTAGACACACTCCTGTTACTTCTGTTTCTTAAAGACTGTTGCATTCCCTTCAAACATTTCAGTGGTGCCAAAACAAGGGATTGCCTTTGAAAGAGAATGAATTCAAGTACAGTGGCAATGTTTCAAATGTACTACTTTTTTAAAAGACGAGACCATGGTGTACTTATTGAGGTAACACTGACTCTCTGATTAAGAACAGCTTAATGCAGAGGGGAGCAAAATGGGGATGGATGTAATACAACAACAATAAAATTTTTTTAAAAAAGTACACCTTAATGATAAAATACATGATAGTTTGACTACAATAACATTTTTTGGTCCATAATAAATTTTTGTTATCAATTGAGTTGATTCTTTATCTCATTAAGGCCTTTCCAAATGCATCATTGCAACAGATCATCTCAACGCATTACCATATCCATTATCTATGGAGCAAGTTCATCTAATTTCCTCAGTACTTCCTGAGAAAAAACAAAAAAGGCCCACTTTCCCATATAGCAGTGTGATTTATGCAGGTGTTAGAACCCAAGTATTTGTATTTTCTCTGGCTCTTCTATTTACGTAACATATGAAGTAGCCAAGTTAATATTCTTCTGAAAAACTCTGCTCTGGTCTCTACTGATTTGAACATAAAGTTCAAAAGGAGATGGTATCTTATAAAGACTCTAAGCTTACTGCATTAAATTAACAATACTAATCTCTGTGTTTCACATGGCACTTACTCAGAACAGTTTTATAGACATTAAGTGAAAATGCCAAAGATGTCTTTGAGATAAAAAGCAATAATGAAAATTCCTTTAGACATTCTTTCCGGTCTTTTCAGAGGATATACTTAAGCTAGTGTTGATGAATAAGGGGGAGAAATGAGAAGCACGTGATAGGTTCTTCTTCTCTCTTTATTCTTTCTCAGTTCCAGGCCCTACTGACCTGGGGGAAGTAAACAGAAGAATGTGATAAAAAGAAGAAAGGGGAAATGAATGACCATTTTATAAAAACAAAAACCAAACATAAAAAAATAAAAAATAAAAAAAACCTTGTCATCTTAGGAATCCTTGGAGCGAAACAACCAAGACAACTCCATAATTAGAAGAGGAAAGAGGCCCTGGCTGGTGTGGTTCAGTGGACAGAGCACTGGCCTGCAAACCAAGGAGTCAAGGTTCGATTCCCGGTCAGGGCACATGACTGGGTTGCCGGCCAGAGGCAACCACACATTGATGTTTCTCACCCTCTCCACCCCCACACTTCTCTTCTCTCTAAGAAATGAATAAATAAAATCTTTAAAGAAAAAGGAAGAAAAGGAAAGGGGCAAAGTCCAGGTCCAAAGAACTCTGTACATGGAGTTAGGGATCATGCGATACGAAAGGGAAAAAACTGCAGAAAGCTTTCATGATTCTATAGACCTACCTATCTTAGTCTGTTTCAGCTGCTACAACAAAATGCCACCGACTGGGTAGCTTCTAAACAAGAAACATTTATTCCCAACAATTCCAGAAGCTGGGAAGTCCAAGATGACAGAATCTGCCGGTTCTGTGAGGTGGCTGGCGAGGGTTCACTTTCTGGTTCATAGATGGTGCCTCACACCAAATAGGCTAGGGAGCTCTGTGAGGTCTCTAAGATCATTGATCCCATTGATAAGGACCCCACCATCATGACCTAAGTACCACCCAGAGGCCCCATCTCAATACTACACAACCAGCATCAGAATTTCAACCCGTAGATGGCAGTTGTGGTGGGAGGTGGCACAGCAACACTCAAACCATAGAAAAACTAATAAAATTCATGCTCAACTCACTTTGGCTTTCCAAACTGCCTTTTCCCACTTGTCTACGGGGAGATTAGATATTCCTCGGTAGCTCCCCCACCTCTAGTCTTGCTTTTATACGTTCATTAATTCAAAACCACCTACTGAAAACCTACAGTAGGCTCTGCTAGGATGAAAGCACTGTATTTCAACAACGCCACCACTAACCTTACTGGGATCGGTCGGGGTTGGGCTGTGTGGGGGAGGACGCTGGAGAAAGAGTTGGGGATGCACCATCACAGCAGCGCTCTGACGGGAGCTGGTGCAGTGTGCCGCGGTGCAATTCGCTCAATAACAACGTGTCCAGACACAATTTTATGTTTTGTATTAAACTGCAAATCCATGTGTGTGTAAGTATGTGCATAGCATACTTAAGCCTTCTTGAACAGAAAGACAAGACAGCCATCCTTGTTTCCTTATTCTATAGTGGGTGTGGGACAAGGTGTGGGAAGAAAATATTATAAAATATTATGACTCATATGTCTATTTATTCTTAAGAGAGAATGATATTGCACTAACTCTTAATGTGCACATCAACTGTATGTCGCTAATGCACAGCTGCCCCTGCTGGGAGGACTGTTGTGGCACCACCGCACTGTAGTTCCCATTATTGCTGAGAATAGTTCCCACTCAACCCCCCACACAACTTCTAGTCTGTCTGTACCTGGTTAGGTAGGTTTATGGATCACACTACATAATAACATTATTCCACTGTTACCCACTGTCACAAAAGAGACAATGGGAGTAAGTGATTTGTAAAAATAAAACAAAATAAACAAAAAGCTTAAAATACACATAATCCTTGTACTTTCTGCCCAGAATAAGAATAATGGCAGAGGTAACTAGATGACTCTTCTGCTTCTAGGTGGGATCTAGGTTTCAAGTCAGGTGGCAGATAATGGAAGAGATGATATGTTCAGATCAGATGTGAATGGACCCCTAATAATGTGAAGTTATCCAGATGCTATCAGATAGCAGTTACATTCTGTAAAATAAAAATGAACTTCCCCTTAAATGTATTGTGACCATTTTTTTTTTTTTTAAGAGAGGAAAAGAAGTGTCAATGTGTGGTTGTCTCTCAAACAAACCAACTGACCTCCCCTGCAACCTAGGCATGTGCCCTGACTGGGAATCAAACCAATGATCCCCTGGTTCACAGGACAGCACTAAGTCCACTGAGCCACACCAGCCAGGGCTGTATTATGACTTTTAACCACTGTCATATTAAGGCATGGATGAGACAAAACATATTATGATTAAGCAAGAAGTATAACATGCTTCTTTTAGTTTGGTATACATATGTATGTGGTAATACTTTCAACCATTAAAAGCTAATAAAAGATATATACTGAACTGGCCCTGACTCATGCCTCAGTGGATGGGTGCTGGCCTGTGAACCCAAAGGTCACTGGTTCGATTCCCATCCAGTACACATAACTAGATTGCAAGACAGATCTCCAGCCAGGTCCGTAGCTGGAGGCAGGTGAAAGGCAACCATACATTGATCTTTGGATCCCTTTCTTTCTCCTTCCCTGCCCTTCTCTCTCAAAATAGTGAATAAAATCTTTAAAATAAATTTAAAAAAAAATATATATATATATATATATATATATATATATATATATATATATAATATATAGGACTTAGGACTAAGTTTGAGACTGAAGTAGCGTAAGTGATGAAATTTCAGTATTTTCCACTTATAGAAAAAAATATTTCCCTGTAGGATTTACTACCACTTTGAACAAGGCATACATCTGAAATGGGTTGAGAATGAAACACATCAAATATATTTCTTAATGCTGAAATGTAATATTTCCATTAATTTGGAGAATAAAACCAATCATTTTTAACATAAATTTTGTACCTCAATCCCATATTATAAAAAGGATAAGTGGACAGTTTTATGAATGGATGTTTTCCACTGGTATAATCATTTTATAAATTTTACAATAATAAAAATGAAATAGCCCTGGCTGGTGGCACAGTGGATAAGGCACCAGCCTGTGAACCCAAAGGTCACTGGTTCGATTCCCCAGCCAGGGCACATAACCAGGTTGCAAGCCAGGTCTCCAGCCAGGCTCATAGCTGGAGGCAAGTGAAAGGCAACCTTACATTGATGTCTCTCTCCCTCTCTGCCTCCCTCCCTTTTCTTCCCTCTAAAAAATAATAAAATAAATCTTTAAAAAAAAAAGAAAGAAAATGGGGTTACTCAATATCATTTTGTTTCTGCTTTGTTTTTTGCAGGTCATATTTAGAGTTGACTAAGCAACATAAGTGCTCAACAGACTCTGATTTTATTTTTATCATGTCTCACCAAACTGATTTAGAAACCTAAATGTGTGTTACAAAAATATTAAATTATGAGCAGCCAGAGTTTACTGAATTCTAAAAAATCTAACAAGAATTGTTGGCTATGAAAGTAAATGAATATTCTTCAAATGTAGCCTGACACATTTAAGAGATTCTTACAGGAGTCTAGAAGGTTCTGCACTGCCATGATGATACTATGTTAATTTTTCTGAAGCCTATTTTGGGAAGAATCCTCCTTCATCATGGATCCTGATCTAATTCCCATCACAAAGTGATTTGGATCAACTCTAAAATTACAATGGAGGCTGGGTAAATTTAGAGAACTTCCTTACTGTTGGCATATTTAGAGTTATTTTCTACCTGGACATCCCTCTGCATTATCTCTGCTTCACAGAATATTTAGCACATTTCAACTACCAGCAGAATCCAGTTTTATTCTTGACTATACTTCATACCTTTTCTCTTGCTATTAATGGATTTATATGATTTATGGACCCCCTTCTGCTAACACTATTCAGAAGCAGGGGTGCTATGACCCTTTGAGCTCTACAGCAGCATACCAGCCTGAAACCTATGTTACCAAGCACATGTTATGGGACGGGCCAACCCTAATTGCTTACAAGGTTAAGAATTCATTTTAAAGGTCTAATAATTCCTAGGAAAGTGAGATACTTAAAAATTGAATTGTACTCCAGCAATGCCCCTTTTTACTCAACAGCCAGTCTTCATGCAAACACATTCCCCCACAGTGCAGTTCTGAAACTTGAAGTCAATGAAACAAATTCTCCTGAGTGCACCAGGGCCCCTGCAGAAAGCTGTGTACTGCATGGGCCTCCTCTCAAGCCTGAATGATGTTTACTTAACACACAACAAGGGATATGACAGGACTGACTTAAGACACTAGCTCTGTAACACATCTGCCCAATGATGGCCATCCCTTAACCTCTTCTAAGGATGGTTTTGTCACTTGAGAATGGGGATAATAACACCTATTTCTAGAGTTGTTGGGGACTGTAATTGATGTAATAATCTGGTCAAAATGCATTTACACTTGAGGAAAGAAAGATCAGCCTATTAAATATTTGCTTTGTTTTCATCAGTGTCGTATGTATTTGTTGTTCTTTTTTCCATCTGTTTCTGACTAGTTCAGACACCAAGGAAGTATCTTTATTTTTAAAGATGTTATTTATTATTTTTAGAGAGAGGGGAAGGGAGAGAGGTAGAGAAGGAGAGAGACATCAATGTATGGTTGTCTTTCACCTGCCTCCAGCTATGGACCTGGCTGGAGACCTGGCTTGCAACCTGGTTATGTGCCCTGGATGGGAATCGAACCAGTGACCTTTGGGTTCGCAGGCTAGCATCTTATCCACTGTGCCATAAGCCAGGGCCTAGGAAGTATCTTAAGGCTCCTTGTAAGGGATAGAAGGAGAGTTAAGTGCCTTTGGGGATGATAGCAATATACTACTTATCTATTGTTGTTTAACAAATTACCTTCAAATTTAGTGAATGAAAATAGCACACATTTATATCAGTTTCTGTTGGGCCAGGACTTTGGAAAGGTTTAGCTGGGTGGTCCTGGTTCATAATTTTTCATGAGGTTGCTCTCAAGACTTAGGCCATAGCTGCTGGTGTTTGACATTTGACAGGGTTTCCTAGATGGTGCCTTCATGTGGCTATGGATGGGAGAGAAACTCCACCCCTGGGTTTCTTCATAGACCAGGAGGGTGTGAACACTAGGAGGTAGAGATCACTGGAGAATGGTAGCATTAACAGAGCATCTCTCAAGTTACAAAGTGCTTTGCACAAATAAAATAACACGTATGGCAAGAAAGCAGAGAGTTTAAATTAGTTGCCTGTGGTCACAATTGTTAAGAACCTGCACTCAAAATGACTGAGAAGTGCATGTTATCTCATTATTTTCTTTACATGTTCCTGGTTCTCTTAGTTGATTAAAATGTAATAACTTTTATTTTGACACTACCTTAAACTTGAATAAATTGTAGGACTTATTTTTAATAACAAAAATATAAGTAGAATGCATTCTTAATTATGAGACAGAAAGTTAATTCAAATAGATCATAACAATAAGAAGGGAAATTTTATTTAGAAATAGAAGATCAAAAAGATAGAAATCTATTTATTATGTAACACGATTGTGCCATTTTCCAACTTTAATGTTCTAAAAATTAAACTCATATGTCCGGCAAAATTTTACAAAATAAATATAAAAGCAAATGGGAGAGGAGTGTTAGTCAATCACTGTCTGTAAAACTGTTGTTCAAATCTTGAGTCAGCAATTAATATAATACTAATGTACTATACCATCTGAACAAGCTAATGATAAATGAGTAATGAACTATATTCCTAAGTTATAAGTGAATAACCAACCTCAGTTTTTTTTAAACAGCTGATTTCAGAGTAAGTATTAAACACTAATGATTTGGTTCATCATTTCTACTTGACTGAGTTGCAGTCAATGTCACTGTAGAACTAATGAAAGCTTACATAGAAGTTAACTAAAAATTATTGTACATATGCTTTTACATGTGGTTTTAAAACTACAAACTCATTTTAATATTCAAAGATACCAGCACATTTCACCCCTTGCCAGGAGTGTTTGAAAACAGAAATGAAGATAAAAGTATATCCTATCAGCAAACTCAGTCTTTTAAACACTTTAGTGGTAAAAATTCTAACAACAAATTGGATTTAAAATGGAGAATATTAATGGCATGTCAGCAGAATGAAAATGATAGCAATTTTCTATATTTATTGATTTAGATCCCTATCTAAATCTGTTCTTTGAGTAATAAGCAGAAACTTTACCCAAATAGACATGGATATGAAAGTTCACACATCAGGCAAAATGTGTGTATGTGTGTGTGTGCACGTGTGTGTGTACACACATCAACGCAAATGAGCACTAGCTGAACTTTTTTATTTCTTCTATAGGATCATGGGTGTGGGAATTCTCTACATCTAATTCAAATAAGCTTTCTAGAGGGTTAAATTGATCCTTATTCTGAGTAAATTAACTCTGAAGAGATAATAATCTACGATGATTATGGAGCAATTTAGCCCCAAATGGTTATGATAAGTGGGTAATATTTCTTAATTGTTTTGAACATTATATTTCAAAGACAGGGCATTATCACTTTTGCAGGTTATCTTAGAATGCAAAACTACAGTATGCTTGGCTGTTTCCAATGGTAATCTCCCTCATGTACCTTTGAGAAACGGAGCTTGGGTTGAGTGAGTATTCTTACCCAGCAAATCAAGTAATAGAACTTGTCTTCTTGCTCTTATACCAGGGATTTATTTTCACCTTATGCTCCACCATTTCTATCTCTGGATGACAGCCTTGGCCAGGCCTGCAGAGGATCTGAAGTTCAGTCAACCATGGAGCCCATTTATGCTGGTGCAGTATCTGTGTGCCACCTAGAAACTCCTTCTTGAGTTTCACTGTATTTGTGTAACCTCTGGACTAACATTTTCAAAATAAATCAGTTTTAGCTAAGTGAAATGTACAGTATGACAAAATAAAATTTCATGTTCATAAGATTATTTTCTATGAATTGAGTAAATCCATAAAAATACTTTCTAAACAAACTGTGGGTATGTTCTCAAATGTTAGAGTTATATTTTTGCCTTATTGTAGAAGACTGAGTGATCTCAGATCTACTCTTGTTAAAATGGAGAGTCCCAAGTTTTTGAGTTTTTGATGACAGACACATTTGCAGTATAACTCAAGGATGTCCACTGATGATATCAAAAGGCTTAAAGAAAACATTGAAAAGAACTACTTTCTTATTTTGTGATTCAAATGCTCTTCAATGCCAAGTCCAGGTGTCATATAAAATCAGCTTAGTTCTACTAATATAAGTATCATACAATAGAGAAATTGCAGTCTAGATTCTAGCAGAAAGATAAAATCATTCTTAGCCTGAGAATGGGATTCTAACCTGAGCATGGTCCCTAAATTCTTAGGTGAAGTTGGTCCAACAACAATGATATCATTGATATACTGAGACAACTCTGCCAAACATCATAGCACTCAATGAACTTGGCCTCCTCTGCAAAATGGTGGGAATACATTGAAGAGTCACTGCCTCAGACTTCTAGAACCTAGAGGTCACAATCCTCACCAGCCCTTTTCATTGCCCACATCTGTGACACTTTTGTCTTTCACTTCTAGAGTTTTGAGGTATAATAAGAATTTCCTTTTAACAAAGATAAAGCAATATAGGAAATGAATTTTATACTTTT
Organism: Noctilio leporinus; assembly: GCA_004026585.1. NCBI lineage: Eukaryota > Metazoa > Chordata > Mammalia > Chiroptera > Noctilionidae > Noctilio > Noctilio leporinus. Next base: position 702,124 of record PVIW01000030.1, read on the forward strand.
CCTCATTCAATTACCTGAATGTGAACTTAAAAGTAACATTTTCAAAGTTAAATCATAACCTGCATCAGTCATCCTCAAATCTTGTCCAGAAATGACTCCCCCTTTGGAAATCTTAGTGAGGATAGTCAACTGTGTCTCTATTCTTGGTAAAGACTGATTATTATTATTATTATTATTGATATAAAGAAAAGGGTTTATTTTCAGATGCTGGCCACCTGGAAGATGGGGACTCATATCTCAAAGCCCATATCTTCACCTCAGTGGAGGCAGAGGTTTGTTTTTGTTTTTTTTTTTTTAAAGATTTTATTTCATTATTTTTTAGAAAGAGGGGAAGGGAGAGAGGCAGAGAGGGAGAGAGACATCAATGTATGGTTGCATTTCACCTGCCTCCAGCCACAGACCTGACTGGAGACCCGGTTTGCAACCTGGTTATGTGCCCTGGCTGGGGAATCGAACCTGCCACCTTTGGGTTCGCAGGCTGGCGCCTTAACCACTATGCTACCAGCCAGGGCTTTAGACTGATTATTTTTAGATGAAAAGGAGGTTTAACTTTTTTCTCCTCATTGCATCAGAGATAATCCATGTTACGTCTCAAAGATTCTGTCAACAGAAACATATTTATTGAAGAAACAATGTAGTCATTCATATATGAATAAATCAACCTTGGGTTTGAGTTCTATGTTATAATATATAACTTTGTTTCTTTAAAGATTTACAAGATTTTAGCCCAATCTTTCTTCCTTTATCTGAAGTGTTTTGTGTTTCAGCCTTATTCATCATCACTTGCATTCAGAAAGATAGAACTCAATGAAGTTGGAAAATATGTCATGAAACAAACTTGCATGACATTGCATATCATACATGAAACACTGAGTGTTCTTTAAATATATCAGCTGAGGTGATATAATTAATGGAGCAATCACACTTTATAAAACAAAGGGTTTATTTTATAAGGAAGAAGCATCTTTCTTCGTGAAGTATATGATTAAGGTTATTTAAGGAATACATAAAATTGAATTAAATGTATTTTCACTAATCAATCTTCCAAAATACACATTGGGCAAAAGAAGACTCAAACATCTTATCAAAGATAATGGATATGTTCAGAAATACTTTAAAACTAAGGTTGAAGATATAGAGTATGAAAATATTTCATAGAACAAAACATAAACCTGAAGTTAAGAATGTTTGCTTTTAGCTAAAAAAGGCTATGAAAGAAGTTAGGATCCAGGTTGCTAGTTCTTCAGGCCACTTACAAATGACCAATGGTCTTCTTTTGAGTTCATATTTTCAACATTACATATTACATACCCCAAAGCCTAAATTGTAAAAGGCATTCAGCTTGATTTACTTTGAAGAACTCTATTTTAACTCCAAAGGTATATAATTAGAATACTCATATTCTAGCACTTCAAGATATTTTTAAAGTTGTTTGGAAACTGCTATATTTTCACAGAAGGTTCTTCACAGGCACAGAAAATGGCAAGTCTGCTTAATGTGTTAGGGTGCTCTTGAATCTACCTTTTTATTGTTCTCATCTCAGCGTGGGGCCCATTAGGGCCTCTGAAGTTTATCATTGCAGGTCATGCCCTGGGGCTCTCTGCTGCCTCCTGTGGCTACAGTGAAGGCAGGCACAACTCTGCTCCAAGGCCTGTAGGATACCCTATTTCATTGCAATGTACTCAAACCCTACAAATTCAGTCCAGCCCACAATCCAAACAGTTCTCCCAAACACTCAGCTTCACTAGCATTGCTGCCCAACCCCTACTAGAGCCTACACCACTACAGTCTGGTCAGGGCTTCCACCTTCCCCACAGTGTCTATCCTAAACCCTCCCTCTCTAGAGGAAGTTGGACCACTGACCCTGGAAGGGTCAGATGGTAAACACCCTAGGCTTTTCAGATCAAGCAGTCTTCCATACAATAATTCAGCTCTGCCATCACACCCAAAAGCAGCTGTAGATAATATGTAAATGAATGAGCCAACTTCTACTGAAACTTTATTCCTGGATACCGAATTTTAATTTCAATTGATTTCTCTGTGCTGTACAATAGGATTTTTCTTTAGATGTTTTTTAATCATTTAAAAAAGTAGAAAAAGAACCTCAGTTTATGGACCACACAAAAACAGGCAACAGACTGGATTTAGCCTGTGGGCTCTTGTTGGCCAACTCTTGCTCTGCAATACATCTCAAAAGTGCAGCCAGTGATTTTCATGTCTGAATTTAACATCTGCTCAGAATCCTGAAGTGGTTCTCAGTTCCATTCAGGATGAATGCCTACATCCTCACCATAACCTTTATATCTGGTCCTCTTTAATTCTCTGTCTTTATCTCCAGTTTCTCCAATTATACCCTTTGGTTTGGCTCTGCTACAGCTAACTGACCTTCTTTCTGCTCCTTGAACACACCCAACCCACACCTACCTTGTGTCTTTGCCCTGGATGGTCTCTCTGCCTGCAATCTGGTTCTCCACATAATCCTATGGCTTTCTTGCTTGCTTCAAGATTTTGATCTAATGTCATCCTTTCAAAGAGTCTATCCTGACCTTCCTATACAAATTACAACTGTGTCCCCCAGCCAGTAAATCTGTATGTTGAAGCCCTAACCCCCAAGACCTCAGAGTGTGACTGTATTTGTAGATAGGACTTAAAGGGGTGATCCAGTTAAATGAGGCCATTGGAATGGCCCCTAATCCAACCTGATGGCTTCTTTAAAATATGAACACAGTTACATATCAGAGACATGTCTTCTCAGAGCACAGTCCATGTGAGAACATGGTGAGAAGGCTGCCATCTGTAAGCCAAGGAGAGAGGCCCTGCAATAAAGCAAACCTGCAGACATATTAATCTTGGATTTTCAGACTCCAGGACAGTGAGAAGATAAGTTTCTATCATTTAAGCAACTTAATCTGTAGTATTTTGTTATGGCAGATCTAGCAGACTAAGACATACTTCCATTTCCAAGCCTTCCAACTCTGCTCAATTTTTAGCCAGAGCACTTAACACCCATTACCATAGTATTTAATTAACCAACTTAGCATGATTATTATCCATCTCCCCACTACATGAAAGTAATGATCTTGTTTACTGATGTATTCTAAGTTCCTGTGATAGTGCCTATTAGAGAGTAGGCATTAAACAAATATTTGCTGGATAAATAAAACATAGCAATACAGTTATCTCTATATATCCCCTTTATTTCTTTGCTCCTCCTGGGAGGTCCAGTCACCAACTCTGCATCTCCAAACCCATAGTTACTAAACCCAGTTCAAAGGTTTCCACCACTAAGAGTGTCTCTCTTGCCTCCAACATAAAGTAGATTCCCTCTGAGTTCTACTAATTCACCATCTGTACATTTCTTCTGTCCCTGCATGCATTCAAGTCTGTAGTAAGGTTGTTTTTAATATATGTTTTAACTTCTTTGCTAAATGTTAAGCTTCTTTATGATGCAGCTGGTGTTTCATGCATCTTCAAATCCCTCAACATACCTTCTGAGTGGGCTGGAAACACTAGACTCACAATAAACATCGATGAACTTATAAAACATATTTTACTGATAGGTACATTGTCTCGCATTAGACCTGAAGTCTTTGCATTATTTGACTGACTTGCAGAATTTGTATAAGGGTGACACTGTCATTATTGTCTTTTATGAGGTCACTGAGCCTAAAACAGGTAAAGTTAATTTGCCCATATTGCTAATAACTGGTGAAGGCAGGTATCAAACACAGTATATCATTCTACAGAGGTCAAGATGTGCAGTATAACGTCTTGCAAGTAAATAAATAAATAAATAAAAAGCAAGCTCAGTGCTCACTTCAGCAGCACATATACTAAAATTGGAACAATACAGAAAAGATGAGCATGGCCCCTGTGCAAGGATGTCATGCAAATTCGTGAAACATTCCATATTTTTTATATAAACAAAAGAATATGCAAAAAAACCCAACAAGCTCAATTTTAAAGAAAAATGTTGGCATCAGGACAAGTGGCGCAAAAACAAAGAAAAAAATATCAGTCACCTTAAGTCTTAGAGACTTAAATGAGCTGAATTCACATTTCCAATAACTGCTTTTCTTATCCTGAACTCTGAGGGTATAATTATGGTGCTGTCTTCAAATTTCTATATTGAATCTGAAATTTTTCAAATTCATATTTCATAATAAAATGCTTCTCTAGAGTGATCTGGTTTTATTATAATAATTGAAATCTTAAAACATATATTAATAAATTACATGAATTAAATTTAGCTTTTCTAAAAATATGACTTCAATTTCTATACATATTTCCCATCTACTTATATTTCATAAACAATTTAAGAGAGTAGTAAGTTCTTAATACTGAGTTCTGAAGTAGATCATTTCTAATTTTCATTGTTTTATTCCTTAAATCTATTATACTTTATATCGTTAAATAGAGGCAAGATGAATACAGTTCTTAATCTTGTTCTTTAGTGGAGAAAATATTTAGTTACTGATTTTTTTCTTAATTTAAGAACTTTAGGGTCATGATTTTTAGCAAAAATTGTATGATATACAATAAAGTACCTGGTATTTTTAGGTAGGAGAGGATTTTTGATAAGAGAGTATTAAGGTATAACCCTTTAAGTATACAGACTTTAAATGTTATCACTTTTAAGACCTTTGAGTCATATATTCTATTTGCTTTCTGAACATTTTAAATTGATAAAAGTTAAGTATATGTTGACCTTTTCTGAGGACTCTGAACCAATTGCATGGTAATAGTTGCCAGACTTTGCATTGATTTATCAGTGTCCAAAACAGGGCTTAGAACTACTTGAATGAGTACTGATCCCAACAACTATCCATCAAAATGCTGGCTTGAAAAAGTACCTGGTGGCAGCTTAAATTGAGATCCCTTAATTTTTCTGATAAGGAAACACGTATCATAGGGTGAATGTAAACTTGCCCAAGGTCATCTGCTAAGATGAGATGAAGTTCAGGTTTTCTCTGGCTGCCAAGATCAGGTATTGCTATCACAGCAACCCACCAGCATAGGCACTTATCACAACCTAAGACTGCGGGAAACTGTACTTCTGGAATGGTAATGTCATAGAAGAGTAACAGAACTAGCTCTTATGACCTTGGTAGAGTCACGTGAGTAACTCAAGCACCAACATTCTCTTCTGAAAATGAAGAATTCAGACCAGATCTGTTTTATGGTCCATTGAGATTTTACATGTCTCTGATCCAATAATATATTCCAACTCAACTATTTATATAAATACCATGATATACATAATGTTGCCTTTATTGTTGTCATTGGGCTGTGAACATTCACTTATTTGAGTTTGGATAAGCTTTTTTAGCACCAGAGATTACAGGGTATGTTTACTTAGAGTTGGCTAGAAGGGCATTGTTGGGGGGCACATTTGCATGTATCTGGGGGCAAACCCAGGAGTTGGCTCCATAGTTTCCCTTGGGGAACTTTAGTAGACAGAGCATAAAACTCATCTTTAAAGCTCTAGATGCCTTTTATAGAACCAACTTCAGAGCTCTTTGAAGTCTTTTGGCTTTTGATTGGCTCACGAAATTATAAGATGTCTAGGAACTCTTTTATGTCGATCCTGTAATAAAAGGGGCTCTATGTATCTTAATGACTTATTATAAAAGAGGAACATGATTGATTTGATGGGCTTTAAGGCTCTAATCCTAACCAAGTCACGCTGCAAAATGGAAATCTTCCCACTGTAAAGGTGGTAAAACTGAGTTTATGCAACTTAGAATTTTCTCAAAGTTATAAGCTGGATAAGAAAAATGCAGATGGAAAACAGATCAACTGAAATCCATAGGTAAAAATTGAATGAGTCTATATATTTGTTTTATTATTTTAAAAATATTTAAATGTAATCATTATACATATGTTAATTGTAGAAAGTATAAAATACAAATCACATTCATACATAAGTCACCCCTAGCCTAGATAGCTTTCAAAACAAATGAGCTAGTATCCAGCTCTTACCCCCATTTAAAACTATGCAGTTATACCTTCTCTGTGTACAGTTTGAAAGAACTCTGACTTCCAGGGCTTTGGATGATCTGTGATGGTTTTTATAATGGGAAGAAATACTGGGTAGAGATAAGAAAGCAGTAGAACCACAGCAGAGATGAGAAGAAGCAGCTGACATGGCCGAGATCAGAAGTGATATAGGCAAACACAGTCCTAAAAGGTTTGGGGAAGACATGTAGAGAAACAAGCCAGAGATGTAGCCTTTTTGGTAGCCTTTTGCCTTCTAACAAGCACTAATGTGCAGCTTAGTCCTAATTCCAATCATGGTCCAGGCACCGTATTACAATCATGAGCAAAACAAGCATGATCTTTCAAAAGGAGATTACATTCCAGTTTGCCTCCTTTTCCTCTCATAAGTGCCCCATCTTGGGCATCCTATCCGTAAAAGAAATGTCCAAAAGGTGACTTAAGGAAAAGTCTTTATGGGAAGGGTTATTGTGGATTAGATGGTCAGGAAATGGCCAAGATGATATTTGAGTTAACAGTTAAAGCTATCACCCAGCTCTTCAGAGCAAGCTTGAGTTGGAAGAGGGAGAACTGGGTAGTCAAACAAAGAAACAGTATGGATTCTGACAAATCTAATTTTAGATCTTAGTCCCACCACATTCTAAAATTTTTCCCCTTGGGAGAGGTTTCCCACAGGATACTCAATTGGTCTAGTTCAAGCCCAGTAATGTGACTCAGCAAGGCATATATTAAATTACACAGCCTTCCACAAATCTGTATTTTTGAGCATCTATTCTACAGTAAACACTGTGTTGGGGAGAGCTAGAGAATTAAATTATTTTTATGTCCATTGCAAGATATTTGAGATACAACTCTGACACATGAATCAGTTAAATATTACAAAGGTGATGAGTAATTAAATGCAGAACGGTAAAGGACAGACAACTTGTACCATGAGCGCACAAAAAGTAAAACATAAAATCAATGCACATCAGAGGATGAAGACAGGTCCAAGCTGGGGAAGAAATGGCGTGTGAACAGGTGAACTGACGAAATACAACATTCACTGTGTGACTGCTCAGTAAGCCACAGAAGTATTTCTCTAGACATAGACTAGAACCCTCTGCTAGGCTTTGCTGGTAGTTTCTGCAGCAATCTGGTAGCCTGGGTAATTGAGCTCTTTGGACAAACCTGCTCCTCTTAAAATTAATCCCACAGATCCTCTCCCCCAGCTGCTTCCTCATCTTCCCCATGTGGCTCCCCTCTCTCCAGTCTCTCTCCATCTAATTTTGTCTGAGGAACATATTTTCAAGGCTTCTTGCCTCACCTAGGCCACCCATTGCCCTTGCCTCTCCTTGACAGAAACCACAAGAGACAGGTCTCTGCATTTGAAAATCTTACCACGTGTTGGTTTGCTGAATTAACCATTTCACATTTATTTGTTCTCCTAGCAGTATCATGGGGTAGGTGGGGATTATGAAGGAACAGCTTCACAAAATTACAGGGCCCATCCCGAACACGCACTTAATAAATATTAGTTGAATGAATAAAAGGCAATTATAGTTGCTGAAAATGAATAAAACAAAAGATAAAAGAGTTTAAAAATGGGAGTCATTTATATGGGTTACTTTCTATTTATTCCTAGTTACCAGGCAGCATAATAATGATTAGAATCCAATTATCTTTGGAGAAAGTTTAATTTGAAAAATGACAAAAGCAGAGCATCCTATATATTCTTTCATGTTTTAAATGTAAACATCTTCTGTTATAGTCAGTGAGAGTGTGATACCAAGGCACTAGAGGAAGTAAAATAGAGCTGGACATGAGACACATAGAGAAGGCTGCCAAAGGATGGGACCTTTTTTATAAAATGACTCCGCCAATCAAAACGAGGCCAGGTTCTTTTCTCCCCACCCAGGCCACCTTTCAGTTTTCCTCTCTGACTCACCCTCCCTGAAAACAATGATTAACTACCTCTTCTCAGCCATTACTCAATGTTGATCTGGTGCTGAACCTATGCATTCCCCTTGTAGAAAGTAAACTGAACTTTCATTCCAAATACAAACCATGTTGAGATAATCTGATTTTATTGCAGGATCTCTACCAGACAGGAGACATGGGTCACATTAGTCAAGGAGCCACAGTTTACAGACCCTGATAAAAACTAATTGGTTGGTCGCATGGCTGGGCATAGACTGCAGAAATAATATCGATGCTGGTTTCCATTATGGACAGTTGGATTTTGCTTTCTTCTATAATTAAGGGGCACTTTTCAGATTATAGCCCCTCCTCTCCCAATACACAAATGTATCCCCCATGCTGGAAAAAGGAGTAAGAAGAGGAAATATACTCCACCAAATCTGTCATTTTACCCAGCAGACATAAGCAACAGCCATGCCATACTGAGTTGTAATAACATCTTTTTATAAGACAAACATTACATTGTTTTCATGTGTTATTTAACTGGGTTGAATACAGTGATACCTCCTCAGGAAAAAAAAAAAAGTTAATTTCTTTAAAGATATAGGTTTATTTTACTTATAATGTTTAAGAAATGCACAGAGAAATTCTGGACAGAAGCTATGGGGTCCAAGTAAAAGATAGGCAATTATGGTGGAAGATATGGAGGAATGTCCTGTACCTGACCCATCACCCAGGACATGATGAGCTTGTTCATGTCATTTTCAATATCTTTTAAAGGAAAGCCACATGGCCAATGTTCTAAACCTGGTTAGTGGTAATACCTACTGTGGGTGAATATAAAATAATAAATATAGGTATAAGAGTATTTCTACTTATAAAAATATAAACAAATATAGCCATGAGAATAGTTCAATTTATAGAATATAACTATAACAAAATAATAACTATGGCCAGGAGAATATTACTAGTATAAGTATTATTACTCAGATTTAGAATAGCTTTCTAGCATGGAGTCAGCCAATGGGAGTACTAGCTGAAACTCTGAAGGTAGGAGGAAGTTAGGCCAGTAATATTTTTCCTGAGCTCCCATCCAATCAGGCTCCATGGGCTGGCTGTGTTCCTGGACTAAAACCCGCCTCTGCCATCATGCAGCAATCTGTATACAGTTTCCCTCCCCAGGCTCAGGACCAGCTCCCATCTCTCACTGTTTCAGGGGGTCTGTTCTTCTATTTCTCTTTGTTGACTTCCTTACATGCTGCCCATATGCATGGTCCCTTTATTACATTATTTTGCTGAATGTGAGCTCTCTTCCCTGACAGGAACATAACTGATACTTATCACAGTCAATATATAGTAAGTATCCTCAGCAGCCTTTGTCCTGTGTTGTGAAGCTTTAATATTTCTTTTCTAAGTATTTCAGCAAAGCGCTGATGTATAATTGTTGACACCTTTGGTAAGAAAGCTCTACTTATTTTAACCCACAGGTACAAAGGCAGCTCATTCTGGGACGATTAGCTCTTCCCTTTCAACCACATGTAATATATTGATTAATTTAGTTAGTCTGCTCACAAATGATTTTTAAGATGGAATATAAGAATGACTGTGTGATCAGATGACATGCTTAGAAGTCCACATAATGATGAAAAAAATCTTCTCTTTGGAAGAATTTTTTAAGCTCAACGTTTACCAATTATACTAATTATGGACTAAAGAACATAAAATATGAGGTTATTAAACATTACCCTGCAGATTTCCTTCTAAAAGGAAGGAGACCCATAATCTGCATAGGTAGGTGTTTTGTCCTTTGAATGAAAGGATCCTTAAATCAAATTTTGCAGCAATTGGCAGATTTTGAGATGATTAGGCAAAATGCTGGGTCCCTCAAAATATTCCTTAACGACCAATTAAAAAGTTAAACTCATTAATAGAAGACAAAATAATTCTTATGATAAAGTTTAAAATGTAAACTCTGATGGGAGACAAAATATCCACAGTGACATATAATCTTTGGCCATCAAGTGTATGTGACATCATCTGTTCTGCTTTCTTCTTTCCTGGGGGCAGGTTTCAACAGGTGAAGTACAAGACTGAGTGTAAGTGGTAGCATTTTCTGTGCACTTCAAGAATGTGAATCTCACGTAGTGTCATAAGAAATATAATTTCACTTGATCGGTAAACTTCCAATAAATTAAAAAATAAAAATTTAATCAGGTAGATCATAATTTCAGAAGTGACGCACTAAGGGAGTATAAAGCTGTTTAGTCAACAGTCCCATGCCAGGGCCACGTGACCTGGGAAGCAGAAACACCAGTCACCTGTTGTCACCTGTTGGATTAAACTTGAGTTTCGTGAATTTTAAATCATCTGAGGTCTTCACCTACCCTTCGCGTGAGATGCATCTACCCTGAGTTCAAATGCGGCAGAGAAGGGGAAGCAAGGAGGCGGTCAGAGGGGCCTGGAAATGTGGTCCTGCGAATTGTGGCCAGGAAGGGGAAAAGGGGACAGGAAAAGGTAGTGCATATAACCAGAAACAGGCTTTCTTAGTTAGCTGCTTTGGCCAAAGATCACTATTTTCTCTTCACTTTCCAAAAAAATGCAACATAAGCAGATTGAAATCTGTTTCCTTTACCTCGTGACTGGCTTGATTCAAAGGAAAAAATAAAAATAAAAATAACACCAACTTGTGAAACAGGCTGTCATGCTCTTCCTTTTTATCTCAAGTTCACTTCTTGATGAAATGATGAATGCTTACCACATGCTTTTAATAACACAACAATATTAAATCTGAAACACTTAAACCCACTAGTAAAACAGTGGTTTGCTGTTTGGATTCAAACTGCTTTTGTTTCACTTGGGTGGGGAATGAACCCTCACTATCCTTAGGGATGGCAGCTGGAGGCCTGCCTGGAAGACCTCAGGTAGTGTCCAACTCAGGCACAGTTTGGGGAATACATATACTTGCTAACAGGAAAGTGTGTTCAAGTGTGGACAGAGAAGTGATAAATTCCGAACCACCTCCAAATAAGAACCATAAAACATTCCAATACTAAATTTCACGCCTGAAGAACAAAGAAGTAAAAGTATAATATCTGGAATATCATTCATCTTTTCTCCATGGGTTATTATTTATGTTCCCATGGTACACACACTGCCCATCAACAGAACACATCTTAAATGACTGGCATCATATTAAAATCCCCATAAATGATCTCCACTTATTTAAATATACAAGAATATGGGAGGGGCAAAAGGTAACCAGAATTATTTTCTGGAGGATGGGCTCCTTGTAGTAACAGGAACCCATCTGTGTTAGTGCACCAGCTGGCATTGTTGTGAGAGGCTGCGTTAGGCTTCAGTGAATTTCTTTTGAAGACTCTTTCAACATAGTTGCCCATTTCATGGTGGGTAACTTATGAGCACCCCTGCCTGCACCGTGATGAGTGTTCAGCTATGCTGTTTTTGTTTGTTTGTTTGTTTGTTTTTACCAAAAACAGTGTGACCTCCATGTCCCAACCTCCCTATTCAGCCAACCTCATTCCAAACAACATTTTTTGATTCCTTAGGTGACAAAAGTTCCCAAAAGGGAATATTTTGCCCATGTAGAAGAGGTGAAATAAAACAAAACAAAACAAAAGGCAGAAGCTCTAACAGGCATCAAATTCAACAGTTCAGAACCTGTTTAGAGCATGGAAAAAACACCTCAATGGGTGTATTGCATCAAATGAAGAGTATTATGAAGGTGACTAAAGTTTAAACATATAAGAATAAATACACAAGTGTTTATAAATAAATTCCAGGTTTCTTGGGTCTCCTCCTCGTATACTGGTTACCAAGATCCCCACCATAAGTTGAATATAATATGGTACACAAAAATGCAGCCTCATATTGAGAAGGAATTTGCATAATTCATCCTGTATTGTACCTCACTACACTGAACATGGTAGCCATCAACTTACAATATTTGCAAAGGGATTTCTGAGATTTATTATATATAAAAGTCTTAACAATGTTTATAATTTCATGATAAGTAAAGCAAACATATGTGTTTGTAAAATCCACTCTTTGAAAAGTGATTTGCCATGATAAAAATATGTAAAAGTTTGTTACATATAAAAATATGTCAAATATATAAAAGTTTCTGGTAAAAATGAAAGTATCTTATTTTATCTGGTCAAATCTTTATCACTCAATCATCATTCTCTAACATAAAGATTATTTTAGAAAGAAAACCACTAATTAAATAATGTACTGATAAGCAATTCTACCCATTGCCAAAATATACATACATAAGAAGCTCTCAGAAAACTGTTTTCCTTTACCTTGTGATAATCCAAATAAGATATATTAAAGGAGATTCTACGTCCATAAAATTTTCTTTGCATTTCATAATTTCTATGTTTATATAAAGGGATGGGCATTTTAGTATCAAGTGAAAGGCAACTGCCAACAATATAGACTACGTATTTCAGAGTCAATCTGTTTTCTAATGTAAGGCAAAATTACTATTTCTTCAGATCACATCTTTAATTGGAAAAATGATGATAAAGGGATTATTCATTAAATGAAAAAAGAAATCATCCAAGGCATATTCGTTTTGCTTTGAATTCTTGATAACTACAAGACACTTGCAGATTGCTCAGGATACAATTAGCAACTGTTCGCATATCCAACCTTAAAGCATATTTTAAAAAATAACTCTGCTTCCTACTTCTTCATTAATTACAAGCTAAGGGACTGAAAGAACCTTAATGAATTATACAGTAGAATTTGCTATATGAACAGTGTATATTTTTAAAATTTAATCTTTATTGCATTTTTTTCCTATTACTATTTAGTCTCCTTATCCTCCCTTCCTCCAAGTAATCATCACACTGTTATTATCACAGCTTCTAGTAAACACATAAATTGGCTTTTCCAAGTTCCATTCTGAGCAGTTGTAAAGATCCTGGCCTGATTTTACAACACTCAATATTAAAGACTGAGCTGAAAATAGTTTTCACAAAACACAAGTTGCTGTAATCACATTTCACAGGTCAAAAATCTATCTTACTACTTTACAATAATCTGTCCTATTTCTCAAAGTTCTTATGTGTTTTTTTCCATGTGGATTTAAAAGAAGAGAAGGAATCCCTTCTTTATTGATTTTTTAATATGCATTAAATAAGGCTTAAAATATTGGTGCTATACTAGCGTTCCATAAATTCCATACTACCACTGTAGTAGGACAACCACTGTATTTTGGATTCAATACTTAAAATTTACAACTTCACAACCATTTACTATCTTCATAAGATGATTTGAAATCCAAACTTTAAGAAAACTATATACAGACTGAGTAAAAAAAAAAAAAAAAAAAGAAAGAAAGAAAAAGGAAAAACAGAGCACTGCATCTGAATCTAATAAGAGACAGGACCTTAAAATTGCCTTATCAAAGAGCAAAACACAGACTACCATGCAAACTTCACAGATAGCTTACTTTTATAAAATATTTCTCTAGTTTCATAACAAGATAAAAGATCACATACTGAGTATCATCCAATCAGACATGATATTACAAAGAGCACACCATCCTTGATTGAGTGTTCAAAGTAAATACCATATGGACATTATTGATCACTTTGATAGAATAAAGTCGTATTGATGAAAGTATTTGTACTCAAAATGTAAAGAGACTTACATTTGAAAAGTGCAACAGAGCTCCAGGTTCATGAAAGTCAGGTACAGACTCGATGTTTGCTTTTAAGAGCATTAAGAAGCACCTCAATTTAAAGATTAGCACTGATAAGTCCTTTATATTTATTAACACTTAATAATGCTCTCCAAAATCATTTGACTTTTCACAGTTATTATCTCAAAATTGTTTTTCCTGATCAAGTTGTTAACATAATCATACATGTAATGTTGTTATTACCCAGAGAGTTTCCTTCCCGGAGAAAATGTTCACATTCATCTCCCACTTTTGCATCATGGTGTGTAGGTTTCATTACAAACTCTTCTTTCTTATTATTTAGATTAAAGAAGACAAATCTAAGTTTAAAACACACAACTAACAATAATGCTTCATGGCCAGCATAAAAATGCAGTATATCAACCAAGTTTGGCCTGTCAGAAGTTTGATGGCCCATTAAATGTGTCTATTACTAATAACAGATTCTAAGTAATTTGCACCCCACCTGTCACTATTGTAATGATGATACTGCTTAGGAATTTCATGGGCAACTGCTAGTTTAGGTTCATGATTTTGGAACACCTTAGAAATATTGCCTTGCTATAAAAATTTAGATTTAAACAGAGTTTTCTATTTTAATCGTGCAAAATTTTAAACACTGAGATCCACTGCAATGATACAAATATCAAACAGCTCATGGGCATTTTACTCCTCAGCTGTTTTCCCATTTTGCTCACATTTTGCAAGGCACTCAGAAGAAATGCTCCCGATTCTTTCACTGCCACACTCTGTGACCAAATACTAGAAATAATAGATGGATTATAATGATCCAAGAGTTCTAGAGAATTTCTAAATACCTGCAGAATGCCTAAATACCTGCAGAATTTCCAAATACAGCTATGTGATTTCTTTTCCAGCAAACTGCAGCAAGCAGAAAAGAGGGGGGAAAAACCCTTACACAATCAAGCATTTAAAAAAAAAAAAAATCCTTTTACTCTGAAGATCCTGCTTCCTTAGACTGAGGCACATTTAACAGCAACCCTGCCAAAAAGACATAAAAGATACATCCACAGCACCCAGTTCTCCCCTAAAGAGAGCTGGCACTGCACACATTTTTAGAAACGTGAATCTCAGCAAACATTCACAAAATTATTATTTTATTGACAACGCTCAAAATAAACATGACACAGACATAGTGAACCTTCCCTATTCCGTTTCAACTTCATTATCATGCTCTCCCAGCCTCTACTTAAAAAAAAAAAAAAAAGTCATTACCTGTATGAAGAGAACCTGTTAATAGCCTGAGAAGGTATTGGGCAAATTTCAGTATTTCACGTTTACACCGTTTCCTACAGCCACTCATCTTAAGCCACAAGGTATTCCTCTGAGGAGAGCCAGAAGTCTTTGCCAAGAAACAGAAAAGGCAGTCTCTGAGGGGAAACTTCCGTCTCAGTTTAGGTCACAGGCTGCCTTTACAACTCCTGTGGAATTAGCTGTGGAGTGCCTGAATCAGAAATTCCTTCCCAAAGCTCGAGCAGCCGAGCCAGAACAGTAACAGGGTGGTGAGACAGAGCTCCTTCTCAGAACGGTTACCAAGTTCTTCTGTGGCAACAGATAGGCTGCCCTTCACACTTGTAGTACCCGGCCGGTGGCTCCGCGCAGCGTCCCCTCTCCAGGAGCGTGGCAACTGGCAGACCACTCGCAGGGAGGCGGGGCCTGCCATGCCAGCTCATCAATGAATCAGCATGGAAGCGGGTGAGAGGACAGATGACAGGTCACAGGGGCTGAAGCCCTCTGGATACTAATAAAAGGTGCCTGCTAATATGCAATCAAGCCTGCTGGGACTGAGACTTAGGGTCCAAGGCAGTGCAAAAAAATGATTCCAAAAATAAAAGGGAGGTAGGGAAGCATGCTGCTCAAGGTCAGACATCAGACAGCTCCCTGGCATGGTGTTAATCAGATTCGGGGAGCCTAATTGGTGGAGCTGACCCTGATTCTAAACAAAGAGAGTTGAAGGTTTGCCACCCAGCAGAGGCCAGGCTGCTCTGTCATGGCTAAATCTTCTCCACTTCATGGGTGCAGAGGTGGAAAATAAAGCTGTTGCAGACATTTAGCTCAGGTGTGTTGGGAATGAGGAAATGCCATGATTTCCCTTATAGGACGGCAGCCTGGAAACCCCAACTTTCCAGCCCCTAGATGTCACCCCCAGGCAATGGGGCACTAAACGAATTTGCTGCATTAGCCTCAGAGAAAAAAAACTGCCTCAGTTTCCTCCTGTTTCTGAAAGGCAGACTTCAACTTGCCTGACCAATGGGCTTAATTTATGAGTGAGCACCTTTGGGACAGCTTGCAAATTTCATGAAGTGTTTTTCCATGAAAAAGACGGCGTTATAGAAGCAGGCAATTGCTTTTAAAACCAGAAAGTTGTAGCCTTGCCTCCTCTTAAGATGAAAGGGGTTTGTTTGGTTTTGGGTTTTACTCCCATTCTTAAGTGCTTTGGGCAGGTTGCAGGATTTGTCTCCACTCTACTTTGTTTGTTTATTTTGTTTTTGCTTGTTTTGTGGAAATGTAAATAGTAGAGAGATTTAGCCCATATCTCTACCTCTTCTCCTATAGTCCTGCCGCATTGCATTCCCACCAGACTCAAGTATAATTATTTAAATGGGATCATGAGGCGCGCTCTCCGGAAATGATCAGAACTTGAAAGTGTCGGAGATAAAAATAGATTCATACACAATGGCCAGCAATATACTTTTTGAAACTTTTGTTCCCACTCAGTTGCCTTGTGATGATATTCCTAGTTTGAAATAGGTAGAGAAAAAGACACTACTGTAGTTCTTTGGTTGGGCTCTTAAAGCCTCACTTTCTTATCTGTAAAATGAGGATCAGCCCTGGCTGGTGGCACAGTAGATAAGGCTCCAGTCTGCAAACCCAAGGGTTGCTGGTCCAATTCCCCAGCTGGGGCACATGGCCAAGTTGCAGGCTAGGTCTCCAGCCAGGTCCGTAGCTGGAGGTAGGTGAAGCACGGCCTTACATTGATGTCTCTCTCCCTCTCTGCCTTTCCCCCTTCCCCTCTCTCTAAAAATAATACATAAAATCTTTTTAAAGATGGGGATCAGCATATTTCATTCATTTGTTGGAGAGTGAAATAAAATAAGATAGGATACTAAGCACAGCCCTTCCATTCATTTATGCAGAAATTAAATACTGATCACCTGTTATGTTCCATATGTGGTCCTAGGTGCTGAAGATACAGCCATTATTAAGAAAGGCAGGCCCCTGCGTTCTTGAAGCTTACACATCAGTACAACAAACAACAAATGAACAAGGAATAAATAAGAAAATATCACATATGTTGGCCTTGGCTGGTGGCTCAGTGGATAGGCACTGGCCTGCAAACCCAAAGGTCACTGGTTCAATTCCCCAGCCAGGGCACATGACCAGGTTGAAAGCCAGGTCTTCAGCCAGTTCTGTAGCTGGAGGCAGGTGAACGGCAACCATACATTGATGTTCCTCTCCCTTTCTTCTTCCCTCCCTATCCTTCTAAAAGTAATGAATAAAATACTTCTAAAAAAGAGAAGAGAAAATATCACATATGAATAAATGTTATGAAGACTGTTAAAACCAGATGGTAAAACAGAAAGTCAGTAGGTTAAGTGGTCAGGGAAGATATCTTTAAAAAACACAATTAAGCTGTGATTGAACTTACAAGAAGATCCCACCATGATGAGGTGTTAAGGGAAAAGGCATGTCAAGCAGAGAATGGTGAGGCATCCTGAAGAAACAGAAAGAAGGGTACAGCTGCTGAAGTTGCATGTTGAGCCAGGAGAACCTGCAGGAGATGATTTCATGGAGCCAGTGGGGGTTTATAGCCTGGGTGAGGAATTTGGATTTTAGTCAGTGTGTGCTGGGACTCCTCTCCAGCGACTGGAGAAATGCTCTGATCTGTCTGCTATGGAAAGGATGAAAGGCCTGGAACAGGAGTGGGAGAATGAACACCTCTGAGAACACAGTGGTGGGCCAGGGAAGAAATGATAGTGGCACTGCCTGGAGTGGAAATGAGAGCAGCTGGTTTCTGGGTATAGTTGGAAAAAAGAGTAAGTAGGGTTGGGAACAAGGAAAAGAGAAGACTTAAGGATGACTTAGTTAACAGCTTAAAAAATTAGATGGGTAAATTGAATGAGTTGATGAAAAAGAAATGCACTGTGGATAAGCTATGGGGGTTAAGAAACATTTTTAAAATTCTACCCTGAACTTACTAGAATTTGGATATCTTTAATCTACACAAAACTTAAGATATATTTTCAAGTAATCCATTCATTTAAAAACCTTCATAAAGGGGGGTTATTACTACAGAACCTGCAAATATCAAAGGATAATAGAATATCATATAAAATGTTACACACATTATTTGATATCTTATGTAACATAGAACAATCCTTAAAACTTAAAACTAAAATTATCTACCAATAAAATTAATTGAACAGCCCTATAATTGTTAAGTAAATTTAAGGTACATTTTAAAAAATTCCCCCCAAAAAGAAAATGTTAGGTCACATGATTTTACTAGGGAATTCTACCAAATGTGTAAAGAAGAATTAACACCGATTCTTGACTATCTCTGCCAGAACATAGAAAGAAGGTAATACTTTCTAATTCATTTAATGGACTTAGTATTACTCTGATACCAAAACCAGACAATAGCCAAAAAGAAAACTGTAGACAGAGCATCACACAACAGATGGTGGTTCTGTATCCTCGCTGTATCAACATCCATATCCTAGTTCTGATATTCTACTATAGTTTTGTAAGATGTTGCCATTGGGGGAAACTGAGTAATGTATATGTAGGATCTCTTTTTTACCATTTCTTAGTATTTTGCCTGCATCTAAAAATATCTCCAAAAATAGTTACCAAGTTACCTTAAAATCAGGTAAATACAATTTTTAAAATACCTTTTTAACTCTCATTATGCTTTGAGGTTTTAGATCTGAATATACACAAATGAGCCAAGCACACAAAGTGGTTTATGCAGCTTGTATTATAATGAGGGATAAGAAAGAATAGAATGAGGCAAGACCTGAATATAGCAGATAGCAATGCAAGTAAAATGGAGGGATGAGAAGCATCCTCATTGGGATGACATTGGAGCAAAGGCTTGGAGGAGGTGAAAGAGTGAACCATGCAGATACCTCGAACACACAGGTGGGCACTTTCTTCCTCTGTGTCTGCAACTTTCTACAACTTCTGACAGTCGGTTGATGCAAATCATTCTGTTGGGAAACTTGCTTAAAATGAGCCTTCTTTGATGGTTCATTTCTGATGTCAAAGCTCTGAGCAACAATATGATCAATCCTTTCTCCAGGGAAAGCAATTATAAATCACCAGTTTTGTGAGAAAATTCATTAGCCTGTATCTATGTATTATGGGAAATTGTGTAGGGAAAGTACTACTGTTTAATGCTATCCTTGGTAAAACACAAAACATAATTTGTAAGATAAATATAAAGTGTCTGAGCATTAGAAAATAAAAAAGAAAAATGTTCTTTTAATAATCAGCTAATCTGGATTAATAGAGCCATTATCTCCAAAAGTGTCAATAATTAAGGTTGCATATTCAAAAACAACAGATGTCTTTAATGTTTCAGAATCTTTCAGCAAAGTGGCTGTCATAACAGAAAAATGTAAGTGAACTTTAGTACAGGACAGGAGGGCTGAAGGATTTTCTAGATGAACAAGGTCATTAGCACCTTTAGCATAAGGTGCAAAATTTAATAAAGCTTGTTGCTTTAAATTTATAGCTAAATTTAAGTTAAAGCAAATTGACACACCATCAGGTAAAAACTAATTGTCTTAATGAGGCATTCCACAACCAACCACTGGTCTTGTTAAGTCACAGAGGAACATGACAGTGTGAGCTGGTTCCAAGATGTATTCTCCTAATTGCATTTGGAAGGAATTTATTTTTTTGTTTGTTTTCTGACCACTCCTTCTGAGAAGTGCAAAGCCTAGTCAATCAAGTCTTAAATACATTTGGGTCACCCTCATTACTCCTTACAATGGAAAAATAAACATAACTGATAAAGGAAAGAGTTTTGGCTTTCCCTCAAGGAAAGATGAACCCATTAATGCCCGAGATCACTCCAGTCACAGCGGAGTTTCCCCCACAAATACTGCTCTTCTCAATACATCTAGGCGTGTGCTGTGTACCTCAGTGGTCATAGACATTGTTATGCAAAATTAGACATGTGTGGCTTAAAAATAGCTCACCATGGGGCTGCAGGGAGCAGCAGAGCAAAGTCACAGGTTTAGAAAATGGGTCTTGAGAAAATATTAGACTAGTTACTGTCCATTAGAGAGAAATGCCCCAATGTCAGAGCCATGATTATTCCAGAAATACCACTGTCCACCCACTTCAATGAATAAAGAGCAAGCCAACATTCTAATAACTTTTGCACCAACTTTGGAAATTGTTTTGTGAACACCAGTGAAAATCAAAATCAAACCTTCTGTCATGAGGAGTTGTTTTTTCTCATGCCTGTGCTAAATCAACCAAAACATAATCTAATTTGTATTCTAGTTAATTCTTAGATAATGCTATTACTCATATTTTCTATCATCATGCCATAGGAGACGAAAACTATTGATAGATATGAGAATTTCATATCACATGGCTTTAAGGAAGTGAGATAGCACAGATAATTGCATGTAAATAGATGCATAAACTATCCATTTAATACAAATGATGAGATTAAGAAAACTCAGGGCTGAGGGAGTAAACTTTTTTTCAGTAAGATGAAGTTTTTGTTGTTTTTCAGATGAAGAGCGACAGGTTTTCATTCATGATAATTCAGAGGGAAGTAAAAAGTATGTACAACATCTGCTTATTTTAGGGAAATACATGCCCCTAAAGTCTCCTTCAAGGGGGCCCCACCCACTGAAAGTTCCATCTAAAAGCCTTCTTATTCTGGTGATGGGAGCTGAGAAGAAATGCATTTTGCTAATGGAGAACCCTTGAGAGTTGGATGCATGTGTTGTTCTTAAAAATGCATACACATTGGAGAATCCTGACAAGCAGAGATACTGCTGAGATGGGGGTGGGGGGAGCTTCAGAGGAGGAGAAGCTGGGGGGCAGCAGGAAGCTGCTCCCTTCCCTGTTGCAGATTTGCTCCTAGATTGAAAATAGAAATCTGGCTGGTCCCAAGGCCCATTCTCCCACAAAATGAGGCTGAAATTATGTCTTAAGAAATAAGTCATCAGCTTATTTTCCTTGTGATAGAAATTTTCTTCTTCTCTGATGGGTCATATAATGGATCAAGGTTCCAATTTAGCATTGGAATTAAAATTAAGTTATTTGTCTTTACTAGGAATCATTTCACTCAGCTATTCAGCAGCCTTGAAGTCTCCCGTCTAAAAAAAGTGCAATTATTAGAAGTATTAAAATAATATCTTATAATTATGTAGGAATTTTAACATATATATATATATAATATATATATATTTCTTTATTGAAATCCCTAAGACATGTCCACTTCAATTTTATCCACATTCTTAAGTTTTTCTCAAAGTGTAGATTTTGGCCTACGTGCATTAGAACTATCTAGAATCCCTGTTTAAAATGCAGATTTTATGGGCCTCAACTTCAACATACAGACACAGAATCTCTGAATATGGAGCAGAGAATTTTACAAATTTACCATCTCCTGAGTTTTCAAAAACACAGATTTTTGGTAATCTATGTAACCTAAGCCAACTACCATCTTGGAATGAAAAGTCAAAAGGAAGCTAAATTGCAAACTGAAGATGATGAAATTAAAGTTCTGTGTAAATTTTATGTAAGCTCCAAGAATCTGTCAGATATTTCAACCAAAAGCCACCTGCCATGGCTAATAGCCTGGGATGTGGTCTTAGCAATGTATCATCAGTCTTACATTTGAAAACAAATCACAAATGAGTCAAGGGAGCTTCATTTTCAATTATATCAAAGGAATCAATATGCAGCTTTAAATCAATCAGGTTGCTCATTTGGCTTCAGAAAAGTCATCAACTGCAGGCAGTCCTTTGCTATCTATTTGAATCTAAGAGACACACATAGGCTTCATGACATTGCATTTTTATAAAATTTTTAACTTTATTAGAACAGCCAATCTGTTTAAAGACAATTACACCATGGGCATGATTTAAATATTAGAATCCAGCATTCTGATCTCTGTCCCTCCATGATATTTTTTAAAGACTCATCTTTCTTTTTTTTAATTATCACGTTATATGGGAGATTTTTTGAGTAAGTATGAATAAACTGAATTTCAACCAATGTTTCTTAGATTTTATTTGTTTTGTAAGGGGGAAACTCAGGACTTCCTATCTCTTTCTATTACAAGGTGAGAGTTCAGAATAGAAAATTTTATGTCTGGGGTAACTGTGAAGGGCAGTTTATAATAAAAATGTTGAAAAAAATCAATTGATTTGTTGGCCTGCCTCTAAATTCCCCTTAACATATACCAATGAAGAGCTGATTTAGGCAGTTTTCATTGAGTTTCTGCTACTTATCAAACAGAAGTCAGAAATTAAGCTTTGGATGAAGCCAAGGTGTAACCAGAGCATTTGGAAATGCTGATTTAGCATTCAGAATAAAGGTCAAGACTGAAGGTCACATGTAAAAGTCATCCAATTAGAATTGACAGTTAGAGTTGAATATGGATGGAACTCCTGATGGAGACAGAGCTAACCTACAAAGCTGCTGTCATGTTGTCTTAGTTATAAATGGCTTTGCCTTATACTATTTATTCATCATGAAATAGATTTTTAAAAAGAAGATACAAATTTTTTAAAATGAAGAGCTCAAAATAAAAAAAATAGAAAAATAAAAAATAAGCCTAAATGATGACAAATAATAGTATTAAAATAGAAATATTCTTAATTTGTTCAAGAAGAATTTCCTCATGTTAACATCTAGAAATATTAGAATCAATGGCATTAGGTAATTACAGAAACATAGCTAGTCACTAATGTCATATACAGTAGTTAGTAGGTTTTGATTCTCTTTAGTGTAAGTGATGCATTTTGCAAAGTTTCTATCCAAGTTTACATCAATGCTCTGATAACTACACTAATGTTATCAGCCAAGTGCTTTAAAACAAATGAAATAAACCCATATGCCCTAGTGTCGCAGTTAATAATTGCCTATATCAAGTTCTAATAACCACAAGAGCTGCCAGGCTGTGTGACTTTCAGATTAAATTGGATGGGAGAGCATGCGTTGGCATGTCATTATGGAAAACAAAGCAATACAACACACAATGGCTGCCTTTCTCCTCAAGCTATGAATTCTTGCTCAGCTTCTTTAAAGCAAAATAATGCTGAAAATAGAGGCAACTTTTAGACTCCGTCTCACAAGTCTTCCTTCCAACCTTGACAAGCTGGAAAGAACACCTCAGAATCCCCCTGTGCCTGCCGAGTGTCCTTGAGTGAGGCTGAAGGAGTCTCTTCCACCAGCTGTCTAGCCCACAGTCCCCTGGAACTTGCTGCCAGCCCCTCTTCGCATCAGAGCAGCATGATTAAATATTCAGGACCCTGTCATGCTGGTGCACAGTAATTCAGGGCTCTGACCTTCCCCAGGAAACTCAGTCCGGGACAAATACATGACAACGGGTGACATGTGGGAGGTAATGCAAAAACAACTAATGCAGTTTTCATGTTTCCACACCCCAGTCTGGTCAAGGCACTATTGAACTCTCCCTGAAAAGTTGCACTAAAAGCCTTTTTAATGCGAGCTGCAAACTCATAGTCACATCCATCCCCAGCTGACCCTCTGCTTCAGGCTAACTCTGTAGCTGGTGGGCCAGGAGTGTGAGGCTGTGAAATGAGCCCTGGACTGAGAGGGGCAGGCCTGCATTTTGGATCTTGGAAAGGGTTTAGGTAGCCTAGCTGCTTTGGGTCTTAATTTCCTGGTCTGTCAAATGACAGCATTGGATTAAATAGTTTCCTTCTTTTCTAGGTCAAAAAATAAGTGTCCACACAAGGAGCTCCAGATATTTATATTGTTATGCAGCCACATGATGTTTAATATTATGTATGTCCTTCAGTCTATTCAGCATCCTGCCATGGACAATATCCAGGCAGATTTCAGTTGTCCTGCTACCACAAACAACACTGCAATAAATAGCCCTATACCCACAGTCTTGTACTCTGGAGCTTTTATTTCCAGAGGTTTGTGTCATTTATTTACGACACATGCCTACTGCATATTGTTAAGTGAAAGAAAAAAGTTGCAAAAACATTGTTGTGATAGGATCCTATTTTTGTGAAATAAAGCTATATTCTCATTTGCAAAGAATGGCAACCTACTTCATTGGGGAAAAAAATAACATGATATAAGAAAGAAGACTGTAACAAAATGGAAGCTTTTATGATATAACTGACATTTAGAATCTCAAACTATAAAGTTTATGAAAACATGGAAAAATTAACATCTATATGAGAAAGATATATAGATAGAAGGAAAACAACTTCATTAAGTAATGAGAAGTTTAGACAATTTTTACTTGAAGTCTTTCTGGTATTTTTATATTGTTTTTGCAGAAAAGTTACATACACAGAAGGGAAAAAAATGGGGCTGTGCTATGAACTTCCTTAAGCAGTTCTATGCCTGCAAAATACCAATGATATCTATTTATTGAACATTCTTTATGGCCAGGGCACCATGGAGAAAAATTTTGCTTTGTGATCTAATCTTTGCAAGAGACATTTGAGGTAGTTCTTATTATCCTCCTCAAAGGATGGAGAAGCTGAGGCTGAGAGAGATTAACTGCTTCTCCTAAATTCTTTGTGTTATCAGGCATCACATCTTAAATGTGTTCCACTCTGCCTGACCCCAAAGCTCATGCTTTAAAACACTTTGGAATTTTATAGTTCACATCTCTGCTTTCTGTGGAGCCTGAGAAACTCACGTGAGTCCCTCACCATGGGTTCTTGTTGAATTCCTCTTTTTCTAGTATGGCAGCCACTAAAATTATAACAGATAAATCTTATGTTTTAGAAGTACTCAGGGCAAAAGTTCGTCTGATTGCTTATAAAAATAATGATGAATATTGGATAATATCATCTATACCATTCTCAAATATTTTAATGGATACAGTAATGCTATATAGAGACCCAGATACCCGAATGCATTTAAGGAATTACACAAGATACATCTTAGCAAAGTGAGCAGGACTTATTTTCAACTGGATTAAGTCTGCTATTATTGGTTCTATATTGATTTCTTGGATGTCAAAATGGGGTAGAAGGAGATCCTTCTCCTCCAATCTTTCATTGGTATTAGAAGTATGTATTTAATGATTTTATAATCTTTTAGCAAAGCACTTACCCTATGGACATTTTGGCACATTTTGAAGATTCATCCACAGTTAGGAGCATGGATAGATTTTTCTTACACTATGGTTGCTGAGACCTCTCTCATGTAGCCTTCTCTCTAGATAAATTATCTCCATGCCTTTCTCCCTACATGAGCCTAAATTCTCCATTTGATTTTGCTTTGAAATGTCCACAGATGTCTGTCCCAGCACCCGCAGAACAGACCAACACCATGGCCAGCTGCTACCATGTGGAATGCAAGGGCAATTTTTCTATTTAGAGACCTGAGAAAATCTGACCATAGCAGCACTTAGCCAACTGAGTTTTCCTTCTCTTTTTCTTTTATTTCTCAGCATTCTCATTTCAGGGGAGAATGTTATATGAATACTCACTCTATCATTGGACACTTTAGAAAGAGGAAGGACCAAGGACTTGGTCCATTTGAGCTTCCTATGCCAATCCTTTCACTTAACTGTCCATGATTTTGGCCAGATTATTAAAAAATGTCAAAGCCTCAATTTAATCATGTGTGAAAAGAACTAATAATGTTCACCTAATGGATCTATCCAATAAATGTTTAATGAGAATTAAGTTAGATAATGTGTATAAAACACATGGGAAAAGAACCATAGGAGACGGTTCATTTACGGAAGCTGCCACAATTACAATTATTACTAGTGTTGTTACTATTAAGGTGAACTGGTTCAGCATCCAAAATTGAAAAGGAACCCTTTCTAAAACAAATATTAAATAGAATCTGGGGGAACATCTAAATTCCTCTCAGTACTAAGCAGAACTTTCTTGAATACTCTTGGGATTATTATTTGAATAATAGGAGCTAGAGACGTTTCATAGGCAATGTAGAAATATATCTGCATTCTTCCTTTCCTTATGTAAATGTTTGGTTATATGGTCAATGGGGAAAAATTACCAGAGTAATTGTACTTCATAGTATAAGAGCATAGAGAGACTCATGAGTGGGCTTCAAAAGATTAGGAAATTATATGAAAATGATATGAGCATGTATGCATTTTCTAACAAAAGATTATAGAGCTTTCATTCAATTCTGAAAAAATTTAATAGTTTAGAAATAATGCCTGGTATTACATTAGATATGTTCAGGTAAACAATTTAATGTCATCAACTACTTTTCCTCTATAAGCCTGAAGATTATATCAAACTTATACCCTAAAAACATAGTACCTAGTGTTTTTTTTTATGTTTTTGACGTAATTGTCCCCTCTGATAATTGTACTAAAATGATAAACTTTCTCTTAAGATGAAAGGACTGTCATCATTAGTGGCTACACCTTTCATGGTTCCTGGTGGCACTGTCTCACCTATGGAGTCTGGGAGTGGCTGGCCCATCTTTCACTTTCTGGGCATAGAGAGAACCTGACAATATCCCTTGGCATTTATAGGTGCTGCGACCTCCATTGTTCTTGGTGATAAGGTCTCAGCAATGCTCCCTTCTTTGCCACTGGCAATCTGGGACACAGGCAAGGAAGCAAAGAGAATAAGAAAGAGGGGATGGAAGATGGTGCAGAGAGATAATAGTCATATACAAGGATGGGAAAGAGAAAGGGAGAAGTGAAGGAGGAACCAAGGAGAGAAAAAAGGAGAAAGAAATAAGGAGAAAATAAAACAAAAGGGAGGGAAAAGGGATGAGATAAAAGAAGAGGAGGGAGTGAAGGAAGAGGAAAAAAGTAAAAGAAAGAAAGGAAAAAAAAGAGAGAGGCACTGGCAGATGGCTCGGCAGATAAGGTGGTGGCATGTGAACCCAAAGGTTGCTGGTTTGATTCCCAGCCAGGGCACATAACCAGGTTGCAAGCCTGGTCTCCTGCCAGGTCCATAGCTGGAGGCAGGTGAAAGGCAACCATACATTGATATCTCTCTCCCTCTCTGCCTCTCTCCCTCCCCCTCTCTCTAAAAATAATAATAAATAAAATCTTTTTTAAAATACTATTTTAAAAAGAGGGAAATGAAGAAAGATTATGATTTGGTAGTTTCTGGCATGTTAATAGACAGGTTTCAAAAATGGCATCTCTCCCAAACTCCTCAACTCCCTATCCTTTTGGAACATTTTCTCTAAGGTATCAAGTAGTTGAGGACCTTCTGATCCATAGCTTTAAATTTTTCTATAAATGACATTTTTTTAATCCTATGAATGACCTAACATTTCTTAATAACCATCCTTTTTGTGTTACATTTTATATAACTATATACTATACTATATACTGATATGTGCTGCTTCTTTATCAACTGCCAAACTATTTTTGGAGAATGGATAAGATGACAGCATTCTCCTTAATGAAGTGGGACAAAATTCTTCCTATTCTATATTTACTCTTTTGTCTTGATTCAACTTTAGATGGTGTATCTTTGTCATTTCTAGTACAAGATAAATTATTTTCAATTCAATTGAACAAATGTGAGTTGGTTGTCTTACGACTTTCCTTATAGCAAGTCCAAGAAGTAGGAGAATTATATCTGTTCTAGAAATTTTACACAATGATAAATATCAGGGGTGAGTCACCTCAGTCATAAAAGTACTAATGGGGAAATGTGATTTGATAAAAATTAACATGCTTTCCTCTTAAAAAGATGTACAGTTCTTGGAAAATGGTTTTTAATTTTTTCTCTGTGTTTCTGGGACCTTCACTGCAAAATATTTCACTTGACTCTTACATTATTTATTCCCTGCTTCATTCAAACATTTATTAGGAAAGGAACTATAAAATCAGGTTACTTTGATAAAGCTTTGAATTCTTTAAGATCAGTGCTAAAGTGGAGACATCCAGGACCTAGCTAACTGGAGGGAATTAGTATGTAAAATTTATAAATATACCCTGTGAAAGCCTCTTCTGCAATGGTCTCAACTTTGTGAGAAGCACTTAACGGTATGAATAAGCCAAACCACTCTTGTTCAGCTTTAATGGTCAGGTAGTTGTCTAGGACACCTCAACTCTATTAGCCAAAGTGGTTCAGTTCACACAGGGGGGCAAAATAGAATAGTCTTGAGATCCTGAGAAGAGGCAGAAACTTCTCATTCCTTGCAACTCTATAATAAAGAGTCATTAAAGTTCAAGAGCTTAATTGAAAGGTGGTCAGAAGCACCTGTTTATCCCAATAAGTAAGTCACTTGGGATCACATCCTCTGCCTCCCAGTCTGATGAACTCACTCAAATTTCCTCACCTCCAACACTGGTTCTGACTCATCCCGGTCATCCTAAAATAGCTTGTGGATGGGAGCAAAGGGCCGTGACCAGAAGTTGCGGTCAATCAGTTACCATAGTCATTTCACCTTCTGGGGTGACTGACAATTAAGAACTCAGTGTAAGTAAATTTCAAAATATATTCCAAGAAACTACTTCTTTCCAACTAAGTTCTCCAAGTTCTTTTGCTGAATCAAATTGTCTATTGGCCTTCCAGAGTGAAAGTGTCACACTGGAGCTACTTAGCTTACTTCACCCTGTAGTTCCAAAACCATGAAGTCTTACAGGCTTCAAAAGGGGATTCCACATCCCATTTCCCTCCTTACACTCACAGTTTTCCTATATGTTTCTCAACTTTGAAACTATTTTGGGCCAGATAATTCTTTGTTGTTGGGGGCTGCCTTATGTGCTATAGGATGTTAGCAGCATATTTGGTTTCTACCTACTAAAATGTAAGACATTCTCCCCCAGTGTGACAACCAAAAATGTCTCCAGACATTTCCTAATGTCTTCTATGGGGCACATCACTGTTCCCCTCCCATTGATGGCTGCTGCTTTAAGACCAGGCACTCAGATTTCACATGGGGGTTTGACAGTATTAATTACATAATTCATTATATATTAACTATAAAGCTTCCTAGAAGCCAATGGATTATAATCAGTGAATCGAATACTCTGAGCACTGGCATAACTGTCTGTCTACAAGAGCCAAGCCACAGGATTGGCAAGAATTAGGCTACTCCAGGACCTATGGGACTGCCTTTCCTGATAGAAAATGCACCTTGCAAGCTTTGCTTATTTGTCTTAACTGGGTTGAACTGATTGGAATTTGCACATGTTAACTAATTAACCTGATTTTTTACTTCTTCTCTATTTTGATCCTGATATCATTGATCACTGGTCACTTACATAAACTCACTATTTTTAGGCAAATACTGACAATTAAATATTCAACCAGAGTAAAACTAAGAAGTTCCTAATCACAAAAAAACTAGCAGGGCCTACTTCAAAAGCAAGCACATTTAAAATTTCATAAAAATAATTCATTTCTATTTTGATAATATTTGATGAATTATTTCTTCTCACATGGGTCACAGGAACCCAAGAACATGAACTCTAAATGATGAACAAAATGATGTGAGGAGTCACTCTATAGGACAAGATTATATACCCAAAGGATAAATAAGAGAAACAAGTGATCATTTTAATGAGCAAACCTATTTGAAAGGACCTCTCCCACATTCTCATTTTTCTGTTTTGCTAGGGTTAGTGCATTTCAGTTTTAGATGTCAAAATTCATACTTTATGGACCCTAAGCTCTTGCAGCATAATCAATGGTGTGCATTGCAGTCATCATTTTTAAGATGTCAGCACTCAGCAGCAAGAACCTAAGATACAGAAAAGCCAAAGACACATATTAAGTTTCATAACACACATGCTCCTCTAATAAGTGATCAATAAAAATAGTGTTATTTGGTGATGGAAGAAGATTCAACTTTGGGTGGTGAGCACACCACGAAATGTATAAATGATGTATCATAAAATTGTATACTTAAAACCTATATTGTTGTATTAACTTCTATCACCCCAATAAATTTAATTTAAAATAGAGTTGAAAACAAGAAGAAAGAAAGAATAAAGTCACCTCTGCTACAGTGAAAGCCCCACTGCTGTTAATCATTGATGGTACCTGGTGTTAGAAATCAATTAGATATACATCTTCAATACATGAGATGAAATATAAGAGAGAAAGTCAGAGAGGAGAGGCAAGGGGGGATAGAGGGAAACCTAATTATATTAGACACCTGGGAACTCCATTCATCTCAGAAGAGCATAAAAGAATCTAAGGGAGTCTATTTAAATTTATCATCTGCCTGCTCCTTTAGCTGCTGTTCACAGACACTCTGTAGAGAACCTACAGGGAGAAAAGCATCCTTTTATGCTTGCCTTGCATGAACCTGGGGTGATAGCAGCAAGAGTGCTTCTAAACGTGAGAATAGGCTACTCCATCAGGGCTGAGTTTTGTTTTACCAAGTCAGTGGAGCTGAGGGAGAGAGCAAAAGTACAACAAACATTTGTTGAATAATGCAATGAATGAGTCTAAACACACTAGAACTCCATGGAACAATGAAAAGACACTTATGTGTCAAGTGAAAAAAAAAACAACAAATAACATGGGGGAAGTGCCAGTTACTAGATACTTTTCTACATCTGTTTGCTTATACCAGTCTTTGCATCAGCTAACTCACTAAATCGATGAGCATTTCAGTTCCACCAGGCTCTGTGAGTCCTTTCCTCTTACGTTCATAGCTGCATGTGCTATCACATAGTGTTTTTTCATAGTAGTTACAGCACATATTTCTCCAATTTTTCCATGTAGAAGTAAAGAATTAAAAGAATAAAAGATAGCTTTTGAACTTCCAAAGATAAACAGAACATTAGAGCTGATAGACATCAAGAAAATTTAAGCTAGACTGCCATCTTGATTTTCATATCCAAGTGATAGGAATTTTCTCCCTCCTTCAGTCCTTCCCTCCGTGCCTACATCCCTGCCTCTCTGTCTTTCTCTCTCTCTCCATTCCTCCCTCCCTCTCTCTTTTTTTTCTTTTAGCTTGGAAAATCTATCCAAGATTACAAAGCTGTCCTCACAGATTAAAGGACCCTGCTTCACAGTAAAAGGGAATGATTCATAGTTGTTACATAACCTTACAGCCATGATTCCAAGTTTGGTTAAACTGTGTGTGAGCTAACTCCAATATTTATATACAAAATAATGTTTCAGTGAACACAGTGAAATGATTTAAAGGAAGGATGCCTGGGTTTGCATCCTATCTCTATTTAATAGCTGTGCATCATCAGCCAAGTTACTTAACTTCTCTGTACCAAAAGATGATGTACAATGACTTCTTCATGGGGGGAGTGGTCTATGGCAATTTATTTTTTCTCTTTATGTTTTTATTTCTCAGTTTTTAAAGATTCCAACAGTGACCCAATTTTTAAAAAGAAAGACAGTCTAAGCAGTAGCAGGATCCCAAGTGAAAAAGAAAGCACTAGGCTAGGTCCCACCTTTAGTGACACACTTTAAAAAGTTCAATGTCAGTTACCGTCAATATAGTTTCCATGTTTTAATCCATTAATGGAAAGTATAAACTACTCTTCATTTTTAAAAAGTAGTTAAATTTTTGCAAATATGTCATTTTTAGTGCTAAGGATATAAATTCTTAATTAAAACAGGCTAAAAATATTTTGGAAAAAAACATGCCCACCCTCTCATTATCAAACACCTTTTGATTTTCATCACGATGATGTTGACCTCTGGCCTACACATAATACTCTAATACAGCCAATGACATTTTTGCTGCTACACCAATAAAGCATGGCTGTAAACTCAGCACTTACTATTCACATGGTCTACAGAATTCTCTCCTTCTTCCATAATAATAAAGCAACATAAAGTCACCCCCATGCTCATATTAAAGTTAATTTCCTCTAAATCACATGTTATATTCATAAGACATGACTATGCATTAAGACAGTCCTTATCTTTTTAAGGTGCTTTAAGCACTGCCTATGAGTTTTATTTAGCAAATACATCGCTGGTGTACAAAGAAACAGATCATTTTCTTTCAGAGGTATCCATTTTCTGATTTGCAGTGAAAAACGCTGGGTCCTTAAAATCATCAATGCCATACACAATCAAATTACTATTCCACTGAGCTCGTTACTCAGTCTTTCACCAGGAAAAGCAAAATGTAAGAGGTATTTTATGAAGTACCACTCATTTATGCAATCTACTGATAGGTGCTGATGAAAGCTGTATAAAGAACCATAAGCTGGCCCTAAATATTTGGCTCTCGTGTCCCTGGTGGGAAGAGACACATGAAAATAATCCAAGTGTGTACCTGGGCATGCGATGAGGGGCCAAGAGGAGGAAGAAACATTGTTCAGGGGAGGCATTACTAAAAAGACTTTACAATGAGTTTTAGGAAATGAGTAGGTTTGTTCACAAGTGGCGACAGCAGGAAAACTGTAAGTCCCACATTCCAAGGGGAAAAAGAGTGGCCTCTGAGCCTCTCGAAGACATGAAGGGGCCTGCAGAGGGACGGAAACTGTGACACATGCTTTCCCCAGGTTAAAGCTTTCTTCTTTTTATTCAGTATATGCAGATTTAGTGCCACACACTCCTTGGGCAACCACCAGGATTCTCAATAGACACTGCAGAAATCACAAGTCAATGGAAATGACTGCCAGTCACTGCCCTGCTGTTTCCCAGACTTGAGCAAGAAGGGTGGTCGGCTGGCTCCCCTATCATTTGCTCCCGTGCCACCTATGAAGTCTCACAAAGCGAGGTTATTGTTGCCATTTCACCACCCATATGACATTTTGCTACTTCTGCATCCTTTGGTGATATTTATGTGCCACTCTATGGTTAAACAGAATTGTAATTACTGTAACTATATATATGTATGTATGTATATGTGCATTCTATACATATATACACACATATTATATATGTCACATATATACACATATATATATACACACACATACATGCATGCATACATACACACATTGGCAAGCAGTATGGCTTGCCAATGAGTAGTAGGCTCATTGAGAGTAGGCTGTGACAGAAGTCCCAATTTTAGCAACACAGTAAGAAAAGCGGTACCTTCAGACAAGAACAATATTCCATAGGATTGTTACTATCCACTCACCTACCTATCTATGTACTTACCTACTTATTTTATGTATATTTCACTTAATAAAGGTAAATGACATAGAAACATTGGCTGGGTCACTTGCTGCCTCAGTTCCCATTGCCAAGTCTTGCCCATAGGACCTGATCGCAGAGTTGGTGTAACTTCTTCAAGTGTGCTGACTCAGGCCCTGTTTACTAAAAAACTAACACTATGAAAAAAAATTTTTTAATCCTTCTGTGATGCTACAATCAACCTGTTTCCAAGTCTGGAGACCCTCCTCTGAGTTGCCAGGGTCCCCAGGATCCAAATTAGGGATAAGAGTGGCTGGAGGAACTTGTACCAATTACCTCCACTGTTCCCCTTTTTCTGTGTAGTGACCTCACTGAGGACAAGTCTGAAAATTCATGGCTGATTGAATCAGAAGTGAGGGATATACCATCTCTTCCCACTAGAAATGCTGTCAAGAAGAAGTGTTAACATTAGCATGGCTAACGGAGAAGTGTTGGGAAATAAAAGAAATGAAGTTAAACAAATGAATGGCTCAGGAAAGAAATTGGTGTCAAGTAAGAGCTGAGTTGCACCTGGTTAGAAATACACATGTAACCCTTTGGTTACACATATACTCCACCCTCTCTGAGATGTACCAATGAGTTTCGGAGTCATGTGCTCTGGAATTTGAATTCCAGCTTCCCAATTAACTAATTATTCACTCTCGGAACATTTTCTTGGTTTTCTCAGCTTCAGGATCATCGATATAACCAAGGAGTGTAAAAGGAGTTATAAATAATACATGTGATCTATTCTGCACTGCTTGACATTCAACATGTACGAATTACCATTGCATACGCAGCGTGTAAGAAGTTGGGTGCATTTCAAAGATGAAACACAATGCTGTACTTCTGCACATAGCTTGCGGAGCGTTCTCTTCTCTTTATACTGCTGTGTCTACAGAAACTGCGAGGGCCATTTTATGTCTTCAGCTATCTTCAAGCCTTTAGAGTTCTAGCAAAAATTCCTGTATTTTCTTCAGTTGGCCACAGAACTACTATTAAATGTTTGGATTTTGCATGCAGGTGTATGCTCTTGTGGTAAATATATGTACCATGCACATAATTTTTCATGGCGTTTTTACTCCACAGTAACGAGATACTGGAGATGTTAATGTGACCATAAATACCTGATGCTCAGGGAGAACATAATGGCCTGTATGCCTTGTTTAAGCTGTGCAGGGACCCGCGGACGGCCCACTGTAGAGAGGCGTCAGCACACAGGCAGAATGCCAACCCCATCAGACCCAGAAGCCAGTCTTTGGCCTCATGCTCCTTTCTTACAAATGATTACTTTTTTGTTTCTTCTTCTCAGTCCTTACCCTTTCCTTTTAGGGGCTGCTTTGTGAACATTTTTGCTTCATAGACAATCCTGTGAGATGTCAAAATAATCCAAATCTGTATGAACTCAGCCTGATTTGGTGTTTAAACTTGGTAAATCTTGACTATGGTTTGTTTGACACTTCTGCCTTCTTTATCCTATGATTCCTAATATTATTGTTAAGGATTTGCGGGTTTCTTTCATGTCAATAAACTGTCATCGACAAACAAAGCCAGAAAATCGGACTTCTTAAATATTTACAAACTGTATCTAAAGAAAAAAAAAAAGGCCAGCTCTCTTTTTTTAAAAAATTAGATTTCCTGTCACAACATTCCCACCTTTTATAAATAATGATCTGGAGCTGGTACTTTGGAATATGGGTGAAAAATTGGAGACCTCAGATTCATACGTCAAGTCATCCATAAAATGCTCAATGCGGAATGGGAACAACAATAAAAAACAAACACCCAGTACAAAGATGGCAAGTGAAATCAGGCAACTACCAGCAGACCACTTGAAGAAACAGGAGACAGTCCAAGATACAACTGCAATCTCTGATGTGTCTCACTCTGGCGAAGAGATGGAAAAGATAGCGAAATAAGCCTCCAATGGACTGAGAGATGTGGAAGATTACCACTTGGGAATAGGCCCTGTAATCTTTGCATTATCAGAAGCCAATGGATTAAATGTACCTCTGAAACCAATAACTTTATCACTTTGGTATTTTATCTCCTCTATGTCAATGAAAGAAGAGGATACCAAAGCAACCTTCTTTTACAATGTTTTTCTTTTTCAGGGTCTGTTTTCCTCTTAAAACTTTTCCATTGTACATCACTAAATTCAGACAAAATTGTGTTTCTCCTAACTTATTGATTTCCAGTTATTAGCAAAGCACCTAGAATACAGGAGGTATATAATAAATGATATGAAATTGTTAAGAATTAATCAGAAACCTCCTGAACCCTAAGGAAGACTACCTTGAAGGGAAGAAAATGATTTGTAATTTGAATACCTCTGGAAAGGATACAATAAAACAAAATCTATCACTAATTTCTAATGCTTTGACAAGTGTGCTTTCTTAATCTAGAGCAAACAAATGAGATATACACATATGGAAATAGTTTGATTACTATCAAGTTCATGTCCATAAAATCTTCAAATTATAGTCATAAGTCTATGAATAACAATGTTAGGTGTCATAAATGCATTAATTTTGATGTTTAATTCCAAAGAAGCCAGGACATCAGTATACCATCAGCCTGAATGGCTTTTCTACTTTGAGACTCTTCACAGGTGAATAACAGAGCAGTACCCCTGGATCGGCTTGCCTTTGGGGATGTGTCATCCAGAACTAGGCTCAACGGCCTTTACAGTCTATCAAAGAAGCACATCTTTTGCTGGGTAATAAACTATAGTCTAACAACTAGCAAAGCAGCCTGGGAAACCCTCAACATAAAAGTGGACCTAAAGATGAGTCTCGTGTAGTAGAAGCGGTCAGTAATATTTTTGCCAGACCATGAAATGGCCTAGAGCACAACTTCGGAAAATCAGCACTAGACGGTATTTTAAAAACCAGGCATGTGCATGCACATGGTCCTGGGAAATATGGACATTAAATGCCAGTGGTTGAGTTTGGCTACTAGGCAGTTCTTTCTTTGAATTTAAGATTTTGTTCCATGTCCCTGATAGGAATGCCCTGCAATCTTTTAGCTTTCACAAGTAACTCACGGATCCCACTGAGCTGTGGCTACTGGTTCAATTCTTACTCCCTTTCCAAATGCATATTTATGCAGTCGATGGGAAGCTCAGTCCTGATGTGTGTCCATCATACATGAGAACACTGCTACTAAATTCTGAATTCTCCTCTGTAAATTTGGGGAAAGTCCATTCTTTCATTACCTGGAAGTAGAGTCTGATTTCCTTAAGCCACAGTGTCAGTCTGCATAGAGAAGGTGGAATCCATATATTTTATGTTTGGGGGTAGTTGATGCAAAGAATATGGTGAGCTGATACCTGTTATTTCCCAAATTTTTTGTTGCCCAATAGACTCTAATACATAGAACGAGTCACAATTTCGTATTAGAAATGGCCATTTGCTTTTGCTTAGCGCACTTTGCCAAATGACAGGCTGCACACACCCACATGCTGGAATGTGACACATGAAGAGCCCAGGTGTTTCCTTCATGCATGTTCCCTCAGTGTTTATGACACTGCTCTCTGCTGGGTTTGCTCCTACTCCATGGCCACACCTGTTCTCAGCCTCCTGGCTTCCTGTCCTTCAAAACTCCACCTCAGACCTCCTCTCTTCCATCTGCACTCACTTTTTAGGTAATTTCATCCCATCTAAGGGTGACAACTTGCAAATAAAAACCTCCAGCCTGAGTCTCTTCCCTGAATTCTAGACTCATATACCAACACAGCTAATTGGACACAGTGGGCATCTCAAAAGTAACCAAAACTAAATTCCAGTTGTTCTCTCAAAGCTGTTCACAGAATCTTTTCCATCTCTGTAAATGGCCACATTGTTCTTACAGGTGCTCAGAGTTAAAAAAAATGAGCCCTCTCCCTTCCATTCCACATGTCATCTATCAGCAAATGACACTGGCTCAACATTCAGACTGGAAGAATTCCCTACCCAGCCAACCCTACAACCCTCGTCCAAGCTGCACAATTTATTGCCTGTTTATTACTATTGTCTCATAACTGGTGTCTCCACACCTGCCCTGGACACCACTGTCCTTCCTGACCCCACCAGCCTGCACCATCCTTTCAGATAAAATTCAGGTCATGTTACACGTCCACCCAAGCCTCTCTGATGACGACTCATCACATTCAGAGGAAAGACAAAATCTGAATCCCCTGCAAGTTATGTATTTCCAATTCCTCTCTGACTTCCTCTGGCCTGGCCCCTGCTCACTGCTGTTCGCATAGAGGTGATAAGTGAACTACCCCCAAACATAAAATATATGTGGGAAAGGCTGGGTGTAGGGGGACAAAAGGGGGAGGGGATATTGGGATAGTTGTAATAGCACAAACAATGAACTCAATAAATAAATAAATTAGCATGCTTTGCCTCAAGGACGCTGTCCCCACTGTTCTGGCTGCCTGGAGTCCCTTCTTCAGGACATGTCTGGAGCTCACTGTCTTCACTCTCTCAGACATCAGCTCAGGAGTCAAATTTACAACAAGGCTTTCCCAGACCACTCACTTAGAAATGAAATCCCTTGCACTACATACACACTTCCTATACCCTGTTATTTATTTTATTCTGTGGTTTATTGTAATATGACATTCCCAACACACACACATGCACAAATGAACACACACGCACACACACAGGTTTCTTTCATTTATTTATTTGCCATTTGTCTCCCCTTCCTAAAACCTAGTTCTATGAGTACATAGAGCTGTATGCTGAATACCTTACACAGTGCCTGACCTACAGCAGGCCCTCAATAAATACTTTTTAAAAATCTTGTAGATCTGTTTCTGGAAAGGAATTATTTAGGGCTTTGATTGCCTTTTGTTTGGTCATATACTTTTCAATCAATAACATTCTAATAAACACACAATCTTTTTTATTTCATTATTCGATGCACTTTCACATTTGATTTGCCAGGCTTAACCTAAATTAAAAAGGAATAAGGGATACACCAGTGACTACTTAGAAGAGATTCTGCAATAAATCTTTTGATCCCAGTACTAATCTAGGGAGTAAAGTTTGTTCATGACATCTATTACCTCTCTAGTAGTTCTTATAGGCAAAATGCAAGAGATAAGAATTTTACCATGCCCCTTCACATTAATGCAGTTAAGATGTTTTTTAAAGCAAAATATGGCTATGGCTCATTCCCCTAAAATTGCTACAAAGCATACAGAGAAACCAGAATGCTTTGCAAGCTTTGATCTTCACCAAGAAACTCTTTTAATCAGTTTTATTTATAAATGAATGACATGTTTCACACACTGACACTTTTCTATTTTAATTTAAATGTTTTTCAGTTACTACATAAACGTATATGCATTGTGCATTGCACATTATAGAAGGCAAGTATTACTTGTCAAGCATTTAATGTATACAGCTCAATAAACAGAAGTCAGTTGCAATGTAATGCTCAATACAATTGTTTTCAAAAACTCCCCCTGAGGCGAACATTGCTAATTTAACTCCCACTATGCAGAATCAGTGCCCTTCCTTCTCTGATGCCCAATACTTAGAAAACAGCTATTTGGTTTTGCTTGTTTGGGGTGAAAAGTAAATCTAGTCCCTGCTACTCTACCTTTCCTAGCAGCAGGTGTCAAAAACGTCCATTTTTATAATATGGACCTAAGGTTATTTAGAAACAACTATATTAAGTGCCTTTCTGAAAATCCCCTAGCTATTAAATTGAGTGAGGGGGATTTGAACCTATGTCCTATGTATGTCTTGAAACTAAAACTCAGCTTCTTCACTCTTCATTAACATTTGTCATTTAGTATTACAATTTGCCAAATTAACATATCTTTCTAGACTGGGAGCTCTTAGAAGGGAAGAATTTGTGCTGTGTTTAAATCTGTGGCACGTGGCTGGCACTCAATGCACAGTCAGGAATGAGCAAGCATCAGGGCTGAGCAGCTCCGAACAGGTCTGGGGGAGCCCTGAGACACACCAGGGGTGGTCAGGCTGGGTATGGTCAGCACCTGCGGTCACTGCAAGGCTGGTTGTGAGGCTAAGAAATAATAAGATACCTGAAGGAAAACAAGGTTCATTAAAAAGTAAAATACTAAAATATCAGGATGATCCTATAAGCAACGGAGGTTTAACAGAGTCAGAGGGTTAGGAATTTTGTCTAGTTACCTGCAGAGCTGAAAGTTTATTTTGATTGTGATTTGTTCTGAAATGAACATCTGCCCAGAATCACAAACTCATAAGGCAGGAGGTATGACATAGGTCACTTGGGTCTCATTCCTACTCAATTTAAGAATCCATCCTAATGACTAACAGCAAACAAATGAGGTTTGTTCCAAAAATATAGAGCCATTGTCAATATAATTAAAATTTTGTCCCAGCCAGGGCACATAATCAGGTTGCAAGCCAGGTCTCCAGCCAGGTCCGTAGCTGGAGGCAGGGGAAAGGCAACCATAAATTGATGTTTCTCTCCCTCTCTGCCTCTCTCTCCTCTCCTCTCTCTGTAAACAATAAATAAAATCTTTTTAAAAACTAAGTAAATAAAAGTTTGTTCGGTCGATATTTTTGGGACTGACCTCATAGGCTTGAAGGTTTCAAATGACAGGGCCCCATTACTGGTAAGTGAGCCTGTCCTGTTGTTAGACACTAGTGTAACAAATCTGTCTAGTATAACGCAGCTTCTCCACATGGGAAGAGAAGGTATGTACATACACACAGATACACATACATACACACTCACATGCATGTGCACACACACACACACCTATACAGAAAAGATACTGCAGAATTCCATGTTTAGACATATACAAATATGTTTGCTACAGGGTGAAGTGTGAGGGAAGAGGGGAAGAAAGGATTGAAAAGAACTGAAAGTAAGTTGTTTATGTGAAGAGTAACTTATGGCTAACTGCATTGTATTTAGATCGGCCCAAGGGATCGAAGAATGTAAGACAAAAATAACTTGAAACACAGTATGTCACAAATGTCAAGCTCATTCTCATTTTCAAGTGATTCTTAAATAAATACATTTTTTATTGCCACCCCAGCCCTTCACCCCTGACATCCTAAAGCTAGAACCCTTAAAATCTCACTGCAATTCAAAACCCAAAGATGTGTGCTATTAAGCCTTTAAGGAAATAAGTCTCTATTAGCAATATTTTGCATAATTTTCTGATATCTAGATCACCTTACAATTAATTCTGCAAATATGTATAGAATAATCATATTATCATCCTATTCTGTCAAAAAATGAACCTACTCTTTTTTTACAGTCTCTAAAAGTGTTCAAAGGACAAGAAAACGTGGCTGAATTGAAATGAATGTCCATAAAAATCTAAATGGACTTGTACCAATACACTCCAGAGGCAGAGTATACCCTACAACTCAGAGTTAGGAGCTGGCCATTACTCCTTATTTTTTATATATATTGCAATTACTCCAATAATTCTAATTATATATGTATAATACATGGAATATATATGGAATACTCTTGATTATATAATCTTGGTTTAGTTGTTATTAACAGCATAAGTGGTCACTTAACCTCTTTGCTTTACTGTTTTGTAAAGTGAGTGTAATTTCCTAATAAGTGAGGTTGCTTATAAAATCTACTAATAAAAATAAGAATTCAATCTTAACTCAATTCTATTTATAAATTATATTAGGTGTTGCTTGCAGGTCTCTCTAGGGCCACATTCTAGGATGGAAATAATGTATAATAGGGAAAATAATATAAAGCTTCTCAAAAAGTAGCCCCAAATCTGAAAATATATCAAAGTGATTGTTCCATGTCTTTTTAATTATTAAATTCAGTTGCAGATAGTAAGAAGGAAGAGTTGCAACCGTGATGGTTGCCTATTGCATTCTTTCTGGCTATTCTAAAGGTCGGCATTTTTCACCTCTCCTAATAACTCTAAAATATTTACCTTGTCCATAGTCAAGCTAGTGATTTAAGAGAGCAGACCAGACTCTGTCCCATATGGCATTGAAAGTTGGGGCTCAGTGACATCAGGAGGGGAGCTGCCCAGAACTTACTCCCACCTCAGCTCCACTCCTTCCACTCACTCAACACTAACCAGGGCCTTGAGTCACTAACTCAGCAATTACTGCCTCAATATTTTCACCCCTCAAGATGGAGGTAGGGGAAGAAGGATAATGAAAAGTGATAGCTTGTCTATGGGTGTTTGCTCAGACACTGAGTATTATCAGGGTCCAAATCAGGTGACATTAGGTGGGAGAATGAAATTAAAAACAAAAAAAGTACAAACCTGTTTTTCTATTTCTATTCTATTTCTTTGTAATTCCACTTAACCAAAAATATTTAAAAAAAGGGATCTTGATGTAAAAGATGCTGTGTTTTAATAGAATTTTTTAAATGCTGAAAAAAATGGCTGGCATGCAACTCTTAACACCTGTGCCCTCTAATACACAGCCTGGGTGCCAGGCTGTCCTTGGGCATGCTCCACTCTGGGGACTAGGGCAGCTCCTTCTATCTGCAGCACCTGTATTCTCTGCAGCGCTCTTCAATTTTTTATGTGGCAACCCAAGTTTTACTCCAATGTTCTTATCTGTCATTCTAGATATTAAAATTCCCTTGTTTAAATCACGGTGGTTTCTGCCTCCTGAGTGGACCCTGACTTGAGATACGTAGTGGACTGAACTTGGAAAACAGTAGACAATAAACACACACACACACACACACACACACACACATACATTTCACTGGAGGATTTCCCAAAGGCTATAAAGGATATTCACATGAATTACAAATTTAAACAATGATAAATTATGTAGAGAATTTCACCAATGTGTATGGATATAGAAACGCCTCCTTTCCCCACACACCCTCCAGGCACAAACATGAGTGCCCTGTGCAGCATCTATGGGGACAACTACTTTAATTCAGAGAATAGCTGAGTCCTGTCTAGTAGGACTCTAAAGTCAGCACATGGGCAGGGGACACAGTACCATCTCTGCAAGGCTACAGTTTTTCTTTCTATTGCTTTGATAAAAGGAGCTATAGAGCCATGTTTTTCACATTTTCCTGTCCTGGAGTATCTGTAACAACACCTGCTTATGAGTGACCATGGATTTCAATATAAAGAGAGCAGAAACTCTGGGCTGAGAAAGGAGGCAGGACAACTCTCTTAGGGGCTGTAACAGGATTTAAAAGAAGGAAAGGTGGAAAATGTCCTTCTCTTCTAGAGATTTTGTTTCATATGCTCCATTTGATTATCCCCAATCCAAAACACTTGGGTTTTCCCATAAATGGGCATGACATCCATGGAGAGTCACAGACATAACCCGGTGTTTGACTTTTTGCAGGTTGAGATGATATCGTCTGGGAAGAGAGCCTGCAGAGGCCTCCGCTTTTAGAAATATAGGACTTAAGTAATAAGTGTCAGACACTATCAGAGTCAGGGCTGTGACACGCTGCAGGACAGAGCACTGGTGGAAGCTATTATTACCTTTTAGGAGCATTCACCGAAATATTGTCAAGGAAATGTAATTACCAATGGGGAGGTTCATTTATCCACATTACTCTGGGCTACCAAAGAAACCTGACGTGTAAACAATTTAGATAAGGATTCCAACAATCCAGCCATGCCAAGTACCTGTAATTTGTCATACAGGTAAGCACTTTTGTGCTTACCTGGAGCAGTCTGTTGTCACTGAAGTGCTATTCCAACTGACCATGCATTTAGAAGACAACTTAAGTCAGTGTCAAGATACTGAGTTAGTCGAGCTAACTCACAAGAAACCAAAACAAAAAATAACCAATGAGATTTTCAACTACTGATTCAAAGTAGAACTCAAAGGCATTCGTATAATCGCATAACTCGTTAGATCCTGCTAACTCATTAAAATGAAAAATACAGGGGGTGTACAGGGAGCTTCAGAAAATAATCTTGCATCAACTTCACCTTGTATTTGAGGTAAAAGTAAAACATTCAACCCTTAACTGTGTCGAGTCACTATGGAAAGACCCAGGGTCTGTGAGGCAGAAGTGACATGAATGAGCGCAGGGCACAATTGCTGTCTTGAATAACTTCTCTTGCTTGGGAGAGGAAAAGACAGCAAAGTGGGTTGTTTAGATCGTTTACATAATACAATGTAATAATAAAACTCCAAAAGAACACCAGAATTTTCTAATCGACCATCTAGGCCTTGAATATGTACATGCATTTACCTTGAGACATTTTCTTGAGAAACTGGCGTTCATCCAATGAGCAAAGCCTGGCTGCAAGAAGTTTTTTAAACAGCTAAGTATTTGCAGATGGGGAGAGTTTAACATAAGATCAATTGTGTGGAGTGGCTCTTTCTTCAGGAAATGGAAGGACTAGGTCCCTACAAATAAAGC
This sequence comes from Noctilio leporinus, assembly GCA_004026585.1. Lineage (NCBI taxonomy): Eukaryota > Metazoa > Chordata > Mammalia > Chiroptera > Noctilionidae > Noctilio > Noctilio leporinus. Next base: position 745,357 of record PVIW01000030.1, read on the forward strand.
TCAGAGGAAAGAACCACTAATTAACTTACTTTATGAAAAATAGGTTTTCACTAATTCATTTTCTCAGTTGGTGTTGGATGGCTCTCTTTTACATCCCAAGCACCATGTTTGAGCGCTGGTGTGCTCAACAGTGACACAGTGCCCCTTTCCTTGTGCAGATCACTAGCCAGTGGAGAAGACACATGAATAAATGAATAATTCAAATCAAGTCGATAAGCGCAATTATTGGAACAAGTACAGAGTGCCGTGGGAGTGAGAGCAGAGGACAGGAAGACACAGGCGATGTGCCGAAGACAGCCTGTGGGAGCTGGTGACAGCTAAATTTTCAAGAAGTTTGTAAGCCACTCATCAGATACAGCTGCGACTAAAAACTAAACCAGGCCAAGTTGCAATTAAACAAACTGGATTGGAAACAAAGGTGATAAATGCTTAACATGCCATCATTTGCTAATTATTTTACTATGATCTGTGTGACAGCGGCTATTGAGTGTTGTTGTCCATGTAGAGTGAACATGTCAGTGAAGGTGCACATCACATTGGTAGCTGGAAACGTGGTCTGGGGAGAGCATTTACACCATGGCGTTCAATGAGTGCTACCAAACAGAGTTGTTTTGTTTTGTTTTTCCAAATAAAACAAAAATAAATCTATAACAGCATCCTACTAAGAACACCTAATCTAGGAGACCTTCCTGAAAGAAGAGAAAGTAAGGATAAGTAAAATTTGTCAAGGAAGGAGGCCTGGCCTTCAAAAACAAAAGTCTAAGCTAGAAATCGCTTTGAAGTGGTCCTGGTTTCTTTCATCCTGTCTCCTCAACATGGAATTGTTGGCTACCATGGTTAGTAGACCTGTTCTCCTGCACGCTCACTTTCCTTTTGAGAGCCCCCTAAGCCTGCATTTTGCAGCTGTCTTGGACTTGGGCACGACCAAGTGGCTTGACATTGTTGGTACGATGCATATAGACCTGAAATGGGTCATCTCCGGGTGGATGCATTAGAGACTGTGATTTACCCCACTCATTTAGTCCTGCTGTGGTGACTGTGGGAGCAGCCAACCTAAGTCCCTAAATGACTGTGATGAGCAAAGAATGTCTGAATGTCTCCCCTTAAATTCTTCCTTAGAGTGGTTATGTATATTGGGTGAGAAACTTTTGTTGCATTAGCCACTAATATTTGGGTGTTATTCATTATTTTAGCATGGCTCAAACCCTCCTGACTCACAATTGCCAGGTATTACAGATTCTTTGAAGTAGGCTTTGTCCATTCCCATATTAATCTTCCACCTCAACTTCTGTAATAAGTTCCCTAACTTTCTTTTCTGTTGACAGTCCCATACCCTTTAATGTGTCCTCTGCACTGTGGAAAGAGTTAGAAGCCTCCAAACCTCTCCTATTTCAACATCTTTAAAATATTCTCATTCCATGCAAGTTAAATCTGAATAATATAAAATGATACATTGAAAAAGCTCTGGCCCTGGCTGGTGTGGCTCAGTGGATAGGCGCCAGCCTGTGAACCCAAAGGTCACTGGTTCAATTCCTAGTCAGGGCACATAACCAGGTTGCAAACCAGGTCTCCTGCCAGGTCCATAGCTGGAGGCAGATGTCAGGCAATCATATGCTGATGTTTCTCTCCCTTTTTTCCTCCCTCTCTGCCCTTCTCTCTCTAAAAATAATAAAAGAAAGAAAGAAAGAAAGAAAGAAAGAAAGAAAGAAAGAAAGAAAGAAAGAAAGAAAGAAAGAGAAAGAAAGAACAAGAAAAAGCTCTCATGGTCTGGATCCTAACATTCAGGATCTAATCACACAGTTAGTCAAGTTCCCAAACAAGTTTCCTGGTTACAGCACACTCAAGCCTGAGCCTTTCTGTTCTCTCAATTCCTCCTTTTGACAAAGACAAGCTCACAGATCAGGTACCAATCATTACATCACTTCAGGAGTGAATCCTCAAGCAGAATCAGTGCCACCTTCTCTTTTCTATAGTTTTCAAAGGCACACTGCTCACTTGCCATGGGAGTAATGATCCTGCGGCACTATACACACGGCTGTGCATTGCTTTCTGTAGACTTTGCTTTCTGGGATCTATTTTTGAATCCCCAGACCTTGACACCTAGTACAGCTCATTAAAAGCCTACACTGAAAATATACAAAGACTAATCTTGGACTTACTAAACACGGTCAGCTAGAGCAGAACTGCCCTTTGGTCTTCTTGATGCTGATTTTAATTAACTTTGTATCTTAGATTTCAGCCAGAGTTAGGGAAATGAAAAAAGTTTGAACCATTTACTACAAATCTTTTGAGGGATAGAAACCAAGGTCCACAATGTTTGATTTGCTGCCTATTTGGCAAAGTTTTGTTTCTTTTTTAAGATTTTATTATTTTTAGAGAAGGGGGAAGGGAGAGAGGTAATGAGGTAGAGAGAAACATCAATGTATGGTTGCTTTTCACCTGCCTTCAGCTACAGACCTGGCCGGAGACCTGGCTGGCAACCTGGTTATGTGCCCTGGCTGGGGAATCGAACCAGAGACCTTTGGGTTCACAGGCCAGTGCCTTATCCATTGTGCCACCAGCCAAGGTGCTGCTGCCTATTTGGACTGAGCAAGAATAAAACCCCAGGTCCATTCACCTCCAGGCACTACCATTTACCTATGTGGAGTGTTATGTTATAGTAATAATGCTATCCTAATGTGCATTCATCAAAAGTTCACATTTTCATCATTTACTCCAAACTATGCCCCAGAAAAGTAGCTATTCTTTTTTCATACTTTTCAATGTATTTTCAGAAGCCATGTTTACAAACATTGATCTTACCTCTCTCTCACACATACCTTCAATTATTTTGATTCCATAAGGCATTTCTTGAAGTGGTGACCCAAAGAAAAGGAAAAACTATTTAAGGTAAAATTTTAAATTTCTAAATGGGAAATGATCAGAAAGATCATCCAGTTCAAGTTTTAATTTGATAGATTTATAAAAATGAGTTCCTAAAATATCACATGATTTAATTAAGGTCACATAGCTACGCAGCAGCTATGTGCTGCTAACAACAGTAAGTGATGTAAGAATACACTCCAAGTTGCTACTCCCAGAGAAGGGTTCTCCTTTCCACAAATAACAGGACTTTGTTTTGTTATTAACTTTGGCCTTTCAACTCAGCCCCCCCAACAATTTCTTTTGTAAATTAAATAATACAAGAGACATTAAAAAGTTCCTCATACACCTTTCTAACGTAAATACACATAAAAAAGAAGAAAATTAAAAACAATATTTTATAAATTCTATATATTGGAGTTAATGAAAGGTTAAAAATCAGATTTAAAAGTCAAACCAAACAAATGCATTAATATTTAAGAAGGTACTTAGAATTATATTAAGAAAAACCCATTAATGGAAATAAAAAGAAAGAAAGGAAAACATGTTATGCTACTTGAAATCTGTTTTGTGATTTTTATTTCTCCTTATAGTCTACTTGTAGGATTAAAAAAAAAAAAAATCTCACACTTTTAAGGTCATTAAGATGATCGATTCAGAGGAAACAGGAGAGACAAAGGAATTAAGTTGATCTGAATGAAATGGATCTAATCATTCACTCCAGGCAATTAGGGGAGGAACTAGAGTAAAATTCTATACTTAGTTTCATGTTAGAAATAAATAAAAAACTCCTGATTTAATCATTGCAGCCATACCCAAACAAATCTTGGTCTTCTAAAGAGTCCCTCAAACAAAACCCTTTAATTGCTGAAAAGCATCACTGTACAGATTTAATGGCATTGCTGTGGATTTGTGCTATATTCACGTGAGAGCAATTAAGAATGTACTTTATCCTCATACATATCCTTGTTTCCACAGTATCTCTGGTCAAAGTAATGCAAGCTTTTACAATACTACCTCTAATTTTCATTTCTCTAATTCCACCTATTCTTTTTGTTTGTTTGTTTTATTAATATATTTTATTTACTTCCACCTTTTCTTTTTATAATTTTGTTCTTGTAGATATTCTTTATTTCATCAAGAATGACCTCTTCTATTACTACTTTGTTATATTTGTTTAGAATAATTATTTTATCGGGGGTAATAATGCACTTACCATGAGATCCACCCTCTCAGCAGATTTTTAAGTGTACAACACAGTACTGTTCATTACAGGCACAATGTTGTACAGTAGGTCTCTAGAACTTCATCTCACATGATTGAAACTTTAGACCCATTGGTTATACCCATTCCCCCCTTCCCCGTTTCTCAGAGTTTTGACTATTTTAATTCCTCACATAAGTGGAGTTGTGAGGTGACTGGCTTCTTCCACGTACCATAATTAATGTTGCTCTAGTTCATCCATGTCATCACATCTTGCAATATTTGCTTCTTTTTTCAAAAATGAATACTATTCCATTGTATGTATAAATCACACCTTATCCATTCACATTTGCTAATGGACATTTAAGTTGTTTTACATTCTGGCTATTAGTGAATAATGCTTCCATTCACATGTGAGTGTTATTTTCACTTCAAGAAACAAAATGATCAACAGAGTGAAAAGACAATTTAAGGAGAGGGAAAAGAGTTTATAAACCATATATCTGATAAAGGGTGAATTTCTAATATATATATGGGGGGGGATCTTATAACTCAACAGTGGAAAAAAATTGATAGCCCAAGTTACAAACAAAACAAAACAAAATAAAAAACTAAGGGCTTGAACAGACTTCTCTCCAAAAAGACATGCAAATAATCAACAGGTATATGAAAAGATACTCAATGTCACTACAGAGATGTTACTTCACATCTGTTAGGGGATCTATTATCAAAAAAAAAACAAAAGACAATGTGTTGGCCAGGATGTGGAGAGACTGGGACTTGTGTCCACTCCTTCTTTACAGAAAGTCAAGTCCAATATATCCTTCCTGTCACTTCTCTAAATATCCAGGCTCACCCTTCGATCAGGTGATTCTCCCTGTCCTCCTTCCTTTCTTTTCAATTGCCACAATTTTTATTATTATTAAAATTTGGAATAGCTTATTTTTTATTGTATCTTTGCCATTCCCAATACCACCTTATACTCTCTTCCGTCTTCACCCTGCCCTCACTGCAATCACCACACTGTTGTCCATGTCTATGAGTTGTTTGACTTTTTCACTTGATTCCCCCACCCACAGCCACCACTGCTCTTCTACAATTTATTCTGAATATATATCATAATAAGAAAAATGTATGTAACTACCTTTAAAGCAAAATATAAACTAAAAGCGATATCCAAGGTTTGAAAATTGATGTTTCCTAAAGAGCCATTTTTCAAGCCTGCAGTTCTTAGATTGCTTCATCTCTATTTTCTTCAAAGCAATTTAGAAAGACTTATTTACAGAATAGTTGCAAAATCTACTGTTCTTCAAAGAGGCATCAAGAAATTTTTATGGAAAATTTGCTTGCCAAAGACATATATGACAGTTTATAATGGTTTTCAGTGAATTTCTATGTCATTAAAGGAATTATTGTTTTCATGAAATAAATGAATTACATTCACATAAAAAAAATACCAATACTATTCATATCCTTATGGTCATGGGGTGGGGCAGGATAGATTGCACTTGTGAAAATACAGTTGTCTCCAAAATACTGTATTTTCCTGGTTGTTGTGGATAGCTCCTTTGAAATAGATCTTTTATGTCAAAGCCAATTTTCTGTTTTTCTCATTAAAACTTAACTAACATTACAACAAAGAAGAAGAAAATGAATAAACAAAGTGCTCCAACAAGAGTATCCAATGGTTGATTCATAGCAAAACAAAAATGGTATCTACAAGAAGCAGGGATTTCTGATTTAATTTGTTTTATATTTCTCTAGTCATTAAAGCAAATGGTTTTAATCTCTGCATATGGGCTTAGCCAAAATTATTTCAAAAAATATAGATAACATTGCATGCATACACTTAAGCAACTACAGTCCAGCAAATTTTCAAATACTTAAGGTAATATATGTATATAATATCATCTATATATATATATACCTATATATACATATATACAAACACATTCATTGACATAGATATTTACATATAGATTAAAGCCTTTCAATAATATTTATATACTTGTATATACAATAAGCAAGTATACAAATTCATTATGTTCTATAGAGACATGCTTGAGCTACTTAAAGCAAAGCAATATTTTGGTAGACATTTTTTCCTCCTACCTTCCTTCCTATCATCTTTCCTCACTCTACCTTTTTCCATTTCTTCCTTTTTCTTTCCACAAAAGTTGTTAATATAGCATACCTACTGGGAACTGGTAAGTATGAAAGGTTCAATGGTAGATAATTACAGAAGGAGCCTACCTGCATGGAGCTTTAGTTGTATAAGGTATATCTGTTGAGAAATGAAACCATTGGATTTTAAAACAGATCTTCATTCCCATTATGATATCATCAATTATGTACCTTTGGGAAATTAACTTTACTGTGCTTCCATTTTCTTAAGGAAAAATGGCAATAATTTTTATCTCATCATATATCTTGGTAATTAAATAAAATGATGGATGAAAAGAACTGAGAGGAGAATCAGACATACAATAAATGTACAACACATGTTACATATCTGCCCTTCCCACACACAATTAAATAATAATTTATTGTTAAATCTGAGCTTCCCTGCTGCAGGTTTGCAGACAGACAAGAAAAGAAAATGGCCCAGTTTTACATTGTCTAAAATAAATATTTTACTCAGAAAAGGTGTTTAATATATACTGGTTGAAAAATAGGTTGCCTATTACCTGAAAGAGAGAGATTGTGAGAGTCAGTAACACAGAAGATAGTGCAGAAAAATAAAGAAGCCCATGAGGCTGTCAATGTGACAGGCTACCAGGTGGCTGAGAACATCCTATCTTATTCACACAGGAGGCATTATTTTCACAATGCTGATATAACATTTCTAATCCCCATTTTGTTTTCTCTGCTTTTACACAAGAGGTGCTTCAATTTGCTGGGAAAGCAGTTAGGATAAGTAGGTCTCCAGCTATGGCGGGTGGTATTCAATGTTTCCATGAAACTAGTAGCTATATGGAAAGAAAGAGGAGCTGGATACTCAGAATGGTGGGGACAAGTAACAATGGATATTCTCACCAGGAAAGTACCCAACACCGAAGGACACACAGAATAGTCCAGAAACCCAAGGCTTGTCCTGCTTCCATGCCACCTATTGAAAAGTCCCTCATCCCATGGATGGGTTGGACAAGCCTACGTGAGATCTGAAAATAGTTGGCTCCAGTGAAGCCCAGCATTCTTTAGACCTTAAGCGCTACCACTGCCTACTATAAAATTCTAGAAAATCTGACAGAACCTTGATTGTCACATAATAGTTTCAATTTTAAATAGACAATTTTATGAAAACAATAGAACAAAGATAGATGCACATGTATGGTTATAAGGAAAGCCCTGTCAAAACTCCAGGAGTTCAAATGTAAAGCCAACTCCTAATTCAAAAGAACCTTAAAGAAAATAAATGCTTCTCCTCCACAAATAAGAAATACATGTGCAATATTGCCATAGCATCACTGCACCTAATAAACAAGTATTAAAGTTGGATACCTTCTCAGGGTTGTGCAAAATGACATTTTCCACGAACTTTTGTTGTCTATGCCATCACAGCACAGGAGAGGGGCCAAGACTAAAGAACTGGAGAGCCCTCTGTGGCAGATGGGGGTTCTAGTCAAGTCAGGCCCCTTTGCATTCAAAATAAGAGGGTTTGGTTCCCCATTTGCATTTTCTCCTACAAGTGAAGGAGGAAGGTAGGGGAAAACCCATGACCCATTGAAAGTTCTAACCCCTCACTGTTAAGTATGAAGTTGGTATTAACTTCATCTTCCTTGGTCTCTTTTCTGAATTTGAATCAGTACCTGCAAGTCCAATTACCTACAATAATGAAGAGATGGGACTACTGAGGTACTAAAGCATGTAAGGGTTAGGGCCAATCCCACATATTGGCAAATTTGCCAAGGGAATAGGTTGTATACACAAGTCAATCCCCACAGGACTGAGGGAGACACAAAGAAGGACACCCAGGCTTGGTCCCTCCCCCCAAGGAATTTTTAAACCAGATGAGAAAGAGGAAAAAAAAAAAAAAAAAAAAAAACCTGAAGCCTGCTGGAGGTCTAATAGAATAATGAGATTTATAAGTTATATAAGTACTTTAAGAACATAAACATCAACTATGTTAAAATATTGGAAGTATATATCTAGCTAATTGGATATATGTGTATCTTTAGCCTACTTATATATTGCATAATGAATATACTTTTGCTTTTTAAATTAGTTATTGGGATGACTGGTTAATATTATAATACAGGTTTCAAGGCTACAATTCTATGATGCATCATCTGGATATTGCATGCCTAACACTCTAAGTCAAATCTTCTGTCATCATATATTTGATCCCATTTACCCTTAACAATCCCCTACCCTCTTCTCTCTGTAATCACCATTCTGTTGTCTGTGTCTATGGGTTGTGTCTATGGGGGTTTTGTTGTTTGTTCGCCTTGTTTGTTCACTTATTGTTTTCAGTATTATATCCCACAAATGAGTGAAATCACATGGTTGTTGAGTTTTTCTGTTTGACTACTTCACTTAGCTTTTATGATGAAAACTTTGGCAGTGTTTTCTGTGGAGTATAATGCATACCGTAGACTGGAGCAGAAGGGAGAATTGACATTAGGGTTAACTTGGGCCTATAGAGACATAATTGGTAGCTTCCACTTAACATCGAATGTACTTATCTTAGTTTCCCATTGCTGCTGTAACAAATTACCACAAACTTGGTAACTCTACCCAGATTGATCACCTCATAGTTCTGAGGTCCTATGTCCAAGATGAGGCTCCCTGGGTTAAAATAAAGAGGTTGGGCTCCCCCTGCAGGCTCTAGGAAAACTGATTCATTGCCCTGCCCAGCTTGCAGAGGCCTCCTGCATTGCTAGAGATCCTATGCCCATGGTCCCTTCCCAAAAATGTCTGGTGGCATCTTTCTCACACATTCCATCGTTCTAACACTGGCACTCCTGTGTCCCTCTTTCATTTAAAGGAACCTTGTGAATACATTGTGCTCAGCCATAGTCTAAGAAAATATCCCCAGCTCAGGATATTTGACTCAATCAGATCTTCCAAGTTCCTTTTTGACACATAAGGTAACACAGCTAGTCATAGGTTCTAGGTATTAGGATATAAGCATCTTTGCTGAGGCAATTATTTTGATAACCACAACAATATTAAGCAGTAACCACATTTCTTAGCAGGACTCCTTATTTGAGGGACCACACACTTTCCTTTTTTCACCTCCATCTCTCTTTTTTTTAAATAGTAATTCAATGTGAATGCTCTAAAAATTCTACAACGCCCAATTTTCACTTTGTCACCAAGATGAGAAGAGTACAGATGCAGAGGTTATCCTGTGGAAAAGGTAGAGCCTTCTTGGTTGCAACAACATCCTAAGCTAGAAATCATGCCCTTCATTCATGGCTAACAGGGTGCTGAAAAGGTGGGGAGGCACAGTCATGGGACCTGACTTCACAAGGTTGTACTCTGTCTGATTTCCTCAGGAATTAGACTTGACCAGAGTCCAAATGGAAATGAGGCCAGAGGAACAGAAAATCTAGATGACAAGGAAATACTGGATAAGTGTTCTATTGGCTAACCATCAACCTCAATTGAAGTTAACTACACATGACTGTAACCTCAAATGATGTGAGTTCAGGGGATGGTTTTGATGATCAATATTCTGAAAAACTATTGACAGTAATAATACATCTAATGATGACTACATTCAACAAAGTTAGAAATTAATCTCTGCTCATGATACAATTCTCTGCCTTCAAACCTTGATGAACATTTACTCAGCTTCCAAAACTTAGCAAGTCATCTCTCCTATAAACTCTTTTCTGATTATGGTCCTCACCCTCAGTCTGAAATAGTACTGTCTCTTATCTTCTTTGGGGTTCCTCTGGAAAATACTTCTTCTAGAGTAGCTGTGACCTCCTTCTGTCACCCCCACACTTATCCACTGGTCCTTAGATGAGGATCTGATTGATCTATGTTCACTAGTCTTAACTATAACAATAATTCCAAGAGTAGGTTTACAGTCTGATAAGGTCATACCATTTGCTAAAATATTGCAGTACTTCATTCCCAGTCAGGACATCACCAGGTTGCAAGCCAGGTCTCCAGCCAGCTCTGTAGCTGGAGGCAGGTGAAAGAAAACCTTACATTGATGTTTCTCTCCCTCTCTACCTCTCTCCCTTCCCTTCTCTCTGAAAAATAATAAAAATAAAATCTTTTGAAAATAAATTAACAAAAGATTGCAGTACTTCAATAAACAGCTGCTTCCCTGAGATTCCCCTGGGGCCCTCAATCCAGCCTCTAAAGCACAGAGCCTCAAGACTTTGCTCAGATCAGCCAGAGCCACTCTGATTGGTCGGGATCCATGTTCTACAAGCTGCCTGCATCCTCAAAGTTGGATAGCTATGGGAGTGCTAAGTAAAATAAGCACAGGGCTGCAGAAAAAGTGAGATCTCTATATAAGTTCTAGAAGAATCTCCAAAGAAAAAAAGTGGAACCTGGATAACATGATCCTCAAAAGAAAACTTTAAATCATCCCTTTACACAAGAATCACAAGTGAAAATAAGAAAAAACAGAGGAGGGTGTGTGTGTTTCTTTCATCTTGCAAGACAACGTGTTCATTACTACAAATAAGATTCCAGTAGAATTTTAAAGATATTAAAAATATTTCATAGAGTTGCAGGTACGTGGTCTATCCTGAAAGTATCAGCCACACAAACTGTTTTAATTATGTTGATATTGGCTTGATACTTTTGGGACAAACTTCATATTGTCTACCTTTAGGTTCTTTGTATTTATAGCTGTTTATATTAATAAAATTGAGAATTTTCAAAATGATGTTATTGTTCCATTTTGACAATGAACATTTTCTAAATGAATAAGAGCCACTGAAAATAACTCTTAAATGGGTCACTTTAAATAAAGGTGACTCAGCCACCCTGGCTGGTGGCATGGTGAATAAGGCACCAGCCTGCAAACCCAAAGGTCACTGGTATGATTCTCAGCCAAGGCACATAACCAGGTTGCAAGCCAGGTCTCCAGCCAGGCGTGTAACTGGAGGCTGGTGAGAGGCAACCATACATTGATGTCTCTCTTCCTCTCTGCCTCACTCCCTTCCCCTGTCTCTAAAAAATAATAAATAAAATCTTAACAATAATAAATAAACAAACAAGCAAATAAAGGTGACTCAGTACTGGTCCAGGCATGAAACTTTTAAAGAAAACTTCACTCAGTAAATTTGAAGTTCACCTACTTCTGTGAGTCTGTGTTTTCTCAAACATGAAGAATAGTTGTACTATACAGGTCAACATCAAACCACAGAAAAACTAACAAAAAATCGGACTGACAATGAGCCAAATCTAAGGAAGGGCTTTCTAAACTTTGAAGTCCTAGAGAAAGAAAGCACAAAGGCAAAGGTGAATAGTTGTGGGAAAAGAGTAAATATACACATGTAAGCTCAAAAAGGAAGAAAATATGAAATGGGCAAGTAATCCCATTGACACAAATGCAAGAAGGAAAACTGTGTTTAACATTAAAGAAATGGCTTTGTACTAATTACTAAGAAAAGCTTTAAGATGCTAATAAATAAATTGGTAAGGAACATTGTGCTATTTTGCTAGAGCTGCTGCAACAAAATACCACTGACTGGCTGGCTTGAGCAAAATAAATGTATTTTCTCACAGTTCTGAAAGCTGGATGTCCAAGATCAAGGTGCTGGCAGGCCCAGCTTCTTCTGAGGCCTTGCTCCTTTCCTTGCAGACGACCACCTTCTCCCTGTGTCCTCATTTGGTTGTCTCTAGGACTTTATGCCTAGATATGTCTATGCCCTAATCTGTTCTGGCAAAGACACCAGTCATATTGGATTAGGACCCATATGACCTCATTCTACCTCAAATCTCCTTAGAGGGCTTGTCTCCAAATACAGTTTCATTCTGGGTACTGGGGCTTGGGATGTCAATATATGAATTCTAGGAGAACACAATTCAGCCCATAACAGGTGTAAGCAATGGAAAAATATTGCCTTCAAAGGACATAAAAAATATTGTATTTGCATATAAGTAAATGAATGATAACTACAAGTAAAATAAGGTTTTGTTTATTTTGTTTATTAAACTATTAATGATGGAAAAAACATTTTAATACTGTTAGGATTCCATGTTAGCAAAGATTCAGTGAGTGAACTGAATTCTATCAACAGGAATGTAAACTGGCAATATAATCAAGAAAAAATAATAAAAACATATATAGAGATAAAAATAATTGCTTTGGGAAGAGATCTTTACCAAAATGTAATGCATCTGAGTATTGTTTAGAATAACAAATATACTTGAAACAATTTAAATGCTCAAATGGAGAAACTCTAATGTAAACTCTACCCTTGATGTGCAGTCATAAAAGTAATATACAGAAAGACTATTAAAAAACATCAAATATCTATAATTTTATTTTTTAAAAATATGGTAGGATATGAAATTATATGTTAAAAAGATGCAGAGATTAAAATGTGGAAGGAGATAAAACTATAGTTATTACTTTAGGGTAATAAAACTTAATTTTTATTTGCTTTTGCTTCCTGGTATTACATATTTTCATTTTCCAAAAAGCAGCAAGTAATAGTTTTATATTGTATATACTAATTATGTTAATAACATATATACTAATACATATGGTATACACATATAATGGAGCAAAAGTAGGTTTGTAGTTGCTCATATGGAACCTAATTCAATACTTGATAAATTATAATTTAAGAATAAACTCTATTTTGTGCACTTAAAACCATACTTTCGCCCCACTGAGTATATTTTAGTTTTATATAAAATAATTATTTCAACTTAACTAGACTGAAATAGCAATTATTAGTTTTATATTTCTATCATGTTAGTAATATATAACTAATATGTATTAGTTATATATAAAAGTAATTAGTTTACAGGTTAGTTTTATATTTTATATTCAATATTAGTTTCATATATTACTATTATATATTATATATTAGTTTTATATAAAACAATTGCTTTAACAAGTAAAACTGAGTTGAAGTTGCAAACTTTAGTTTAAATTCTATTAAGCTTAGGTTAACATGTCAGCTGCTTATTTAAACACTTTGCTTTCACCCTCCTTAACCAACTACTATGTTGGTAACTACTATGTTTGCTCTGACCCATTGCCACACTGATTCTGCCCCAGTCACTGCAGACAGAATAAAAATGAAAGAGATCACTCTATTGCATTCAGATGGATCACTCTATGTGATGCCTCAGATAAGGATTTGATCCTTTTAAACTCTACCCATTTTAAGTTTGCTTGCTTTTTTTTCCACTCCAGTGAGACATGTTTTTAGCAGTTCTCTCATTGTGTTCTTTTGCTACCCCTTTTTCCTGTGATGGCTTTAAATATGTCCTCCAATTATTTCCTTTGACAGTTCATGTTTTTACCTCCTGCATCCTTAGTTGATCAGCTCCCCTTCCAGGCAGCCCTGCTGAAATCACTCGCTATTCAGTCTGTCCACCTAAGAAGATCCATTGCATTGGACTGAAGGTCAGAGCCATACTTCACAGTTCTGTAGACATCTTAATAATAGGAAACACTACATGTCTCCTCTCTCTCTCTCTGACTGTGAGGGAAACAGAAAGCGGTTCATGGCAAGTTTCAACACAGGTGCACCAACTCTTAGTAAGTGCAGACTATAAAATACTGCACCATTGGAATTAGGGAAATGGGATATTTCACTCATTGGTGTATGACAGAGATTCAAAAATCACACAATCCTGGAGTTCATAAGAGACTCAAATTGCAAACTTTGGGCAATCAAGTGCCCAAAGTAAAGCTAACCAGCATTCTAACTTTCCTGTTAGAAGTGAAATAGGAAACAAAGTTATAACATGGTCTGGGTCTCCCCAAAATGCATGTCCACCTGAAACCTGAGAAAATGACCTCATTTGGAAATAAGATCAAGGTGAGATCATCTATTGGATGAGAGTTGGCCCTAAATCCAATGTGAATGTCCTTATAAGAGACAGAAAAGGACATTCAGACACTTAGGGAAGAAGCCATATGAAGACAGGCAGAGATTAGAATTATATTGCCACCAAAAAAGAATCCTAGGAACCCTTAGAAGCTGGAAGTGACAAGAAAGGATTCTCCCCTACAACCTTTGAGGAAACCTTCAACTTACTGATACCTTGATTTTCAACTTTCTCTCTATAGATCTGAAAGAAATAAATTTCTAAGTCCCCTAGTTTGTAGCCATTTGTTATGAAAATCCTAAGAAAGAGATACAGTATAGTGGTTTATAGAGAGAATAATGCCATATTTCATAAAAACTATTTCCTTAAATAGTGAAGGTGGGATGGTATGGTATGGTAGAAAGAGCACAGAAAGATCTATAGTCAAAGGGTACTGACTGAATCTGCAATTTCCATCGGGAAGTCCAGTTCCCCTCTCAAAATAGCCAGTTAGCCTTCTCTAGAAGACACATAATAGTAGCAATCACACAGGATCTTTGATAAGATTACATGAGATGACATATGTAATAAGCATTTGATACACTGTAAAGTGGACAAAAATTATGATTTTCTATATCAGTGGTTCAGAGTAAATGTCAACATGGCTCTAGAGATCTACTGATGAAATATAAAAATTGATAATATAAAATAAATTTACACAAGTACACATTTGGTTTTCCTTTTAGTTCTTTCTCTGTCACAGAATGTTTTTGGCTGAAGGGTAAGTTTATATCCTGAAGACTGACTTTGGACCCTGATACAAATCATTTATCACACAGACAGGTAAATTATTAGGGATGCTTCAGAAGAGGAGTGACCCAGGGCTCAGTTATTTTTAGAGTTGTTGAGCCATCATTAATAATCATTTGTTGTATTTTTAGTCATCGAAATGGGATATGAAAATAAGTAGATGACCCTGACCATGGAAGGCAGTTTCAGTATTGCTGATTGAAAAAATGAAAAGTTAGGGACAAAGACGCTGCTGTTAATGTCCAGACTTGGGGTTTTTATGGCATTCTCCTTATTTGAAAAGGACAGCAGATGGATGGTATTGAAGCCATAAAAGCCAATGATAATATTTCAGTAAGAACCATAGTTCAATATTGCTTTTAGAAAAATTTAAGATCACAATAACTACTGGAATAAATTACTCAATTCTTAAAGTAGCAGCTTAGGGGTACCATTCAGACAATTAAATTTATAATTCTTGCTTTTAAACCTCTTCATGCAATAAAAATATTACTGAGAAAAATGATTTCAAACAGTCTCCTAGAGTTGATGTTATTCGCACATGTTTTAAAAATTAAAGGAAAGATATGATCAAGTTTCCTGGCATTCCTGTTTTCATTCCTATCAGAGCAGAAAGCCAGGCTTATTCCTGTGTGCCCATTCTCAATGGGAACTGGATGGTAACCCTAATTGAAGATGGGGAACCAATGACATTCCTGTGCCAACAATCACCCTTTTCCCCAAGTCCAACTCTGAGGAGTCAAGATTGGGTCATTAGCTCTGGTAACCCCTGCTACCTTTCTGGGGAAGTATACCTTGATGGCTGTCATGGCTCTCTAGTTCAAGCTTCAAATGATGGACCAACATGCAAAGTGCTGCTCCCTCACTATTCTAACCCTGCTGCCCTTTGCCCACTCAGCACCACCCCCAGACATGCAAGTAGCAATTATGATGGGAAAGTGTGACTCCCCAACACTTGCTCTCCATCGCCACCAACTAAATCAGACCTCTACCCGCTCTTGGGGGGTAGGTAATTGCAATATTCACCTAACGAGGTCCCCGCCTCATCTGACTTCTGTTGACCTCTGCATCTACGCCTCCCACACTGACATCTGCACCTGCTCGGCTGTCACTCTGAGAGCCTGGGCCCCTTCGCCTTTCTGGTCCTTTGAGCAGAGCGAACAGAACCACATGCCTG
The DNA here is from genome assembly GCA_004026585.1 of Noctilio leporinus. Classification (NCBI taxonomy): domain Eukaryota; kingdom Metazoa; phylum Chordata; class Mammalia; order Chiroptera; family Noctilionidae; genus Noctilio; species Noctilio leporinus. Next base: position 761,375 of record PVIW01000030.1, read on the forward strand.
CTTGGAGCACAGAGCCAAGATCCTTCCTGGCCACCATCCTGGTTGAATTTCCTGCTCTCTTTTGCCTGCTTTCTTTGTATCTCTCATCATGTCATGTTTCCTACTTACAACCAACATTTCCTGAGGCTGGGAGTCTATCTTCCTCCAGGACATCCCTATCTAAGCATAAAACCAGTACCAAGGGCCTGAAATACTTTTCAATAAGCTAATGAAATTAAAATTCAAGTTAATTTCCTATCCCATGCCATTCAGCGAGATGTTTAAACCCTCAATGTTTCATTATTTATTAAGTATAAAATTATTGTTTTAAACATAATTGTTTAAGGATCAATTATATACCCTATGTGAATGCATTTCATAAACTCTAAAGTATCTTATAAATAAAAAATGTAGATCAATTCATTTTAATAAATTCTATACACTCACCATTGTACAACCAGTTTATTGATACTATAAGGAAGTAGACACAGAAAGCACCTCCCAGGGTGTGTTTTATAGAATTCTGAGATTTCAAACAAAACCCAGTGCTACATGATCCAATCTGGCCAAGGGAATAAGAAGAAAAGAAGCAGAAATGAATAGGTATGAATAGTTCATGTGAAGAGCTATTTTCAGAATGATTTCAGAGCCTAAGGATTTTTGTCACCATGCTCAGAGTCAGTACCTGCATTTCTGGTTCCCTGAGATGTCCCTCCTGAGATGTAGGTCTGAGGCTGTGTTGGAATCCATGCAATGGTTGAATATCAACTAAGTGAGATGCTAATGTCTTATGAGAAAAGAACCTAATTATGGATACTATCAATTATCAAACATTTACTAGGACCAAGCATGAAGCAGGCTACATGTTACGTATTCATTGTTCTCTTTGAATCTTGTGAACCTGTAGGTGCAGGATCGTGTCAGAAACTTGTGGCTACTCTAAGAAGGCTACTGATCTATTGCCCTTTCAAACCCTGTTTTCCAAATGCCCGTCACTGACTTGTCGTTGAGACCACAAGCTGTATGGTAGAGGATATAGAAGTCAGGCTGTTGATATTAGCACTCCATTTCTCCTGGACAGGCTTAGACAATACAGCTCTGGGCTCAGATTTACATGGCCATTAGGCAAATGGACTCAGTTAAGTGGAGTCACCCACCTGTTGCTTAGATAAGACTTCAGTTCTCTATTGTAGACCAAGATAGCCCCCCTTGTAATAAGGACTAGGGGTTCCTGCCTCCACCTCTACCATTGACTCTGGTAAACCAGAGAGCATGCTTTCCTGGAGCACAGTTCAAGGACAACCAGATTTCCTTTCCCTGGCATCTCTACTGCTGCCTCATGGATGGCCACTCATGCTTTGCGGAATGAACAGAACCTGAGCTCATCGAACCTGTGCAACAAGCAGGAGAGACAGAGAGGATGTGAATGGAGAACCAAGAGGAAGCCCTTGGCCAAATCCAGGGTGAAACACAGGGTGAAACACATCATACAGAATGGATGTCTCGTTCCTCAAACAAATCGATGGTCTGAATACAAAGGAAGGGGGATGGCAAAACAAACTTAGAAAACACAACAGCCATATGTGATAAAAGGACTCTGGACTCTGATTAAACAAACACCATTAAAAGAATTCTTGACACACCTGAGGAAACACGAATATGGATATATGGATGGAGTATTACACTTTTTAAAGGAATTGTTCATTGTGTCAAGTGTAATAATGACATGAGATTTATGTATAAGCCTGTTCTTATCAGTTGGAGATGCATACATAAAAATTTGCAGGATATAAGGATGATGTTTTACATTTATTTAAACTATGCCCTCCCAATAAATTGATAAATAACATAAGATTGAAAATTGTTGATAATTGTTGCATCTGGGGAAACATAAATTTATTATAGTATTTACTGTTTGGGCTTAGGTTTTAAAATTTCATAATAAAAAGTTTTTAAAAAGTAAATAAATCAATTCTCTTTATCTCCAAAAGGGGCATTTGCTCCTGTCAGCTAATAGTCCATGGTTTATCAATGTAATTGGAATGCCCAGATTCATTTGAATTCATCTGAAATCATAATTGGGTTGAATATGTGGACAGAAAAAAACAAGTAGAGCCATAAGGATAAAGAGAAAAAGGGAGAAATACTATTAACATAACATCAGATGGAACAATCAATAACTATGTGCTTAGTCACAAGATGAAAGGAACTACAGGTAAGAGAAATTTGGGGAAAGGTAGCAATGTTACTAACTAAAAACAACTCTTGGGTGGCAACATTCACCTCTTCCTTCAAAACTCTCAAAAGCTCCTGTATGTTTTTGTCAGCTACCCAAGGCTGTTAGCTGTCTCCTCGTGTAAGCGCCTACCAACCTTTATTCATCTTCTCTGGGTTTTTCCCATCAGGAAAAAAAGAAGTAATATAGCAACTAGCACAAGCCTTAGACTGTGGTACATATACATGTACAGGATGCCCACGATCAATTGGCAAAACTTTAGTAAAACAAACAACATATCACAAAAAGTTATATTTTGAAATAAAGTTATTCTTATATGTAAATACATAAACATTGTCATTATTTTTTAAATTGTTCAAAAAAGTCTCCATTTGCTGCAATAATGGACTCGGTTCAACTTTGGAATCTTGAGCACGCTTTTATTACCCATGGACATCATCATATTTTCAATCTTAGCTTTAACAGCCTCTATGTTGGAATGAGGTTGTTTATTAACTTCCCTCTTACAAATGCTCCATACATAATAGTCCAAAGGATTTGCACCTGGTGAACTAGGTGGCCAGATTTCCTTTGACCAGAATTCAGGAACATTGACACTCTGAGACATTCTTGTGTCTTTTTGGTGTTCTATGCTGGTGCACTATCTTGTTGGAAGATAAAATGAAGTCCACTTGTGACTTGCTTCATCTACATGTAGCTACACGCTACAACTACTTCTCTCAAAATGTCAAGGTAAACATCCTGAATCTTCATTGATTCTGTGTACATTATCTGGACTTGTGCAATCCTTGTGTATCTTATGCATTTTTCTTGTTGGTGTGGCGACATTAGAATCAGCATCATACACCTTCTTCATGTAGTAAACTGTATATAAAGGGATGTTATTGAAGTCTACAATTTCTTAGCAGTTCTCCCTGCAATAGTCCAAAAATTATGGTTGTTTTAACATTGTATTCCTTCTACATGACAGTTGCTCTTGGGATTTAATACTTTACATCTGAAACAATGTTAAATCATAACCTTAGAAATAATTTTTCAAAATTAATAAGAAGCATGTGAACCCTAGCTGGTGGCTCAATGGATAAGGTGCTGGCCTGAGAACCCAAAGGTTGCCAATTCGATTCTCCAGTCAGAGCACATAACCAGATTGCAAACCAGGTCTCCAGCTAGGTCCGTAGCTGGACCTAGCTGGAGACCGGTGAAAGGCAACCATACATTAATGTCTCTCTCCCTCTCTGCCTCTCTCCCTTCTCCTCTCTCTGAAAATAAAAAAATTAAATATAAAAAAAAGAAGCATGTGAAATAAGGAGATGCAAAGTTATTACCAATTGATCTTGCACACCCTGTGTATGCTTAGGAAATACTTGGGAAAGAAAGGAATGGATGGGTGGGTGGAAGATGAATAAGGAATAGAAAAGGAGGGACGGAAAATGTACGATTTTTTTCATGGAAAGAAAAATCACCGAGGTCAGAGTGGTGTGAACTTAACATTTAAGAAAATGTTCATTTAGATAATCCCAAACCAATCAGAATCAGATACATAATTTTCCTTAGTAGTACCCTGCAAAAAAAAAATTGTTATTGTTTTAGTTTAGCTAGGCTAAATTCACGTTCTCTTTTGTACAAGTAATTTATCAAATTTGCCAGGCTGAAAACAGCTGAGAATTTTTTTTTTATCTCTTGTTGAGAAAAAAATTTTCATTGAGCTGTCACATGCAGTTATTTTTATTTGACTCTCAGTTGAAATACCTCACTGCAGAGCATATTGAATACTTTATTGACCATAAAATGTGCTGCTGCAATTAGAGGCTTTTATTTTTCCCAAGTACTTTGCCTTTGTGGAGACATTTGGAGGCTCATTTCCATTTATCAGTTTTTCAAGGATGTGTTCAATTTAGCAAAGTGAATAAGAAATTTAGTTAACTGTCTGCACCTTTGTTTTCTTCTACTTATTTTTATTGTATTTTTCCATTACCATTCTACCCCCTTATGCACTCTTCCACCAGCATGCTCCCAAGGTCTGCAATTAAACAGTGCAGGGGATGTATGGCTATATACCCAATACTTCTGTAACCCAGAAAGGTCTTCCTACCAGCCAAAGTTCTAGAAAAAATTGGAAATTATGTCAATCATCAGCAAATCCACTTAGGAAACAACATTATAAATAATTTGACTTTTTCAAATAGTCTCTGGGTATACAAGATGCTAGTTATCCTCACACTATTTACGATACAATGACTTTTTGTGTGTGTCACCAAAAGTAATAAACAGAAATAACAGCTTAGACCTTGTGGCAGACATCATGTTTAAGATCTCATACCTTAGACACAGAGTGTGAAACTAGGAACTGAGGACACTAAACAGTCCAATTTTGCAAGTCTCAAAGGACTGACCCATTATCAAATGAATGAAAGGAAGAAGGATCCTTCTTGTCTCTCAGAAATATGCCTTGGCTATTTCTAACCAACTAACAGCAAATCAGAATGAAATGCTTGAGTCACAGCAGAAATAAGGCTAATACCTTATAAACCCCCTGCTGTACATTTCCCTCCTGTAGCCCTGACAAGGTTAGTACAGAACCCAGGACTTGTCTGCAGGTCTCAGGACCTAATTGGTGTTGTTTTCTGTAGACGACACAGCCACTTTTAAGGGAACTTCTTATTGGAGCATCATGTCTTTTTTGAAACTACAGTCAAGTTCATGTCCCAAAGCCTCCCAGGTCTACTACACCTCAGATGATATTCTGATGAGATGGGACAGATAGCTGCTATCACAGTGCTTCCTAATCCACCCTCAGCCTGTTCCCTGTCTCTTCCACTCCTTTGCCCTGCCACAGCCCTCAGGAAATAGGCAGACCCAGAAAGCTACAGCTTAGTTGTACTGAAAATCTCCCTGGGCATTGAGTAGTGGTGATGCAGTGATGAACAAAACAGAAATGTCCTGATTCTCAGGCAGTTCTCATTCCAGTGACTGAAAATGAGTAGCAGTTGGTATGAAGTTTCAGTCATGCACGATGTGTAAGTTATAGAAATCGGGATCTACAATGTAGTGCCTAGAGTTAACAAGGCTATGTGGTATATATGCAATATTTATTAAGAATGTGGATCTCAAGTTGTGGTCCTATCACAAAGAATAGAACAGAAGTCTTACAAATCACTGTACTCACCGTATGCAGGTTTGGGGCAGTGGGGGTTCTCAAAAATTTTATTTTCTCAATAAAATTTCATTAAGGCCTCTGCTTAACTGCCCCCTTAGAAAGGAAGCTTCCCCTGGTCACCTTATAAGAAATGTCCCTTTTTTCTCATCATTCTTCTGCTCCACTCTACCCTTTTTCCCCCAGAGCCCTTCCCACCACTTGACACAAGCATATTTATTTATCAGCTTACTATATGTTCTCCCTTGCTAGAAACATAAACCATTTAGGGCAGGCAACTTAGTTAAGTCACTGCTGAATATCTGACACATTATGAGGCCTGGAGAAATGTTTGTTACATGAATAAACGCATCCGTAACTATGAGCAGTAGGTGGGACCATTACCCCAGGTTCACAGATAAGGAAGCTGACCCACTAGCAGTTAAGAAATTTGCCCATTACCCAGGGTTCAAATACCTGGTTGAAAAATTTTGGAATTAATAAAAGATCCTTAGTAAAAGTACTAGTAATATTCAGTACATGTTCACCAGAAATTTTGCATTTGAATTTCTATTCATAAAATTCTCAGGAAAAAAAATTTTTTTTACTGTTGTTTCTAGCCCTGATATGGTCCTAGAAATTTAGCTTCTCACAGTTTCTATAGCTTCTGACAGCATAGCAGTAATGATCATCTGTTATGTTATGGTTGAGCTGATAGAATAAATTGCAATTCTTCCCCTTAGATTGTATGAGAAGCTATAAATGGCTCTATCACCTCTAACACAGCCTAGGGAATGCAACACATTTTTAATTTTATGAGCCTGTCTCCTTTTTTAGAATCAGAATATTAGCTTGACAACCTGAAAATTCTGCTCTACCTTAAAGCAATGTCAACAGACAAATATCAACTATAGCTAAAGACATGGATTTTCATTTCTCCTTTTCTTTCCCAATTTCTAGAGAAATAAAGAAGCATTTCTCCTTCTATTTGGTCAGTTTAAAATCTGACTTATTTGTTTTAGTTTCTGTGTGTGGGTTTTTTTTCTCTGTTTACTTCTTCCATGTAGGTAATACTTTAAAAGAGTTGAACCAGGTATTATAAAGAATCTTTTAAATGCAGCCTTTTCCCCTTAATGGGAGAAGTTCAAGTGCATGTGTGTGCATTAGTTTAGTAACTACTTGACAACTTTCAGAAGGCTGCCAATCTGCTTTGGTATTTCCGAATTACCCCGCACATTATTCTTAATCTTGAAAACAAATCCATGAATGAATACCAAAATACAAATCCATGAGTGCCTGGAAGGGTTATTGAAATTCAAATGGAACACTAACTTTCAGAGAGAGGGAATTGTGAGAAAACTCCCCAGGACTACCCTTTGTGTAGGTTATGTCTCTACAAACAAGAAAATCAATTCATGTGTGGATTTGAATGAATTAACTATCAAGAATCTATATTCAAATATTCTCTGCCCCCCAAGGCAGCGCTTGACAATGGACTCACAGTCAGTGGCACAACATAACTCTTCCTCTCAATAGACTGTTAGAAACCAATGCTAAGGAAATGCAGGGCTGGTAAGCTATTTCTCTTAGTAGAGAAGACTTGGCTATTTTAAAACAGAATGAGCAAGGGACTTGGAATCAACAACAGCCCTGGGTTTGTATTACGGCTTCACCAGTTGTCACTAAATCAATATCACTCACCTGCACTTCCCATTTTTCCTTTGCATAGTAAGACTAATGATACGTGCCACAAACTCTAGGGCTATGTTCAATATATGTTACTTGAATTTAACTAGTGTCTACTCAGTTAGTAATGAAAACACATAAATTACTTTTTTGGGAAAACCAACCAAGGAGCAGATCCATCTGTTCAAGACCTTCTGTTGTCACAGGTGAGGTCAGTGTTAAATGGCATGGTCTCTGTGGGTTGGCTTGTGGCTTTTCATCATTAGATGTGAGTTTCCTTTTGCTAGTTATCTGAACTCATATGCATTACTTTGTTCATCTGTAAAGCAAGGCTAATATGGCCAATTCTCTTATATACTATTAGAAATAAATTCAGAAAATGTATACTTAACACAAAGCGAGGCACATGGGAACCAGCCAATAAAAATCTGCTGCTAATGATATTTTTAATAAGAAGAATGCACAACATTCATTCAATAAAAATTATAGGTTGCTCTTGGTGTCCCAGATGCACCCCAGGTACTGGGGATACCATAGCAAATAAGATCAGAAGCTCTCTCTTCTCCTGTAACTATCTCCTGGTAAAGAACAGATAGGGCAATATCAGTAGCAATATGACCTGAAGACAATGAAGCCCAGTAATGTGAACAGAGATTCCCTGCAGGTGTGTGTATGGTTATGTGAAAGAGTGTACATTTGGGAAGTACTTTAAAACTGTAACATGAGGGTGATTACAGAATATCTCCCTGAGGAAGCACGGTTGGAGCTTTGTCCTACATGATGACAGCTAGCCAGCTGTGTCCTATACAAATATCTGCAGGACTCTGGCCTGTGCCTGTTCAAGATGCCTTTTCTGACATTCTGCAATATCTCATTTCTTCAAATCTATGGTCCTAAAGGTGATCCAGATTTCAATAAGTATGCTTGGTTCCCTTTGCTTTAACAAAAGGGATATACCCACAGTTGCATACCAAACTCCAGTGGGGAGCTTTGAAGTGGTGAATCCATCACATTCTTTGGAATGAGAGATTCCCAGCTATGAGACTTACTTGGTGGGCTCATTGCTTAGGCACCCTGAGCCTGTCATCTCACTTACAAAACAGACCCAAAATAAGATCACTTAAGGAATGCTTCTGGCCAAGTGCTTTGTGCAAAGTAGACCCTCAAATGATAACTATTGTTACTAACACATTAAGGGCTCTGCTGCCTATTAGCCATATGACCTTCAGTAAGTTGTGTAACTTTTCTGCACCTCAGTTTCATAACTTGTAAAATACCAGTAATAACACCCACTTATAAGGCTTGTGTGAGAAACTGCCTGAGTTGTATAAAGCACTTTGTCTGGGTCCCAGCACAAAGGAAAATTCCATAAGGCATGATTAGTATTAGTGTCGGACATCTGCTATGATAGGATCAATCACCAGCTCACAGACTACAAGGAAGAAAGGTGACTTGGCTTAGAAAATAAATGGACTAAGTTGCCCACATGCAAAACTCCCTTAAGACTATGAGCAATCACTTGTGCCATTTTTGGTACCTGACTTCTAAAGATTTTAAAATAATTAAAATTGTCAATACAAGAATGCGATCAGTGAATATGAACCTTTGCTTTGGTTAATTTAGCCCTTTTAGATGGATTTACACTTTTCCCTGAGATTGAGTTCTACAACCACCACAGAGCTCTTGGTCAACACAGGCTGTTTTATGTGCCATTTTCAAATCACATAAGTCATTTTTTTCATCCTCATGTGAGGACTTGTTTTTATCATTTTCAGAGAGAGAGGGAGGGAGAGAGAGAAAACACTGATGTGAGAGAGAAGCATCCATTGGTTGCTTTCCATTCTCACCCAGACCAAGGACCATACAGGCCCCCAACCAAGGATTGAACCCTCAACCTTTTGGTTACAGAAGGAAACTCCAAGCCAAAGAGCCACCCGGTCAAGGCCAAATCACACAAGTAATTTTGATATATTATTTATTTATTTTTTAAATAAAAGTATTCAACGGAAATCTTTTTAGTTTTAGGTTGGTAGGACACGCAAATCTTCAGCAAACTATCACAGAGTATTGAATTTCGGAGGTCATCTGAGGTGGTATGTGGAAGGAGCGTAATCCTACTCCTTGCCACAAACATTAGTAATCGATCAGGATGCTTTTTAACCCTGAGCCAACGCTAAAATATGGCTTCAACATCAAGCTCTAAGAAGGCATTCCGAAGCCACCAAGTTCTTGAAGAACCTAGCCAGGGCTCAGGCTCTCAGGTTAGAGTCTGAGAGGTCAAGTCATCACAGGTGAGCTTAACTTTGCTGAAATCATTGCACCTGGAATGACAGCCTAAATTTGCCAAAACCCTGCATCCCTGTTCTTGCTGCTACACCTCATACCCTGCTGCTAAATGCCTGCCTGCCACAGGGCTGTGCATGTGGGAAAAGGGAAGGAAGACACAGATTACAATCCTCCCGCTTTGCTTCCTCTCTGCTTGAGTTGAGTGCACTGCTGCTGGGCTCCCTGCCCTTGATTTTGTTGCTCTCCTATTTTCACTAATGTACTATCCTGTCACACATCTAACCTTGCAAAAGATCCATTCTGCTGCACTCACACCCAGGAAGAGTGTCCTACTATCAGCAGTCTTGAATCTATAAACAGGCATGACAAGGTCCTCAGCCAGAACTCCAATCCCTCTGTCAATTAGTCCTGGCTGCCCTTGCTGAGAATTTAGCTCACTTGCTTCCCTGCCCCAAGCCTCTTTCTTAATATTTCACTCTCACAGCCCAAACTTAACCACCGGCAGTGACTATGCTCCAGCAGTTCAGTGAATGAGTGTTTAGTGCTCGGCTGAAGCTCACACTAAAGCATGACAGCACCAAGACAATCTGGCAGTGACAGCGCTGCTCAACGTGGGGAAAAAACACTCACGCACACCAACCCACGCTCTGGTGCTAGAAATTATTAACGACGGTAAAGCTGGTTTAAATGCAAGCTTCAACTGAATGCACATCTTTTAATTTTCTAGGTTTATTAACTAGGAAAATGATGGGCTTCTGGAGATTGGTTTTATTAATATATGGCATTCCAGGGGCAGCATGACAAAAAGTATGTAAATTAATTAATATTTGCACTTCATATATTATAAATATGTATGTTTCAGATTACCACATGTCCTTTCAATCAGTTATCCATTTTAGGTGCACCGTTCCTTGTCATTTGCCCATCTCCCCAGTCCCTAGCACAGTACTAGGTTCAGTAAATGTGGACTGGCCTCAATCATATAATACAAAAGAAACTTAATTGGGAACAGAATTTGGTTACATGAGCCGCAGAGCACAGCCAAGTAAATTTTTCTTCAACCACCACCATGAAACAAACAAGCAGGACACCAGCATGTATGTGACTTTACTTCGAAGTGGGAAAGCCTACCTCATTAAACAACTGACTACAAAGAAAGATGGCTTTCATAGGCTAACATGTAAACATGTCATCCATGCTTTTAGCAGGCTGGGGAGGTAAAATTTTCTCACCAGTAATCAAACTCTCTCTCAGTCATAATTCTTTCTTTGAATAAATGCTCGCAAATTCTACGTAGGCGGCACCTCAGGTATGGAGAAAACTGGGATGGAAGGATTCCTGTGTTTGAGAAGCATTCTGCTGTCAACATCTATCTTCCCTAGACTGGGTATAAGTTTTCCTGTGCAGGACAGTGCTTGGTACACAGTGAATGCTCAATAATTGCTTTTTGATTAAGTGGACTGCTGCACCATCAATCTAAGTCTCTTACTTGTCAGGATACTGAGGAATGCATCCCATGCTCAGGTTCACTGGCTAACAGTCCCTGAACCATGGCTGAGTTCCCACCAACGAAATGAGGACATTGCCCCTATTATCTGTCTGTCCCCATTATCATGTCAAGGCTTGCTATTGACTGTGTGTCTCAATAAACAAAGTCCCTGTCTATATAGTTCTCTTACACAACAGCCTACCCCATCAGGTACTTATACACAAGTTCTTGCCAATGGTGGTGGTGGCACTTAGGTGGACAGCTAGGCCAACCTTGTTGTCACTAATGAATACGCTTGCCTTCACTCTCTTCCAACAACAAAGGAGTTTGATTCTTTTCTTTTTTCTTTTACTGAATAAAAAGAATTGTTTTAAATTTTGAGCTTCAGCCAGTGAACATTATTCCATTGGCTACTAAAACAACAGTCCATTCAGAAGTGAGGAACAAAAGTCTTCACTGGTCTAAAGAGTAGATTCACCATCCTTGGGTATCTGCTGAGAGCCAGGTGTCAGTTGACAGTGGCAGGGGCAGAGGGCTTGAGTCTGTCCCCTGAGCTGTCTAATCTTGGGCAAGTCACTTTTTTTCTCTGAGTTTCAATGGTCCCAAGCAACAGGGAATAATAAAAACTATGCTTGCACAGCTGGTTATTCTGAAGGTTGAAAAACACAAGTATGCTTTTTCTACAAGCAATGCTGAATTTTTCATTCCAGCTTTGATGCAGGCATCTTTCTCTTCATTGAAAAATGAAGGTGGTAAAGGAAGAAAAACAAACTTCAATTTATCTTAAATTGTGAAACTCCCAATTTTTTTTTAAAAGAAGCTTGAGCCAAGACACAGAATTTGCAAGCAACCTGTGAATTATAAATAGGTTGTCTAGGAAATGGCTCAGGTGCCAGGAATCCCAGATCAGAAGAAAATTTATATAATTGGATCACTTGATCTAAATGTGATTATACATTTTAGTAATGAACAGTATAATTCTGTTGGTAAACCAGGTTATTAGGGAGAAAACAGTACGAGGAGATTCAATTTATTGTAGAAGTTTTACAGACCGGCAGAAATGAAATTCATACATGTGTAATAAGTAGGCATTTTCCATCATGGCTGGAGAAAAGTAAATTATTTCGGACAAGTGTGTGGAGAAAAGAGAGGGAGCAGACTGGTAATTCTGGAAAAGACTATAATGCCAACCAGGGAGACACACTATGAAGTTTTGAGTAAAGAGCAAATGTTAAAAGCAGCAATACTGAGTGAATACCAATTAATGTGTTCAGTTTGCAACTGGGATTGGAATAAGAAGTTCTGGTGAGAAAGTTCATAATTGAGTGAGTCTGGTTTGGAGGGCAAGTGGAAGAAGTAAGAGCCTGGGGCTCTATTTTGACACAAGGCATTAATTTTTGGTGATTTATTTATATAACGATGAAATGAAGAATGTCATATTTGTACCTAGAGTTGGTGGTGATTAACCATATCTGGCCAGGATCATAACCTTAAATATATAAACCACTTCCAACTAACGCCACTGAAAGATGGTGACTTTGCTCCTCAAGGCGAGCTGTGGCTTTTGTCCTATTCCCATGCATGGACCAGGCCACACAGGTCGTCCTGGGCAACCTGCCGCCCTGTCTTCTCTGCCTCCACTGCACCTGAGAGAGCCCAGGCCTCCTCTGGAAGGGAGGAGGTGGAGAACACGGCATCGGAGGGGGACATCTGTGAGGGTCTTGGAAGGAGAACTTGCCCTGGAGGTTTAATTTATACCTCTTTTATTCTTATTAATAGCTTTGTATTAGCCCTGAGCGGGGTGACTGCCTAACAGTCACAATCCCTCCCCAGGAGGATGAGTCAGGATGGAGCCTAGCTCAGACTTGACCTCAGGGGTCAAGACTAAAGCCCAGTCTGTGCCTGACGAGTCCTGCTCTCACTCACCGCCTGCACAATAACCCTCACAGCAGCTCCACTTGCACGTTGAACAGAGAGAGAACTCAGCAGAGAGCCTGAATAACTTGACCCGAATCACTGAGGTTGCAGGAAACGGATCAGAGCTTTGCATGCATGTTCATTTGTCTTCAAACTCCTGGACTCCTAATTGCCTTGTCCTTGCCCTTCCCCAAGCCTAAAAATAAGTGTCCCCAGGGTCCCCTTTGCTGCCATCATTACTCATCGAAAGCAAATGGGCCCAACCGGTGACCCTAAAGTTTTCCAATAACAATGACCACTTTGCGTAATTTCTCACGGTTTAGTAAGAGTTTACGAGAATCTCCTGTGTTGTGACCTTCCTACACCTTGATTAAGTCGATTAAGTAAAGATTATTACGATCATATTTACAGAAATAGAGAAAGGCTCCCTGACTTGCCCTACAACTAACAGCTAGCAATGAACGGACACAATCCCAAAGCTGATACCCTGACAAAAATCATACTTTACCCCTGGGTAAGCAGACCTGTGGAGCAGGTGGATGGGAGTCAGGAAAGGGGAGGTTTCATTCATTCATTCATTCATTCACTCACTAATGTAAATAAAAATTCACTGAGCATCCACCCCCTGCTGGCCACTGTTCCAGGCATGTTTATTCCAAGGATAGGAAGCCCTGGGAGGGCTACATGCAGGCCTGTGGCAGAGCTGGCTAGCCCAGGGCTACGTGGGACTAGAGGAGAGCTGTGAGGTTGGAGGAGTTAGTGCCTGAGAGAAATCCAGGAGGTGGGCTAAGGAAGAGGTTGGTGACTCAAAAGAGAGTGATCACAGCAGCTGGGTTTATTCACAGCCTCACAATACTTATAAACTCTGTGACCCTGAGTTTAACGAAGCCCCTCAGTCTCAGTTTATTTCCTACTGCAAAAACATGAGATTAAAAACCTCTCAAGTCTGGAAGGAGGGCAGCTTTACAAAATAAAATGATATACCTCAAACTATTTAAACATTCATCACTGTGGTTCCCCTGCTCTAGTGAAAATATATACAGTAGGGGCTTAATACATACAATTTGATTCAGGAATTGCTTTGAAACATATTCATAATTCAAGGAAGGCAAACACCAACTTGTAAGTACCAACACAAGCAAATTTATCACAAATGGATCCATTGGGTATGTATGGAGGGAACTCTCAGTTCAAGTTAAAGAAATAACAAATGACCGTTGGAAAAGACACAACTGCCAAGAACGTGCTCTTATTATTTACATCCTTCCTTAAAGGGAATCTGAGAAACATAATGTCTATAGAAAATCAATCTTAGTTACACAATCAATCACTGCCACCAAACCCCCAAGCAAGAAACCTTCTGTTGACCCCATCATAAGCACAGAATCATTGACTGTATTAGAAATGAAGTACAGAATGATAGTAATTTTACATCAAAGTGATGTGTGTATGTTCTCATATTCCCTGAAGGCCCAAGTTTAACACAAAATAAAAAAACAATTGTAATTAGCTTCTTAAACCTTACGATTTGAGATTAAAAAAATACTTAAGTGAAATAATTGGACCGATTATAGGGTATTCTTAGAGATCTTTTTAAGACCCAAGATGCTGAATTCGATTTATGTTTTTAACATCAAAATATTCATCTGTTTTGATGAGCAATAATAATAATGAAATAAGTATGTATAAAATATAAATCCTCCTCTCCCTTTGAACAGTAGCAGAAATTCCTTCAAGGGTGCTCTGAGTACATTTATATATAAAGATAAATTCTGACTTGAGCACCCAGACGATTGTAAACCAAAGCATTGCCCTGCTGTTACAATTCTGCACAAGTAGGAAAAAAGTTCAACTTTTCTAGCATCAAGACTCTTTCCTGAAAACACTGCTTGTTTGCTACTGCCACCTGCTGGTCAGCACTAACATTTACTTTTACAACTGAGAAATCCAGACGCACCCCACTCATTTCCCTTGGTTCATTATAAACTCCTAGATTCTCATAGGTTTTGGTCAAGTTTCGTGCATATTTGAGGTTGTTAAGTAACGGTTTATCATTTTAAAAATGTACATGTAGTCATTAAAATATAAAAAAACACGAGTAAGGAATTAATCCGTTCATTTCCACTTCCCAGAGATAATCTCCTATATATATGGGCTTCAAAAGCAGTTTTTCACCTAAAACATATTGTCAAGTGTCATGTCCTTTAATTCCCATATAGTGACGACAATACATTTATGTTTCATTTTATTTTTGAACAATTTGGGTGGTTTTTTTTTTAAGATTTTATTTATTATTTTCAGAGAGAGGGGAAGGGAGAGAGGCAGAGAGGGAGAGAGATATAATGCATGGTTGCCTTTCACCTGCCTCCAGCTATGGACCTGGCTGGAGACCTGGCTTGCAACCTGGTTATGTGCCCTGGCTGGGAATTGAACCAGCGACCTTTAGATTTGCAGGACGGTGCCTATCCACGGCGCCACCAGCCAGGGTTTGGGTTCTTTAATTTCTTTGTGTTACTTACTTTTCAGATGCTATATGGCCAAGGTCGCCTGCAACAGTCTAGACCAACTCACACCCCTGTAAATGTACACCCTCCACACATTCTCAATAGCACATCCTTTGACAAACTTTAAAAAGCTACCTAAGGAAACAGGATGCTGTTACTATTTATATTTACTTAATGAGTAATGAACACTTTCTTTGCAAATGTCTTTTGGCTCTCTCTATTTCTGCCTTTCTAAAATGCCCCACGCTTCTGTGTGGGGTTTTCTATTATAAAGTCTGCATCATAATAAAAAAAAAAAACATAAAATAAATTAATATCCTTTTTTTAAGATTTTTATTTTATTATTTTTAGAGAGAGAGAGAGAGGGAGAGAGACATCAATGTATGGTTGCCTTTCACCTGCCTCCAGCTATGGACCTGACTAGAGACTGGCTTGCAACCTGGTTATGTGCCCTGGCTGGGGAATTGAACCAGCAATCTTTGGGTTCACAGGTCAGCGCCCATCCACTGTGCCACCAGCCAGGGGGACCAAATTAATATCTTTTTATGCATGTCCTAACTACTTTCCCCTATCTTATATTATTTGATTTAATCCATGGTATATTTTTACTATGTAAGCATTTTAAGTTTTGAGTTAATCAAAATATCAGTCTTTATGTTGCTGGCCCTGTGGCTTAATGCTTAGAAATTACTCCCCAACTCTTAGTATTAATCACTATTTTATTTAGAGGAAAATTGTTCACATCTCCTTTTCTATGCCAGGTGTTATCTGGAGTTTTTTTCTATGGAAGTCCCTGAAGTCACCTGGTCTGAGAAGGAAGGTTAACGTATAAATCATGATTTCTTCACACTGCTTGTCTTCCCTGCACCTGCCGGAATCATGATACAGGTGCAACATAGTTCGAGGCCATTATGAAAGGAATCTCTTTATTTTTAATGAGCTGGCTGGGTCCCATGGCATGTCCCTCCTCGTGGCCATGAGTTCTGTTCCACTATCAACCTAAAACAAAAGCCCTATTTTGTATCAAATAAACACCACAAAATTCAACCAGAGACAAAGGCAGGGCTCTGCTCCTGTGAGGTTAATGAAACGAGAAGGGGCACAAGGCCGCTGGCCAGACGCCAGTCACCGCAGACCCGAACTTGCTTTCATGTGCATTCTGTATGATGATGTGTGCCTGAATTTATAACACGGTAAAGCAGGCAGTGTAGTGAACAACAACAACAAAAAGTCACAAGGCGAGGCTCCAGCAATACTGTGACCTACACACAATCATCTAATGAGTCCCTTCCTAAGTCTCCATTTACTGTGATGAAAAAAGAAGAATCAAGTTCCTGATCTCAAAGATGCCTTCAATCTCTAACTCATCATCACTTTCTATCTCTCAGACACACTTATCCCATTCAAGAACAGTAATTAATATTCTAAAAAGACCTCCCTGGCTGGTAGCACAGTGGATAAGGTGCCGGCCTGGGAACCCAAAGGTCACTGGTTCGATTCCCAGCCAGGGCATATAACCAGGTTGCAAGCTAGGTCTCCAGCCAGGTCGGTAGCTGGAAGCAGGTGAAAGGCAACCATACAATGATGTTTCTCTCCCTCACTCTAGAAATAATAAATAAAATATTTAAAAAATATATTCATATATATATATATATTCTAAAAAGAGACAACAATCACTCATATTCCACAAAGCATACCATTTTGAGGAAACAGAATTTAAAATTGGAAATTTTGTACTAGATGAAATGTTAGTTATGAATACAATCTACCATTTCTACAGTAGGGGGCAATAGGGTTAAGCTACACCACTTGTCACACCAGCGAAAGGGCATGAAATAGGTGTCACCTCTGACCATGTTCACCTGTATATGGACACTCACAACCTTACATGTATTAAGGCTGGCTTATGTTCTGAACTCTGCTCCTAGCAGATGACTAATTGTTTTCAGGCAAAGAAACACATACTCTGTCACTCGGCTATGTTAATGAATGCATTAAAAACACAGAAATATATATATTTCCGTTTTTTTACTTCTTAAATATAATGTTATAAAAAATACATATTTTTTTTATTTTACTTTCCTCTTTCATTGAGATTGAATGTTTATGTCCCTTCAAAACTGGCATGTTGAAATCCTAACCCAATGTGATGGCATTTGCAGATACGACCGTTGAGAGGTGATTAGATCACCAGGATGGATAGGATCAGTGTCCTTATAAAAGAGACCTCAGAGAGACAACTCTGCCTTCACCCGTGGGTGGGCACAGGGTAGAGACAGCCACCTAGGACCCAGGAAGCCTCTGGTGCCTTGACCTTGGACTTCCCAGCCTCCAGAACTGTGAGAAATAAAGTTCTATTATTTAGAAGCCACCTCGTCTATATTTTGTTATAGCAGCTTGAATGAGCTAAGATATGTACATATTAATAAAAGTTTAAATTTCCCTTTAAGTGGCCTAACTAGGGGATGATTTGCCTATAAAATTTGTAATTTTAGTCTATAATCATGGTTAGACTACATACTGTCACCCAGGGAAGACAAATGGTAGTTTGATCACTAGGAATCATGAAGTAAAGACAGAATCCTTCAAAGATAAACAAAAACTAGTGCCCTGGCTTCATAAGATCCAGTTGTCTCTCTTCTCCTGAGACTGAGGTTTTCAGGGGAAAAATAGGTACAATATTCATTAACTCCTATGATCCAAATGAAGGTCATGAGGCAACTCCTCCAGGAGAAGACACTCATATGCTTACTTTTTGTTTGTCTTCCTTGAACCTGAAGTCTACAAAAGTTATTTTCTTGTGCTCCTTTACCAAGAAAATTCTGAGTACTGTCATAAAAAATATTGCACACAGCTCTTGTTTAGAGCAAATGTAGAGGTACGTTGCACATAACTCTCATCCTTTGATAAAAAGGGATGCATCGTATAAAAAGATTTTTGAGTAAGCTCAGCCAATAGAATCCAAAGGTACCTAATGTAATTTTTTAATTAACATTTTATACTGTCAAATAATAATGACGGTATCATCTAAATGAATTTATCCCTCACTCTGTGCCTGCTTCTCAGCCATCTGGCTGCCTGGTCTCAGTTATTTATTTGCTGTGTGACTTTGAGCCAATCCCTTAGTGCTCTTTGACTCAGTTTTATCATCTGTAAAATGGGGAAGGTACTACAGCTTCCATCTTGTAAAATGTAAACCTTGTGAGGATTCAAAGTATGTGTGTGTGTGTGTGTGTTCTGCTTGTGAATTGTGTGCATGTGAGTCACTTGAACCTGCTGTTATTATACAATGGAACCATGCCTCTATTTTCTTTTTTTATTGTTGTTCTATTACAATTGTCCTAATTTTCCCCCATTGTTCTTCCCTGCCCAACCTACCTTGCCTCTGTTTTCAAACCCATTATTTTCTCCACAATAATGGTTTACACCATGATGATAAACAAAACATGCTGTTCCCCCAGGAAAATATTTCAATAAATCAAGCATTCTACTTTCATCTTTTCATTTATGGTCATTTTGAGGGAATTATAAACTTGGAGTGGTAATGCTGATGTATAATATCTATCTATGGTTACAAAACACAGCAACAAAGATAGTAACTTATTAGCATTTGAAGTCTAAAAATACTTTTGCACACAGATTTTCCTGCTATAGTAACTGTAAAGCCTGAAGTTAAGAATATGAATATACATGTATATGTATATGTGTATACACACACACACACATACACACGTGTATATTTGAAAGGTCTGTCCAGAAAAGGTCCAGCCATTGTTAATATGAGAATGGTTTGTACAACATCTGTATAATCTGGCAGCCAAGGAGAACAGACTGGAATGTACATGTGTGAACAATGATGACTTCACTGTACTATTCAGTGGGGTTGGTAGATGCCATTGAGTGAGTGAGCCTGTGCACTGTGTGGCTGTCACCTTCAAAGTTGCCAAGCAAATAGAACAACAAATCTGCATCAAACTTTGCATTAAGCTTGACCAGTTTTCTGTGGAAACTATCCAGATGATTCCGAGGGTGAATGGCAGCTTCATCACAGCAATGCACCCACTCTTGCATCACGTCTTGTGCAGAGGGTTTTTTTGGCAAAACATCAAATCAGCCAGGAGATCCAGCACCCCTACAGCCCAAAAAATCTCAAGAATGTGACAACAAAGCCAAACATGATATCCCCCATGATATATTTTCATGCAGAAAACCTGATGAAAATCCAGTTGTATCAGGTGAACTGCAAAAATCATCAGTAATAAGTACAACTTCTGGCTCCTTCACATAGCACGCATGCTCATTTATCTTACCATGATTATGTCCTAAATTCAGCTTCTTTCTGTTCTTTACTAGAGTAAATTTGGTCAACTACCTTTGAGTCAATGTTGATTTGATATTACCTTAAAATTTCTAAGCCCCTATGACCAGTGTCTGCTCTTATCTCCAGATGGGCTAAACCAGGTGATGTAAAATGGGACTGAAATTGCTCATGATATATTATTGACCACCCCACCACCCACTCACTCAACTCACTCAACCCAACCAACAGGGCTAGCTTGCTCCATCTAAACTAGTAGTTTTCAACAGTTACTGAGTGTCAGAATCTCATGGGGAGCTTTTGAAAGACCACAGATGCTCAGACCACACTCTCAGCATACTTCGATAACAGCTTTTTGGAATACAATTCACATACTATGCAGTTTGTCCATTTAAAGTATGCAATTCATATTATTACATGCACAGAACTGTGTATGACCACAATCAATTTCGGATCATTTTTGTCACTCAAAACAAATCCCACACCCATTAGCTACCATCTCTGACCTCCCTCTGGAAGTCCCATGTCATCACTAATATACATTCTGTCTCTAAGGAAATGGATTTATGCAATATATGGCCTCTTGTGTCAGGCTATTTTACTTAGCATGAGTTTCATCCATGTTGTAGCATAAATCAGCAGTTCATTCATTTTTAGTGCCAAAGAACCTTCAGTTGCGTGCACGTACAACATTTCATTTATCCATTCATCAGGTGATGGACATTCATGCTGATTCCACTTTTTGGCTCTTACACCATGTGTCACCTACCTGGCTACAGTCAACACATTAATAAAGGATGGGCATTGCCCCTGAGCCAGACAGGCCAGTATCCTTCCTTAATCTACTGCAACTCAGGACACTCTAGGTTATGTCATGGTAACAACCAGCCAGAAAATCTCAGCACCTCAAAACAGCAAAGTATACATGATACTTTCATCATGAGAAAACAGAGATTCTGCTTATTACAGTCACTCAGAGACCCTGATATGACATATGCTTCCTGATCCCAAAGACATTTGGTTCTATTTTTTTACATATGTATGTATGTATTTATGTATGTATGTATGCATGTATGATGTATCTTTAGAGACAGGGGAAGGGATAAAGAAAGAGAGTTACATCAATGTGAGAGAGAAACATTGATTAGTACACAGCCCCATCAGGGACAAAATCCATAACCCAGGCATGTGCCCTGACTGAGAATCAAACCAGCAACCTTTTGCTTTGCAGGGTGATGCCCAACCCACTGAGTCACACCAGTCAGGGTGAACCATATACTGGGTCTTAAATCTGCCTCCTGGAAGAGAAACACTTTACTTCTTTGGTCAAAGCAAGTCACATTCTGGAGCAAAGTTAAAAAGGGAGAGGCACCAAATTCCTTGGGGAAGGGATCTCATTTTCCTTTCAGCTTGTTGAACTAAGATGATACAAGCCCAGAACAATCTATGCCTATGTTCCTCTTCCTTGTATATATCCCAGGGAGGAACACATGAGCAGAATGAATGAGGCCAAACCCAGGAGGGAAGCTGAGAGTCTGAAAAGTTCAGGGAAGCCACGGAGGCTGGCCATATTCCTAGACTCTCTTGGTGTACAAGACAATCATGTCAATATCTCTTTTTTATCCTTCAACCAGTTATTAGTGGGTTTATGTTTCTTTTAACCAACAGTGCTCAGACTAAACTCTTCTGGAAGGTCAGGACATAATGTACTGTTAGCTGAGGTGTCAAGGATGACAGCAAATAACCAAGTGTCCCTAAGAGTGTCAAACTTCATCATCCTAATTTCCACATCTGAACAAAAGGATGATGGCATCTACTTTATAAGTTCTCATGAGGAGGGAAAGAATTCATGCATTAAACAATCTATAAGGCACCATCTGCCACCTAGCAGGTGTTGGTTGAAATCTAAGCCTCTCTTCCTGGCTTCTTTCCCTTAGGGCTTCCTCCTGGCTAACAACTCTGCCGTATTTCACCTCCACGTTGTCATCATCCAACAACGTTCGCTATGTTTAATAAACACCCATGGAATTAATAAATGAAGGTGATTAGGACAGACAGTGACCTGAGAGCCGAAATATTCAAAGCACAGGGAAAATCCAAACAAACTGAAACCTTGTCCTTGACCCCAGAGTTCAGAGCCATGAGCAGCTACATCCCACATGACGGCCTTTGAGCTTCACCAAATGGGAAGTAAGATACTCCTGCTCTGTGCTTGAGCTGCACTCCCAACCACCTGGCCACAACAGACGCTGGATCAATTCCTCTACCCTGCACATCCACCTCTGTCTGTAAAGGGGATTTACTCAGGTCAAGGCTAGAATAGAACAAGGGTTTACAGAATCTCCTAATAACTTCAGTGTGCCATTGTCTTATGTTTGCTTGTTTGTTTTTTGTTTTTTAAGATCTTATTATTTCCAGAGAGAGGAGAAAATAGAGAGGAAGGGAGAAAGAGAGAGACATCAATGTATGGTTGCCTTTCACCTGCCTCCAGCTATGGACCTGGCTGAAGACCTCGCTTGCAACCTGGTTATGTGCCCTGGCTGGGAATTGAACCAGCGACCTTTGGGTTCACAGGCTGGTGCCTTGTCCACTGTGCCACCAGCCAGGGCTTTCTTATGTTTTAACTGTATAAATTTACTGCCACATTCAAACCCAATTCAAAATAGAAGCTGCACCAATCCTTACCAAACCCACCCTTAAGTGCCCCGAGATGATTCAGTGCCAGGAAAAAGTCACAAGGAGCACAAAACACTGGGTCAGCATTTGGAATAAAGATTAGAGGCACAAAATAATGCAATTACTTCCTTAACCAAAACAGGTTGCATTCCTGTTTTAAAAGCTTATAGATCATCTTTACATTCATTTTGAATCTCCTTGTTGATTTGTAAAATTATTCACCATCGATTTCAAAAAGGCCAAATCCATTGTAGACTTTGAGCCCAGGTCAAAGCTTAAAGCAAAAAAGGGGACCCTCTTTTAGGCATTTGTTTGTGGATTTATTTATTCAGTGAAGGGTGACAGGCAAAATCAGTAATGGGTTTAGTCTGTAAGTACGTATTTTATGTCTATTTC
Source organism: Noctilio leporinus (assembly GCA_004026585.1). NCBI lineage: Eukaryota > Metazoa > Chordata > Mammalia > Chiroptera > Noctilionidae > Noctilio > Noctilio leporinus. Next base: position 783,995 of record PVIW01000030.1, read on the forward strand.
ACATTGGCATGCACACAGCACAGGACTAAATAGTATCTTAATAAATGAACATATTTGGTAACGGTTTCCAAAGTTAGAAAGCATTTGCACCCACATGCTTTACTTCTTATAGGAAGCTTCTGAAGAAAACAGAGCAGGTAGGATCACAAATTTACAAACCAAGACCAGCATTTGTCAAGTACATGGCTCAATAACTGACCAGAAAATAGCCTGGCTAACACTTCGGTCATCACCATCATGCAGACTGCAAACCTGACAGGGCACCCATCCCACCACCCTGGCACGCTGGCTGGGGTTAGCCTTCTCAGCCTCCTGCTCCAGGTTCCTCGTCTGTGAAATGAGGGAAATAAGGGGGTCTCCTCCAGAGCATATGGTGGGGGGGGGGGGGGGGCTTTGGAGTAGGTAGTCTCTTTGTTCCTGCCCAGCACCTTTTTCACTGTGGCCTATTACCTCATGAACAAGGTGATATATTTTCAATCCTTGGTTGACTTAAGAAACAGGCACACCTGGATGTGCATGTTCTCCCTGATACTTATTATCACGTGATCCAGGGCATGTGACAGAAGCTTGCTGAAGCCAGGGCCTCCTCACTAAAACAGGAATAATCATTGTCACTTAATGAATATGTTATCTTTATTAAATCAGCTAAGGCCATGATTGTATGTGGCGTAGTGTAAGCTGTTATAAATGGGAATTAGCATTGTCTTATTCACATCAATAATTCCATGTCTGGAGTCCCCATCTGCACTTACAGGGCCTCCAAACCCCCAGAAACCAGCCTCCGTGATTCTGTGACAACCCCAAGGGGTGTTAAACAGGGCAAGTCCCTTATCAACCCCATGGCCTCTGCCTCAGTCTCCCTTCTTCTCCAGGGGTAGGCATCTTGAGTAAGAAAGGAGCTCAGTGATAGACTCCGTCTGGAGATGCAGGGACAAGAGGCCACTTCACTGGACACTCAGTGTGCATCAACCCAAGCACAACCATCGAACTCTAAAGAAGGAAGAAAACCTCTGAGCATCATTAATGATATGACTACAGATACTAATGCTACCACCAATCACTGCATGACACTAAGGACATTTACTGAATGGCTCCTTGAGCCAAGTCCTTTGATTATTTGCATGAAAGGAGGGGAAGGGGTGTCAAACAGTGTGCCCAAACAGTATGGTGGCAGCATTTGAATTTAAGCCCAGCAAACCTAATTCCAGTGATGGCAAACTTCATCATTAATATATCTTTCTGCACAAGAACCAACGGTCAACTCGCTTTGATTCTCAAATGAGATCCCAAGATGCTGTGCTTTAGCGTGGGGATTTCTCCAAAGATGTCATAAATTTAAGCCAGCCATATCCTGTATATCTTTGCAACAGAAAACAAGCCAAAATGTCCAAGGCAGCACCTGTGAACAACCAGCGGTCAACATGAGAGGCCCTAGGGCATGCCGAAGATGTGTCCTTGAAAGCAACAGAGAAAGAATGAGAAATGACCAGGTATTTTTAAGAAATAGAATCATGGCTGTGCAGACCATGGGGTGGAAGGCGTTCTGCCAGCAACAAATGCCTACACAACTCTCTCACCTCTTCAACTTCGTATTTAATGCTGGACACGTAAATGAGCCACTGCAAAATTTAGGGAGAGACTGACTCATGCATCAGCTGTACCCTGGAAGCTCCCTTCACATCACGTCTCCTCTTGCTGCAGCTGGGACAGGAAATGAACACGGTTGGGGGAAGCTATAGATTTGACTACAAGGCACTTGATAGATTTCCCCCAAGATATTTTAAGTCCAGTCCTAGGTAGTGACCACGGCCTTGTCAATCTTATTTCATTCAGCCTTTTGCAAATAAACCACCTCCATCCTTTGAAAATTTGGAAGCCGAATACGGGCTAATTTCCTATCAATTTGAGAGTCATGCCATTAGTGGTGATTAAGCAATTGACAATATAAACCAAGAGCTGACATTGTAATGGAAATAAGGAATAAGAAAGAAAACAAGACTTCTGTTCAACATATATTTAAATTGGGGCTTTGTTAATGAGCTAAATAACATCAATACTTAGTGGAATGGCAAAGTGGGCAGCTCATCATTTTCAGCATATTGATCAGAGATTATTTGTTTGTTAATCAACTACTCTAAACCTTGGGTTGAGAATTACAAAGAAATCATATCCTCCGCCTATAACCTCATAAAACCACAGCCTGAGCCGCACAATGGATGGAATGAGATGCATGCCCTCTACAGTGACCCTGCGTCAGGCATGTCCCTGGTCATCTGGGACACAAAGATGATTAAGACGTCTTCTTCCCTCAAGAAATTCACAGCTGGTTTGGAGAAGGTTCCTATAATACTGGTGCTTTCGTTCTTTAAGAGAGGCATTTTAATAAATCCATCTTGGCTTGTATAAACTTTCATTTACTTCTTAACAAGTGCACCTTTTACATCTTAATTTTAGAATTAAATTTCAGTTGCAGTATTTCATGTGCGCTAACAGTTTAGGAAATGATGGAAGGAGAGTTCCTTGTAGTAACTGATCCAGGCAAGCCTTCCATTTCGTTCACGTCTCCTGAACATGACCACTAGATGGCGACAGTAGCACATTCTTTCCTTGGCCAGTCTGAAAATGGTTTCCCTTGTAAACAGTTTGCGTCACAAAAACGCACTTCTTTTAAAAAACTTAATTTCCACATTCTTCTTAGGTACACACTGGGTCACAGAGAGGCGGGTGTTTAAGGCTTTGCAATGCCTTTGCTATATCTGTGTGAAGATCTGGACGTGCTTTTCACAGATCATTCTTCACAACATAAAAAAACTTTTCATATACCCCATTTCCTAAAATCCCCATTAATGTACAGGTTTGATCCTGTTTGCAGATCACTGCTTTTATGCACAAAAGAAAGTAGTATTTTTTTTTTAATCAGGTATCAGGCGAAAATACTTTATGTTACTCCTTTTATTTAAATAAAAGAGAACTTCTAAAGAAAACTGTCCAAATTTGGCTTTTCAACAATGACTTGCGAAAATGAACATCAGGTTCGGTCTGGATTCAGGTTAAATTGATTTGACTGGGAGCCCAGAACTGAACTTTGGTTTCTGCCCATTTTCCATCTCACCACCCATTTGACATTCAGGGGAGCGCGGACATGTTTGGTTATGAAACTGTCGGGGGGGGGGGGGGTCCCATTCAGCCGGTCACGGGGAGGGGGGGTCCCCATTCAGCCGGTCACTTAGTGGAAAAAGCTCCAGGCAAAGCATTGCGCGCGCAAATGGAGAAGCGCAAGAAGTGACGCACAGCCTGGCGCACCAGGCTGAAGTCAGGAGGAGAGGTGAGGGACGGAACGAGGCATGAAGATGATCCAAAACAAACAATGGGCTTATTTTCGTGGGAAATAACAGCCGATCTCCCAACAACCCCGATCAGAGCACGCAACTCTTAAAACGCCTTCAAAATGACTTGGGTAGAGGCAAAGATGGGGAGCAGCTTAGACAAGAACCTAGTATAAAGGAACCATGGACATGGACAACAGGTGGGATTGACTTTGGGGGGAATGGGTGGGTGGGTGGGGGGAGAGAGGGGAGCAAAAAGGGGATGGATGTAATACAACAACAATAAAAATTAAAAAAAAAAAATTAACAGAAGGTATCAAACATTAAAAAAAATAAATAAATAAAAAAAAAATAAAACCAGATCTCATCGATGCTGGAAACACACGTATAGGTCCATTAAATGTAATTCAAGACATTGCCAGAAGAGGGCGCCATCCTCAAACCTAAAATTCACACACTCCACTGGTAAGCAAGCACCTTGCAACCCTGAGTACTGAAGCAGGGTCGGGTTTACTCTTGGCCCTGGAATCTCCAATAGGACTGAATCTGAATTTAAAGGGAATGATGGCTTGGCAGGGTGCCGCTACTTGCGCTACTTTCATTCCCACATATTAGGGCAACAGAAGCTAACAGGGCGCCATTGTACAGTATCAGACTTCGGAACTTACAACTTGAATGCTTCGTTCTCGCCTTCCCCCAACAGAAAAGCATGATTCATTCCTTCATCACCTTGCTTACACCACGAAAGACCCTCACTTAGGATCCATCACTTTAGAAGGATTGCTATTTGTCCTAGTTAACTAGAAAATGGACAGGTGAGAGTCACTGAAATTGACAAAAGAATGCATGGGGTCACAAGTACTTCTTTCAGTCCTTTCGGCTTATTACAGAAAACAAGAGGGGAGCAAGCATTCACTAGGGGGAAGGCAATGAGCATGAGACTGGGGTCCCCTCTGCCTCTGGGGTTGGTGATGACCTCAGGTAGGTCACTTCACATGTTAATACTTAAGTCCTGGCTGGTGGCACAGTGGATAGGAGCCAGCCTGTGAACCCAAAGGTCACTGGTTCAATTCCCCAGCCAGGGCACATAACCAGGTTGCAAGCCAGGTCTCTAGCCAGGTCCATAGCTGGAGGCAGATGAAAGACAACCGTACATTGATGCTTCTCTCCCTTTCTTCCTCCTTCCCTGCTCTTCTCTCTGAAAAGAATGAATAGCATCCTTTAAAAAAAAAAAAACCCAACAACTTAATCTTTACTTTCTTCCGCAGTAGAAATCAAATCATGATGGCACCTGCGTCTTTATCCCTGCAACCTTTCTTTATAAGATACTTAATACAGGACTTTGTGATTTTATTTTTTATTTTGGCTCACTCTTTGTTTATTCCTCTATTTTGTTTTTCTCTTCAATAGGCCATAAACAATAAGAGCTCATTTGTGTTGACCTTTCCCTCACTCCCAGTGTCTGGAACAGGGTCAGCCCATAACAAAAGCCACATGAAGAAATACGCGCAGAGGTAGCACATAGTAAACCCTGAGAATCTTCATGACAATTTGTTTGTTATATCAATTTTTTATTTACCTTCCACGAATGATAAATGGTATAGGTTTTTAAATGTGTGCTAGTGACAAAGTTGCCTTAAAAAAAAATAAAGGTATTAACTTAAGCCTTAGCAATGTGTAGAAAAGGGTTAGTATGTAACAGCAGAGGTGGTGTGAGTAAATGGCCGCATGTTGAAAGTGGTCCTGAATAAGGGGAATTTGAGAAACCTGTTCCACAGAGAATAAGCTTGATGGGAGGTCTGGAGGAAGAGGGAGGATGCAGGCTGGTGGACTCAGGAAGGAAGGTCTTGATTCCATAGCTGGGTGGAAGCCCCTAGAGACAAGAGCCAGGTGTGATGTAGGGCCGCAGGCACACGAGTGTAGCCAAAGGTTTAACTACTGCTCCAAGTTCATGGTCAAGAACCCTTCGCAGTGCGGGGCCACAACAGGAAATCACTCATTGCATTTAATCCTGTAACAAGAAGCACTGAGAGGCTCCAAACCTAGAAAACTGGACATGACAGCTAAGGGCCTTACTCTCAATGCTCAGCGCATGTGAAAGATATGGAGAGAATCCTTTGGCTCGTGATCAGCAGACCAGAGGAGGAAAACGACTCCGGTAAGTATTTGGGAGCAGATATTCTCCATCCCCTAGGAGTAAGGTGAGGTGGGCAGGGCCAGCTGTAACATACTGCGCCTTTCAGGGCAGCAAAGCCTAAGTGGACTCCTGAAAAACACATCTGCACCAAATAGAAATGGAAGTTTGCAAAACTGGTATATATATAAAATGGTATCACCTTTCTGCAGGAAGTGCTATGGGACTACCCAGTAAGGCTCTAGGTGGTTTCTTTTTTAAGACAAGTGGTTATTCAATAACAGAAAACTTAACAATAAATAAATGAAATTTGTAACCTAGAATGCAAGAGGCTGGAGAAGAATAAAATAAATACTACTTGATCCTTCCTGAGTGTGGAGATGTCTATTTTCATTTCATCATAAATCTTCCCATATAAATTACTTTCCAGGTCTGAGAACCATCTCTACTTTAAAATATATATATATGTAAATATGCCAGGAGGGAAGATAGCATACATTGCATCGCAGCAGATTTTATTTAATTTTCTTGTACCTCAAAATGCTCCTCTGCTCAATGACTTGTTTAGCAGTGCAAACACACACCTGGTATGCAGAACGAGCCAGGCAACTGCCCTGGCAGCTGAGTGGAGGCATTGCTATAAAACGTGCATGCTCACTCCAGTGCTGCCAGCTGAGGAGCTTTAGACCTTCAGCGCCACAGGACCTTCATAGAATCTGAGACTCTGGCTCCAACACATTGTTGAGACCAGAAGTTCCCTTTGCTTCTCCCACTGAAATCATGATTACTCGCAAGTACTCTACATCTAAGTGTGGCTTAGGCCCTAGCCATAAAATAAACTGTGCCCTTGTCCCTAACTCACATGGTAAAGCCCTCACCCTTCAGTACCTCACCAGATAACTGTATTTGGAGACAGTTTTTCAAGTTAAAATGAGGCCGTTCAGGTGAGCTCTGTTACAATTTGACTGGTGTCCTTGTATATAATTAGGACAGGTAGGTAGACAGGTGTGTGACACAGAGAACGACCATGCCAGAAGACAGTGAGGTGACCATCTGCAATCCAAGGAGAGAGGTCTCAAAGGAGTCAAACCTGCTGACACCTTGCTCTCTGACTTCCTGTCTCCAGATCTGTGAGAGAATAAACATCCGTTGTTTAAGCCCCTCACTCTGTGGTGTTCTGTGAGGGCAGCCTCAGCAAGCTAACATTCTCAAGAAAAAATTCCCGTCAGATTTTGTGCAACGCCTATAAGATAAAATGATGCTAATCTCAGTTTTCAGGCATGGAACTCGTTAGTTAGTATCGGTTTCAGGTGCACAGCTTAGTAGTTAGATAATCACGTAGTTTAAGTAGGTGTTCTCCTTGATAGTTCCACTTCCCCAACTGGAGCCACATATAGTTATGACATTATTATTGACTATATTTCCTACCCTTTACTTACCTCCCCACAACTATTCTGTAACTACCAGTCAGTGCTTCTAAGTCCCTTCATCTTTTCACCCAGTGCCCCAACCTCCACTCCTCCGGCCACCACTGGTCTATTCTCTGTCTCTGTCAGTTGCTTCAATTTTCCTTATTTGTGCATTTTGTTTGTTAGATTCCACAGGTGTGAAATTATATGATATGTTGCTTTCTCCAACTGACTTATTTTACTAAGCATACTACCCTCTAGAACTATAGGCATGGAACAATTAAAAAAAAAAAAAAAAAAAAAAACAGGCTACTTAGAATAATTGAAGTAAAAATTCCAAACAAGCTTTCTCCATTTGACTTGTTTGAGGTTGTTTTGGATGATATATATATATATATATATATATATATATATGTTTTTCTATTGCTATCAGTGTCTCCCTTAATATAAATTAATAAAGAAATGCAAGCATACAATCCCTGGTAAATTTAGCAAATGTAACACACTCTTTCTTAAAAGAAAATTACATGTCAACTAACAGGGAGGTCTCTGTGGTTTAGTTTTCATGGGAAATCACAATAAAGTATTTTAGAGCAAATTTTCTTTCTTTTTTTTTTAATTTAAAAAATTTTTTAAAATTATTTTTGAAGAGAGGGGATGGGAGAGAGTAGGAGAGGGAGAGAAACATCAATATATGGTTGCCTTTCACCTGCCTCCAGCTACAGACCTGGCTGGAGACCTGGCTTGCAACCTGGTTATGTGCCCTGGCTGGGGAATTGAACCAGCGACCTTTGGCAAGTTTTCTTCTTTGCTCCCATTTCTCAGGGGATGTTAAGGGACAAGGTTCACATTGCCAGCGATGCAGGCCATCCCCACTTTTCTTCCTGTCCTGTTATCTGTAGCACTGCTCTCTGAAGCCTTTAGTTCTTCACAAACCAGGTACATTATGCTCCTGGGCAATGCACTCAAAGGATAATGGACCATTTTGAAAGCCCCCTCCCAATTTCATGAAAGAAAGTAGCCATCTCTAAGCAATCGATTATATGGACGCCATTCTTATTTTTAAATAATACATCTATATATTATTAACAATACTGGGTTGAGGATTTTATTTTTATGTTTGAATTAATAAACACTGACAGCAGGAACATGACTAATGTATTTCGCAATGATGTAATTCTGTGGTTTGCAAGGGGCAAGAGTACATAGTTTGGAAAGACCCAAAGTTATGGACATGCTCCCCTTCAGGTGATGATGGGGTGAGCTACTGTAAAAGGACAGGCACACTAAAAAAGTTTTAAGTCAATACTTGATGGCCACCATGCTCCTTCAGATTTAGTTCTTTTGATATTAGCAAAGCTTGCACATACTCTGAGCAAGGGGCTCCATGTTCAGTTTGCGTTAATGTGTTGTGGGGTCTCTGACCATCGCAGGTCACAGAGACCAGTCTTCCCATCTTCCCAACAGCCTCCACTGCTCCCCTCCACCCAGAATCAGGTTACTGCCCTGCCTTCCCCTGCCCGCCTCACTCATTTTCTCAGGAAGATTTGTCATCTCTACTTTGTCCATTTGTTTCTTTTACAATATTTAGTGCTATGATTTCATATGTATATGTATATGTATATGTATATTTTATAATGTAGCATTAGTTTTTGCCAAAGATTTCTACATTTGAATGTTCACAACTTCTATTTTTCTTTGCAACCCTATCAGGGCTTTGTTATTATATCTGGTTTTCACTTGATTTAGTTTTTATTGAATTATTTTATTAGTCTGCAGATTATTCCAGGTACAATGAATTTTTTCTAACCTTCAAATGTTATACCAAAAAATACATGTAATATTAACATAATATCCCTGATTCTTTGGGAATTGAGACTAAACAGAGTTAGCAGCAAATAGTTCCATAGATAAGGTAGCTGTTTGTGTTACATGATCCTTTGGTAAGGATCCTATGTGCATTCCTAATATCATCACTATATGTATAAGATTAATGGAAATGAAGAAATAGATGGTGTACTAAAAAAGGCAGTGGTAAGACATAAAGCAGAATTTTAGGAGACTCGTAGATTTTCCTCCACTCCTAGCCACTAAAATGTATCTGTTAGTTACAATTCTTTCCTTCCCTCTCTCCCTTAAGATGTGTGCTTGAATATATAAAATATGAAAATATATATACACATATATTAACCTCTAAATCTAGGAGACTAAGTACAGACTTTTATGTATACATGATTTAGTCATGGGTGTAGTAAACACTGAAGGTATGAAATGAAAATCCAGAGGCATTTTTAAAGATGTTATCAAAACAGTGAGAGGGAAAAAAATCATTAGTCTCCCTGGAGGCAATGCAGCATGAAAGGAAAGTCTCTCAATGGTCACTGAAATTTTATAGCTTACACTAAGTTTCCATTTAATGTTGTACATTCCTGAAAATTTTAATTGAATGTTTTTTTGCTATGGAATGCTTAGAATGCATTTGAAATGAAAAAAATATATTAGGATGAACAGAGACTACGCTGCTTCAGAAAAATCAGTTCTCTAAGTGAGTTAAATACTACTCATCCATTCAATTTAGTTATTTGGTCCATCAATACTTTTCACCCATATGTAATAAAATTCTGTTCCAATCTTTGACAAAGTTATCAAGATTTTTAATTAGTGGACCATAAACTGACCTTTTCCTGGAGGATTGATTTTATATAACAATCTATCCAGAAAAAAAGAACCTGTAATTTCAAACTATTATTGTCTTAGGAGATGAACACACCAAGAATAGACCATTTAGAACTCAATGACATACCACTTATAATGATAATAGGTGACTTCTACAGAGTTCTTCCTACAGACCAGGCATGGGGCTCAGTATTTTCTAAGAATAATTTTCTTTAGCATCCAAAACAACTGAATGATAAAGCACCATATTGCTCCTCTTTCACAGAAAAACTAACTGAGAGTCAGAGAGGTCAACTAATTTGGCCAAGGTCTAATTTCTGGTGGACAGCAGAGTCAAGAATTGAATCCAAGGATAGAAGACTCCAAACTCCACTCTTAAACATTTTTCTCTATTGTCAAAGTTGCAAAAGACTTTTCCAACTGCTAATGAATGCAGTCTAGTCCCTTTAGACTTCAGAAATAACTATAGAAAAGAAACCAAATTTTAAAAATAACCAGAAAACAATTCAGAAAATAACTAATAATATATCATTGTTAGATGAGAGACAAAAGGAAATGTGTTAAAAATCCCTTTTTACTTATGTCTATCATAATTCAGAATCTCCTATTCAGTGCTTCATAAAAACAACTATATCTTAATTTAGAATTTATCAAGGGAAGGAAACTCCCCCTCTTTTTCTTCAAATATTGACATTCCCTATTTAAACATTCATATTTAGACTTTCTTACTCTATCCTCACATCTCTTAATCTATCTTTCGTGTTTCCCATTCTGTGGTCTCTGTGGTGGTCTGGAAAATTCCCCCCAGTTTTTGCCATCTAGTTTGATTATATCCTTTTGACTTCTTTGTAATCTGCAATTTAAATTCACCTTTACACTTCCATTTTCAAATATGTTTTTTTATTTAATTCCATTTTAAAAAGTAAATTGAGTGAAAACCTAGGCACCAGAAATAATGTAGTGGGAAAAAGACAAAACACACCGTCCTGATATAACTTAGATTTGAGTGGTGGGTAACACAAAATTATGCAAGAAAAATGTATATCAGATGGTATTAAGTGCTATCCAGAAAAATCAAAGAGAAAGGAAAGAGTACTATGGTTGGAGAACCTCACTGGGCAGAAAACCCACTTGGCATAAGGATGACCTGGGACACCTGAGTGGCTGTGGGCCTGGCTTCAGCACAGTGAAAGCCACCATGGAATCTCACCTGGAACACGTGAGACTATCCCCTATGTTCCCTTTGGTCTTTTTGATGATGGCTATGCTTCTGTAAGAATCCCGGGGACATCTATAAAATAAGTTTGAAGCTCAAGGTTTTTATGAAATCTAGAGTTAGCATGAATTTGACCTGTAACCCATGGGATGGTTGGATTATGCTTAAAATTCCAAAGGGAATGTTTAATTTTTCCTCTTAAGCCAATGCCACGTTTTGAGACAATTAAGTTTTCTTGTTGCTTATTTTCTGTACACTTGAAGGGTCCCAGGAATTTTCACATTCCTTTCTTTGCATAAGTTCCAAGCTTTGTTCCCTTCTTCACATACCCCTATGGATCTCACAACCCAACTTCACACTTACCCTGGATCAGAAGGTGTTGTGGGACAGCAAGCAGCTCTCCTACTATATTTTTACATCTCTGGATTTTGACTTCCTTTTCTCTTTTGGTCTCTTAGGATCTCTCTTACATTCTTGCCAGCTCAGCAATGCATTTAAAAAGGAGCTTTACATATGTTATCCAGTATTTTAGTGTCTGTGGTAGGAGGTTCTTTATGCAATGTAGTCTATCTTATTCTTTTTTCCACTCAATTTGCAATTTTTTTCTTAATCTCTACGTGGAATAAAAAAATTTTGACAGCTGAACTTACAGAAAACTCCTGAACTTTCTTCAACTTGATCAGTAGAAATGAGTTCCTTCCCCTAAAAGTGTTCATTCTATCTGATAATGATATATGCCCATTATCAATGATGGGCATATTTGAATCAGGATGATTACTACACTAATGCATGACCACTGGGAATTTTGCCTATCCTGGAGGCTCTGTATCTGGCCATTTTCATTGTTGGATTTAGTTCTTTCAACTAAATTATGAGAGATGCTCAAGATTTGCTAAAATTAAATTCTTATATATTATCTTCATTTTATGATAGATTTGACTTAATAAAGTTTAGCAATAGGCTTTTATCACCATTTTCTTTCCTTCTCTGGCCAAAACAAGGATTACAAAATGAAACAGATAAGACCAATTAACATTATGAAGTTATCATGATTTCTCAAGAACATGCATGCACACACACACAAATAAAACACTCCCAAAGGACTATACTTTCAAATAAAATAGAAGTTGAATGACCAGAAGAAGCAGATGACCTATTTGCCCTGACACGGCAGCCACTTCCAAAACATCTGTATTTTTTAAAAATAATGAATGGTTATTTTCATCATTGGACACATGATGAGAGTGTCCAATAAAATATTGTATAAAATAAAAATAGTCCCTGGCTGGTAGCACAGTGGATAAGGTGCCGGCCTGCAAACTCAAAGGTCGGTGGTTCGATTCCCCAACCAGGGCACATAATCAGGTTGCAAGCCAGGTTTCCAGCCAGGTCTGTGGCTGCAGGCAGGTGAAAGGCAACCATACATTGATTCTTCTCTCCCTCTCTGCCTCTTTCCCTTCCCTTCTCTCTGGAAATAATAAATAAAATCTTTAAAATAACAAAATAAAAATTTGTTTAAAAAAATTAAAAAATAAAAATAGTAAGCCAATAAATAAATAAATAAACAAACAAACAGGGTATAGAGGAATTGAAGGCAAAATTCAAGTTACTTTAATATAGACATTCTCATACATATTATTTTCAAAAATAAATTATAGATAAAGCAAGATTCAATATATCCCAGACATAACATGCAGTACCAGATAGAGCCCATAAACCTCCCTAATACCCTGGTAATCGAACACACTGTGGCTTCTAAAAGGATGTTTAGTTGTAGCCTTTGCCAACATTTCTCATGAGAAATCTCTCCTGCTTTATTTAAAAAGCAATTTTTTTTTTTCTGTCAACCCAGGGTAAACAGTTTGGTCACATGTATTCTCTAAATCAAAAACTGTGCAAGGCACTGTGTAACATTCTTTTGAGAACATCCTTTCACTGATTTCTCAGAAAAAATCCAGTAAAATATTATATCCATGGTACAGGAAGTTCAAGTTCAGAGAATCTTACATGTTTTCCTCAGATGATTTAACTAGTAAATGAAAGAGACTACATTATAACAGATTTTCACATATTCATGCCCAAGGCACTTTTATCATTATATCACTAAGAGAAGGGATTTTGACATGTAATTTTTAATTTATGAGAAAATAAATGAACTTACTCAAGGAAAAAGCCTAAAATAAGTGGATAAATGTGCATTTACTTATTTTAGATGCACACTTAAAGTAAGTGGGTAAGTTGTAGGTAAGTAATAAGTAGTTAGTTGGTAAGACCAGTGGTTTTATGTGAACTTAGAAATGAGACTAGGGACCACCTATACTATTCCTCAGTAAAGTTTGCTTTCTATTTTGTACCTGGGGTATGAGGGAGATGGACAGGACATTAGATCAGTGATTATGGAAACTGAGCCATGGAATGGTTTAGGCCAGTATGAAAAGATTTGGTGACAAAGCAACCCTAGCTGGACCACTGCTTGGGAAGTAATAATCATTGGCCCTTGAGGGATTTCTCTGCAGCTGAGTGAGTCCAGGATATAGGTGCTGGGCCAGGAAGTAGCACTTTCTTAGAGAGAGTTCTGATGAGACACTGTTCTTAAGAGCTATACAAACAGAAAGCATCAAGAAAAGAGTGGAAAGAAAATGACAGAAAAATAAACAGACTATCAGTTATTAGGAAATATTTGAGATAGGTAAGGTACAGAAGGAGCTGAGGTCTTGAAGTTTTTCTTTTTCTTTTTAAAATTATATTTTATTGATTATGCTATTACAGTTGCCCAGACTGTTCCCCTTTTGCTCCCCTCTACCAGCATGACCCTACTCCCTCAGGAAACCTCCACCATTGCTCAGACTATAGGTCATGAGCATAAATTCTTTGGCTACTCTATTTCACATACTGTACTTTACATCTCCATGGCTATTCTATAACTACCTATTTGTACTTTTTAATCCTCTCTTCTCTTCACCTATTCCCTCACACTCCTCCACCTGACAACCATCAAAATACTTTCTGTATCCATGATTCTGTCTCTGTTCTTCTTGTTTGTTTAGTTTATTTTTTTAGAGTCAGCTGTTGATAGATTTTTACTTTTGCTATTTTATTGTTCATAGTTTTGATCTTTTTAAAAATAAGCTCCTTTAACATTTTATATAATAATAGTTTGGTGATGATTAGCTCCATTAGATATATCTTATCCGGGAAGCTTTTTATCTGCCCTTTGATTCTAAATGATAGCTTTGCTCGGTAGAGCAATCTTGGCTGTAGATCCTCGATTTTCATGACTTTGAATATTTCTTCTAGCCTGTACAATTTCTTTTAAGAATTCAGTTGACAGTCTTATGGGTACTCCCTTGTAGATAACTAACTTCCTTTCTCTTGTTGCTTTTAAGATTCCTTCTTTATCTTTAACCTTTGGCATCAAAATTATGGTGTCTCTTAGAGTGGGCCTCTTTGCATCCATCTTGTTTGGGACTCTGTGTTTCTTGAATTTGTATGTCTATCTTCTTCACCAAATTAGGGGTGTTTTTCTTTCATTATTTTTTCAAATAGATTTCCAATTTCTTGATCTTTTTTTTTTCTCCTACTGGTACCCCTATAATGTCAATGTTAAACCTCTTGAAGTTGCCCTATAGGCTACTTATACTATCCTCATTTTTTGGATTCTTTTTTCTTATTATTATTCTGATTGGTTATTTTTTGCTTCCTTAAATTCAATATCTTTGAATCGATTCTTGGGTTCATCTGCTTTACTGTTGTTTTCCTGTAAATTGTTCTTTATTTCAATTAGTGACTCCTTTATGACTAGATCTTTCTTATGCTGCTGAGGTCTTTACTAAGTTCCTTGAACATCCTTATAACCAGTGTTTGAACTCTGCATCTGATAGGTTGCTTATCTCCATTTTATTTAGCTCTTTTTCTGGAGTTTTGATCTGTTCTTTCATTTAGGCCATGTTTCTTTGTCTCCTCATTTTGGCAGCCTCCCTGTGTTTGTCTCCATGTATTGGGTATAGCTGCTATGACTCCCTGTGTTGGTAGTGTGAACTAATGTAGCAGGTGTCCTGTAGGATCTAGTGGCACAGCCTCCCCATCACCCAAGCTGGGTACTTGAGATGCACCCTTCATGTGGGCTGATTACACCTTCCTCTTGTAGTTGGGCCTTAATTGCTGTTGACAGGTCAATGGGAAGGATTTCATTTACCCAGGCCATTCAGTTGCAAGGACTGGCTGTGACCAGATACACCAACCTCTGCCCTCTGTGGGAGATCAGCTATGCAGGTCAGGGTGGTGGTGGTGCTCTGATGTGGTCTGTAGCTGTTTACTGGGTGCACTGGCTTTGGAGTTTCCCCAGTGGTGCAGGCCAAGGTCAGCCCCCACCTGTGTTTTTCCCAGGGCCACCCTGCCTGAGCTATAAAGCCATCTGAAGTGGCTGTTCCTTGTGCTGGGCTTGTAGATTCCCAGGTGAAGCCAAGCTGTGAATCTCTAGGCTGGCTGTTGCTAGTGTCAGGCTTGGGGCTCACTGAGACAGCTGTTGCTTGTTTGAGGGGATTTAGGAAGTTGTGAACATGAGTCCAGACCAGCCATTCATATGGAAAAGCAGCTGGGGTGGGCCCAAAAGTTGGGTGGAGCAGATTCTCTAGGACCTCCAACCAGGTCAAACGGTGTTAGCCAGGTTGATGAAGTCTCAGATATGGCACTAACTTGCCAGCTGGTCTGGATGGATGTGGTGTCTCTGATTCTGTAGTTGTCAGATTTCCATTCAGTCTTTTCTGATGGTTTGTGTGATGGCTCTATATTTTAGTTCTAATTTTGATGTGGTTTTGGGAAGCAGTAACCCATGTTTGCCTATGTCATTATCTTGACTCAAAGTCTTCTAGAATTTTTCATGGCAGAGAGAATGTTCACTGAAAGTGGGAATTAATATTATTCTAATTGTTCTAAATCTCACTCTATTAAGACCTAGTAGGTCCTGACTGGTGGCACAGTGGATAAGGCGCAGGCCTGCAAACCCAAAGGTCACTAGTTCGATTCTCAGCCAGGGCACATAACCAGGTTGCAAGCCAGGCCTCCAGCCAGGTCTGTAGCTGAAGGCAGATGAAAAGCAACCATACATTGATATCTCTTTCCCTCTTTGCCTCTCTCCCTACCCCTCTCTCTAAAAATAATAAATAAAGTCTTTTAAAAATTTTTTAAATGACCTAGAAACATCTGTCTTATTAAAAAATTACAATGTTTGTCCACTGTGCCAAAAAATGCTAAAATATATGACTTTCTTCAATAATAAAATTTTTATTTCTTAGTGTTTTAAGAATTAGTAATGACTAGTATTTATCATTTCATTTAGGTTGTTTAGTATTTAATATAGTTTTACATGCATTACCTTATTCATTAATTTTGAAAAGCTTAAACAAGTAGTAATATTCTCTCCATTTTATAAGAAATCAAAGATTATAGTACATTAGTGCTTCCCCAATGTTGCCTATCAGTTTGGGGGACAACTTTTTCTTCCTTTCCCAAATAAGCCTGTACTTATGAGGTAATCAGGATACATATTTTTTTACTCTCATATTGCTGATAAGATAAAGGCAAAGAAACACTGAATTATTTAAAGACATATACATAAACCAGAAGCAGAACTGGGACTATAAACAGCCTTTCTGTCTCTTAGATCATACTCAGCATTATATAAAAATTAGTCATTGTTATTTATCTTCAACTTCTGGGAGAGGACACAGAAATTCATCACTCTACCCTAAAATATTTTTGAACGAAGAGGGTAATTGAATGGATGGATGGAAGGGTGACATTAATTATAAGAAACAACAGAAACCCAATTCTAATGCAATTTAAGAGAAGGTGATAGTTTCATTCATATATATATATATATATATATATATATATATATATATATATATGCATTTCTTTGACCTCAATCTCCTCCTTCCATCATTCTCCCCTCACCTCTACTTCCCAAAAAAGCTTTTTCTGTTCAGAAGAACCTGAAACAGTCAACTGTAAAATGATTGATCTCAGAAACTTTAAATATAACTGGTTATTACAGCATGATGCTTATTTTAAGACGGGATCTCTGTTTGCCACACTCCAATCTCTGAACCTATTCTGAAACTCTCCCAGCTCCATGTCTTTTCTTGACCTCATTTACATGATCAAATGAGGGTTGAACATAAGAAGAAGACTTGCTCCAGAACACAAAAGATTTGAGTTTTATCCCCAGGATTTAGTAGTTTTATGACATCACTGAAGTCAGTGAATGAAGTGTTGACCAAGTCATGAGTTTATTTAACTTGCAGAGTGTGACTACTTCTGATGAGTTAAACATTGTGTTAGGCTTTTGGGATTTGAAAAGAAATTAATTAATGAGACCCAGGACTGACTTGTTCAGAGCTGGCACCCTAGGGAGAAGTGAGGAATTAATCAAGCCATCATGCACACCATGTAACTTCCTGCTATGCTTGGAACCTGTGTCTAAGCATAGAAAGAATGTAAACAAAAGTAACATACAATGTGAGAATTGGGGATCCCTTAATGAATATCAACAAATTTCAGATTTACAATACTTCAAAGCCTAAGCTCAAATATGCCATTTAATCCTACAGAGATAAACTACCTCAAAGAGAAGACAAATATAAGTAAAACCTAGCTAGCATCAGATTATTGCATGAATCTTCCCACCTACTATTCACCATAGGATACATGGCACTGGGTGGAATAGTGAGAATTTTTTTAGACTTTAATTAAGCCATAGTTCATGTCTTAAAGCTTTTGAACTAATGAATGAAGAGTAGTACTATGCTATGCAGGTGCTTTCAATAAAGCCTTCCTTCTCATGAGCCAGCTTCTGAACTGGCATAAGTAGTCCTGCAGCACACTTGGGAGACTTGGACAGGATTCACTGGGCATTTCACTATGTGGGATGGAAGCCACTGTTTTGTGCTCAACAGATTTCCACAAAGAAAAGCTGTGGAAAGAAGAGCTAAAGTAGCCTTGGAGATAGGTCTAAGTGGTACTTTTCCCCCTTTCTCCCTCTAAGGCTGATTAAATATAGTTTGCATAATTTAACCCAGAAAGGGAGTGTGCGGCATGGCCTGATAAGGTTACAACAAGCATGATTCTCAGAGGAATTTTAAACACACACATTCAATGGTATTCCAAGACAGCCACAGAGTGTGTCTCAGCCAGTGCAGGTAAGACCTCAGGGGAAGTCCTTGTCATGGTTGCAAGTGAGACCAAATGGGACCAAATGGCAACTAAATAGTGGAGATGGTCCAGAAATTCTTAATATTCTTAAAAGTACTCTTAGCATTTGTTATAACAATGTTTCAGCTAAGTAATCATCATTGAATAATGTTAGGTTGAAAGGCTTGCAAGCAATGAATGGTGTGCTAATAAATGTATAATAATTGGCTCAATAAAATAAAAACCTCCAGGTATCCCAAATGATAAATTAGTATACCCACAATCACAAAACTGGGCCTTCTTGGTAACTATGCTTAGCATAAATGTTATGCCACTGTACCTATTTAAAATCATCCTTATCTTTTCATTTTCTTGGGAGGGTGTGGGGATGCATCTAATTCTAGAGAAGAAAACTACTTTATTTTAGATTATCCCCATCCTTAGTTCCTTAATTTTTCCCCTCAAAATAAGTACTGTGAATTGATCAGAGTCTTCTGGTAATCCAGGGAAAAAAAGCATTATGTAAGTGATAAATTCTGATTGTTTTATAATACTCTCCAGAACAGAAATAATGGTGAGACTCAAGTACAGATATCTAAAAATAACCCAGATGTTGTAGAGGATGCAAAGAAACAAATGCAAGATCTCTATACTCATATACTAGCTCAAAAGAAAAGCAAGACAGATAATAAAAATATAAACAACACTGTAAGGCAACACCATCAACTGTTAGCTGCCAAAAGGCTAGGCTTGTTACTATTATCAGAACTCATGAGCTGTTTGGGAAAACTATGGCTTATGTGTACTTGGCCACATAAGAAACTGATGTGAAATTATTCCGTCCATAAATCTAGACTGCAATGGATGTTAATATCTTTATTTTCTTAAATTAATACAAACCCAACATTGCTAGAATCATATCTTGTGTTAGAAAATCAATCACCTAATCACACAAAGACCTCACACTCTTACATCATGCTCAAGAATTGGGTATCAGCCCTGGCTGGTGACACAGTGGATAAGGCACCAGCCTGAGAACCCAAAGGTCACCAGTTCAATTCCCCAGACAGGGCAACATAACAAGGTTGCAAGCCAGGTCCCCAGCCAGTCCATAGCTGGAGGCAGGTGAAAGGCAACCATACATTGATATTTCTCTTCCTCTCCCCCTTCCTCTCTCTCTGGAAATAATAAATATAAATAAAATCTTAAAAAAAAGAATTGAGTATCCTCACCCTTTCATAAGGCTACTGGTCTACATTATTGCTACATTCATCATCCCAGCCAATGTAAGCCCCTTTCTGGGGCAGGAGCTCTAACGCCTTTGTGTCATGTTTGGGATGTAGGGTTCCGATGATTGGGTCCTGGTGCTTGTATCAAACTTAGAAACTGTGCCTGGGTCCAGCCTCCCTAGGGACCCCAAGTGGCTACATCTTCAGATGTTTTACCACCTCTCCAGATGCTAATACAACCTGCAAACATTCCTGATATTTGATCTATACAATCCTAAAAAAAAGTCTGAATTCTCCCAACCTGGAAGGAGAAAAATAGTTTCTCTCATTTGTCTCTCTTAAAACAACTCAAATTACCTCCACACCAATATAAGTCTCTACAGAAAAAAAAATGTGTCCATATTCAAGCAAATTTATTTTCTGCCCTGCCAAATCCCCAAAGTGAAAACCCAGTTGCCTGGTTGAAATGGGGAAGAAAATGCAGTAAGGAGAAGAAACATTATTTAAAAAACAAATTAGAAATTACTATATATTTGCTTCTAAAAATAAATATTCCCAGAGAAATGTTATTTAATAATTTTTACAAGACCTAGATGGATAATATAGATCTAAAATAGAATCACTCTTCTCTCAGTAAGAAATCAATATCATCTATCTTAGGTCAGGCTACTATAACAAAATATCACAGATGGAGCAGTTCAAATAACCAATATTTATTTTTCACAATCTGGGGGCAGGCAAGTCAAAGGCTAAGGTGCCAACAGGTTTGCCTGTTAGTTAAATCATTTCCACCACCACAACCATCATCACCAGAACCACTATCACTAGAGATTACTAAAGCTATACTAGCTCCTTTAAGTGAGGGACTGACTCCTCAGAGCTTTCTCCAAAAATAAAGGGGTTTTCCATACATTCATCAGTATGTATCTGTCACTTTCTAAAAACAACAGGGTAATTGTACTTATCCTGTCAAAGCATAGTGCAGAGGTGCCAGGAGGGGAGTTCAGGGCCAGATGAGAGCATTGATATTAAAGAAAGACAGGAAATGGTGGGGTGACCTGATCTCTACCTTTACCATACACAGCCTAATTGTCTTTTGTGGGTATATAGACACCTACAAGTATGCACTGAGACAGGAAACAAAACATGCTGGTTTATCATTTGATAAAAGCTAGATGCAAATCATGCCTCTAAAGCTAGACTCCATTCTCATGAAATTACTGCTTGTAAAAATATTATCATAGAATATTTTTAAATGAAAAACAGAGTTCATGAAATCTCTTAGCCTGATCTGTCTGAGCCAACACATTATCCACCCCTCATTAAAGAGCTTTGGCCATCTGTCCCCCTCTACACTACCAGCTGGTACAATCTCCAGAAATATCTCCTCAGTTCTAAGTACTAATTAGGGTTTCCATATGAAAAACTTGTAGGTTAAATATATTTACAAATGAAAAAAATGTAAATCCACTTTCATCTTGTGGCCAAGTGACTTGGTCTCAATAATGAAGATAAATCTCACAGGCAGATCCTTTGGGATGTTGGACTGTTTCTAGTAAAGCTATTTCTGATGGGAAAAACTGGTTATTTTCATTGTCATCCAAAATCAAGCATTGATTTTGATTTTGAAGAAAGCATTTTGTAATGGCAAGCAACTGTGGGTTCACATGTTACACTGAAATTGCGTATGAATGAACACAACAAAAATGAACACAAACTTTGTATGTATGATGATGATCTACAAAAGGCATTGCCTCTCCACCATACAATTTATTATTTCTGGTTAGTATTGAACAGAACTGAGTATGTACGGGCATTGATTTGATCAAATCTTAGATGAACAACTAGGTTATAATGCAATTCATTGTTGTAAAGAAAACAGTCAAACAATAAAGGAATTAATTGGGAAACTGAAAAGGTCAAAGGACCACCTTCCCATCAAATAAAATGTATATAAAAAGAAAGGCTGAGGATGGAATTGATGCTCAAAAGCCAACTCAAAGAGCTTCCAACTTTATTAGTCTACTGATAATGACCCACTCTCCTACCCTGTCCCCTAATACACACAAGAACCTTCTTTTACCCCTAACCCAAGAAGTTCCTTACTGTTTTCTCATCCTCCTAACCACCTGTCAGTGTGGGATTCCCTGTGAGAACCTGCATCCCCCATCTTCTCTCCACACCTTATTCCTTCAGTTATTACTTGATCTCCATGCTCCATCATGAGCCCTCTGTGCCTAATGCTCAACTTTCCTGAGTTCATGTCTTGGAATTTGTCACTGCCAACTTGACCTCCTCATCCTCAGCTTCCTTAGCTGTAAATAGAGGATAATGATAATGGCATTTCACCTTAGAAAACTGTTGAGAGTGTTAACTGAGATGCATGTAAAGCTCTCATTACAATAATGCCTTATAGTAAGCGCTTCATAGAAGATGATGATGTTGTTCGTGTCTCTAGTGCTGGCTGAGTTTTCCTCTCCTAATGGTTCCTTGGCTCTTAGCACCCTGCATTCCAACCCCTTATGTTAACAGCCTTGTCCATCCTCCCAAACTCAGGCTGCTGCCACTTCTTCTACTATCTGCCTCTCAGATAGTAACCTCTTCTGCAACCCCATCTGGGTAACCCCAAACCCTTCCATGCACTTCTCCCTCCCTACGTTATATGTCAGAGATTTGCGTGCATATCTGTGCATTGTTGGGGAGCAGGATCTGAGCATCTTCCGCTGGCCTGTCCTAACTGAGGACACCGCTTAGGAAGGCTATAACAGACCTCAGGTGTTTAGTACAAGAGCCACAAGTCATGCACAGCTTTCACTTCTTGAATGCATTAACATGAAATACATTAGCCAAATTTTCAATATTCAGTCACCACCAGGGAGTGCTGCCCCCTGTACTGGACAGCACAGACATAGGACATGTCCATCCTCACAGAACCTTCTATAGGGCCCTTGCAATTGACAGCACCTAAATGTTTTATGATTTTTAAAGACTATATTTCAGAAATATTATTCTGTCAAAAATGCTATCTCACCATAGGCTTCCACAAGAAAATGTTCAGAGTGAAACCATGAGTTATCATCAAAATAACTTAAGTGTAAAAATACCGAAACAAAACATTTCCTGTATACTCAGTTTTGAGAACAGAACCAGTCTGTCCCTGCAGGTAGTCAAACAGCATTCCAAGGTAGGGAAACAACTCCCTCATTCACAATGATGGAAGCCCTGGCTGGGTAGCTCAATTGGTTAGAGCATCGTTCTGATATGCCAAGGTTTTGGGTCTGATTCCTCAGTCAGGGGAAACAACCAATGAATGCATAAATAAGTGGAACAGCAAATCAGTGTTGCTCTATCTTTCTTTCTCTCTCTCTTCCCCGCAACCCAAATCAACAACAATACATTAAGAAGGATGGGAACTCCACCCATCCTTGGCACTTGGTGGTGCCAGAATGACCAGTCTTTTAATCCCTAGATAACCCATGCAAAGTGTATGCTCAGACAGATCTCTTCATAAAGTTTCAAATAGATACTCTAGAAAATAAAGGAGAATTGTGTAGTCTTATTTGCACTCATGTTAGATGAAACTAAAACCCTGTATTTAAATGCTTTATTTTGCATTTAAATAAATTCCAAGCTTCTTTGAATGTTCACTTAAGCTTCATGTCACCAGTCTCCCACCACTGATTACTGACCTCCAGCCACACTGGCTTTTTTTCAGTTCAGGGACACAGCCAGATCCCCACTCTGTTCACCAACACACAGCCCACAGTTCAGTACATACATAGCACAAGAGGCAAGGAGTCTTTCTTCAGTCCTCACCTTGACTTTCATGTCCTCTGAGCTGCCTTACTGGACCAGTCAATATAAAGTACTTCCCTCTTTTATTCTTTCTTATAGCCCCTTCTTATTTCTCTCTATTTGTGACTGGATATTGGTTTGTTAACCTGTCTGCTGTCTCCTGCAATGAAGTTTGATGAATGCCAGATGGCATTGTTTAATTTACCTCTAGTTATCTAGCATCTTATGTTGTGATGGATGGCTAGATATTTAAGAAATGTCTATTATAAGAAGAAAAGAATAATCTCAGATCCTATTTAAATGTGTTGAGGAAAAAATGTAATGATTTTACTTAAAAGGACTTTAAATTGAGCTATTTTTATGATTGTCTTTATAAAAGAGAGAGGCTTAATTTTCAAAATATCACATTAATTTATAAAGTATCCTTTGTTCAAACTTCTGAGGTCTGAGAGATGTTTACATATTATTATAGAAAAAATTATGAGTCAGTCATTTTTGGTGTGCATATGCGATTTGGTCACTTTCAGGGACACTGTGAATTAGGATGTAATCTTCAGTGCTCATTATATTTAGCAGCTTAAAATATAAGGTGGAACATAGCAAGGTAGTTAAGAGTGATATTGTTAACTAGGTACCCCTTGATTAATATAAAAGAGACTTTCTATTAAAAGTGATGAATGGTTTCACTCTGTTCATTTGGGTGGATTAGAAAGTTAAAAAAATAAAATAAAGAAGGCCGATATGCTAAGAAAATAACAGGTGATCATAAAATTAGATATCCGTTTGAGAGCATAGTTTTTCTCTCATGTGGTTTACGTGTCCGTAGAAGAAACAATAGACAGTGAAAGAAGTCATTTTAAGTAACACTAAATGATAAGATATGTACGCACATGACATTGTAACCTTGACTTCCTATACATGTGGACCCACATGTAGAGGTGGTTCATCTATAGCCAGACAACATGTTTTGGAAATAAACTACCTGAATTTATACACATTTATTTTTTTACTTTTATTTTTTTTAATTTTAGATTTACTTATTAAGATTTTAGTCATTATTTTCAGAGAGAAGGGTAGGGTGGTAGGAGGAAAGGAAGAGAAACATCCATGTATGGTTGCCTTTCACCTGCCTCCAGCTATGGACCGGGCTGGAGACCTGGTTTGCAACCTGGTGATGTGCCCTGGCTGGGGAATCAAACCAGCGACCTTTGAGTTCACAGGCTGACACCTTATCCACTGAGCTACACCAGCCAGGGCTTGGATCTATACACACTGAAAGGAGCATTTAGGCCACATGCAACCATCAGAACATGGGCACTAAATTCAGCTGAGCCACAGAAACAAACTCCTAACAGTGGCAACTAATTCTGCTTTCTCTTTTACTATAATTCATAAACTCACGATCTTTATCTCACACAATTTTAAAAGTGGAGTGGGCTTTAGAATGTTTCAGAAGTTTTGTTTGCTTTGCTGTGCCCATAATTTCTCATTTGCATCATAATTAGATTTCTCTAAATTCACTGACATTTCAATTGATTTCAATAGTCACTGAAAGGCTTTTGTCCTTTCATCTAAATTTGGGTTATGCTCATAGGGCTGCTCACCTTCAAACAAACCCACCAGAAAGCAGCTGATTTCCACGTTACAGGGCCAATCTATTTTAAGACACCCAGGTTGCAAAATCATTGTCACTGTTAACTGAATGTCGTTATTGTCACTGATAAGTGCACATCAGGCATACTCATTGTGAGAGAAGACATTGGAATATATTTTCAGCTGTGTTGTGCAATTCATTCAAATGTTGCCATTTGAAGAAAAACGATTTTTTTTTTTCTTAAAGATTTTATTTTATTATTTTTAGAGAGAGGGGAAGGAAGAGAGGCAGAGAGGGAGAGAGACATCAATGTGTGGTTGCCTGTCACCTACCTCCTGCTACAGACTGGTTGGAGACTTGGCTTGCAACCGGGTTATGTGCCCTGGCTGGGGAATTGAATCAGTGACCTTTGGGTTCTCAGGCTGGTGCCTTATCCACTGTGCCACAAGCCAAGGTCTAAAACAGTCTTAATGATAACTTTTAATCATAAAATGCATGTATCAATG
This sequence comes from Noctilio leporinus, assembly GCA_004026585.1. NCBI lineage: Eukaryota > Metazoa > Chordata > Mammalia > Chiroptera > Noctilionidae > Noctilio > Noctilio leporinus. The sequence continues at coordinate 809,071 of PVIW01000030.1, forward strand.
TTAGTCATTACTAGTTAGGGAAAATGTTTTACCCTAAATTTCTGTAGAGCATGATTGGAAGCCACTATTATTCAGGTGGCCAGATACCCCAGATGGATAGCCTGGCCTTTCTGTAGTTATCTCAGGTGCCTGAACCCACCAGTGAAACCAAGTATAAAGACACGACATTTTGAGGACACTCTCAGCTCTGACTCTAAGTAAGATATAAGGATCCTCCTACAGGTATCATCAAAACCTGAGTAATTCCCATGAACTATATTTTTAAGGTCACTGAATTTTCTGCAAGGTAATATCAAAGATGATATGTTATCATGGGAAAAAGGAAGCCAGAGACATTCTATTTAAAAAGAAATAAAACCTTTAGAGAATTTTACCAACAGCTAAAATAGAGCAGGATAATTTTTAAACTTGAATGGATGAAGCCTGCTATTACATTGAATTTTACAATTATTTAGAGAAATTAGCAAACAGGAGAATAAACATTATAAAAAGGTTTCAATGGTCTTAAATGTAGAGTGGAAAGTGTATTATATAAATGGAAATGTCTTCATTTTGGGAGTTCTAGGGAATCATCATAGTCCCACTATTGTTACCTAGCATATGATAGGTTTTCAGTAATGAGCTGGATGAATGAATGAGTGAATACTTATTTAAAGTCTCAGTGGCAACCCACATTGTTTTATATTATATATAAGTAAATCCCTTGGTTAAAACATTTAAATTAAAATTTTTAAACCAGATTTATTAAACCTCTTATTAAAATGTCACAAAGAGAGAACTTTATTTACATAAGGAAGAGTGATATTTTTTCACTTGGATTCTGAATTGCATCTTGGCTAACAAGAAAAGTGATTAAAAACATCTTTAATGTGCATATTTAGGATGACTTTCTTGAATAAAAGCACATTTGACATATGCATTTGGAAATTAAAAGTAGTTCAAGATGCATCTCTAAGCTAGTACAAAATAAAACCCTGGAGAAAAGAAGAAGTCTATAATTAGTGAAGTAAAATGGGCATGAACTTTAAGTCAGGATCACAAATGAATTCATCAGGGTTTCTATCTGGCACCCAAGCATCTGATTTACCAACAGTCACGGACAGACTGCTGTTACCTCCATAGGGCAGACTTAAGATACAGTAAATAACACATGGGATGGCAAAAGTAGATTTCCAGTTGTGAGTACGTAAAACACCAAGTTTATTCTTTTATCATTTATTCATTGTTGTATTATCTTTCACATGAGCAACTGTAAACCTACTTTTGCTTCACCCTGTATTTTCCAATTTCTATTATACTTTCAAAACATGAAGTGGTGAACACCATACTGGGAATCTTTTATTAGATGCTAATAAAACTATTTAATTAATCGGTCTCCAGAAGACAAACAATTCTCTGGACATCATCCTGTGATTTCCAATTTGTAGTTGCAAAAAAAAAAAAAAAAAAGAGAAAGGTGTTTTTAGTCTGGAATTTTATTAAGGGTGAATCCAGAGTTCCAACTACAGAGTCAATTAAGCACATACAGCCAGAGGGTACTGTAGCCAGCACGTCACCCTGCGCTCTGTGATAATGTTATTGCACATAAATTTGTCTGTTATTTTCTATCCGTACAAACATCTAGTGTTTGGTTCCTGGGATATTGTTAGTATTCATGGTGTTTCAGTGGGTGAATTATAAAATGGTAGAGATTATTTACTTAACAGTTTACCTATATTTAACCATATGTAAATCAAATTTACAAGTTAAGTATATATTTATTACTAGTACAAGTATTTTGAGGAAATATTTTTTAAGTCCCTTTCCTATAAACATGATAGTTGGGCTATACAGATACAACTTTAATACACTTTTCCTAATTTGTTTTTTCCGAAATGGCACTTACACTCCTTGGAAACAATGATCTTATTTGCTCTTTTCATATTTCAGCTGCTTCTTTTTCTTAAATCTATAATATTCAAAATCAATGAGAAAGATCTTTGAATACAAGTATTTCATGTAAGAGCTGGACCCGTGCAAGATATATTACCAATTATAACAACACTTTGCACTTCTATAATATATATTTTAGCAATCTTTTTCATATTATTTAAGTTTATTTTTATAAAAACTATATTACATGGATAAATGGAAATTTAATTTATTGGAGTTTAACCTGAATTTTTGCTAAAGGTTAAAGAAAACTATATAATAGAATTCATTTTTTCAAATAAAAAATTAATTTTAAAGAAATAAAAACGTTAAATATCACCCCATACTTCTTATCTAGACATAAGCATGCATGCCATTTCTATTTTGTCTTCAGAAAAGCACAGTTGTACAAGCTCTCCTACATTATATATTGCTAAGTTATAAACACACACATGCACACACACACATCAACCCTAAATATACTGAATCAGAACAGGGTAGAGGAAAGATGCTAGAATCTGCATATCAAATAAAGATGCAAGATGCTTCTTATACATGTCCAAATATGAGAACTACTACTTTGCTGGGAATTCAGCTAAGTTAGAAAAGCACTCAGTGATTAAACTTTTAAATTTCTTTTCTCCATGTTTTTTATTCTAAAGGATGACTTTTAGGAAATCCTTCTAGTAAATCACAAAAACAGACCACAAATTCCTCCAATTCTTATATGCACACCCTTAAAAAACATGACCTTGCAGCTCCTCCCATTGAAGAGGTGAAATGCAGAACTCAACCCTGGGTATCTGGTCTTAGCCCTGTGACATACTTCAGCCAATAGGACATAGCAAACATGACAGAGGCAAAGACTTGATTAGTGCTTGTACCATGCGACTTTGCCCAGTCTTGCAGGCTACCATGTGAAGAAGTCCCGGCTAGTTGATTGGATGCTGGAGACACATGACCACTGCCTTTATCACTATCATCAACATCCAGACATGTGAAGGGGCCATCCAGTACCTGTCCTGCCCAACAAACCTGCTAGGTGACTGCAGTCACAAAGGTGAGTCTGGGAGATACCTGGTGAACAACAGCTCAATGGGGCCCAGCCAGATGACAGATCCACAGTACTGCAAGCTGATGGATGATTGTTTATGTAAGCATCTAAGTGGGTGGTTTACCACATAGCAAAATCTAAAGGACAGACTCCTTCTTATAAAAAGAAAAACTAATAGAAGAGGAAGTTTTTGAAGTCAATTTTGTTAAGTGCTCAAACTTTACCATACTCGGGTTATTTCACATTTTTCATGTCAGGACAACTAAAGTCCAGAAGTTCTGTCCTACCTAATCAATTGCCACCGAAAAATATAATATGTTCAGAAAGAAAAAAAAAATTTAATGAAGCAAATATTTTATAGTAATAAGTATGAAAAAACATAAAACTTGAAAAGTTAGCTGTGACATTTAGTTTTGACTTTTAGAAAGGAATTTCAAGTGCATTATTGAAAAATCTAACTTTACCATGGTAGCTGCTTCTTCACACTTAACTTTTATTCCCAACAAAGGTATTTGTAGAGGATAAAGTACACTATAGTGAACATGAAATTTCTCATCATAATATTTGTATAAGATAACGTTTTATATCACCAGGCTGCTTTTATATACACATTTCTTTGTTACACTTACAATAATTCAAATTATTCTCACACGATTGAAGATAATGACAAAGTAGGTGAGTATGGTTTAAAATCTAACGCTATAAAATATTACACATCATTATTCTTTTTTAAATTTTATTATTTTTAGAGGGAGGGAAGGAAGGGAGAAACGCATCGATGTGCAAGGGATACATCCTTAGGTTGCTTCTTGCATATCCCCAACTAGCAACCTGGCCCTCACCCCAGGCAGATGTCCTGACTAGGAATAGGAATTGAACCAGCAATCTTTTGGTTCACAGGCTGGCACTCAATCCACTGAGCCACACTAGCCAGGGTTAGACATCCTTATTCTAATAACAATAATATCATGTTGAGGAAAATTCCATTATCTGAACTAATTTATTGATTTTTTTTAACCTAAGAATGCCTGCTCTGTGCCAGGCACATGATCAAGTACCAGGGATACCAAAGGTAATAAGACAATGTCCCCTCTCATGGAAACTACATTTATTCAGGAAGAAAAAGATGATTTCCAGTATTTACAAGATCTGTGAATAAAATAAAACAAGAAGAGATAAACCATCATGGCAGATGGATGATAAAAGGGAATGAGGAGGAACTTTTAGGGAGGTAATGTTAGGATAAAACCCTAAAAATAAAAGAGACAGTCATGCAGATTTTAAGGAGAGAATAGCAAGTTCAAAAGACCTAAAGTGGAAGTAAAATTGATCTTTCAGATTAGGAAAGATGACTAGCAAAACTAATACATAGTGAGCCAAAAGGAAAAGTACTGAGATATAAATGAGATTAGAAAGGTGTATAGTGGGCAGAATATAGAGTCTCATAAGCCACTAGAATTTATTCACATCTTATTTTAAATGTCTACATACAGCTGAAAACTACATTAAGACATTTTTGCCAATAGAACTATTTGACTTTGAAAATCTACCATAAGCATACAAGAAGTATAGATTATTAACTAAAGCAACACAGTGATTCCATGGTAGCTACTAAAGAAGAAAAAAAATCTAGGGATATTTGGAAAGGCAGAATATACCCATAAAAGTTTTCCCATTCTAGTTAAATTTTTTAAAATATTTTCTAGACTCTTCCCAAACAGCAATCTTGGTCATTACATATTCAAGTATTAATAGAAGACCAACAACAAAAAAGTATAGAACTAGTCAATGAAGTGTTTTTTAAAAGAATTTACTCAGCCCAGTCTAGGAGAAAAGGTACACTACTGATTAAAATTAGAAGTATGACCACTGAAACAGGACTGTTTTAGTAAATTAGTATTCAGGCACATTAGAGGTGAAAAACTAAGACTGAATAAAAATTTGCAAGTAGTCTAATGTCCCATGAATCTATTGAGAAACAAGTACTTGTAAATTGGAGGAAACTCTTTGCTATAAGTAACAAAAAATTATTTATTCTAAATTAGGTATGTAAGTTACATCACTTACATATTATGAAAACTGAGTACACAAGTGAAATTGTTATGTTTTAGTGGAAGAGTTGACTTGTCTATGAGTTAAATACTGAAAAGCTGAAAATGATAGCAGGAGACTTAATCTCATATTTTAGTTTATTTGGTCAGTAGAAAAAAATGTTTCAAGTATACAGAACTGAATAATATAGAAAATAAATGTGAATAAACTGGTTTGTGGCATCATTGCCACTTTACATGCCATATTTTGGTGGCATAATAGAGTCCCTCATAAAGTAAACTTAGGACCATACTTTAAAATCATAATCCAATTGGTCAATAACATGAATGTGTATAAGCAATAATATTTTAAAATGTAAAATAAGTTCCACTTGTGTTTACATATTTCACAATAAATAGGTGCTGAATAAACTCTTCAGTATGTCATAAAGTAATAGTTACAACTTGTGCATCTCAAATTCCATCCCAGTAAAAATTCATTAAACTAGTGTTAACTCCCATAACCGACTAGTGAGAAAAACAAAATAAGAACAAAGTAACATAGACAGCAGAAACAAAGCTAAGGAAATGGAATTTTAATAAATATTTCTTGGGGAATGTCAATGTCTAACAGTATAGAAGAAACAATTAAAATGCTTGATAAAATATTGAAAAGCTTCTAATGCACTGATGAGTTGAAACAGAGGATGAATTTCAGCGAGGTCAGAAACAAAGTGAAAGAAGAAATTAGTAGGTAATCAAGCACCAAAGTTTGCTTTCACCCAGACAATTTCTGACAAATTCTGGAAAGAATTGTTTTAAGATTCTTCTTCAGAAGGTATCCAGAGCACAGGGGACAGAGAATCTCTGCATAAAAATAAAACCAAAAAGTTGAAGAAGAAATAACCCTACCACACAAAAATAGATAAAGAAACTGGCCTGTTCCAAATTTGTCACGGAGTTGCTCTCTTGAGGATACCTAGTGACAAGCCTGACCTCATGGATTCAGTCTAGAATTACATAAAAAGTAGCAAGCTGAAGATTCAGCTCAAATGTCCAGATGTGGTGATGCTCTCTGGTGCCTAAAATAACTAATGGAAGCTTTCTCCAGAGGAAAACTCCTCCAACCAAGGCTTCACAAAGTTCCCGCCTATAAAGTTTTAGGTAAAATGAGCATCTCTAAGTTAAAAACAAGGAAAATGTTATCATTAATGAGAGTTGGTGGGCAAGGGAAGTAGAACCAGATGCCCAAATACTTCACCTGTTCCAACTACCTCCAGGGGATGCTAAATGCAGCTATATATATTAATACTATTATATACATATGTATTAATACCAAAAGTAAAATAAAAAATTTAAGACTTAAAAGTTTTAAAAAGTACTGGGCGAATATAAGAATCTAATAGAATTTCTATTAATAATATATAATAAATTGAAATCAATGCTCAATGAAATGACTAAACAAAACTGGTGAATTAGGAAGCAGTTTCAAAGAACTGACTAATTAAAATACAGAAAAAGATCTATAATATAAAAAGTTAAGATATAGCAAAGTAGCATAAGAAAATCTCACACACACATAACTGAATTTCCACAAGATGATAGTGAGAATAGGGAAACAGCAATATTCAAAGAGATAACAGAAATTTCCAAAACTACTGAAAGGCATGAATTCAAAACTCTAGAAAAAAATAAAAATTAAGAACAAGCATACATTTTTAAAAATATGTCCCTAGTCCATATAGTGAACCTATGGAACCCCATGTACAATGACATAATTATAAATCAGAAAATAAAAGGAAAAGATTACTTTGGACTGTATATCATAATTAGAACGATGACTGATTTATAAATAATAATGAAGGCAGCATGAAATATTATCTTCCAAATGCTGAGAAAAAACAAATCAATATAGAATTACGTATATACTCATTTCTGTTGTCTGAAACAAAATAATGAATCACTGAAATTTCAATCAAAAGCCAAAATGTTGTTTACCACAAATATAAACTGACTAAAATAATCTCATATATACTTAAAGTCATGGGAAAATGATACTAGATGGAATCTTTAAAATACAATAAGAAATGATGGGAAATATTTTGTTAGCTTTGCATGATGAAATGAGAATTGAAGAAAAAATAGTGGCATCACAGAGAAGTGATGGCCATTAAAGTGTCCTTAGATACTTAAGGGGAAAAAAAAAAAAAAAACAATCCATAATATTTCAGCCAGGTAACTAGAAGAAATTGATGAAAGAGTCCCAGCTATATGCTATTTACACACCTAGAACATAACAGCAAATGTTTGAAAGTAAAGATCTGGAAAAAAATATGTATCATATAAAACACAATCACAAGAAATTTGGTATGGCTCTATTACTAATAAACAAAATATAACTTAATGGATGGAAAACACCGTTAGAGATGCAGAGGACAATGCAATAATGACATTTTCTACTAACCTGGAAAATAAAAACAATTCTGAACATTTATATACCCTAATAACACAATCCCATAATATGTAAATAGGATTATATGGCAACACCAAACAAAACTCCATGATGTCTTAAAGGTTAAATATTCAGCAGATGGAAATTGCTGAAACTTAGGAAAATTTAAACAATACAATGAGCAAGCCTGCTCAAATATATATCCATTGAACAGCACATCTAACACTAAGAGATTATATTTCACATGAAATGTTGATACACGTATAAACATACACACAAACACCAACATTCTCAGTAAGCTTTGAAACATTGTTATCATAGAGCATATGCCATAGTCTATAATCACAAAGTAATTAACTTAGAAATCTAGAACAACATAACAAAATGATAACTAGATTATTACATCATTTATGTATTACATACACTCATATATGGAAATTTTAAAAGATTACCAAATTGCCCATTGGTCTAAGAACTCATTAAGAAAGTTAGATGATATTTAAAACTTAACACTAGATATTAAAACTTGGTAGATGCAACCAACATGGCATATAGGAAAAGGTTGGAAAAAGATTAAAATTAATTAGCTCAGCATAAACTTAAAAGAAGTTAGGAAAAGAAGTGTAAAGAAAGCAGAGGGTAGAAAGAATGAAAAATAGAAGTTAACAAAATTAAGCTGACAGAGAAGATCAAAGAAGCAACAAAAAATTTTCAGTAAACTAAAAGTAGAAGGGACCTTCTTTTCTTCTTACATATCTTTTCCCCTCTAGCTTTATTTAGAAATGATTGACATCGTATGCATTTAAAGTATACACCTTGATGATAAACTGATATACATAGCTTTACATTCTCATACTCTACATCCTAGTAACTCTTCTCTAAATAAACTTTTGCACAGATGCATCAGGGGACATGCATGAGAATGATCTTTGCTGTTTGCAATAATAAAAAAAGAGCAGAAAGCAAACCAAGTTTCAATGAAAAATTGAACAGGTAATGGAATGAGGTGCATTTATTTCATTCTGTACTGAAAATGAATGAATCACAGGTAATAGTTTCAGCATGGATTGATGTCAAAAACAAAACATTTAGCAAATAAAACAGTCACAAAAGAATGCATATAACTCAACTTTATACAGTTCATCTACAAGCAAAAGTAAAAATACATACATTGTTTGTGGGTATATGAAAAAGTGATCAAACTAATGAGAACCAAGGCAATGATCAAACGAGAATTCAAAGTGCTGGTTCCTTTTCGGGTTACTGGTTGTGGAAATCACTGAGGGGCACACAGAGGAGAGGGTGCCTGAATTACATGCTATGTTTAACTTTTGAGTGGGAAGGTGGGTACATGGATTTTCATTTTGGTAATTATTAAGTTACATGTAATTTAAACATTACATAGCTCATGTAATGTTTAAATGTTTAAATTTCACAGAGAAATAAATATGAAATTCTTGGTGCCATGCCCTTTCTTCTTTAGACACTCTGGGAAAACTCAATTACGTACATGACCAGCATTTGCCTGAAAGTAGGCAGAGTAGAAAAGAGATAACTGCCTCACCTCTATCTGTGACTGGGAGGCCATACCCACTGGGAAAACCCAGGTGTTCAGTGATGCCAAAAGATGTCCTGTTTTTCCACATTTTAACCCAAGAGAATAGTGTTTACAATTTCCTCATTTTATTATACTTCAATGTACATTCCAGGAAAAAAAAAAAAAAAAGCATTTTTTTTAAAGCACAAAGCAGGACTGTCAGTAAATTTGCAGTTAACTACCTAGACCACTATTATCATGGCATTTTAACATGACTTCTTATCCCACACTGTAAACACTTCTGTTCCCTAAAGGAAAGGGAAGGACTGTTAGAAGGAAGAACAGATATGTCCTTGTCGCTTTCTTAGAAAAGCAGAAAGCTTCTTCCAAGAAGACACTAAAACACATTATCTGTGTTCAAGGAGTTCCAGGGTCAGGAAACACTACTCTGTGGTCAGAGACAGGATGTACTGCTGACTTTAATCCAAGTGCATGATTTCCCTTTCCCCAACGTGCAGAAAATACAAAATACAAAATAATTTGGGAAAATACAAGCTGGGATAAATGCCAAGAGAAAGAGGTAAAGATACCAAATAGATTTTTAAAAATTAACAACCAGCCACTTTGCTGATTTCCATAGGTTTTCCCTCTCTTCCCCACAGCTCGCAGGGATAGGTAAATAATTAAATCATAATGTGTCTTTAGAAGTTGTTCAAAATTTGTTTGCTCACCAAATTTAAATTCATTTCATTGAGATGGCATAAAGATGAAAAGCAATTTTTAGAAATTGGATTTCTGGAGCATGAGTACCCCAAAGTTGATTATCTGTCATTGTTAGTGAATAGGCTTTTCTTAGAAATTCCATCATTATTTCTACCAAAAGAATGTCTTAAATTCTTCTGGGCAGCACTGGCCAATTATCTCCAAGTACATTTTTCTCCCTATGTCTGTCATTTTGTGGAATTACATGAAATTTTTTTAAAGCACTTCATAAATAATGAAGTAGGGCAAAAATAATTCATTAATCCCTTAAGTGCCATAAACTATTAAATATGAAATTTAAGGATGAAAAAGCAATTGCTAACTCACATATTTTACAGCAGATAATAAGGCCTTCATGTTCTGCTCTACTGTGAGAAAGGAAATATTCCACTTGATTATCTCCTTTTGGGCTCCAAAGAGCAGAGAGAGGAGGAAAAATTCTTTTTATCCTCAACTCCCCAGGCCCTGCAGTAACTAAGAGGAACCCAAGGTAGGGGCCTGAAGAAAGGTCAAGAGACCAGAGTGGCAGGTTTTGTTCTGCTAACCTAATTATTTCTGTGGTCTTGAAAAATCACTCAAACTCCCATCCTATAAATAGAGTTATTACAAGGGATGATCCCCAAGGGCCCTTCCTTAACTAGAAGTACATGGAGTCATGTGGCATGTCCCCTGGGACTGTCAGAGGCCTCTAATCTCAGCCAAGTAAGAGGGAAATTCCTTACTTAAAGCAAATCTTCTATGTATTCCAATTACCTCTTCATTTTCTATCTCCTTGTATGTAATACTAAGAGCACGCAACCCTTTTATGAATTCACATTGGACAACATTTCAGATATTCATAGCACTTAAAAGTTAGCTCAACTGACCTTTCCCTTTGGCTAGTGTAAAATGTGTATACTTTCATATCTACAAGGAGGTAAATACAGTTTTGCACTCTGGGCCCATGGGTTAAAAACAAAATGGAACACCTCTGTGCTTTCTCCGTGGACTGCAAAATTTTCTGCCCATATTATGCTTGATGAATCAAAATAATGAACAAAATTACTCTTGAATATCTCATATTGTTATTATTCATGGCAGTTCCATGATATGTACTATTGTACAAGATTTTATGAATTCCCCTCAAATAGGGGGCTTACTTAAAATGTGGTAAACAAGAGAAAAGATCATTTTTGAGGACACAATTGAGTTCCTTGAATTATATTGAAATGATCCTATAGAAGACAATATTCTTCTAACCATTTTCAGGATAGATAATCTGTTTCTTTGAAATTTATATTCCCTCATCACTATCTTCTTACTACATTTAAAGTTATTTAGTATATGTAAATGAGTAGATATCCTAGCACCCACATTCTCATGGAAAATGTATAGGCATACCTCAGGGATATTCATGAATGCTCATTATATTCATTATAGTGAATATTACAATAAAGTAAGTCTTAATATTTGTACTAGTGGAGAGCTTCACCTTTAATTTGGAAAAAAAAAAATCTGTGAAGCACATTAAAGCAATGCACAGTAAAACAAGGTATGCCTGTAATTAAATAAGTAATAAATCAAAATTATAGTCTTAGTAAATAATATATTGTTAAAATATGCAAGCTGCCCTGGCTAGTGTGGCTCAGTGGATGGGCGCCAGCCTGTGAACCTAAAGGTGGCTGGTTGGACTCTCAGCCAGGTCTCCAGCCACGTCTATGGCTGGAGGCAGGTCAGGGGCAATCAGGCATTGATGTCTCTCTCCCTCTCTGCCTCTCTTCCTTCCCCTATTCTGGAAATAATGAATAAAAGTTTTTTTAATGTGCAAGCTATTATTTAAATTAGGCAATATTTTATTGGTTCCTGTGATACAACCAAACTATTATAAAAATCTGCAGCCCTGGCTGGTAGCACAGTGGATAAGGCGCCGGCCTGTGAACCCAAAGGTCGCAGGTTCGATTCCCCAGTCAGGGCACATAACCAGGTTGCAAACCAGGTCTCCAGTCAGGTCTGTGGCTGGAGGCAGGTGAAATGCAACCATACATTGATGTCTCTCTCCCTCTCTGCCTCTCTTCCTTCCCCTCTTTCTAAAAATAATGAAATAAAATCTTTAAAAAAAAAAATCTGAAGTTGTCTTTAAATCTTTTAAAAGATTTTCTTAATGCCAAATTGGAGAATACATTGCAATATATATGTGAGGTGATTCATTTCCTCCATCTTTCCTACCAAAGAAAGAATATTCATACTTTTGTACAAGTATATTCTTTTCGGAATAATGTGAACTGATGCTCAGCGCAGAATCAAGTCTGCCTAGTATATGAGTAACTGTTGGCTAGAGCTGTCATGTGGGTTATATGCAAGTCAGATGCCTTAAATCTCCACCCCAAACCATGAGGACAGCATCTCTCACCACCCTGCACCCTATCACTCTTGTGAATTCCAGCACAGCTTAGTCTTCTGGTCAAGAGCTTGCTTCCCAACAAGATTTTGTGTAGGCTACTCTTCTGTTATTAGTGTGTTGATTCTCCACCATTATGAAGAACCATAAATGAAAGGCCATTATGTACGGCAGACCTGCAGGAAAGGTTTAGGGTAATGAAGAAAGGTTAGGGCATGGTAAGTATGGGCAACGACTTATAATAGGATATTAGATATGACTGTGCTAAAACTCTATCTGCCATGTCCCACCCCCCACAAGGAAGTCCATGTTGGCTACAGCCCTAGGATCCATAAAATCCAGACATTCTATTGATACATTAGAGGGGCTCCCCTATTTCTTCTTTTCACTGCCATTTCTAGCCATCTCTATGCCTCAATTTTCTCATCTGTAAGTGAAGATGGCCATTGTACCTACTTTGTTGGATTGTTGTTGAAGATTTAATTGACTACAAAGTGCTCAGAACAGCCCCAGCACATAATTAGTGCTCCATAAAAAACAGAGTTTCAAATCCACGTCTCAGTGTAAGAAACATTTTCTACCACCAAACATATTTTCTTGTTTTTATATCATTTATAAATGGATATTACTAAATTCTCATGAAAGAAAGCTCTAGATTTTTACAAAATAAGTTACTGTATTTGGCCCCAGTGACTCTGATTTTTCAAATGCCTTGCATCTTACATGCAGAACAAGTCATCGCCTCCATGTTGGGCCTTATTCTTCTAGAACAAGCACTTTGAAGATGGAGGGAGCTGTTGAAGGAGGCTGAACACGTCTAAGAATTCATGTCTGAAACCAAAGTAGCTCATTATGGTGCACACTCATGTTCTCCACTGTTCAGGTTATATATTTCACCTTCTAATAATGACACCTCAAGTTTGCTTAGGAGGGTATCTCTTGCATCCCTGATACTGAATATTATGTTCTTAGGATTCCTAATCAAGGAGATTTTCTTTGTCAGGACAAGGAGTGAGCATACAACCCAATCTAGGCTTTGAAATGATATTATTTTAACAACTTTTCACCACAAATTGAGTCTTGAGCAGAATGACACAAAAATCTAACATGATCAGCATATTCATTATCCTGACAGTACTATGTATTAGCTCCTAATGCTCAGATCTTCAAAGAAGCCCTGATTTATATTCTTTCCAAAGCCAATGTCTCAGAATTTTCTTCAATTCTATGAACTACCCTGTCTCACCATTATGTCATGAACCACCAGCTTCTATTGCATACAACCAAATCACACTAATATCACTGAGATATTTTTATTTGTTTGTTTGTTTTTTATAGAGAGGGGAAGGGAGAGAGGAAGAGGGGTAGAGAGACTTCAATATATGGTTGCCCTTCACTTGCCTCTGCTATGGACCTGGCTGGAGACCTGGCTTGCAACCTGGAATTTTTCTTAATACAAGGTCCATCTGCTCTTAAATTAATTGCTACACCCAGATGCATGAAGGAAATTGATTGACCTTTCATTTGCCTTCTAATAGTTGTTTTATAACATTTTATTTATTTATAAATAGAAAGGAGGCATTCTTTTTTTAATTTTATTATTTTTAGAGAGAGGGGACATGAGAGTGGCAGAGAGGGAGAGAAACATCAGTGTATGGTTGCTTTTCACCTGCCTCCAGCCACAGAGCTGGCTGGAGACCTGGCTTGCAACCTGGTTATGTGCCCTGGCTGGGAATTGAACCAATGGCCTTTGGGTTCGCAGAATGGCGCCTATCCACTGAGCAACTAGCCAGGGCCCATATAACGTTTATTTTTAAAATAACCATATTTTTTCTACTTAAGCTACTCTATAAACTTTTATAAAGAGCTCTGAGTTATGATCTTTCTTCAATTCTTATAATGCTCATAAACTAAGGCAGTGATCCTCAATATTTTTTTTAAGTTGGAACAGTCTATCACTTTACTTTCTTAGCTCATTGAGTTTTAAAGGTCCATGCAGATCATTTCACCCACACTCAGCAAACCGAAAGAAATTACTTCTATGCCATTGCTAACAGATGGTCAATTGGTCTCTTTTAACATACTCATTAATTTCTTCAATCAGATCATTCCATTTTCATGGGGCCTTATCATGAGAACATTCTTCCTTATACTGAGACAGAATTTGATTAGCCTTCTTATTTCCTCTCCCCAGGCCTCGTCTCCTTTACATACATCAAGAAATTTCTGCCTATAGAGTCTATTTCCACATGAGCTATGACTTCATCTGGTCCTTCTTCAAAGATTCCAAAAGGTCTGTCTAATGTTATGAAACATATCCCTGGGTTCCCAAAAGCAGCCCATTTGTATGATTGATCCATGTGAAATCTATAGGTCAAAATGTCTTTTGTGACATTTTCTGAAAGTCCTTAAAATAACTAGATTTCCTCATTGTCAAAAGTCCAGGACTGAGATTTTTTTAAACTAAGCCCTGAGGTAAATAAAATTGTATGTAAAATTATGGTGGTGCCTATTTAAAAGGAGTTCGTTTGTATTGGGCTTAAGATAATCTAAAAACAAAGTATTGTTATAACTTCTGGCTGCCAAGAAGTTTATTTTATCATACAATAGGTTAAAGATGGCTCCTGCCAGCAGCAAAATTTGTGTAATTGGAGGATTCGAACTTTCCTTCTTTTTAAGGAATCCCTCTCTTGGGAGTTGACAGTAATCACAATAAACCATGCACATCAGCAGAATCTGTGTATACTGAATAAGTGGAAAACTCTGGAAACTTCTGGAGTAAACTATCCAACAACAAAATCACTTACCTGATCATTAAGACCCTAAAATAATTCTTCATGTTTTGATAACATTTAAAAAATAATATGTGGAAACCTAATTCAGAGTTAAGTAATACTTTCTAAAGTATCTACCAGGTATGTGTACTGTCATAAGGTTTCTCAGTACAGCCCTGGCTGATGTGGCTCAGTGGATTAAGCACCAGCTTGCACGCCAAAGGGTCACTGGATCAAACCCCAGTCACGGCACATGCCTGGGTTGCAAGGCCAGGTCCCCAGCTGGGAGCGTGCAAGGGACAACCACACATTGATGTTTCTCTCCTTCTCTTTCTCCCTCCCTTCTCCTCTCTCTAAAAATAAATAAAATCTTTAAAAAAGGTTTCTCAACATAAATTTGACCTATATTTTAAAAGTACACATACATTCATATTAGATGTTTGAAGGTCCATGGAAATGCTTTATTTTCTCTAAATACTCTATATTGTAATTTCCATCTGACTACATTCTTATCTACTACAGATTTCTCCCAAGTAATATTTGCCTCTGAATAGTACTCCTTCTCCAAATATACAATAACCCCCACTAATATCAAAGTAGAATTATATGATGATTACAAGTGTAAGGTTGAGAGTCAAAAGGCTTAGGCTTCCCTTCAGGCCCTATTTCTAATTCTCTCTGCACTTCAATTTCTTCATCTTAGTGAAGACCATCATTGTACCAAATTTGCTGGGTTGTTGTGAATATTTAGAGTTAAATGACTATAAAATACTGAGAATAATCCCTGGTACATAATTAGTGTTCCATAAAAACTAGTGTTTCATATTCATGTCTCAATAGTTAAACACATTTTTATATAAATAAATGTTTGTTTTTATGTTATTTCAAACTAGATGTTAATTCAAATCCTCATAAAAGAAAGCTAAAGGCCCCCAAATTATACAAGATGTGGTTTTTCTGATACTTTGTCCCATAATTTATACAAACAGACCAATTACTTTTATGAAATACTATTCACCTTCTCAATTAGCATTTTTTAAAAATTAAACTAACACAATATTTATTGTGCCAATGGGGAAAAATAAAACCCAACTGCTAATATTAACCTTCCTTCTTCTAGACACCTCATCAAGGTTTTGAAATTTTAGTTCATTTAATTTTACCACCCATTATGAGACTGATATGTTTATTTCCATTTTATAGATGCAAATGTGAAGGATTAAAAAACATAGCTAAGAGGCAATACAGCCAGGCCTTGATCTTTCTGATGTCAAAGTTCATGTTAAATAACTAAAAAGTATAAATCCAAACTACATAATTATCTAAAATGGATTATATAGGCACAAATGTGTTTTGATGACATTAATCTACCTATAAGCTATCTTCAAGATTATCTTCCAAATATTGATACTATCCTTTCCATATTGAATAAGTAATGATGTTTACAAATGAGAATGTATATTGTTTGTGTAACTTAACTATTTACGAATTACTTGTAGGCTGAGTTGACTGGCTTCCCAGTGAATTTTCTGTGCTTATAGATATGTCTGGTAATACCTAATATCCTAACACTCAGATCCTTGATATCACTTTTTCTATATTTTTCACAAAATATAATTTCTAGCTACTTCCAAATTCAATGTTATTTATGTTCAAGTGAGACTTGTGAGAAGCTGCTTCACATAGTAGGTAAAAGTGGATTGTAATGAAAGCATTTGATGAAAATGTTTTTGTACCAGGACAAGGTCACTGATAATGGAATCAAATTTTCTGTACTCACTCATTTACCTGGTCTTGAAAAATAAGATGCTCTTGAGTAACAATCTAAGAGTAAAGACACTGTAACAGAGTGATATTTAGAGTCTAACCCCATTTTCTGTTTAGAACAACTAGAAATTAGAACTAAAAAAGTAGCCTCTTAAAGTGAGCACTGGCAAAAGTAGCCAGATGAGGAGAGATGAGCAGGTTGAATAATCACAGTTTGTTTGAAGTTAATACCACCTTGAAAGAAAGAATATTCTCACTGGCTGGTAAAGCCAAGTCAATATACATGGAATGTCATAAAGAGGACAGGAAAAGGTTTTAAAAGGTAGGGGAAGGGGAGTAGAAGAGACAAGGCCAGCTTGGAGCTAACGGACTCAAGGATGTGAGGTATAGGGATACTTCCCAATGTGTCCTGAGAACATCAAAATGCAGACCAACTTGACATGACTAATAGAAAGATCTGGAAAGAGAAATACTATGACAATTACCGTGCATGTAACTCAAAGTCTTCAATAAATGGATAATAAGGTAGCCTTGAACATCTTAATAAGCTCACAAAGTCCTATCTTAGATGAAAATGTATAAATAACCCTCATAACACTGCACAGCCTCTGAGCCCAGAGAAATGTGCCCAAATGGAATAACAGGACTTTTGTTCAAATCAATTTTGTCATTATCTAATTGCCTACATTGGCCCCTGAGTTTATTCATTACAATATAAGACACAGAAATGAATCATTTCTTTCCATAGAGAGCTTGAAATACATTTGCTCATTCATTTCACATGCTTTGTTGAAAGTGATGCCCTTTATCCTATGGGGAAGCAAAGAACAATGAGTCAAAGATGCTGCCTTAAAGAAATTTAGTATTTTAGAAGACATAGGGAACATATACAAAAGCCATTTTAATAAAAGATAGAAAAAGTATTTATTATGAACACAAAGCAAAAGTGACAAAGGTAACAGGTGTGTCCCCAGACAATTTTATTACCAGTCTTCACCCTGCACAGTTAGATATACAGTTCATATAAATTGTATGCCTCAAATATTTTTAAAGAAAGTGTTTAACAAAATAAAGTATATGATAGAATTTACGAACATAGAGATGAGAAAAACAAGTTGGTTAGTTATTATAGAAAAACAGCCAAAGCATGACAATTCCAGCAGTAAATTCCCAACCTGGAGCTACTGTGACTTTCTGAGTGCTCTTTTCCTTGCTTATCATGTGTCTACATCATTCTACCCATGATTTCTATATTGCAATATAATGGAACACAGGAATCACAGCCTTTCTGCTGGGTGACCGACTTGTTCATTTCATGAATTATCTTAGGCATTTGAAGAAAACCTCATTCCCAACTGATGTGTTCTTGCTTTATCTTCATGAGACTACATATTTCAACAGAATATGGTTTTCATAAGGCCCTTCTGTTTTAAATAAAATATGGGTGTTTATGGTATAATGAAATTGATAGTCCACCGCATCCCTTATCAGAGGGCTGTATAAACTTGTCACGCAAAGAGCATTTCTGAAATGACACTGCAAATGTTGATTCAACCATGATTTATGATTTTAATGCAGGAAGTAATGAAATGACAGGCAGGATGGTTAAATCACTCACATACAAGACACACACACATACACACACACACACACACACATTTATTTATTGGTCTATTTGTTTACTTCTTTGTCTCTAGGCACTAAGCTCTCTTAGAATGAGCAGTTCAAGTGCTGCCCAGTATCACAGCTTTATTATCCTATGTCAGGCAAACTGTTTCTGAGAAGGGCCAGATGGTAGGTATTTTAGGCCTTTTGCAGGTCATGCCACCTTTATCACAATCACTCAGCTCTGTAGACCTAGCACAAAGAAAAACATAGGTAGTATTTAAAGTAATGACTATAGCTGTAGTCCAATAAACCTTATTTATGGACACCGAAACTGGAATTTTTACAAGTCACTAAATATTCTTCTTTTTGTTTTTTTCAACCACTTAAAAATATTAAAAGAAAACATTCTTAGTGTACCAGCTGTATAAGAGCAGGTGGACAGCAAGATTTGGCCTGCTTGCCTGCCCCAGTCCTAATCATGATTGAAAGACCATTTTCTTCTAAAAGAAGAATGGATTTTTCATAACTTTTTTATTTATATTTTTTGTATTTGTTTGCATGACACAAATAGAAAGTTGTAGGACCTTGACACTTTTAAATAACAAATTATTTTTTGTGTGTGTGGTCACCTTTAATGGTGGTACACGGTGAGAGTTAACCCTTTCAGTTGCACCTATATCTAGGCACGGGATTTATTGACTGTAATTTGGACTTGGGAATCCCTGAAGAAGACACTCAAATGTATTGAGTTAAAGAAGCCCTGGGACTTGATGGTGCTTCAAAATTATTGTTTTGAAATATCTAAATAAATTCTTCTATAACTTCCCTAATATAGTATTTTATTCCCTGCCTTTATGACAGCATCTCTAATTTTGCAATGTTCCAGTACTTGGCCTGGTTAAATGTTCCGGCTCACAAAATATTTTAGTTTGCAGTGAGTGTCTCTTCAGAGATTCCTTCCCACTGTGATTGTTCCCTCAATGACAATCATATAAGATGTGCTCCAGTACCTAAACCTGGCTGCTGTGTGGGTCTTGTTTAGTTTTTTACTTGCAAAAGCCATTTGACAGGTAACTAGCTGCTCTTTCAGATACTAAATGTTATATAATGTGTGTGCTTCAATATTACATTCATTCATTTTAATATTTCTATTTATACTCTTCTACTATGGTTTCATTTTAAGTTCTAGTAGTCGTTTCTATCCTCACCTGTGACAGTTGGATAAAATTTAAGACACTCATTTCTGTGCACATAACCAACATTAATCTCCTAACTTGTAACATGAAGTCCATTCTTTTTCTTTTTAAAGATTTTATTCATTATTTTTAGAGAGAGGGAAAAGGGGGAGGAAGGAAGGGAGAGAGACATCAATGTACGGTTGCCTTTTGCCTGCCTCCAGCTGGGGACCAGGCTAGAAACCTGGCTTGCACCCTGGACACGTGCCCTGACTGGGGATTGAACCAGTGACATTTGGGTTCGAAGGCAGGTGCTCAATCCACTGAGCCACATCAGCCAGGGCCATGAATTCCATTCTTACTGACAATTTTCACATTAAAGAGAGTTAAAATATATACATGAAGATAAGAGTACATATATGTATATACACATACACAATACATGACACAAGGCTAGCCTGAGGTACAGAGAGTCAATAGAGTTTGTGAGTACAACTAGGCTGCCTGCGTTCAAATCCCAGCTCTGTCTTTTCCTATCTCCACAATCTAAGGGCAAGTCATGTAACCTCTCTCTGCCTTAGTTTCTTCATCTGCAATATAGAGACAACAATGATATACACTTCATAGGATGCTGTAAGGAATAAATGATTAATGCATAAAAGTTCTTAGAAGACTGCATCATAGTATGCATTAATGGGTATTGGCTATTAGCATCATGCACTATCTATCTGTGTTTGTATATAACTCCAATTTGCAAAGTGACCAACTATTGACTCATTCTAACCTGAGTATTTATTTTTTACCCCCAGTGGGAAGTTCAAGGATGCAACTGACTCTGCCTTCTGGAGGCTCCATGAGAGGGGCAAGGAGCTCTAACTGTTTGTGTTTTCTGTCAGGCTCATTCTATGATGTAGATCAGCCAGCAGCCACCCCAAACCCACACCCCCTGATCAACACCTGTGGCCAGCAACAGTCTCTTCCACATATGCTGACAGAAAGTGACTGCGGATGACAAAAATTGGCCCAGCAAGGAGCATATGACAATTGCTGGCACTGAGGGTAGAGGAGGGGTGATGGGTCTGTTCCACCTCCTGTGTTCAGAACCAAAAAGATAAAGAGGGAAACAGAACCTGGGCAAATGGGAACATGGATGACCATGGGCTTGGTGTGGCTTCCTGCTTCTATTGGCCCCTGGGCAAGGGTTTTCCATTCATCACCCTCCATGACAGCTCAAGTTGTGTGAACAGCAGCAGCATCTGTGACATATTTAACCTCTATTCTATAATAAATGCACACTGACTAGCTCAGGTTAGTAATATGCAATAGGTGAAATATAGTTGGTGCTGTACTGTCTGTATACTTCTATCTTCTGCAGCTACTTTAAATTAAGAAGACAAGACTAGCCTTGTAACAAAATACCTGCAACCATATCTGATTGTCCAGTGATTGCCTGGCAGCCCATCTCAAATGTGAACTAGACGGAACCAGAATACACGTTTTCTTTCAGCTCCAGCACTAATTCAAGAAAGTAAGTCAGTCCCTTAGCCTCTCGGGCACTAGGTTTCCACATTTCCAAAGCAGAGACAGAGCATCCACTTACCCTACTGCAGGCACTGTTGTGAGGATTAAATGGAATATCATATATGGAAGTGGTTAGTAAATATAATACAAAGAATTAAGAATATCACCTTTAAAAATTAAATTGTTCTTTCCACCTTAATCTTTCTCTTAAATACAGAAATAACTTTTTCCCTTTAGGTTTTGATTTCTTTTCCTCTCTTAGAATAGCTGTCACTTGTCACCCAGCTGTCATTCCTTACACAAAGTTCCTCACCTCTTATCTTCTCTAACATAGCCACCCAGTGACTTTCTCTGCTATTTGTCATGCCCTGGCCCTGTCCATTTCTTCTCTCTGGATATTTTTTCTTCCCTTTGTCTTTCTTTGCTCATTTTTTTCCCAATTTGTCATTATCCCTTCACTGGAGATAAAAGCCCACCTCTTTTTTTGACCTGCAGTAGGACCATGTCAGCCTCTTGGATGGAATGTTCAGAGACTGACTTAGCCTTGATTATTTTATCCCTTTCTAATCACAAGCACTTCACAGGAGCTTTCTTTTTATGTTTCACTTCTGAGGTTGTCACCATCCTGAAGGTTTAACCTTGTGGGAAGTCTCAATCTAGATAATTAAAAAACAAAAAATAAAAAAGACTGAACTGTCCCAGAAGCCAGGTGTGTGAGTAGGCTCTCCAATTTCACTTACTGGGTGAATTCTCTGGGCTTCTTGAAAAAATAAGCATGCATTGCATGAAAGCCTACAGTACCACCTGCCTCCAGCTCAAGATTCACCTGAGTGGGTGTTGGGAAGACTTACGCCTGCTAGTTATCCCAGGGGTTCTTGGTCAGATTACTCTTTCATCAAACCTATCAATACTCCTTTTTCACTGAAATTTGTAAGGACAGTGGGTACTCCACAAGCAGAGTCTATCATGGTCTTCATTATCATTTATTAATGCTTTTTAAATACTCTTAAACCTGCTCTAAAGTACCCAATAGGACTGGAGTCCTCCAACTGGGATTCCTGATAATTGCTGGAGGTGAATGTCCTGTGTTAAGTCTCAGAAGATACCACCACGTGAGCACCCTGACCAGACTCAATTGAGGGATTCTTTCTGACCAATATTAATGTTATCCAGAACATGTGATGATGTTGTGGCTGGGAAAACATTTTCACTTGTGCAGCAAGTATTTCAACGGTAAGAACATATACATGTCCTAAAAATGAGAGGTCCCTAAGGAGATAATGCCACAGGAGAAGATTTCCTTTATGAAGCACATCTATCCTCCTTTGAAAAAATAATGTAATCAAAATATTGATTGGCACATGCCAAACCTTTGTGGAGATTTTACCATCTGTGGGAATCATCCCTCTTGGGAGAAACAAAGAACTAGCTTAGCCTACCTGCCTGTCTCAATGAGTGGAATAGTTTATGACATAGAACAGGATTAATTCTGTTATACAATTGTGGGTGTGCAATCTGCATTCTAATCAGCTCTAGTCTCTCAGCTGTGCAAAAGAATGGGAGCATGCTTCAGGCGATATCAATATGCTAGTCTGAAAGGGGGCACTGAAAAGGGAAAACATTCAGGTGGGCCGCATTATTTGCACATGCTTCCTGCTGTAAATGTCTTTTCTATTAATCTACGTCTTTCTCTGTTATTTTGAAGAGTGTATTTTCAAATTCTACCCACAAATTAATTTAGATGCCAGAGAAGAAACTCACATCAAAACAGAACAATTGTTGAAATTGTCCTTCCTACAGGCTGATCAGCAATAAAAATCAGTGTTTTCCCAGCAGAAAAAAATCAATCAGAAACATTGATCATCGTGTTTTATTTTGCTGTCAGAGACAAATTAATCAGTATCACCCATAACAGTACTTAGCTAAAGTGACAACAATGCTTGCTACCTAAATTTTTATTTAAGTTGGATCATTAATAAATTATTTTAACAGTATAGTAAAAGAATATTAGATATGAAAAATGCCAAGAAGGTAGGTGGTTCTCTTATATAATCTTTATGCACAACAAGCAAATTCAGTATTCTCAACATAAATCAATCGTATATTATCACATTTGAGTACATGTGCTTATGCATCCATATCTTGGAAGAAAGAAAGAGGTTATGATAAGACAAGTTCCATGCTCACTACATTAATTAAATGTAGGTTCAGACAGGACATGCATCTTAACTACAATGATACACCCCATTGTTGACAGAAGTATCTAGAACCCATGCATTTGAATCCATGAAATGGAAAACAGTCGTTAAAATAGTCATTCTGTGAAATAAATAAAACTCATAAACCTCAAGTATCTTTAAACTTGAATTTAAAGTTTATGTTAAAGTTATCTTAGATATCCTTATGCTTGGACACTATCCAATGCAGCATTTTAGGATTTACAAAAAATCTTTCCCCAACCAACAATAACAAATTCCCAAGTCTTAAATTAAGCAGGATCCTCTTATCCTAGCAACTCAGAGAATACAACTGAGAAGGTTTTTAATTGGTTAGTAATCTGGGCCTTGTTGTAGGGTTTGTTTAATTTCAATTTTATGTTCCATTTTAAACTTCTACAATAACTGTTTCATTGGAGTTTAAACCGGATAAGATGATTTTGAAATTACAGCGGTCCATTCATCACAACTAATAGATTGCAAAGGCAGGCATTCTCTGGCTCCCACGATTTTTAGCCCAAACATTAGGTATTCTTCATTAATTGTGCATTCAACATGTGTGCAAGCTTCATAACTGATTGTTCCACACTCATGAACAAAGCAGATTAAAATCCCCTGTCCTCATGAAGCTTATCATCTTGTGAAGCTTGTAGTCTCGTAGGGCAGACTAACATAGAACATAATGAGAGAGAGAGGAGAGAAGAGAGAGAAGAAAGGGAGAGAGAGAGATGGAAGGAGGAAGGGAGGAAGAGAGAGCGGTGCTGTAAAAGCTCTGGCTGATTTAGATCAGTGAATTGAGTATCAGCCTGGGAATCAGAGGGTGGCAGGTTCAATTCCCAGTCAGGGCACATGCCTGTGTTGCAGGCCAGGTCTCCAACTGGGGGCACATGACAGGCAACCACAGATTAATGTTTCTCTCCTTCTTTCTCCCTCTGTTCCCATCTCTCTATAAATAAAATAAAAACAAATAAAATTCAAAAAATAAAGAAAGTACTATAGAAATAAACATGATAACCTCGCTTTGGTGAAGGGAGGAATAATGGTACCTAAGTTTAGGAAATGAAAAAGGAAGAAGGTAGAATTATGTGTGAAACATGATGATCTTCTTAACTTCTGAGCCTTCCAACAGAAGAAGTAGGAAGCCACAGCAGAAGGTGCAGGGAGGGACGAGAACAGGTGAATTGAATTCAAGATGGAGAGTGTTGTTACAGGAAGTCATTAAAGGTTACAATTACAGAGAGGAGGAGCTCGGAAAGGCTTCCAAAGTCACACTCAGAATTCAAGCACAGAGGTCTGAGGTTCCAGACCATGTTTCTTTACCCCAAAGTGAGAAGGCTCCTTCTAACAGCCCCTTGACTACAGGGCACTAATTGCTGGGAAACCAGCCACACTACACTATAAAAGATCTCTCAGAATCCATGCAGACTGTGGTAGGAATGGTGCATTAAAACCTTCAGAGCTTTATTTTCTTTTCAATTGCCAGATAAATACGTGAGTGAAGGGGAAGGGAAACACTGATAAGGGTTTGAGATACCACAGGCCTCACCTCAGTTCTGTCTTACTAAATAATCTTTCTGATTTTGAGTCAACCATTTAATGTCTCAATGTTACCTATGGCACTCTAAGTATAAAGAAGCTAGACTTAAAGGTTTTGGTACAGTTAATGAATATACTAGACTTGTGTGTGTGCATGTATGTGGGTGTATGTGGATGGGTGTGTGTGTGTGTATGTGTTAAATGGATATCTACCTAGTAAAACGCCTTTAGAAAGTTCAAAGAGAACATGACCCTTCTAACTTCCTACTGCAGCAAACAGACCTCTGTACCCATTGGGTTGCTTTATCTGCCCTGAAGATATTGTATATCAGTACTGCCTGGGAGATGGCCTTGCTTTTCTTTTAAAATGAAGGCCCTGCTTTAAGAAATATTTTGTTCCAGAGATGCAAAAGAAATTTTTATGTAATCAACTAGTGCCTTTTCCAAGGTCCGGTTGAAAAGTACACCTAGGAAAATAAATGCATCTAGTTAAATGTATTTTCTTTAATCAACAAATATGTCCTCAGCACCGAGACTATGCTGGTCATCATCTTTGTTCTTTTGGGTCTTAAAGGCTGGTGGAGGCAAGCACAAAGTTAACCAACATTTCCAGTGTGACTGGTGTGACAGTCAAGATACCATGAAATACAAGGGGCGCCTCTGGGTTAGAGCAAGAGATGCCCCTTCACCACCAGGACCATGTGGACCACAGCCCAGTGAACCGCTGCTCTGCCCTTGCTACGGGCTGGCTGCAGTCTTCCATGTTACATGCATTACTTACTTCGCCATCATAGAGAAAAGGAAGTAGAGAACAGCAGTTAAGAAGCCAGGCCTGGGAGTAATCCCATCTGTGTTCATATCCAGCAGGGAAGCCCTCCATCTGGCTAAGGAAGTCCAGAGTAGGTGCCCGAAGGATTCCAAACTAGAACTCACTGCTCTCGTCAAAGGATTCCAAACTAGAACTCACTGCTCTCGTCAGTACAAAGCTCCACTCCAACTATAAAGCATAATCCCTGTCTTCAATCAGGCAACTTGCAATCCCAAAGACCACCAAGGAAAGAGCTGTCCAGGAACCATGTAGTGAAGATTCCAGGAGGATAGAAAAATGTTTGCCTCCTCTCACTTCACCTGTCATTTCATCAGGAAGAGTCTCCATCGAACTTCACCAGAGCAAGCCAACAACACAGCCCAGGAAACTTTGTTAATGGTGTTGATTTAGGTCAATGTCTTCTAGGACAGTAAACAAAAGCCTAACTGCTCCCTAATTAGAAAGAGGGTAGAGCTGGCAGGGGAACCGCTGTCGCCAAGGGACTGCACTCCAGATGCTGCTCTGGGCCCTCACAGTAGTAATTCAGCAGCACATGGGATATGACGGCTCATTCAGTAGGCAGCCAATTTATAGATTCTCATTTTCTGCAGTTTTTCTTTATGTCCTTACTTAGAATTCTGGGTACTTTATCACATACCCTTGCCTTAGCCTGCTCAGTACATGATGCCAAAATTCTTCACCTTTTCAGCTAACGTAAAGAACCACCATTGCCCTGCAGTACAAATATCCCACAAGAACCCAAGTACATCAGGTTAGTGTCGCTTGGGTGGAAACTAAGTTGGAGAAGCTGTGTTTTACAGAAAATCCCATCCCCAGCCCTTCCTTGGAGAACACCTTTGCTAACAGAGTTTTGCTGAATTACAATAATATCAACAAAAAACCTAGTTTTTTTTTAATGTTTAAGTGTTAATATTGAAGAGGTTTCTATGTGTTCTCTGTATTGGAGCAAACTGAACCACTTTGACCCCAAAAAGAGTCTCTAAAAGTCTGAGTTTCAATCGCCTAATTTGAAAGAGTTCCACTGCTGAGCCAGCCCCATAGGCTGTAGTGGAAAGTCCTGTGAGAAGAGAGCAATTAGAAAACAAGGAAAAAGATAAGTCATGATCATGTTTCTTTACATTTGGGTCTATAATATTTTGCTGTCACTTTCTAAGCATTGGGACAAAGTAGGAACAATGTTAGTCTGGTATGAAAGATAGGGGACACTCTGGCTGGTGTGGCTCAGTGGATTGAGCATCAGCCTGTGAATCAAAGGGTCACTGGTTCAAATCCCAGTCAGGGCACATGCCTGGGTTGCAGGCCAGGTCTCCAGATGGAGGCAAGTGTGAGGCAACCACACATTGATGTTTCTCTTCCTCTTTTTCTCCCTCCCTTCCCCTCTCTCTAAAAATAAATAAAGTCTTACAAAAAAAGAATAAAATAAAAGGCAGAAGAATTGCATTTTACTTTGGGTTTATCACTAACTAGCTGCTGACTTTAGAACAAGCCCTGTAACAATATCTGAGTCTCATTCTCCCTATTTATGAGAGGACCTGACTATATTATTTCCAAGTCCCTTTTCATTGATAATTGAATTAACAGATGATTAACAGACTGAAAAATTAATTCTTAACATTTGCTGAGCACTTAACCTGCTCAACACAATCTTAGTCACTGTGGTTCAGGGTTAAAAAAGGTAGAAAAAGAGGACATGAAAATCAAGTCCAAGAAGCAAGACAACATTTAATCAACCAGGCAATTAGCACATGGCAATACCTGGGAAAAGATATCCGGCTGGGGTATCAGTAAAAAACCAAGATTAGTTATGAAAAGAATAGACTGCAAGGTAGAGCTAGCTGTCCAGACACTGGCAGGTCACATGACCCCTCTGGACCTCAGTTGCCTCATCTGTAAAATGAAGAGTTTGGACTCCCCTAATAATCTCCATAGTCCTCTCTATGGCTTCTCCTATAGTTAGTGAGTGCTACTTGAGGCAAGGTCTGGGGGAGATTAAAGAACCATGTGGCCCAGACAGTTCTTACATGTGCCCCGTGTACCTCAATGATTTTCAATGGCACCAGTAGCATGCCTTCTTCATCTCTCTTCCCAAAGGGTTCCAGTTTTATAACCATCATCAGATTAATTGGGTGATACATATAAACTGATAAGGCAAGATCATCAAACAGTAAGTGTCAAGAGGAACGGATATAAGTGTTCTAGAACCTCAGAAATGGAAGAATTAGCAACCAGTTTCCCTGATTAAAGCTCCTGGAGGTGCTGGGACAGGATTTAAATCTGGAAAGCCAGATGACAGAAGGGAAGAGATTCAATGCAATCTATAGTCTCACATTGAACTTCAAATTGCTTCCCAGGTCACCCCACATTTTAATTGCAGAGCAATGTTTGGACCTCTTTTGACCTCAGTGTCATAATTAGCTTATGATCCCTATACTGGCCTTCTCCTCTTCCAAATGTCTATGAACCCAAGTGCTTAACTGCCATCAACGTACAAGTTAAGGATGACAAAGGTATCATCTACCCTGTGTG
Organism: Noctilio leporinus; assembly: GCA_004026585.1. Classification (NCBI taxonomy): domain Eukaryota; kingdom Metazoa; phylum Chordata; class Mammalia; order Chiroptera; family Noctilionidae; genus Noctilio; species Noctilio leporinus. The sequence continues at coordinate 837,146 of PVIW01000030.1, forward strand.
GATCCAGTAAATCTCTTCCAGAGTCTTGGCTTGGCTCTAACTTTAGCTCACATCTTTAAGCTTTACATTTTCTCTTTGGGAAATGTCAGTTTGCCTTGGCTCTAACCTTTGCTAGAATTGACTCTGAGGCTATTATTTTGAGCAACTGTACTATTGAGCCATGACATCCCTTTTGAAAATTAAGCCTGTCTTCCCGAAAAACAGAACACCACCACTTGGATATCTATCCCTTAGACACTGAAGCTCAGTCTCTCTAACATAGCTAATAAAATATTTGTTCTATTCTACTTACATTATTTTTTTCTTTAGTTTTTTCCTTTTTATTTAAATTAATTTATTGTTATTGTATTACAGTTGTCCCACCACCCCCCCATCATTCTCTCTTGCCCCACCCACCTCATCGCCCTCCCACAGTCAATCCCCTTATGTTGTCCATGTCCGTGGGTCATTTATACTAGTTCCTTAATTAAATTCTTCCATTTCTTTTACCTTTTCTCCTCCTACCCCCAACCCCTCTGGTCACTGTCACTCTTCCTTGTTTCCATGCCTCTGGTTCTATTGTGCTCATTTGTCTGTTTTGTTCATTAGTTTCCTGTATTAGGGTGAGATCATACGGTATTTGTCTTTTGCTGTCTGGCTTATACCACTAACATTAATACTCTCCAGTTCCACCCATGTTATCATAAAAGGGAGAAGTTTCTTGTTACTTCATTATTTAATGTTATTTAAATGTTTATCTCCCTTGAGAGCTTAGACTACATCTTAATCAATGTTGGATCATCAGGTTCTTGTCTTCTATCTGATGGTACCCAATAAACACTGTTGAATTGACATGACTGCTGCTTTTTATTCCCTGTTCTAACATGTGTCCCAACTCTTCTTATTTTTGTCTCTGAATAGAGATATAGATACCTCCAGGATTTCAAAGAAAATTTAAACTTGTCTTCCTGCAATATACAGAACACACTCACTCTACTGGGAACTCAACAGAGAACCATCAGTGGTTCAATTTTCAGCATCAAGCTAACTAAGAATGGGGAGATTTTCAGCTGTCCTCCCATTCCTGTTTTATTAGCCTCACAGTCCACATCAGAGATTTCAGTTCTTGACTTTGCCTCTCACGCTCCTCTCCCACCAGTGACTGCAAACTGACCTCCATTTGCTTTTCCCCCATCTGTTTCACAAAATCATCCTGCTTCTATTTTCATCTTTGCATTCCAGCATCCAACACACCGAAGAAGCCATGACCCTTGAAGCAAATGCAGCAATGGTATCAGTGCCTCCTGATTGAAAAATCAAAGCTGAGCCCACACGTGGTATAATTACTACATGTGCAGGAGTGGTGTCTGCACTTGTGGAAGACAGACAATTGGATTTCAGATTACTGATAAAAATATGCATGTTCCACCTGAGCCCCCGAAGGCTTTTTTCCTTTTGTTGTGTTTTCAGGATTTGTGCATGTGTGTGTGTGTGTGTGTGTGTGTGTGTGTACGTGCATGTGTATCTCCTAACCCCAGAACTCAGGGAAATGGAAAACTTTCATTCTTCTGAGGCTCTTATCCCTACACAATTGGCTTCCAGGGCCTACCCATTTTACCTCCTGATCGTCTCTAGCTCATCTCTTTATTCTGGCTCCTGGACTCTTTGCTCTGCCCCCAATACTGGCCAGCATTATCCTTCATGCAGCTACTTGGTCCTGAACTCCCTTCCCACCTCCAAACTTCCCTTCACCTCTCATGTGGTTCTGAGTTGTGTAATCCAACATAAAACTCAAGGTGGATTTTCCCTTCAAACATTCTCAATGAGGTTTCCTAGCCCAAATAAATTAATTACTGACATTGAAAAATCTCACTTCCAAGAAAATGAGATTTCTATCTTAACAGGCTGGCAATACTTGGCCACCATTCTCACGTGCTCCCAATCCGCTAGACAGACCGGAGTAGTTGCTGCCCTTTCAGGAAGGGGCAGGATCTGTCTCATTTGCCACAGTCTTCTCCACTCATTTTATTTAATTTTTTTTTTTTTTTTGACATCACCTGAGGTGTGGCTATTTATCATGAGCTGATACCGCACAAGAGACACTGCCCTCAGTTACACAGCTTGGCTGACTACGGGGACCAGTAGTCAGTTGTGACTATGATTCTTCCCAGATGTAGGGGTCCCAGAATAATAATTAGTAAATACTTGGAGCTACATTTGAGGGGCAGTGCCAACCAGGGCTTAAATTCATTCAGGGGTTTTAGAAAAGCACATGTAGTCAAGAGTGAAACCTTTACAAACAGTTTAGTTAAGTCTTACCAAGTTTTAGTCATGGTGCCCCATGTTTAATTGGATATGTGGCATCTAAAAGGGATACAAGGAAGAAAAAGGCCTGGGAAAAAAAGTTAAATTTCTTCGTAACTCTGAAAAGCATTTTTCTTGTCATCTTCTGTCCTGATTACTAGCACAAGAAGGAAAATAAAAGTATCTCAGATTTCCCTGAAATGGAATTTCACTTAAAACTTGAGTGGCTCAATTTCTGCCTTATTTCATTCTCTAACTCTCTACGGAGTTTAAATAGAAGTTATAGTTCTACAACGAAGGGCTCAACCCAAACGGCTGGCTATAAAAACAATGAAAATCAATTTTAGAAGCATATTGGCATTTTTAATATGCGTTCTTGTTTAAAATGAAGTGACATTAAAATGAAGTTAAAAGCAAGTTCACTCCCTAGAACTACCAATTACGTGCAATTTTGCTATTAGCATTCTGTTAAAGCACACTTTTTAATGCAGCCTCAAAACATTTCTCATAAATCCTAATCAAGCAAATTTTCTTCCTGTAACAGTGTTTGGAATATCCTATTGATGATCATTTTATTATCATCAATCTTGATGCCTAAATTTATTTACTTGATAATTGAACCTAGAGTATTCTAAGCCATACTTTTATAAGGTGTTAGCTGTTTCTAGTTATTAGGAATGCAATTAGAAAATACTGAAAATTTAGAAAAATAAGCATCATAGTGTAAAGACAGGATTACATAGGATTATCCAGTTTCTTAAAAAGTAACATCACATAGAAGGAAAATTCTGGAAATCACTACTCTTAGAAAATGGAGCAGAAGAACCTGCACAATTTTGTTTGAGCTCCTGGATCCAACTGTACCTCATACTATACCCACATTTCCACTGGTTATAGGTGAAATTGGGCTGTGAGAGCCATGACCAAAGCAGGCCTCTGAAGACATTTATGAAACAATAAACTTACTACGTGTCTCGGTTTTGCTTGGCAAAGGCACTTATTAAACAAACTAGAATTTTGCTTTAAACGCAAAAGCAATTAGTCTTAGACTTTGCTGTAATATACTTAAAGTAGTAGTATATCATTTTCCCAAGTTAAAAGTATAACCATTCCTTTAAATGTTGCCTGGTAGTGACTTTGTTACATAATTCACATCAGATGAATGCATACCTATTCCCATGGACTGGCAACTGCTAGTGTCTAATATAAGATGGGTGCCCTTCAGCACACCTCTGCACTGAGGTACGACCAGACTGCTTGGAGCCCATTTACGCCGCTCCTGATTTAACGTCATGCATCATACCGCAGTCGCTTCATACAAAACTAAAATGGTCTCGTACACTTGTAATCAAGGCACACGAAGTACGTAATAAAAAGTATTTTATTTATTATCAAGAATGGCCAACACAGGGGCTCCATTTTATTTCTGGCTCCTCGTGATGCAAAAATGCCTTTCCCTAAAAACCGTGTATTTTAGAACAACCTTAATTTTGCTTGTGTGTTTTTACGAAGGCCACCATGACCATGATAATACCCCGCTGGAAAAAGCAATGAGAAAACACTCGTTTAGCTTGCCTTGTACTGACACAAAGGCTGGACATCCCAGCCTTTCGCAGCTACTGTCACCTATCACGCACGCTCACAACTGGTTGCCAGAGTACAGAAGTACTAGAAACAGAGGTGCGAGTTTCAGTAGCTGAGGGACTAGGAAGCTGGCTTACATTTACTTGTCATCCACCTATCTAGGATCGGGAAACGGATGCCTTGCCTGGCCTTCAGATTCACCAAAAAGAAGGAGGTTCTGGAATCGCACTGAGGTGGAACACCAGGTTCTTATAGCTCAGACCCAAAGCCCCAAGAAGGTAAGTTTCCAAAGCAACTTAAATTGCCTCCCAGTAGAGGAAGCAAAGGGAGAACGGTCAATAGACCGAGTCGGGAAGTCCGTATCTCTCAGATGCATTCAGGACAATGACCTGCTCCTCCCAGAAGCCCCTGTGTGCCAGCGGCTTGGACTTGGACAAGGTGATGCTGAAAGAAACTAGGCATTTCACATACAGTTTTGTTTTGGTTTTTATTGTTGTTTTTAAGTAAGCAATTAGTGATGGAACCACATGTGTTATCCATGGAACTAGAAATGGAAATCGTTCTCTTTTCTTCTTCAGGCTCATAGTTCAGCAATTGAAGCTTTGCATAATAAAAGAACATCCATTCATGTAAAGAAGGAAAAAGGATTAAATAACTAATACACTTCAGGAGGATGATTCATCTGTTGGACTTCTGAAAGGGGGGCCCTCACAGGAAACAAGGGCTGATTCGTTTATTAACCTATTGAGACACAGTCACTCACTATTCCTGAAGGCTTCTATTGTCAACAAAAATGAAAGAGGAAGGGGAGGAAAAAGAGCAAAGAGAGGAAGAAGAGGAAAGGAGGGGAGGGTTGGGGAGAGAAGCCCCAAAGTAAAAGAGATTAACCTCAAAGTTGCAAGTTGATGCACCAGTTTCTGAATTTCACATTAAAATATGGTAAGGCTATTAAAACTAGTAGAAAAGTTTCAATCACACACTCACAACCATCACCACCACCCCCGCAAAAAAAAAAAAAATCACATTTGAACCATCTATGTATGGAGGGACTTAACAAACTTGATAAAAACGTAAGTTTCAACATGAAAAGACATTCTACGAAACAAGAAGAATTGTTTCAGAACTGATTACCACAGCTGTGTTGTACGTTTAAATAAAGCCTGCAGAGCTGCGTTCCAGAGGCTTGGTAATTGAAATAATTTGCTCTGCAACATGTTTAAATACATACTGTTAATCAGCTGCTTAAATTGAAATTGCTTCAAATACCGTGAACTGAGACTTTGTTTGCAAATCATTTCTGGATTCGGGCAATTCACAGCAAGTCTTCTCTATTAGCACCACTAATTGAAATTTGTTATGTAAAATCACCTCCTCCTGGATTCCCTCCAAGGGCCAAGGTCAAGCCCTAGGCCATGCGTTTGTTCAGGGGAAGAAACAGGAAGCAGTTCCACCACTGTAAAAAGCCTGCTGCCCTTGGTCACAGCATCGGCAGGAAGCTGCTTCTCCCAGCCAGGCACAGACATGCCCACCTGGTGGCCGATGTGACCAACGGAGGCTGAAGGTGCTAAGAAAGCCATTGATTTTTCCTCTGTTGCAGGAGTCCAGCCCTAAAGAGTAAGAATAACTACATGTATAACACATGTACCTAAAAGCAAGGCTCAGAGAAAGGAAAAGGAAAAGAAAGTATAGAGTACACTGCTTTAATACATGTATAACAATCACAACAAAAGTACATGTCATGTCTAGCCCTGGCTAGCGTGGCTCAGTGGTCTGAGCGCTGACTTGTGAACCAAAGGGTCTCTGGTTCAATTCCCAGTCAGGGCACATGCCTGGGTTGCAGACCACATCCCCAGGTCAGGGAGAGTGAGAGGCAACCACACATCAATGTCTCTCACCTTCTCTTCCTCCCTCCCTTCTCTTCTCTCTAAACATGAATAAATAAAATCTAAAAAACAAACAAATAAAAGTACATTGTCTAGAAATACCAGTCAAACACTAATTTGGCTTCAGAAAATGAGTAAAACTAATTCTACCTCCATCTATATAGTTCAGCTTGGAATCCTCTATTATAGTTCTGACCTGTACCAGAATTATTTATGTTTTTTATTCCTCATTAGATTATATTAATAATGCAAAGCACAATCTGCCATGATATAGTGCAAACAATAAAGGTATAATAAATTATTGAATTAACTAACGAGTTCTGTGCAGCGAATTGGGAAAGAGGGTCATTAACCAAACTAATGTAGAAGTAGAAATGGGTCTCACCTTTTCCAAAAACAACTTTTATCAGGAGTGGGGATTGTCAAGAGGAACTATACTACCTTCAATCTCAAAACTTCTTGCTATAAATCACTAGAATCAGAGTTAACTTGCCAATTCCCTATCACCCTGTTCTTTTTATCTGGAATCCCACATATGCACAGTTCTTGTAATTGCTGCCGCAGACCACGGCATGAGCTGGGTCGGGGCTGGCCACTCCAGGGTGAGGTAGGATCATCAGCAGCTAGGCAAATTCCTGGGCAGTTGGAATGGGAAAACTGAGACAGATGGATGAACCAACTGGTCAAACAATTTACAAGCAGATAAATCGCAAGGTCTTATCTTCCCTAGCCAAGGAAACTTAGGAGCAAATGGTTTACAAATCCAGATGGTCCTGGAGCAGATCACCCCCTTGGTCCCAGTCCCTCTTTGATGACTTATGTTGAAACTAAAACCAACCGGATAATAACCCTGACCCCTCTATATGCACATTTTGATGAGTCAACATATTGAAGAACACACCTGGAAAGCTAATGAATGTTCTGTTAAGACCTTCCCTTCAGACCTCCACTAGGATTCTTTCCAGCAGCTAAAGAAAAATAAAATACTTCCAAGATAAAGAACTTGGCCTGCTCATCTCTCACTGTGGCTCATGCCCACACTTTTGTCCATTAGGCGTGCATGTCTGCTTCCTTTCTCCTGAACTCTAAGGGCTCCCACTAGGCTTGCGACCAGGGGTGCAGCAGGCAGTGATGGTTTGTCCCAGGCTAACCCCCTGAACTTGACTCCACAGCCCCATTTTCTCAGGTTTTTCAGTGAGCTAAGAGCAGCCCCACCTTGGCCCACTTCTGTCACCATGACTTTTACTTCTCAGTGAGCCCACACAGCCCAGGATGGCTCAATTCTTTCCCGTAACATTTCTACAGGGCCAAAGCAGAGCACTGCCTAGACTCTCCTGTTGCTGCTTCTACCCTGGGCCCTTCTTTTGATCCACTATCCTGAGCTGTAATAAACCTACACTCAAAATCACCAGGACTCATGTTGTGAAATCTTTCCTGCACAAAGTCAAGACCCCCACATGCTACAGGCTGGCCTGAGGCAGACCTACTCCAGGCTAAGTCCCCTCCCATTGACAATGGCACCCTCAAGGTTCTTTCAAAGATTTGATGGGTAATCCTAGGGCACTTGGAACTGTATCTGGCTCACAGGCACCCAGCTAGTGCTAACCAACACTATTGAATTTAGTTCTATTTCCTCAAAGAAAGACCCATGTGCTGAGATCCTTTAAAAAAAATGGTACATTGACTGCTGACTGGAAGAAAATGAGGAAGCCTAGTATGGAAAATATCTATAAAAACAGAGTGGCATAGATGGTAACGTGATCCCCTATCTTGTCTCAAGAACACAGGCCTATAAATAAAAATGATAAAAGCCTATTGGGGTCGATCTTTCTTTGCCCAGATATTATACAATAGGTTGACAGCAAGAGAAATATTTGTTAAAATGTTGTTACTGGGAGAAAAAGGAGGAGGTTCCAAAAAACATGTGAGAAGTGACTGCATACTTCCTCAAAGCACTGAACCCTATACAACGAGAGCCTCATGTATTTCAGTTGTCTAGGGGCATGGTTTTCTCTAATACCCAAGCAGCATGACTTCAGTCTGTCCTGTTTTCTGCTGATATTTCTGCATGCCCCTGGGGAAGGTAGCTGATATTTGCTAAACCCAAACTTGTTCCCCCAGCTAGATCCTCATCAACCCTGTGCATCATCCCCCCGTCCTGTGGCAGCTCAGTTTAGCACTTGGAAGGCCCTTCATTATCCTCCACAGTGCAGGGGGCACTCAGCACATCAAAAGGAGGAAACCACACTGGGGGTGGGGTGGAGGGGTAGAATCCCAAGCAGAATACAATCTAAACTGTGTTCTTTGACATAACAGAGTCAAGTTTCAAGACTTTCCCTCCTCTGAAGTCTAGTCTCTCACTGTTGCTTTCTTCCTTAAATCTCAGCTGGCTGCCTTGGGCCATCATCCTGGCAATGGCCCTTCTAGTCCTCTGTTTCCTCCCTGATTCCAGGGCCCTGAACCTCTCTTGAATGGCCAGAGGTCTGTCTAATTAACCATCACTTTATGATGCAAAATAATTCACCTTCTTCCTTCATATCCCCCTTAGACTAGCTCTTAGGCTTCAGCTTTGTATAACCTGAGGGTCCTTTATGACATTTCACAAATAAAGGAACAGTTCCCTCCACAAATTATGTTTTTCCTGTAAGGCAGGAACCACAAATTTGAATGCCTATGCATCCTATGTAGATATTTCTTTCTCTTTAGGTATAAAAATAGATAGAGATACAGACATTGACATAGATCACACAGATCACATACGCACAATCATGGCACCTGGTTTAAAGGAACAGAGACTTTTCAAGATAGAACAAGCCAGTCTAAAGGTGTTTAAGTGAAAAAAAGATAATATATCATCATCATAAATATGGAGGCTTTTTTTAGTTAGCCTGACCTGGGTTTACACCCCATGCCTACCATGTACCCATTGTGTGTCCTTGGACAGATCAAGATCTTAGGAACCTTTCTAGAACTCATTTTGTTGTCTACTGTATAAAACAGGTCATCACATTTCAGAATTGTTGGCAGGAATAAATGAAACGATGCATATAAAGCAATTAGTATACCACATAGATCAGAGTAAGCATTAGAAAACTAAATAATAGCTAACCAAAATTATAAAAATTACAAGTGGACAATGAACAGACAACAAAACATATGAATTGGAAAAAAGGAATGAGAAGTGGTGATGCCTTATTCCTCAGCTGCAACCCACTCATCCAGGAATCAACGCGCCCCTCAGAGAAGGGCACATCGGTATGTCCCAAAGACACTGATTTGGAAAGGGTGATACTTGGTTAGCATCCTTAATGTCATATCAGAGGTTAAAATACTCCTGAGCTGCTTCCCAACCACTGTCCTAGACACTGAGAATAAAATGCTTGTTAGCTGACTTACTTTGTCCTTCCCCTGGGGTCCTTAGGGTCTGCCCATAATTCATAACTAGAAGTGGACAACTGGCATTCATGGCTTTAGGGCCCCGACTCCAGCCAGTGCTGTGGGCCAGAATCTTTTCTCTTGGGTTGCTGCCTCTGCCCTGAAATTTGTAGAATATTTTGATCATTCTCAGTAAAGGCAGGAGTGACCCACAGGTTAGAATCAGCAGTCTCCCACCTTTGAAGGTATAAATATACTCTTGCTTCAATCCAGGTTAAGATACAGAATAGAGAAGCAAAGGCTAGAGGTCCAGAAATGAGATGTTTTTATGCTGCTTTAGAACACAAAGCAAAGGAGGAAGCCAGAGAGAAAATTTCAGAAACCATTTGAAGGTGACCTTAAGAGGCAATCAATAATAGATTCAATTACTGTGATTCATCCACTTGTTCTATCTTTTCTCACTGAACATGCATATAACAATGACAGCTAATGATTTAATTTATTTCACCAACATTGGTGCTCCTGAGGAGATGTTGTATTGAGAAACATCTTTCAAGAATGGTTAAACTTATTCTGAAGTTGGAGTTTCATTATTTTTAACTTAGGGTCAAATGGACCATGAACTTTTTCTATGAAGCCAGCAGAGACACATCCATGTAACTGGCACAGAAAAAAATGTAACCTTATTCTTCACTTCACAACTGAATTTCAGGTTCAACTTGGTTTGGAGCTTAAAACCCAGTCATTTGTGATATCCAATATGCTCTATTAGCTTCAACACTCGTGCATAGAATCATAGATATCATCAGTGAAAATCTTTAGACTGTGAACCACAGAAAGGTACTTACCATTTTCTAAGTGAATTTTCAATGTCACTTTTCAAAATATGACAGAAGTTAGAAGTAGAGACAAAAGAACCATACACTGTCCCCAAAAAGGCTAATTCCTTTATGTGTTTAAACCCTTAAATTAATTTATTCAACAAAGATTTTGAAAGCCTTGTGGGTGTGAAGTCATTTGCACTTAAACTGAACTTGTCTCTTACCAAAAATTCTCCTCTCTCCAAAAAAGAGATGGAACTAAACCAGAAAGCTGCAATGGGCCAACCAAGTGAGCAGACCACAGAGCTGAAAGTGCCCCTGTGTGCAGAGCAAAAACAGGGTATTTTTTTGACAACTTTGACAATACAGAATAGAGTCACTATCAGCTGTGACAGTTATGTCAAGTGCTACATCAAGACTGAACTCATGAAGCATAATGAGAATACCCTTAGGAAGGGCCCAGAATGCCCAGAGCCACACATGTGGACACCTGGATCAGGACTCCATCTGGACATCAGTATGAGTGGGACTTCCACCCAGTGTGGGCTATCAGAGCTCTGACTATCCAGCACTCAAGCCTGGCTGTACCAGGGGTCAGACTCTGAGCCCTGCAGGACTTTCACTCCACCAGACACATGGCACACCTGGAAAAGCCTGACTTGAGACTAACACCCACCTCTTCACCTATGAATGCTGCCAATGACTGGGACTTTATGCTGGACCCTGTTCTGCTCACTTGCATCATGTAAGTGCCCCTCTCTGTGAGTAGCCTGAGTGTAGCTTTGTATGGGACACTTGTCCTGCTTGCTTTTATCATACAAGTTCCATTCTGCGCAAGTAACCTACATGTGATTCTATAGTCTAATTGGGTAATCTCCCACAATGCCTCATAATCCTGGCATTGGGGAATGACACAAACATACGGGTATGACTCTCTTCGGAATGCTCCCTTGCTTACTACACCTGGCCTCACCTCTGTGCCTGTCAGAGGGAATGCTCATCAATTACAGAACTCTTCCGCTGAGCCCAAACAGGCCTGAGAATCTATCTCAAGAGATCAACACAAGACAGCATTATCAGTTCATTTCAAGTCATTAGAATTGAAATAAATGAAAATGATTTTCCTTCTTCAAGTTAGGGATTGCATCTCCCATAACCACCATGGCTCCTGGCATACAATAGGCACTGAGAAAATGGTCAGTGAATGCAGGATGCACTGAAGGACAGGGCTGCTGAATGTCTGACTTCTTCCATTGCCCAAACTGCTAAGACCAAGCATTTGGGACAAGCTCTTTGAACATACAAATGGCCTTGCCAACCACAACACAATTATAAATAAGACCCAAAGGAATCCACCGTTGAAAGCAACCCTGTCACAAAAATAAGTCCTGAAGTGCCTTCTATAAACAGATCAATAGAAAGTTTCAAATGAATAGGTCTTGTAGGAGTGATCAGTGGCAGCTGAGTGAAAGATCCAGCCAGCTCCAGCACAACAGAGAACATTTATCTCTGAGCAGATTACCTGGACCCTGAAGGACAGGGGTAACCAGGCTAAGACCTAGCATCAGGTTAGTTAAAATGCCTACCCCCCAACCAGGCATTAGTTCCCCCTGTGAACACAAAGTAATTTGCTTGATAAAGTTTGTCTTTGTTCCCCAAAGACCTGCAGAACAAAAATCCTGGCTTTGTGGAGCAGCACATTCACGGTCACTGAAAAGCCACAACAAAAAGTAGCATAGTGTTTGAGGGGTTGGGGGGTCTCCCGACCATATCATTTGGTGGAATTATGACAGCTGAAGGTTAGGTCACACTTCACTTGAATGTACACATGTGTGTCTAAACCAGGAGTTATTCATAGCCCCTGGCTTTCATTATGGAAGCAGCTCCCTGCGACTATGCTAATCCTTATGGCTCCCTTCCCTGAGTCCCCAGGTGCATCTGACAGTATTTTGGTGACTAATCTCTGTTGGCCCCTCAGATCCTCTCTTCTTCTCCATCATGCTCCAAGAGGTTGTCTGCATAGACTGCTTTGACCAGGTCTGGCTCCTGGTCCGTGCTTAGCTTTGGCGAAGGCAGAGGTTAGTATATACATGCCCAGGGCTCCCTACCACATGGCACTGAAGAGTGAGTGGGGGTGGAGAACCCCCAGTGCTACAGATGAAATGAACCTTCCCTGGCAGCTTGTGCTAGCGAAGAGAAAACCAGCTAGCATCTGAAAGACAAGGGCCCCTAGCACCTCTCTCCAAAGGTACTTATTGAGTACCAACGGTGGGTGGTGCATGTACATTTTGTTGTGAAGGAACAACTTTTTGTAGAGCAGGAGTTACTGTGATTCTACAATGATGGAGGGAATGTGGAGGTCTTGCCCCAGGACATGGTCAGCTAGACAAGGAGACACCAAGGACTCCAGGTGGCTCATTAAAAATAGAGAGGAAAGGAAGGTTGAACATTGCCTGTGATTACATAAACAAGTAAAGGAAGTTTGCTGGCTTCAAAGGAAGTATAGAAAATTCTCATGGTCAGATTCCCACCAGGGGTCCTCTGATCACAGCTTAGGGGCTTGTACGTACCCAGCCTTCCCTGTTTTCTGGTTACAGACTTAGCCTGTCCTAAGCAGGACTCCACACCCCATCACCACTTCCAGAGGACCCCAGCAAATGGACTCCACTGAATAAGTCCACAACTCTGGCTTCTGCAGATGGTGTCCTGCCCTTCCTGACTCCTGGGGTGGTAATGGCCCCGCAGGTTTGCTGCTGGACTTCTTAGATGCCACACCATTCTGTACCAGTTCCCTTGATCTTACCCACATATTTATAAGTTGTCATTTCATTAAATGCTCTTCTGTTTTGCCCAAGAATTCTAATTAATGTAATTATATGCCATCACATTTAGCAACTTTTTACTCCTGCTTAGAAATTATCATTTGATTCCAACATATACATTAATTCTACTTATTTGCATTTCCCTGAGACAAGGAGCAAGAGTGTGTCATATCTCCTGTGTTGTGGTAAGAGTTAAATGGATTTCAGAATTTGAAATAATTCTTGAACTCTTATTGCCAGGAAGCTGGCATATTTGAGTATGGCTTTGATAACAATTAACAGCAATTAAAATTTAAACACTCACAGCTTGCCAAATAACTGTGGCAGGCATTTTTCCGTATAACCCTTTAAGTTCCCATAACTACCTTGTAGGTCATGTTTTATTATTCTCATTTTCATGGCAGGTAACCCAAGGCTCAGATGTGATTTCAACAAGGTCATACAATTAGAAAGTAGTAGAGCCAGGATGCAGACAGAAGCCACCTGATGCCTGAATCCAGGCCCTTTATCATGATGTGACATCAACTCTCAAGTAGAAGATGTAACCAGTCACTGTCTGCCTCTCCATTAGGAACAGTCACCAAAAGCCAATAGAAACTTAGGATTGGATTAATTCTGGAATTCAATTCAGAGAAATAAATACAAAAATATAAGTATTTATATGTTTTTTGTTTTCTAACGCTTTATGCCCTTAATATAGTCTATGGTGATTTGGGTGTGTTGTACTGAACACCCATTTACCGATAAAAGTGAATATTATTTGCATGGTGACTAATATATTGTAAGCAGTTAGTAAAAATGTTAATGAATTAAGCTGTTATAGAAGCATTTTTGTTACAGAAAATCAATGCCTGCACTCAGCATTAGGAGAAAGAACATCTCATCACTTATGGCCAAATAAGAGTTTTAATTATTTGATGCTGAAAAGAGAAACACAGCAAATTCTCAGATGAGTGTGATTGCACCGTGGTAATTACACAGGTCTGATTTCATTATAGCAAATGCTAATTTAATGTCTAATCTGCTTTTCTAACTGGCACTAAAAAGGCTGTTACTTCACAGGCAATTTGAAAACATATGAGATCATAGGATTTTGTAAAAAAATACACGTTTGTTACTTAGGAGCATTTAAGAATAAGTAAAAGGCATTCAGACTATGGTTCACAGAGAACAGGGAGACTGCAGAAAACCAATTTAAGTTCTTAACATTTTTTAAACCATGGACCCCTTTTGCACTTTTGTGAAGTTCATGACTCCCTTCTCAGAACAATGCCTTTAAATGAATCAAAGAAAATGCAGAGAATTACACAGGGAGCTAATTATATTAGGGAAAGCTATCAAAATATCACAAAATAATTCTGTGATAAGGTAATATATTTCAATATAAAAATATTAACTATGAGTATGCAACTGTGTCTAATGACCACTGTAATTTTAACCATATGTGCAACAATTGAAATGTGATGTTAGGAGTAGGATTATAGCTATGATTCCATTGGTGATGGAGTTGCACATAATTTCTGCAGTTTGTTGAAGGACTTATTAAATGTCAGTTAGCTAGAAGTTAGGAAAAGAAGAAAGATGTGATGTTTTACTCCTATATAAGTTTAATGAACCCCTGGATTCTGTTGGAGGGTTCCAAGTGAAGAAACATCAACACAGAAAAAGCACTCTAGGTAAATTATTAAAAGAGGAAAGACAGGGACCAGAAATAGAGAAGAAAATGCTTCCTATCTCTAAGACTGATTAGAGAAAAATAAGAGTTGTTCAAATGGAATTAATTTAGAACCAAATATACACTCCTCTGCCAGAACAAAATGAATTGCTATCAGACTAACAGCTATTAGACAGGAAAAGTGTTGGTGGCTGGATGAGAAGGAATTAAGCAAAGAATGAAGCAAAGAAAGACTCATGGACACAAGCAACAGTATAGTGATTGCCAGAGGCAGAGGGGATTAGGGGGAGGTAGAAAAAGGTGAATGAGTGATAGCTGGTGATGGAAGGAGACTTGACTTGGGATAGTAAACATACAATACAATGTACAGATGATGTATTGTAGGATGGCATGACACCTATAGAACTCTGTTAACCAATGGCACCCCAATAAATTCAATTAAAAATAAAATAAAACTGAAATGCTTTAAAAGTGTTCAAATAGATTTCAATCTGTCTGCTTCATGAAATTCTCTGAAAAAGAAATGCACTGGATTTTTAAATGATTGACAGCACACAGCTTCATTTAAATTTTCTAATGTATATCATAAAAAGCGAGTGAAAGTTCCCAGGGAAAAAATGGTAGGAGTACTCATTTCTTTAACATGTATGATAAAAGCAAATGTGTTCTGGTTTCTGAGAGCTTGAATCTAGATTATTAGCATTAATTAGCACACTCCCAAATCTGTAGTGATCTTAATAGTCCATGTGCAGACCACCCATCTAATAGAGGCTAGCCAATCTCAAAAAGGCATGATTCAATTGCTCAAACTTGAACCAAAGAGGAATAAAGATTAACAAAAAACACATTGACTAAAAGCAAAATCATCAGATTAAAAAGAAGCTTCATTGAAACCAAAAACTGAGTTACTGTTTTCATTAAGCACATGATTCAAGATTCGTCCTATGGGGTCACCCTAAGATTGATTGATCAGAGGGAACAAAAACAGAGGAAATGCAAAAGGTACTTCCTAACAATACAAAAAAAAGCCAACTCATCACCCCCACCCCCCCACACACACACATACCCCAAAAAAGAAAGGACAATATATCCAAATGGGGTCACTTAACACTAAACCCCACATCACCAAACCAACACTTCATTACATTTTCAGCTCCCCAAGAAATGAAATCAATCAACCAGGAATCACCTGATCAAACTAGTTAGATGATCGGCTGGGAACCGCTGACATTCCCTAAATGGCAGGAACCTTGTCATCAGCAAGCCACTCTTTTGCCCGGTATCATTTTCTTGTTCCCACTCCCTCTGCTTCTGCAAATATTTCATTTGTACAGCTCCTCAGGGTTCTATCTGGTAGATTAGATAGTGCTCAATTTCAAGACATTTTTACTCAAACTTAAAATGTTTAATTTGCTTGAGTTTAGCTTTTAACACCACATTAGCACAGTAATTCTTTGTAGCTAAGTTTTATTCTCCTGATTTCCTGTCTTTTTGATGTCAGACAGCACTAAGTTCAACTGTCAAACAACAACTGTTGGGGTTCTTGAATTTTCTTAGCCCTGTTCTTTGATCTCTGGTAATGACTGTCCTCCTGTCTATCTCATACTTAGCCAGAGCTTCTTCCAACCTAAGATATTCAGTGCATTTTTAATACAAATCTCCAATCCCACTGCAGGGCCAGCTCTTCCTGGGTTACCAGGTGTTCTCTAGTGCTGGTTCTATTTCCAGCCCTTCTCCTTTTACAGGAATAGTTCTTAGGCAGTTAATATTGGCCCAGCTCAGAAATGAAAGGCCTACAGTTTTTTCCCCCAAGTCATTCAACCTCAGTAGACACTAAGGAATGTCCTAGGGTTACAGGCAAAGTGCCAGACCTCAGAACAATTAGAATAAACTGAGAGAACACAGAGATACTTTCTGAGAGTCCGAAGCTAAGAGCCTCTTAGAAGGCTCTGGTAAGGGGATGTCAGGTCCTTAGAAACTCATATCTCTGTCTGGCAGGTCGCTGTGCTCTCTGCTCAAGGATCTCTAGATTCAGATCAGTTACTCATGGTCTGCTTATATTATGTTTGTGTAATTTCCCATGACTGAGCGGGGCATGTTATCTATCACCACCACCCTTTGGAGAAGCATGCATCTTTCCTCAGGATTTGAGCCCCTGGTCCTTCATAGCTAACCCTCGCTAGGTCTAAGATGACATAAGAAATGCTTTCAACAATGATACTTACCAAATGTACCCATTGAAAAGCTGAGGGATTCCTCAGGCAATCCCTATGTTTAAAGTAACTATTTCATTTTTTAAAGATTTTATCTATTCATTTATTCTAGAAAGAGGGCAAGGAAGGGAGATAGAGAGGAAGAGAAACATCAATGGGCGGTTGGTTGCTTCTCACATGCCCCCAACTGGGAACCTGGCCAGCAACCCAGGCATGTGCCCTGACTGGGAATTGAACCAGCAACCCTTTGGTTCACAGGCTGATGTTCAATCCACTGAGCCACACCAGCCAGGACTTAGTTTTGTTTTTATTCTGGACATTAACAGACACTTGAGGACTCATAGACAATTCAAGGAAACCTGGTCAGAAAAGCTCAACATGTTTGACTCAAGTGCATGGAGAACTTGTGAGCCAAACTGGGAAGGGAAACCTGGTAGATGGGTGGAGTTCCCAAAGAGGGGCCACCAAGAATAGCCAGATGTTGCACAGGATTTTCCTTTTCTGAAATTCATTTACAGTCAGGGTAGTCATTTAGAATCTTGAAATACAGTGAAAACAGGCTCATCCTCGGCCTTGTCTTCTATGTGATATAGGTCTAAGGAGTAACATTTCAAGGTCTCTAAGTGGGCATCAAAGGCAGGCAAAAATCTCTATAAAAGTAAAGGCTTTATAAAGAGACAAAACTAGAACACATGCAGAAAGGTGAGTGGCGTTAGACTAGATTGACAAAGGTATAGTAATATATGAACATTAAAAACCCTAGATACATGAAGCTTTGTGTGATAGGCCATTGTTCTAATACTCCGTTTGATCAAAAAGCACTTTTTCCGATCCCCACTCTGGCAAATGAACCATCCTAATTAACTCCACGTGTATTTTCATTACAGTAATTGTTGTTCTACAGTGCCATTAACTGCCTACGTGTTGTGTCTTTCTTGGGCTATAAACTTATTGAAAAAAGGTTGAAAACCTGTTCATGATGTTTTCACCTTTGCATCCCTGCTTAACAAAAAGACTAGCAGCCAGTCAGCACTCAATACATAATTGATTTTTTAAAAATACCTGATTGATTAAATCACCTTCCAACCGATCAATTAATGAAATGGATGGAGGCTGGATGAGTAATCAAATAAATGGCTACATGGAGTCTCCTTTGTTTAGCATAAACTACATAGGCTTCAATATTTCCATTGTCAGAGGTTGTCAAGGGTGAGTCACATTGGCTGGGAATTTAACAGGAGGAACTTGAACCTGAGGCGAGTGTGGGCTAAGCTTGCATCGCCTTGTTGCCTCCCGCCAAGCCAAGAGCCCCTGGTTCTAACCGCTATTTATGGCACAAAAGGATGCAGCCAATCTGTGGGAGGTGTAGAGAGATACATGGTACATTTTAGCATTCAGATATGACCCATTGCAATGACAGATTTTTCCTAAGTACAAACAAAGCGCCCTGTGCTTTCTATTGCCAACAGCATGCTAGCGGGGTCCTGAGGGCAAGTTAGCATGGGTCCTAACAGTCCGTTTCAAAAGAGGGTGACGGTAAATAACAGCTGTGGGAAGATGGTACTCACAGGACAGCTCTGTTTTGAATGCTGTTTCCCAAGCCTGTCCCACTTCCCTCAGAAAACTCAGATGGGAACAAACATGATTTATTCTTTTAATAATTCCATAATGGAATGGCCATCTGGGACTCCGAATTTTAATATTTTGAATGAGCAAATAAGAGATGTGGGGGAAGGGGAGGGAAGGAAAGACAGAAAGACAATCCTGTATCTTCTTTCAGATTCAAAGAAATAGGAGTAGGTTCTAGCACTCCACACCTGAGCTCATAGATACGAAATTTTATGAAGCATATACGTTGATGGATTTACCTCCCTTCCCATATGTTCATTATTGTTTTTTTAATAGTGTGCTCATGTATACAAATACACTAGATGATATTTAATAGCAAGCAACATAAAATCATCACCCTAACCATCACCAAGAGTTCGAACAGTTTACGTTTCCACTGAGAGACAGAGTTATTACTTATTTTTTTATTTTTATTTTATTGGAAGTCTCAGCCAAAAAAAAAAAAGAAAAGAAAAGAAAAAGAAAATAGGAAGATACTTCTGTATTCTGTCTTTCAGGATAATGAGACATTCATCAGCGCTAAATGCAGTGGCAACAGCTCCTAAAAAAACACTATCCAGCTGTCCATTAGTGCAGTCTGAGACCTGGCTGCCAGGGCCCAAATCCTGGTCCTTGCAAGCACAAACTCTGATCTCTCCCTCTCTAAGACTGCTTTGCTTCCTTTGTATACAGAGGGTAACAATAATAACCATTTTGCAGGGGTCTGAGCATTACGGAAAGTAATTCCTATAAAAGGCCCAGTGCCACATAAGTAGTTGCTCAATAAATTTTATCACTGTCATTAATGGCAAATCTTGAACTTCTGAGGGTGTTTTTTTGTTTGTTTTTAAATATTTTATTTATTTTTAGAGAGAGAGGAAAGGAGGGGGAAAGAGAAAGAAACATCAATGTGTGGCTGCCTTATGAGCACCCCCAACTGGGGACCTGGCTTGAAACCCAAGCATGTGCCCTGATTGGGAATCAAACCAGCGACCCTCAACCCTCTGAGCCACACCAGCCAGGGCCTAAGGTTTTATATGATGCTTGTCTCAGTGGCTCACATGTCAGGAAATTATCTGTAGTCAGAATGACTTGAGGGGTTACTCTGGGCCAGGGTATTTCTGGTCCTTGAATCCTGCCACGCTTTCCTCACTGTGAGGGCCCATTCAGAATTACTCTGAGAGTGATTACTCACAGTTTCTTTCCTCATTTTATTCAGGCGTTGGCTAAAATGTCACTTTCTCAAGGAGACCTCCCCTGACCCTCTCTGCCGACAGTCTATCACATTATTCTGTTTTAATGCTCTGCATGGCATCGGAGTGGATAGTTAGAAGCCAGGAAAATTCTTTGGCAATGGAATAGGGAGACTGAGCTGAACAGACCAGCTGAGTAACTGACAGCCCGAAAATAAATGGCAGTATCTTATCTCACACATTGCAGACCTCGCTGGGGCAGACCTGACTCAGACCCTCTTCGGTGACTTTCTTTGAAGGTGAAACTGACCAGGACCATGGCCTAGGTGCTCATTTCGATGCATCAGAATATTAGACACACCTGAAGAGCTGATGAGCCTTCTACTGGGACCCTCCCCAGAGACCTCCCCTAAAATTCCTGCCTCTAGAAAACAGACTAGAAACCAACCTTTAAGACAAAGGACCCAGTGCATGCTCTGCTCTCTGTCTAGAACATGCTGGGCCTTCTTTCCTCAGGTGTGTATCTTTGCTTTCTTCCTCCTAAGCTCCAAAGGTCCTCAAGAGATGGCACCCAGGGGACAGGTGAACAGGGCCAACCACCTGCACCTCTCTGGGACCCTTCTTTGCCTCCATAACTTGTTTCCTGAGCCCATGCAGCCCAGTGGCTCACTTCTTCTGCCTCTGTGACTTTCCTTCTGAAAGGCCACAACAGTTCTCTGAGAAGCCCACTGAAATCCTCTTTTTGAGTGTACTTTTGCTTTGTGTGCTAAATACACTTCTTCTTGTACTCGAGGTCTTGGCTCTGAATTCTTCCTTTGCCAAACTCAAGAATTAAGATGAGAGCCAGGATTGCTGATAACAGCACTTTCTATCTGTTTCTTTAGCATCTGCCCTTTCCACCCTTCCTCCTACCCAGACCTTGCGTGTCTCCTTGTCTGTCCTTTTTCTAGCACCTATAATGCATACTTGGCCTTGGTAAGTCCTAGAAAAACATCTGCTGACTGAATGAATCGGTGCTTCCACAGAGGCATGGTGAATGTGGCCACTGGTTTGTTCGGTAGCAAAGCTGAAGAGCAGTATGGTGAAGGCCTAGTCAGACACCCACCAGCATGGGGAGCTAAGGTGAGTGATCTACAACAAGGATTTGAACCACTGCGTTTTGGGTTTGTTTCTAGGGACAACTAGAAGAAAAGAAATATTACCATCCCACTTCTCTCTACTTTCTAACCACATTACCTCTCTTCCAGACTGAAAGGGATGTCACCTCCATAGCCCCTGCCATTCCCGCTTCCTGGGACCTTCTCCCATCAAACCTTCAGGGGCTGCTGGCTGCAGCTCATCACTCGGGCATCCCTTGCAGACATGCTGTTGCTGACCAACTGTAGTCCCACATCTACCCCCTCATGGATTTTATTTCCCAACATAGGTCCCTGATGGGCTCCTTCATTATTCTTGTCACAATTTGTAATGATTCCATTTCCTTACTCTCTTTTTTTCTATTTTGCCCATTAGAACGTAGCCCCATGTGACCAAGCACAATTTTTTGTGGTTCGCTCTGGCATCTTTATCATCTTATCTAATTCCTGGCATGTAACTTGAGTTTGATAAATAAATATAAAAGGTAGAGGGAAGGAAGAGAACCAGGGCAAAGCAAAAAAGCACTTGGAGTAAACTGAACTTGCCCCTAATTCTATTTGATGTTCATTTACTGAGCATCTGTTGTTGATGGCAGAAACGGAAGGCAAGGCATTAAGAAAGCATGAAGAAAAATAGAGATACCATATTTAGTAAATTCTTAGCATCATGCTTCATTGTTATTGCAAAATCCTGGGAGAAAGAGCAACAGCTTCATTTCTTCATCCCTGATCCACAACTTGTTATCTTTTAGCCTCTGAACTACAGGAAAGATGCCCTGGCTGGTGGCACAGTGGATAAGGTACTGGCCTGCGAACCCAAAGGTTGCTGGTTTGATTCCCAGCCAGGGCACAAAACTAGGTTGCAAGCCAGGTCTCCAGCCAGATCCATAGCTGGAGGCAGATGAAAGGCAACCATACACTGATGTCTCTCCGCCTCTTTGCCTCTCTACCTTCCTCTCTCTCTCAAAATAATAAATAAAATCTTTAAAAAGAGAACTACAGGAAAGAACAATGAAACACCGCCCTACTAACTTTTATTTCTCATCTTCTTGCCACTGGGCTCTATTCACCCTCTTCACAAGTCAAAGTCAATCAAACTTTTATAAGCAAATCTTAAAAATGCAAAACTCACTTTCCACCAAACAACCCTAATTTAGCACAAACTCTAAATTTCAAAAGAAATTTGAACGTGCTTTGCTTTAAATGTCAGGGCTGGATATTCAGATGGGATAATTAAGAGGGAGGAAACATTTCCTTTCAATAAAAAAAGAAGATTGCTAGTTTGTGCAAAGTACTAAGAATATTACCCTTTAAAATATGCCTGCCTGTGTACATTCCCAACAGGCCCACTGACGATTTGCAGAAAGTATGACTCTTCGTCCTGACTGCCAGGAACATGGGCACATGGGTAGTGAAATTCAAAAGACAAACTTCACCTCTTTAAAGGGAGAACCGTTAACTTGTGCCTCATCATGTGCCTGAAGTTTTCAATTATCACTACTCATTTTCACAATAGTCTAGAATCCTTGTTCTTTGTGCATGAAGCCAGTGGGTTCTTAGGTTTCTATTATATAAGGAAGCAGAATCTCAGTACCCACAATTCTGTTTAGGAATGAAAAGGGTTCAGTGAGTTTTATAAACAGTGCTTTTTTTTTAATCAAAGTTTAGAAATTCTACTAAAATATATGAGGATTTTCCAAATTTGGTGTTGAGAAACTGATAATTATGACTGTGAAAAACTATGATAGACATGTAAGTATACAGTATAATCTTCCAATGTATTGGTTAGAAGTTTAAGCTCTCAAGTTGCCATAAAGAGGAAAAAAAAAAGGAAAGCAAATATTCAGAATATATTCATTCACAATACAGAAATTTTCCCACAACACCCCATTTTCTCTCCAACCTCATTTTCCAAAAGTGCATCCATTTCTCTAATTTTATCAGGGAAGACTCCCCAGTGAGTTACTGAAACATACTTAACATTCCTTTTCAACATTTATTCCTAATGTATTCTTGCAAAGAGAATGAGCTGAGCTGGGTTTTCTGCCAGTCAGAGACATAACCAGCTCCTATGGAGGTGGAAGACAGTGCCTAACTAAAGCTTAGGTCAAAATAGTGAATCCTAAATTCATGGATACGAAGGTTTTCCACAATGGAATAGTTTACCATCATTTTCATGTCTTCTCAGGAGACATGGTATTTATTAACTTCAACTATCTCTAAAGACTTAGTGAAAGATAACTGATATTCAAACTGAAATAACTGTACCCAAACCATATGTCAGTCGTTTAGGGCATAGAAAAGAAGTATTTCATTTAGATATTTCCTTTTATCCTTTTGTTTTTCATTGTTTCATATTTGCATTGTTCATTATGTTAGGAAAGTAAGATATATGAATAGTAAATGCTTTTATTTTATAGGTATAAGTGCTCAAAGGACTGCAACTTGGAGAGGCATGAGCAAAAGTTGGAAGACACCAAAAATAATGAATGAATTCATATAGAAGAAAAATATCCTGAAAGCCACCATCATCAAAGATTTGTCAAGTAGCAAGCCAATAACATAATTGTCCACTTCTGGACAAAGGCTAAGGAAATTTTTTTTTTTAAGAGATAGCTGACTTTTTTGTGTAAAAATATAGTCTGTAGATACAAAATACACAGAAGGTATCAATTTTCAGGGTAGATAAGAACTGCCTAGGAACAGAGAGAATTTTACTTTACAAAAATGTGACAAAGGTATTTTAAATGGTGAATTACTCCCGCCCCTATTTACTCTGCTAAATTCTTTCAGACATATGGCTTTACCCAACAAAGTGAATATTCTCTCTTTAGTGATTATCCTTCTTAAGGATATTATGCTAAATTCATTTACAGGTGAATGATTGAACTCTTTGAACAATGATTTCCTTAACTAACAGTTATCATTATAGGTGAGGTTATGTAATAAAAAGTTTTAAAAGAGCTTGTAACCAGCCTTGATATATTATAACTTATAAAGAAAAGATTGTTGCCCTAGTTGGGTATTTCAGTTGGTTAGTGTTGTCCCAATATGCCCAGGTTGTGAGTTCAATCCCCATTCAGGACACGTACAAGAATCAACCAATGACTGCATAAATAAGTTCATGTTCTCCCTCTCTTTCTTTCCTCCTTTCTTTCCTCCTTTCTTTCCTCTTTTCTTTCCTCCTTTCTTTCCTTCTCTCTCTCCCTCCCTCCCTCCCTCTCTCTCTCTCTCTCTCTCTCTCTCTCTCTCTCTCTCTCTCTCTCTCTCCCCCTCTCTCTCTCTCTCCTTTCTCTTTCTCTCACTCTCCTCCCTCTCTCTTTCAAAAAAATATTGTCAGTGATTGCACTGGTTGAGTTTATGGAATATTTGCTGAGCTTATTAAAGAGTCTTTGCAATTACTTTTTATTTTCAAATGTAAACTTTAGACAACTACCAAAAAAAAAAAAACAACTTAAAATTCTCCATCTAGTGCTTTTTGTTAGTTGTCCAATCATGCCAATTCATAGTCACATAGCAATTATTTTGTGCCAAATACTGTTCTAAGTGATCTTTGTTCTTTATTTTATTACCACAACTCTATGGCTTATGTACTATTGGGTATGATTATTGTCACCACTTTACAGAGTGATAATTAAAGGCAAAGATAGAGGTTAAGTGACTAATCTAAGTTCTCACAGATAGTAGGTCCTATAGCAAGGATTTGAAACCACAAAATATGGCTTTGTAAACTTTGCTCTTAACTTCACGATATTAAACTGACTAATGAATAAGGATAAATCAAAGGCAAGTTTAACACTGACTCACACACAGCACACGCTAAAGAGAAAAGGAAGAGCCTGCTGTGGACCAGAATAATTACTTAGTAATGGTTTCTGTGGAATTTTATGCAAACTGTGTTGGATGTTGTTTCTTTTTACAAAATCACAACAAAATAGAACTGTTTACTCCCTTGGCCTAGACTCCTAGGAATTAGTTGCAATAAAGATTAGTGAACATTTTAAGTCCATATTTTCATAGTAACTTTGCACTCAAAGCCGGCGAGTCCAAGGAAGAGAGGGCATAAAAGGGAATTACAGGGCCATAACAAATAATGGTGATTCAGAGCCAATTGCGTCAATAACAACTTATTTTCACTCAGATGCCATCATGAGAAAAGCAGTTAATCACCTACTCTTCCCTTTGCTGCTTTCATACTTTGCCCTGTTCTATGTCACTAACCACACCATTACAACTAACGGCCCAGCACATCCTACAGTCTTCTCCAAACTCAGCCCTGGCTTAGAGACCCCCTTCTCTGGGGCTCCTATAACTCCAGGTTTTGCCTCCCAATATCTTAGCTGAAACTTCTGTCTCTGTTTTGACTCCATCTAGTCTCCTGAGCTTTGGTTTCATATCCAGTTTGGCTCTCTATTTTCAGTCAAATGGATCCCCTGTCTAGCTTCACCATTACTGCAACTAATAATAGCTACCTACAGGCACTAGGCACTCAGCATTCATTTATTTCTAATGCTGATCAACCATGCAAGGTAAAGACTATTATCCCTATTATCCTAATGTAGAGGAGAAGCCATAAATGGCTCTGGAAGGGACATTTAAGCTAAAAGAGTAAGTGTAAGAAAGGTTTCAACTTGTGAAGATAAGGGACAAAACTACTCCAGGCAGAAAGCTGTGTGCCTGGAGAAGGCAATATGTATGAGGGCAGAGTGGTAGGTGTCTTGAAGTAAAGGCCAAGTGGGTCCACCTAGGTCAGGCAGGATTGAACGATGCGCTGCCACTAAACTATGGACTCGGCAAAACCATGAATGGATCATGTTCCATTCATGTGGGCTCCCAGAGACTAGCATATCTGTTGGCCATTAGCGTCAGTTTGAATAGCAGTTTTGTAATTACTGGTGGTACTGAAATTATTGGTGATGAAATTCTTGGTAGAATTGTGGTGCACTTGGTAGTAGTATCCCAGATAGAACTGTTGGGACTTTTCATGGTAGACCTGGGGGTTATACTGGTGGTGGTACCACCATACACACTGTAGTGGTAGAGTGAATGTCTATTGGTGACTATTCCTAAATGAAGTCCTTCAGTCATTTGCCATACATGACAATTTACACCATCAAGAGGCAAATTAATAGCTAACATTGACACCTACACGAGAAAGTGAAAAGCAATTAAAATAGTTCAGCTGGTTTTATTAACACGTTTGACCCGTGGGAGACCTGAGGATTCAAACAAAGCTGAGTTTAAATAATTTACACTCCTGAATGAGTGCAGCGTCAGCATAATCCTTTCTGTGCTTCTTAAATATGCTCTAGCTCTGGTGAAATATGGTCTAACCCTACCTGAAGCCCCTGGGTGTGATGTTGTCCACTGAGAATGCTTCCCCTATGCAGAACAGGGTTGCAGAGCTTAAAAACTGATTTCATGGCTTTGTTAGCTGTTCAGTGCCATCCAGAAGGGCAACAGAAGCAGAGGGAAAAGACAGCTTCCTCTTTCATGAGAGTGCTACCCACCAGCCGGTCAGACTTTGATAAATCACAGGTTCCCTTAAATATGTGAAGCCCCTTCCTAAAGAAATAGCTAGCTTTCCTATTGGGAAACCCCTGCATTGGCCACTAATCAGTGCTACCCCTACTTGCTCCTTGGATACAGACACCAGAAGATATTTAATATGACTTAGTGATATCCATGAACCTCAAAGTTAAGACCCAGGGTTCAGTGAAGAAAAGCCCATGGGAAACACCCATACTGTCCTTAAGATCCGCCGTGAGGAAAGGATGCAAGGTAATGTGATGAAGGATAGAGACTGATGATGTAACCTGAGGTTGTATGACACACTCTCTGAGCAGGTGGATATACTCTGCCTTGCAGTGACTGATAGAATGGGGCCCATGCGACTCATCTACATTTTGTCAATCACAAGTTACACAGACACAATAAATTTACAGAAGGTCTAATGTGGTTGGAGTAACAAATACCGTAAGAGTGAGCAAATGCTTTGAGGAGAAAATAGGTATCTCCTATGGAACCAGGCACCCTGAGCAAACTCTTCGCTTTTCTTTTGGAAAACCCCACAGAGGAATTAGAAGTGTAGGACAGCTTCCTAGAAATATTCAATTTCTAGGAAATATTCAGTGTGCATCACCTCACATCTACACCAAGAATCATGGTTCAGTTTATGGTTTAGGGTGTTTCTCCTCCATTCATGAAACTAACACCAGCTGGTGGAACAGTTTTTTGATAACGTTTCTTTTGACACCCTTGGTGTGTTTTAATACCATGTTGTTTCAACACCAGGCCTCTTTAAACATTCAAAATTGTTGAACTTCAAGAAGTACATCAATTCCCATCAATAAGTAAGTGCATAAAATCAGAATGGTTTGAAGTTTCTCTTTGAATCCCTATGACATTCAAATTGTTTTTATTTCTCTTCCTGTGATTTCTCATTTTCTCCTAAGATAAAGTCATTACACACAGGAAAGAGGTCGTAGCAAGGCAATCCAACATTTCCATGTTGTATGTGCGTATGTTGCTCCAACAGTATATACTAAATAAATAGCTGCTGAATTTAACAGATTAGTCATCCTGAGACTAGATTGTTTTCTATAGCCAAATATAGGTTTAAGTGGTCTAGCTGTTAAAATGCAGTTAAAACTAACAACTCTTCCTTTAATCTAGAAAGCTATATTTGTGTGACACTTTTATAGTCAACATGTAGTGCAATAGTGGATTATATCTGAATTGAAAGTTTAATGCTGCTATGTGCATGTTAACTGTTGTTTTTATTTCTTATTTTAGGACTCTGGTTAGCATTATTCATAGCCTGAAAGGAATCCATTCTTGTAGCATCCTACACCTTTATCATATGTACATATTATATACATCATATATATCATATACATATGATAAAGGTGTAGGATATATGTATGCATATAGGTGTACACATGTGTATATATGCATGGATGGCTGAATGAATTAGTCAAATAAAAAGGTGATGATTTAAGGTTTGTTTTTTTTTTAAATGAAACAATGAAAAGTCACTTACTGATTTCTTAGAAACTTACGTAAGTTTAACTGGGTATAATTTCTAAATTCCCAGTGATCTTAAAACACACTCACACACACACACAAATAGTAGGTACATCATCTGTGACTAAGACTATCTGAAGAAAAACAAATTACAAGAAGCAACTGAGTATAGTATCAGCACAATACGGAATTTTCCATTACCAGTACTTCGTGGCATTCAAAGCACAGGGCAGAGAATGATAGAATATTCAACAGCAACCATTAAAAATTCATATTCTGATTAGTGTTATTTTATCACATATAAATAATTTAAGCCAAAGTTTAGTTGCGCCCTGTTATTTGACATTGTTAAGGTATGAGCTCTTCCAACCAACTCTGAGTTGTTTTTTGTTTTGTTTTGAGGGTTTTTGTCTTGTTTTCTTCAAAGAAAACACTAACTTTACCTCTTACAGTAGGGTTGACATCATTTTACACCCTAGCTGAGTTCCCTGTCCTAATCCTTCAGTGCTGAACCTCTTCCCTAACTTGAAATCAGGCCCATGGACGCCCTGCTGGAGGTGCTGTCCCCACGTCCTCCACACTTTGTTCACCCTGCCGCTGCCTCTCACTGTCCTCTGCCCCTCTAATCCATGTTTTCTCATGTCTTCTCCCTGCTTCTTCCCCTGATGCTCTCTTCTTGCTTCCCCTGCGGGGAGAGGACCTTTTCTCTCCCCTGTGGGACCACTGCCTTTTCCCCATTTTGAAACTGGAAAATGAGTATGCTGGAGAATTTAGTGGACCTCCTTTGATATGGATGCCTTGCTAAACTTAATAGCCTCCCCTTTTGTTGTTTTAGTGAACGATTAATCTTAATTGAGCAAAGATTTACGAAGATGGGATTTCTTTCAGTCAAATTGGGACAGACAACTGATTCCAACATTTCTTCTTCTCCAGACATAAGGAGAGAGGATAAAACTCTCAAAGGGCAGTTGGGACACATGTTTAACAGTGCTGTGAACAAGAACTGCCTGAGAGCCATTTCATCTGCAAGTGCGGTGGTGAAAATCGGAGCCGCTGAGAATCACACTTTCTAAATTCAAACCCAGCCCTACTGTTTATTAGCTGCGTACCAGGGTAACTTCTCCAGGTCTCGGCATTAGTGATGATAATAATCCTAAGTCATAGGACCACCATTAGGATGACATAAGTTCATACATTTAAGATGCTTAGAATAGGGCCTGTCAAAACATCAGTGTTCAAATGGTCAATGATCATTAATACCTCTTGGATTTCACTACACTAGTAGGAGTCAGATGGTGACACAGTCATGAAAGTGAAGATCGTGGTAAGAAGAAAGTCATCACAGTAACTATTTGTCTCATGCGCAAAGAGGATCTACTTAGAAAATGGCCCATAGAGTGTGCCTCTAGATCAGAAGTGGGAAGACACTTGTCCTGCCCTCCTTCAAATGGCAGGCATCCAACAATGTTCAATAAAGTTCAGATTGATGGACTAACTGATTAGTTTAGATCTCCTACCTATCTTTTTAGTAAAGTGTTTTAACTTGGCTTAATGAATTCAGTGGTGCCCTCTCTGAATTGCCCAGACAACCCTGAAGAAACGAAATGGTGGATGTGGAGGAAAATGGTCCATTCTGTATAGGTGAAGCTTCAAGAGCTCCACCAAAAACCCAGGGCTCTAGGTGCCTTAAAACCAGCATGCTTGCTCTGATTATGCTAAGCTCTTTCAGACTATCACACTCCCTCCTTATAATTGCCCTATGCAACGGAGTCTACAATCTTCTCTGTTGTATAGAAGAGCATTTACTCTTTGCCTGGCATTTTAAATGGGAGATAAAAATGACCCAGACAGACCACTCTTCTAGAATATATATCCTCATGAAACAGATAGACATTTAACTCTGTTAACAAAATGATGTACTTGAAATTGTGATATATACTTGTAGGATCAGAGTAAGATGCTATGAGTTTACGTCTCAGAGGGATTTGGTTTAGGAACCAGACAGAAAACAGGTGATGGTCAGGGTTCAAGTGAGTAGGTCTAAGGAAGAGAACTGTATTGTCAATGAACCTGGCCAGCATGGCACATTCTAGGATATGAAAGACCTGGCTTGCTGGAAATCACAGAGAGAGAGAGAGAGAGAAGCAGGAGAGTGGGAAAGATGAACATGAAGGAGACCAGTTAGGGCTCAGTAATGCAGGCCCTGTTTCCATGTTAAATATTTTTGGCTGGATTCCAAATATAAAGAAGAGCCTTTAAAGTATTTAATCATGGAAATGACTTTCCTATATTTGTTTATACCCTGGCTGTAGTATATAGATTAGATTTAACTCTTCAGACTCCATTGTATGATGTTTTGGCAGAAAGCTATACATAAAACATTTTTTTTTTTTAATTTATGCTTTACTTTTAAAATAATGGAACAATGTGACTTTCAGTTACATTTTTGGGAGGACATTAACAATTCCCAGGAAATATTAGTAAAGCTATTGAGTGTAGAAATAGGAATTTGGGAATAAGAAGAATTCTCCCCCATTTTCCAACTGTTTAGTATTCTAGGAATATTGATAAGACAGCAAGAGAACAGTGTGCCTTTAAAAGCAAGGTTCTAATTTACATAACAACTTAATGGGCCAAGAGATCTTTAACTTCACTTTCTTCTGAAAGCCCAAGTGTTGAAGTTTTTTTTTCTTGCTCTAAAAATCCTCAAAGAATAAATAAATTTATATAACCCAGAGAAGTTCTTAAAACCTTATTCTAGTCATAATTCAGTGTTATTTTAACTCGTTTATAAATAAGTTCTAAGCAACACACTGCAGTGTGAAATATGAAAGTGAAAAAGACACTCTGTTTTTTAGAGTTTGGAGGGCAAGAAAATTTTAAACTGAGAAAGAGAGAAAGAGAGATAGAGAGAGAGGGAGAGAGAGAGACTGCAGAATGCAAAATGATTTCCAATAATCAAGCTAAAACACAGAATTTTTTTGAGTTTGAAAACATATCTCATTATTATTTTGTCCCATAAGCTACAATGTAGGTATTAAATTAATATTTGATCATTAACCCTTTCTTTTTCTAATAGTAACCATTTTTTAAATGGTAAGGAAAAACAAAGTTGACATGTCAAATGGAAAAATATCAATAATTTTTATCATTTCTGAAAATTTGGGTTAAAAGTTGACATTAAGGAGATTTGCTGATAGGTCATGCAGATAAGACAGAATCAAAAAATAATTAGGAAAATTTAAGGCATCTCAATTACCAAAACAAACAAATAAAAAAATGGTGGCTCATTGGCTAGGCACTGGGCCTGCAAACCCAAAGGTTGCTGGTTTGATTCCCAGCTAGGGCACATAACCAGGTTGCAAACCAGGTTCCAGCCAGGTCCTTAGCTGGAGGCAGGTGAAAGTCGACCATACATTAATGTTTCTCTCCCTCTCTGCCACCTTCCCTTCCCCTTTCTAATAAATAATAAATGAAATCTTTAAAAACAAAAAGCAATAATGTGAATGGAAAACCAGGATATCCTAGCTAATACTCTTAATGTTCCTATTGAGCGTAGAGATAGCTTGATTGGCTGATTCATTGCCTAAATGAGTAATTGTCATTTTACCTTCACTTTAGCCAGGCAGAGGCCTTTACCCCTGGTAAAGGGAAAGCAGTATCAATCAATAAAGCTGGTGTGCACATGGCCCCTGGCCCGTGGACTGCCATAGCTTCTGTGAAGAAATCCACACAGGCCATCAAGAGACAGACTTTTGCACATTTGGCTCACTAATTCTGTTTTATCACTTTTAAGTCATTCTTCAAACTTTTCCATATACTGACCTGTAAAAATTGCATCTGACATCCTGATTTCAGCCCTGGCTGGTGGCCCAGTGGATAAGACACTGGCCTGTGAACCCAAAGATTGCTGGTTCAATTCCCAGTCAGGGCACATAACCAGGTTGCAAGCCAGGTCTCCAGCCAGGTCCGTAGCTGGAGGCAGGTGAAAGGCAACCATACATGGATGTTTCTCTCCCTCTCTGCCTTTCTCTCTTTCTCTCTCTCCCTCTCTGCCTTTCTCCCTTCCCCTCTCTCTAAAAATAATAAATAAAATCTTTAAAAATATATAAATAAAGTCTTGACTTCTGATCCCATGTTTAGTCCCCCCAAATACTGAAAATACCATTACACCAGCAATAACCCACACCTTCCTAGAATAGTCATGTACCCCTTAATGACAGGGATAGGTTCTAAGAACTATTTTTAAATGATTTTGACATCATGTGAATAGGGTAGAGAACTCTTACACAAAAGGAGGGGCTACAAACCTGGGGTATATGGTATAACCTATGGTTTCTAGCCCACAAACCCAAACAGCACGGCACTGAACAAACACAATTAAATCAAGCACAAGAGACTGGTAAACGGGAGATGTATGAGGCTCCTGCCGGCACAAGTCACACTGTTTTACAGCAAACCATTTATTCTAAAGTGAAATAAATTGTATAGTATAGTAAATACATAAACCAGTAACATAGTCATTTATTACTATTATGTAATGTGCATGATTGTACATGCTGTTCTTTCATGTGCCAGGCACCTTGTTTACATCAGCATCACCCCAAAGACTGAGAAAACACCATGTGCATTATGATGCCTGCAAGGTCATTAGGCAATAGGAAATTTTCTGCTCTGTTATGATCCTATGGCATTGCCTCCTATATATGGTCTGTTGTTGAACAAAATGCAATGCGGCACATGACTGGATTCTAACATTGCCCCCTTCTCAATGAAACCATATGATTTTTTTCTGCCATACTTCTGTCTCATGCATGTACTTCTGATAAGTTGATGGATGCTTCGTATGCACAGCCACTTAAAATACCCAGAGTTTTCTGTGCACCATTTAAAAAGTCTGCATAAGTGCCATTTTCTTGTCTGCACCATAGATCATCTTATGAGAATACCATGATTGAGCAGCGTATTTCTTCAGTATTCAACATTTAAGCTATGCCTATACTTTTGCTACAAATAATGCTGAGATAAAAATCATTTCTCATAAGTTTTTCATCTGTATTTCATGCTACACTTAAGGTAGAATTTCAGAAAAGAAGTTCAAAAATCAGGAATATATTTCAGGTTATTGGGAATTTTGGCCAAGTGCTTTCACTGGAAGTTATACAAGTTTTCTATTGAAAACTTCTTATAATGAAATATTATTTAAATGTTGTGCATACAGGTTAACATACAGGATGCTTGTTACCTTTGGGGTATCAGGTGGAGGTGCAGGGGTGGGGACATCTACTGGGAGAGAACTAGTTTAGGAATGTCATTGTTGAGAATTGCCCTACCATAGTGGAAGTAAAAAGTAGGCTCATTTTAGTTGATTTTGTTATTATTATTGACCTCTCAACAGACAATGAAATGCCTACACCGTTGGCAGGCCACTGCTTTTAATTATGTACATTTATATACATAAAGAAAATGAAATATATCAAATTGGAGACATGGGCAATGTAGCACTAGAAAGAAAACGCTGAACAAGCTTCATGCTTTTAAGCAGTCAAGTGAGGCCGACATGAGGGGTAATTTTTTATTCTCGTCTACACAGTTGCAATGCCTGAATTGGGGAAAATGAACAAATTATGTTTGTCATCAGAACAGTGATGAATATGTTTATCATTAAAAGTTAAAACTGGTAAAATTAAATCCAGTGATGATCATGTTTTCATCTCAAAAACTTGATCCAATACACCATCAACAATTTCTTCTTGTTCATAAAAAGGACCCTTGGAAGGGCTCAAAGAGAGAGAATATGGAAAGCACAAACTGAAGAGTGAGAGTTGATAAATACTGGGAAGTTCCTACGTTCAAAGTAAGCCCTCCTCTTTCCTCTTTGTATCCTTGAGCCCACTGAATGGCCCAAAGACAGACCTCAAAAATCTCATGGGATGGCTCAGCTATAAACCACAGCTACCTATACATGGTATAGAGGCACCATTGCAGCAGCCTTGTGGGAACATTACAATTTGCACCTGGGTTGTTGCTAAGACACCAAATTGCTTGAAACCCTTGAAATGCTGAAAGAGCATGTGCCTTCACAGGACCCTGGGTACAAAGGTGAGATGAAGATTCTCCGGGAAATCCAAGCAAAGAGGGAAAAAACAAGAAGAAATGCTGAGTGCTCAGGTGGCATCAGAAGACCTAGGGCAGAACCTACATGAACAGAGCAGGCCACTTGCCTGACAGAGGACACCATCCGACATTTATTGACTTCACAAATACTTTGAGTGCACTCAACTAAGCTAGGAACAGGTAGTGACACTGGCAAATACAAGTGAGTTGTTAACAAAGTTTTGCCCGCAGGGCCCTGAAAGTTAATAAAATCCAATGCAACAAAGAAACAAAAAATAACAAAATCACCTATTTCCAAGTCAGCTGTAACAGAACAGAAAGGAGAGGGCTGAGATTGAAGAAAGAACACTATGTAAGGTGGGATATGCATAGAGAGTATCTCTGGGAAGGTGACATTCCAACTGAACCCCAGAGAATACGGAGCCAGACATCACAGTGTGAAAGGAGGAGTTTTAGGACATAGCAAGTAGAGGCCATGAAGCAGGACAGATGCTACGTGAAGCCCTGGCAAGTTGCCATCAAGCTGGAGAACGGTGGAAGATAACTTTGCAAAGGTGGGCAGAGACCCAGCAGAGAGCTGTCTGGAGACCAGCAGACAGAATGATATGGTCAAGGCTGGAAAGGATTTGGAACAGGTGAGATTGGAAGAGCCATGATCATGATACAAGTAGGGCCATTGTGAATTCAGCCACATATGGGAAGTCACCATATCTTCCTTTGGAGAGTAGGGACACAAAAACGTATCACACACAACTCATAACTTCACTGCTGCAGCTGCAGTGCCTCTGTGGGACATCTCAGGCACCAGGAGTTGGGGGGAGGGGTACCAGCTGGACCCCCTGCCTGTTACTGTATAGAAGGGCTAAGCAAAATAGTG
Organism: Noctilio leporinus; assembly: GCA_004026585.1. Taxonomy (NCBI): domain Eukaryota; kingdom Metazoa; phylum Chordata; class Mammalia; order Chiroptera; family Noctilionidae; genus Noctilio; species Noctilio leporinus. Next base: position 871,759 of record PVIW01000030.1, read on the forward strand.
AAGTATGATTGCCACATAAGCCAGGGCGATACTTTTATTCAGGTCCTACTTTATCACATAGTTACTGGTGCTAGCAACTAACCCTCTGGGGAGGAAAAACGTCAAGTTAAATTCAGTGTTTCTAATCTCGGATTATGTCTATAACATGCACGATATGTTTAAATCTGACAGAACTGTGGAATATTAGTTCATTTCTTTATTCCTTCTGAAGCCAACTCCCTCTCAACTTAAAAGAAGGCTATTTTGAAACAGATAAATTAGGTCATGGAAAAAATACTTACCCTCCCCCTTTGGATAGATGAGGTCTAAAAATAATGCAATAATAAATAACTAAAATTCAAGTCCATCTTAAGCAAAAAGAAATGATAGTGAAATATTACTGATCACATGGAAGAATAGCCTTTGTTGGTACACTAATTCTGCTACTGCTAAGATTAGTATAGAAAGGACTGAATGTAGCCACTTCAAGACTAGTTAGTCTCACAGAGCTCAACAGGAATGGCTATTTAGAATCAATTTGGGAAGACTGCAGACACTGATTTTTTTTTTCAACAGTGCCATGAAAAGGAAAAACGTAGGTGCCGAGAGGCTTAAGGATATTATTAAACTCATTTATTATTCTTTTTATAACATCCAGTAAATTACAGAAATCTTACCAAATCAATAGAATAAAAGATAATAGGCCATAATGAGATTCAAAATTTGTATTTTAAATGGGAAAAGAACTATTGAGTCATAAATGGCAGACCCATTAGGAAATTATGTAAATGTTTTTCTTTCAAATAATATAAATTCCTTATCACCCTCATGTCTATGCCCCAACAGTTTTATTCATTACCATAAATTTCAAAAGTCTCATTCCTTACAATACATTTCAAACAAGGACTCTTTGTTTGCATTTGAACAACTAAACAATTTTATGGTCTGGTCTCTTCAAAATCTATTCCATGGTTTGTTAGAATAAATGTGACTTGCTTAGTGGTTCACAAAATGGTGATTATTATGTTTACTCTGAGCTCAGCTGTCACTGCTCTTGTGTGTACCTAGAAGAATTACAGTGCTTGGGACTGGAAACAGAGAAGGCCATGCATGTTCCACAATTCCAGACATCTTGTATGCTCTTGAAACAATCTCGTCATAAGAATTTTGCACTAAGAAGGAACAGGAATAAAAAATTAAAAAAAAAAACCCTCAATCTCTTCCCTAGCTTCAGCTCTGACCAAGAGATAATGCTCACCCCCTGATAAAGGATTTTTAGAGTCACACATACCTGGATTCAAATTCTTGCTCCTCCATTTACTACAGCTATGCACTTGAGTAAGCCATTAAACAATTCCTCTGCCTCGGCTTTCTAGTCTGGAAAATGGACAAAATGGGACCCTCACAGAAACACTTCTATGTAACAGAAGCTAGTACCAGGATGAGCATAAATGAGATATTCCACAAATACTCATTTTGCTTTCCTTAGAAGTCAGTGCATGTATTCAAAGTCTGGATCACTGAGCTTGTGTCTCTCACCAAATATCAAGACACAAAGCCTTCATCCATTTGGGTTGCTATAATAAAATGGCATAGACTGGATGGCTTATAAGCAGCAGAATTTACTTCACACACTAGTGTAGACTGGGAAGTCCAAGGTCAGGTGCCAGTGTGGTCATGGGAGGTAATGAGGTCATGAGGGTAGAGTCCTCACAAATGGAATTTGTTCTGTAAGAAAAGAGACCCTAGAGAATTCCACCCCTTCCACCATGTGAGGACACAGGAAGAAAACAGCCATCTATGGACAAGAAGCAGGTCTACACCAGATGCTGAATGTGACAGCAACCTGAGTTTGGACTTCCAGGCCTGCAGAACTGTGAGAAAGAAATGTTTGTTGCTTAAGCTGCCCAGTCTAGGACATTTTTGTTATCACAGCCCAAATGGAATAAGACAATATATTCTCATACTTTTGGAAAACTAAAAGAATGTTGCTTAAGATTATACAAGTGTAATAATACTGTTATTTTTTATTATATACATATTTTTTAGAAGATTTTATCTATTATTTCCAGAGAGAAGGGAAGGAAGAGAGGCAGAGAGGGAGAGAGACATCAATGTATGGTTGCCTTTCACCTGCTTCCAACCATGGACCTGGCTGGAGACCTGGCTTGCAACCTGGTTATGTGCCCTGGCTGGGAATTGAACCAGTGACCTTTGGGTTCATAGGCCAGTGTTTTATCCATTGTGCCACCAGCCAGGGCCTATATACATATTTCTAAATGCAGAGAAAATCACAAATGATTAAAGAATAGATATGTATCTACCCCCAACTTAAGTTAAAAAAATAAATAAAAGAAAAACCATTACATTGTTAAAACCATCTACACACGCCTCTCTGATCTGTCTAAATGTGATGTTTATCAAGCCTATGTGCCTCCTTTTATATTTGCCAATAATGTATCTGCCCAAAAACAGTGAATTAGTCTTGTTTGGAATATATTACATTTTATGAAAAAGGCACACTTCTTTGTGTACATCTAAAATTTGTTTTTCTAGCTCAGCTTAGTATTTTTTAAAATTTTCTTAAAGGCTTTGATACATGAAGCTCTGGTTCTCTCCAACGTTTGAATATACCACTGTTCCTATGGATATTTTCCTCTTGATGGACATTAAAATTATTTCTCGGTTTCTACTGTGGTAAACAATACCGATATGAATATTCTTAAACAGGTCTCTTGTGCCCAATTTTAAGAGTAATGCCAGCATTTTTACTGAGAATGGACCTTCTTGGTCATGGGGCGAGAGTATCTTCAGCCTTATCCTAAGATACCAAATTCTTCTGGAAGTGATATACCAATTTACCCTGCAAGCAGCAGTGGTTAAATGTTTCTATTTCCCCAATAGAATTTAAAATGTTTGTTGATGTCATGTACACAAAGTAAGGGTTTTCTCTTTAGTGTAATAAAGCTCTCTAAGCTTTGACACTAATAATGTTTTTAAATTCAACTCCTTCATAGGCACAGTTGAAATCAGGGAGTAAGTCTGTCATGATAGAAACAAAGATAGAAGTAATGAAAAAATAAAAGAAAATCCTTTCTGAAGCCTAAGCCTGGTTCAAACTGTATCTAGTATATGTTGGTCGTGTTGGCAAAAATACTGAACTGCCTGTGTGTGGGTTTAGGTGTCATTCCAAATCCAGAGCGAAAGCTCTCTTGCCCTTACACAGGTGGTGCAGTTTCCCTCTCCCTGGTTCCTTCCTGCTGCAAATGTCTTTCCTCTCACTGGGAAATAAAAGGAATAATCCAAGGCAAGACGGGCAGCAATTCTCTTCCTTGAGTGCCTAGCTTCTTCAGGACAGATGAGCGCCTGCACAAACCATCCTGCGCCCCTGGGCTGCCTGCTGAGTTCCCCAGTGTTTCCATAAAGCAGGCACTGGCTGAGCTTCCCACACTCCCCAGCTCCAGGGCCCTGGCCTTTTTCACCTCCTCTAGTTGCAGGGCTTCCTCATGCTGTTCCCTCTGCCTGGAACACGCTTCCCTCCTACCTGGGCCTGGCTAGCGCTTACCCTCCTTCCAGTCTCAGCTCACCTCTGTAAGGAGTCCTGCCCTGAACACCCCAACAAGATCCCACCCCCACTGTGATGATTTCCTCAGAAGCACACCTCTCACTTTAAGACAGTCATGTCTTCATGAATCAACATTCAACATCAGAAAATGTGCCATCACCTTATATAACCTTAGTGGGAAAAGTCACACTTTAGAGTCTCTCTCTACAGCCAATGCAGCAAAATGAACTGTGAGAGGTGCCTAGGATACAATGGACTGAACTGAAAAGTCCCAAATGATCATGACACAGTCACATCCTAACCAGGTTCCCTCCAAGACATAGAGAAATGAGAACTGAGAAGGGAGAACAAAGACCCAGCAAGACATGGGAGTCCCTTCTTTCATACCCAATTCCATTTATTTCCAAGTTTGTACATTGCAGAGTATTTATTCTTGAGTTTTATTCCATATAAACCCTAGTTTACATGATACTAGATTGATGTCCACATCCCTGCCTGGACCCTAACCTTCCTGAGAGCAGAATTCTGGGCAACATAAGGCCAATGCTCAGTAATTGTTTATTTTATTTAAATATGCAAAGAAAAGAAGATGATAAAAGTGCTTTATGATGGGGAAAGAAAAAGATTAGGACATTACAGAAATGAAGTCGTTTTTTGTTAAATTTAGAATAAGCTCCCAAGTCTTTGCTGAGCTCTGTAAGGCAATGAAAGATACTTCTCTCTCAACAACCTTGAAATAAATTTCTCTAAGTTCCTGAGTCACACAAACTTTTCCCTTTACCTAGAGTTTCCTTTTCCTGGGTCTTTACTTGACTCCTCCTCACCTTTCTCTCCTTGGCTTTGACATCATCACCTCCTGAGAGAGCTCCCATCTGAACAGCTTCTTAACAGCCAGTCCCATCCCCATCATATTGTTCCCTCTTTGCTGCCGGTTTAGTCCCTATAATCTCCATGCTAGGCTGACAATGTGTTGTTCTTCATTCGCTTTTTCTCTATTCATGTACTGAGTGCCTTCTCTATGGAAGCTGCATGAAGGCTTACCTCACTCTATTATCCCCAGTCCCTATTACAATGTCTGTCCCAGAGCAGGTCATCAATAACTATCTGGTGAATAGAGATAAGAAGAGGCCTCTACTCTGAAGACACACAGCAGGGAGAAGGGGGCACAGAGCCTGTACGGAAACTCATAGGAACTATGCCCCATGCTGATACACCACTCACACCCTGACCCATCCTCCCCAGAAGGATGAAGGGAGGGTAGATATGAGATCCAATCCTCTGTTCCAAAAAGCAAAGTAGTCCTCAATATCAGGGCCAAGGTGTTATCCACAAATGACATCTATTTAATATCAAACTCAAACAAAAAAATGACTGTTAAAGGAGCTGCATACATAAAAGTGTTTTATTTCCAATAGCTTAAATATTCTCTCATGAAGTCTGGAACTCTGTAAGACCATCCAAAAATAAAGCTGAAGCAGATTGAATTCTTCTACCAATCAAACCTCTTGGTCTCATCAAGGAATTAAATATGCCTTGTGTAGAAATAGTCTCTGAAGCCCCAGAGATTCTCCCAAAATTCATTCTGAAATTACACATTTTATTTCTAAAAACAACCATGATTAGGAATGACATCTACAGATGCCTCCTCTTCAGTAAAGCTGCAATTTGGGGGAAATCATAGCTATAAGGAACTAAATCTTGTAAGGGAGGCTTTTCATTACTCTTTAATCTCGCTCACTCTGAGTTAAGAAGCAAATGAAATTTCATTATTCAGTTACGTTACAGCTTCTGTGTTTAATTTACTTTTCCTCAGAAGATTAAAAAGTCATATGAACCATTATTACATGTAGAGCTGAACTTTACTTTTTTTAAAGCTCATTCATTAAGTGATTAGTGTTTTTAATAAGTAGAAGCCCTTCATTTGCTATCATTTACTGTAGCTCAGCCTATAAAATGCCTTAATTAAACACTAGCTAAAATCTGCTCTCCATTTTTTTTAAATAAAAAGCTATTCAACATAAAAGGAAAAGCAACCTTATTCATCAACTGTTTAGAGTTTCCCTGGTGCCTGCAATGAGTTGACAAGTAAACAAAGAAGAGATGTTTTTTTAAGAGTCAATTTGGGTATCTTCACATTGAAAATGCGTCTCTTAAAAAAGTGGCTCAAAATATAGTCCCTGCTGAGGTGTTGATGCATTTTAAATTAAGAGTTAAAATAAGAAAGGCTTATAAAAAGAGAACCAGCTCCTCTTATCTATGGCAAATGCTTCAGTACTTGTCAATTAGACAAGATTCTAGTTTTCTGTACATTGGGTAACATCTATTTATACAGTCTACATAAAGTTTTAATGGCTTAAAGAAGATAAAGAAAGTTGGTAATCAGATTCTCTCATTTCAACTAACTACAACTTCTCCACATTTCTACCCATGCAATAAAACTAGCAGCTTTAAAGTAAACTGAGAGGATAGATCATTTTTAATAGCTCCAATGCTCAGGTGTACCTAGTTGACATTTTGCAATGTGCTTTCTAAACATCTTCCAACGTTCTGAAAACCACTAACAGTTTATATTCACACACACACACACACACACACACATATCCATTGAGTCTGAGACCTGTGGTCACATGTACCTGCCAGACCCATACCTAATACCATAAGCAACATTGAGGTATCTTAGCATGTGGGGCTGGGTTCCATGTTTTCATTCAACCATTAGATTTTCATGGTTCCCAATTCAGTGAAGCCCTCCTGTTCCCCTGTGTACAGACCAGGACTCCTCCTTGTCATTGCCTGTCTGACCCCTGTGCTAGTTCTCCTTTTAGTTCTTGCTCTTCCATTCTTCCCATCAGCAGATGCACTTTCTTCTAATTCCATAATCTCAGCAACTCACCAATCCTCCACCCCTGGCTCTCAAAATGTCATGTTTTAGGATCTATACTGAATATTTATCAATATGGTTAGAATATCATTATGGGCAGTTTGGGAACACAAGGATAATGGCATTCCCCTGCCATCTAGGTGGTTACTATCCAGTCAGGGCAATGGAGAATCTGATGGCTGTTAACAGTAAGACACCCATTAGATTCCCCATTCAATCATCTGTTCAGCAAATATTTGAGCACCTCCTATGCACCAGTCACCGTGCAACGAACACGGTGAACAATGGTGTGTGCTCAAGGAGGTAACAATCTGGAACCCAACAATAAGTACACAAGCAGTATCATTTTAAAAGTCCATGCCCTGGCTGGTGTGGCTCAGTTGGATTAGCACCAGTCTGTGAACCCAAAGGTTGCTGGTTCAATTCCCCAATCAAGGCACATAACAGGTTGCAAGCCAGGTCTCCAGCCAAGTCCTTAGCTGGAGGCAGGTGAAAGGCAACCATACATTGATGCTTCTCTCCTTTTCTTCCTCCCTCCCTGCCTTTCTCTCTGCAAATAATGAATAAAATCTTTTACAAATAAATAACTAAATATCCAAAAGGTGGAAGAGCTGTGAGAAATTAAAGCAGATGAATGACTAGGCCATACTGAGAGGATGAAAGCTCTAAGGAAAGGAGGCTCTAACCAAGGGGGTACAGGCTGATATGGGGCACAGAAGGAGCTCATTGTGATAAGACTAGCCATGTGCAGGCCAGAATGGCTTGTGCAAATGTCCTGAGGCTGACAATAGACTGGCACAGCAACGGTTGGAGGAACTAGTCACACAGCCAGTGAGACTAGATCTTAGAGTAAGTAGAGAGTGAACTATAAGACGAGGTGGGGAGGTAGAGAAACAGGTCATGCAAAGATGGGTTTAGGGACAAACTTGGATGTTATGTTGTATACATTACACCATAGTTTATTATGTCATAATACATATACCCTTCATTACAATTAAAAATGCTGACCTCTTTTAGGCTGTGGCTACCTTTATAATGTCTCTATGAATATCATATAGGTAGTAGACTGGAGAAAACAGAAATGAAAAGTATTCAGTTGTCCAAAAAATTGCAATGGCTTAGGTTATTCTCTCATTTAGCAAAAACCTTACAGTGTTATTTATTCCACCAAGCTTTGTGCCAAGAGTTTTGTACTAGCTAAAATGAGATCCTTACCATCAGAGCACCATCATTCTAGTAAGCGAGATGAAAGATCAAGTATAAAATGAAAAGTAAGGCAGCCTGAAGGATTGGAGTGGTTAGGAGTGTTGATAGAGTGATAGTGCTTGGAATAAGTTAACAGAGGCTCTGAGAATGGTCCGGTCTGCACCAGCCTGGGGAGTGAGGGAAGGCTTCTTGGAAGAGGAGACACCGTGCTAAAATGAAGCATAAGTAGAAACTGCCCAAATAATACAAGGTGGGTGGTGGAAATGGAGGAACATGGGTGGAGGGGAAGGTTTCAGGAACTAGACAGATCCTCAGGGCTTGAGTGAAAGGACCCATGTAGAGAATGAAGGAAGACAGGACCAGAGCCAGCAGATCAGAACATGAAACAGAGACCTGCTTGCACGAAGAGAATCACCTGGAACTTGATCCAAAAGTTCTGGAAAGGGCTTTAAGCAGGGGAATGAATTAGAACTACCCTGCCCTCAGCTCTGTGGAGACAGCAGGTGAGAGGCCAGCCAGGGGAACCCAAAGCAAACACTGGGCACGATCCAGCAGGAACATGATGGCAGCTGTGTAGACAGCAGAAAGAAAAGGATCCATCTGATCTGGAAGACATCAGGGAGGTAAAACGGGCAGAACTTGCTGGATGTGTGCACAGAGGTAGGAGGCAGAGGGGAAAGTCCTGTCCTCACATGATATGCAAAATCCTTTAAAGTAGGACCTTTCATTATCTCTGGCCTCACCTGCCCCCATATTCCCACACACACCCTGTGGCACCAGCTTTCTTTCAGTCCTTGAACCTGCCGATTCCCCTGCTAAATCACATCTTCCCCTGCTGCCCCCTCTGCCCTGAATGCCCTCACCTCGGGTCTTTGCTAGGCTGTCCTTTCTCAGGCAGATGCCTGCTCACCTGTCACCTCCTTAGAGAGGACTTCCCCAGTCATCCTCAGCCAGTCATGATGCCACTATTCCTCACACTCTTCGCTCTCAAATCTACCAACTTTTAAGTTTTCATGGGTTAGTTTTCTCATAGGTTTGTTTATACATGCTTTTATTTACATGTTTATTACATGGGGAGGGGCCTCAGCTTCCCCCCTCCTTATTCTGTCTCCAGCGTCTTGAGAGCATTCAAGACCTATCCTTGGAATGAATGAACGAATGAATGAATGGCTAAAGAAACAAGTAACAAATTACATGCAGACCCTAAAGCTTAGTAGTAAAGCTGTCAAAAAGAAACAGCTCATGTTTTGGGAAATACAGGTAGAAAACACATGAAAGGGGGCACATTCGTAAAGAATGAACAGAAGAAAAGGAATGAAGTGAATCTTGACTTTTATTAATTTTGACTTTAGACCAGGGATTGGAAGGCCTTTCTATAAAGGGCCACAGGGCAAGCAGTTTAGGCTTCGCAGACCAGAAGGATGCTGTTGCAAACTACTCAGATTTGCCATTGCCACATGACAGCATCTATACACAATAAGTAAACAAATGAGCACGGCTGTGCATCAGTCAAATTTTATTTACAAGAATGGTGACTGTGTCTAGAGAGGCACAGTTGCCAACTCCCGCACAACTGCCCATTTCTGCTTTAGGTTAACCCAACAAAGGTAGGGTGGCATACAATGGAAGCGTAAGAAAGGGACAAAGCTCTATCGGAAATCGATGGTGTGCTTTGCACACAGATCTCATCTGATCTTTATAACAAGTCTAGTAGATAAACATGATCCCACCAACCTTTCAATAATTCAGGGTTCAAAGAGGAGAAAGTACTTGTCTAAATCACATAATTAAGGAGCCAGGATTTAAATCTGACTCCACCTCCTTGTTTATCATACAGCTTTTTACTGATTTTCCCCTTATATCTACCAACTACTTTCCTACCCTTCTGGGGAAGAGATATAAATAAGTAGATACACACACACACACACACACATACACACACACACACACACACACACACACACTGATTTCATTCCACAAACACGGAGCACCTACTAACAACTTGCCAGGAATTGTGAGTGGGGCTGGGGGTCTCCAAACAGATCAACCACCTTTGCCTATGAGTTGTCTGCACTGCAGCTTCTCAATTTCAGATTCTGCATCTCAAAGCTGACCATTGGGCACCTCCTGTCTTCCCATTTTTGCTATACATAGTTGCTAACAGTGCTTTCCACCATAGGAATGCTGCCTTTCCTATGGTCCTGCCTGCCCTCTGTAAAACATCACCAGCGTGGGTTTTGTTTTGTCCTTGTGCAGAGTCCTCGGCAATCTGTCCTTCTGCAGGGAAGCCCCATTGGACAGCCGCCCTCAGCACTGCCTGCTACCCTGTTCTGCATCCCTGGCTACGGTGCTATGACTAGCTGGGCCCTGGAAGCACTGCTTCCATGGGTTTGGTTTAAACACTCTCCCCTGCTCACAAGACAAAAATAATAACAATGAGCGTGTGATTTCTGTGGTTTCAGATGGATTTAAGAGGAAAAATGTGAAAATATATATATATATATATATATATATATATATATATAATCACCTAAATCTAATTTTGAAAATATCTGCTTCTGCCCAACACTGTCCTATGGAACTTGTGGTTGAAACAATAAAAATCCCCTGCATTTCTTACCTAGTTACGGCGATTCTATCTCAGGAAAATGCTATAATCATGTTTGTGTTTTCCAGTTACTTTCCGTTCAATAGCACCAATGTTGACAAGAAATATTTGAGGAAAGGGAAGAAAGTCCTGCTGCTGTAGCAGTCTCAGGCTGCTTGCCAAAGTGGCCACAGCCTTCACGTGGTGGCCTGCACCTGTCCAGCTGCAGGTTTGGGTTCATTTAGCAGAGATTCTCAATAATGACATGTTTTTCACCCATTGCAAGTGAAACACAATCAATCAATATTTCCCATTATCTGTGTGTTCTCCATCAACAGTTGATGCTACTGCATAAAGAAAAACTCACATGGAATATTTAGTTTCTTATTTTCAGACAGCCACCACCTTTCAGCATTTAGCACGGATTACAGTGTTAGAAATCAAAATGAATGCTTTTCTAGATTGGCACTGGGCCCTGAGAATCCACAAATAACAACCCCAGTGACATATTGGTTACCCAGCTTATCTTGATCAGAGTTCTTTCTGGAGCAGAACTGGGACCAATCAAGAGTCAGGATTTCCCTTTAGTTATCAATGTCAAAGCCCTCCCCTGGTTCATCTTCTGAGTCAATACTGTCAACTAAATATATTTAGTAGGGAAGATTCTTTTTCCTATATCCTAACCAATTCTTACATCATTCCCCACTCCACCTCTCTTTGATATCAACTGAGGCTTCTGATATTTATCAACTACTTGGTTGCAACTCTCTCTTCATATGGTTTCTTTCCTTCAGGTTTTCTCCCAGCAAGCATCCTCTATCTACTTAACTAGAGTGATCAGGCCATTAATGATAGTCATCACTACTACTTTTTGAAACTTTGTAAGCATTTCTCATGTCAACCAGACACACAGACATAGACTCACAGCCCAAACCCGTGTCACTTCTGTTTTTCATATGAGGAAAACAAGACTTAATAAAGTTAAGAATTTGATCAGTCCTATAGAGCTACTCATACATAGAGCTAAGATTTAACCCAGAATTCCCTAACATACTTAGGACCTGGTTTTGTCATTCTACTTGAGCTTTCTGTCTCATAGATGCACATCTAATTGGCATAGTTTAGTTCAGGCACCTCCTTTTGCCAGGAAGGATAAAACATCTTGAGGGACAGTTTATTAACACTGTATCTAATAAGAGGGATAGATCCCCAAGTAAAAGCAGGTTACAATTTCAAAGAGACTATGTGTACTGGTTTGGCCAAAAGAAAAAAGAAAAGTTTCTCTTCATAATTAACTCTAAAGCCCTCATCCACAAATGACCTCAAATTCAGTTATTAGACAGTTATAGCCAGACAGTATTCTTTTCAGGTAAAAATATCACTAACAGATAAATAATTGGATTAGGCAAAGGGCAGTACAGGTACAGGCACTAAAACATGGATTAGCTGACTGGAGTCAGCTGGCTTAAGAACAGAGAAGAAGCAGGTGGACCATTTGACACCCTCATGAGGTAGTGGCAAAATGTTTGGCTAACCTGTCACCTGATTTACCTTGGCTTGCAGATCTCATGCCCACAGAAATGGTAGTGTTAAGAAAAAGTAAGCATGTTAGTTATATCATGCAGCCTTCAATGATGTCCCATTTGAGAAATGAACCTGCATGGGAGAGCTAAAAAATCAAGGCAATACACCCAGGGTAAAAGAACCACTTTGAACACTGTGACTCCCATAATTAGGAGTCTTGCTAGATCAGAAAAGCATATTTTTATACCTCATGTGAAGTGAGAGATCTAGAGAGACTGGAGCTTAGCAAGAGGTAGGCCTGGTGAGATTTGGGAACTAGTTCTTGCTGGCATTTCAGGTAATGCTGCTCAGCCAGCAAAGATAGAAATCAGAGTGTTGCACCTCATTCAAAGCAAATTTCACATTCATACAGAGAGGCTATTAAGCTAAGAGACAGAAGCTTTCACTTTAGGACTATCTCCAGGCAAGATAATTGACTATGTAATTAAAATATGAAATTTCCAGGGGGCAAAAAACATGGGAAGCCTACTAATTATTTGAGGGAATGATATTGCCAAGGAAACCCATCCATCCCTAAGTAAATCCTGTAATCTTACAACGTCACCTTCTGAGACTAGTGCTGTTTTATCTATGCAGTCAATGAAGGGCATCCTTATCTATAATTTCTTTCACTAGGGACTGTAGAGAAATACAAACAAGAAACATCTTATTAGGCACAACCAGGAAGGGCCATAGGAAATGACAGACAAAAGAGATCTTTCTAGAAAACAGATCATCTAGGTTGCCCAATGGCTGATGAAAGAACTTAGCCTAATGTCACAGGAGAGTTTTGTCTTAACAGGCCCACCTTTGTCCAGCAAGAAATGTGTGCTACAGACTGTAGGCTACTGTGTTCTTCCTACTCTCTCTTTCTCTAAGGAGAATCTACTGAGTGTCTAATTGCAGTTTAGAATTGCATTCAGGATATTGGTGGACTTACTGACCTTGAATTGGGATGCTCACTAAAAACCCACATGCAGATATGACTGAAGTGGTCATCAATCACCCAGAGATCCCGGCATAGCAGACAGATAGATAACTGCATGAGACTCGGGTTGGTCACTCCCTCACAAATAGAGATGGGGAACGTTCTCTGCAGCTTGAGCAACAATAAATACATGTTTGAAATGGACTTTTGATATGAATGTGAGATAGCTATATGGATGAACTATAGCATTCATCATGAGTAGCCTATCCAACAGCATTTCCCTGTTCTACCCTGATAACAGAAATATGATTATGTTTAAGATGGAAATATGCCTAGCTCCTGGAATGAGTCATGATTGATCTGTCTAGATAAAGCATGGCAGTCCTACAACCCATTGCCAATCATCCTTGCATTTTCAGTTAACTAAATGAGAGTTCATTGGGAGAACATTTTATACTTTGATGGAAGGAAATATTTTTCTTTTTATCCCACTTGAAAAAAATGAAGTAATCATTTTGTGACCATAAAACAATGATTTTAAAAAGAAAAAACCTATGTTGGGAATGGTAGAAGAAACACATGAGTAGCTGGGATCATTTACTTGTTGTATAAACAAGTGAACTGACTTTATAATTGATGTCACAATTGAGTTCTCTGTTACAGTCTAAAACATATGTAGTTCACAAATTAGTCACATACTGTATGTAGAATATGGGAGAAGGACAGGTATTTGAAGAATAGAAGGAAATGGTGAAGGTCAATTCTCAATGAACTCTGGCTTTTTGAAGACTATCTCTCCTTGAACAGTTGATTTTAACAAAGTACTATCAATTCTTCAAACTGATTTTCAATTAATGTATTATGTAGAACTGTTAATGCACATGCAAAAGTCCAAAAATAAGCACATACTCTAATGGCACTAAATATAATTTTGAACGGTTATCAGTGGGTTGTAAATATCCTGAGATGCCAACAAAAAAACAGTTGAAAGTCTCCCAAGCTATTCACCACACCTTTTCTTTTGTTCCTTGAAGCCTCCTAAAAGCAGTCTAATTCTATCTCATGTTAATGTTGTCATCCTACAGAGTTTTATAATCTCAGGTTGCGTCCTTATAAGTGTTCTCTCTCCAATCCATCATCTTTTAATTTTAAGGCCAGCTGTAGAAGACATTTTCCTCATAGTGATTTAGCTTGTCTAGCTTCTTTGATGTTACTTCATTTACTTTTAATTCCATACTCCTTCATTTATATTCACTCATTTTTTATTTAGCAGACTGTCACTTCTCTCAGTCTGCATTTGACTTGGTTGAACACTCATTCCTTCTTGGCCTTTGTGATATAACACTCTCCCAAGTTGTCTCCTCCATTCCTGACCTCTTATTTCTGCTATTTGCTGAGAACTAACTAGTTCTGCCTCTAAATGTAAAGGACTTTCAGAATATAGTCTTCATTGTGCATGGTTTTGCTATGAATGATCTCTTTTGATCCCAATTTTAATTAAATGTATATCACAAGACTCAAACATTTGCCTTTATATCTTATATATTCAACTGTTTACTTGAAACATCTACTTAGCTGTCTAAGATATATCTTAAACCTACATATCTAAAACTGAACTCCTGATTTTTCAGTCCATTCCCAATCTTCTCTTCCACCAGTTTTCCCTATGTCAATAAATACCATCAACACTTATTCAGTAACTCAAGCCAAATGCCTGGAGGTGTCCTTGCTTCCTCTCTGCTCTTGATTCCCATATCCAATTCAAGGCAAGTATGGTCAACTCTACCTGCAGAGTAGGACTTAAATCCATCCACTGCTCTCCATTGACATTCCAAACCCAATGCATCTCCTGCCTAGGATGCTGCTAGAATTTCCTAACTCATCTCCCAGTTTCTTCTATTCATTCTCTCCACCTCACCATTCATTTCCAATAAATCAACTAGTGGGTTCTTTTTTAACAAATTGATTTCATAGCAAAAGCTAATGCAAGTGCAAGCATGAGTTAACTTGTTATTGGTCAACAACATTTGGGCTTGAAAACACAAGTTTTTCCGTGACCAGTCAACAATGTGTTAAAATATAAATTACACCCTGTCGCTTCACTGCATAAAGACCTCATAACAGTATTTTATCACACTTACGAGTCAAATCAAAATGCCTTCTGCTAGAGTCCAAGGTCTTTTCTGCATGATGTGGCTCCCAACCACCTCTCTGATTCATCCCAAATCTCTCCACCTTAATCCCTGCAATCCAACTTCCATGTCCTTCTTCCTGACCTTTATGCAATCCCAGCTTATTATCCTTATTTTTTCTTTACAAAAGTTGTGTCCTCTTTCTGGAAAGCTTTTGTCCCAGACAGTCACACAAATGACTGTTATGGTCCAGGCCTCTGCTCATGGCTCACTGCCTCCAAGAAGCCTTCCCTGGCCAGTGAGCCTTAGGAAGACACTCTCTATGGCTCTCGGTCCATCATGCTGCTTCCCTTTCTTCACAGCCAGTATCGTTACCTTATATTTTCTTGCCTATTTATTACCTGTTTTCTCCCAAAGTACCCACACTCTTGGAGATTAAGGACCTTGCCTGAGGCTCTCATTGCTCTGTCCCCATTTCTGAGACTGTCCACAGACGGTCAATAAATATTTGGTGAATTGGTGAAGTTTATTGGGTTCCTAAACAGTAGGAAACTTCCTAATGTTCCATTCAGCTGCTTTGGCTTTACAGGAATATTTTCTGTTATGTTCTTCAAGGTTTGAAGATTAATCAGGAAATACATTTTGGAGCCTATTGTCCATTCAATCAAGAAATATTTACTGTGCCAAGCATTTTGCTACACAAAGAAAAAGGAGACAGCAGATCCATTTTGTGGTGGTATAAAATGACATGAAAATGAATAAGTATAATATAAATTGAGACCAATCAAACTACGAAGAAACTTAATTTTGCTGCCTTGTGGAAAAGAGGTCAGAAGTGAAAAGAAACAAAATTAGTGACAGTTCAGAGAGAAGATCACATTCGCTATATACTAATGAGTCAGAAGCTGCATTCTATAAAGTCAAAAAGGAAAATATTACATTGGTTTCACTTCTTAATCCCATATAACAATGCCCCCCAACATGACAATAACAGAAGGATGGATTTTTGCACATCATAGTGTTATTACAACCCCAAAGTCAAGTTTTACTAAATTCAAGGACACTACTCCCAAATGCCTCGCATGATTCAATCATGCACAATTCTATTTTATCACTATCCAAGGTGAAAATTAAGTAGAACTGTAATGAAATACATGTTATCCCAATTCCCCCGTCCTCTCCCAGCTGCCACCGTACTCTCCGCCAGGCTCCACCTCACCCCCTCCATCACCACCCAGTGCCTGTGGGCCATGATTTCCCATTACTCTCTGGACTCTGATACAAAGGAAATACTACCATTCCTCTACCAACAGACTGTCCTGTCCAGTGTCACTCAAATATCCTTTATTCAATACCCCTTTGTCCATCCATATACCTGTATGAAAATACCTTTCTCTCTTGCTTCTACTATCTAAAAGCTACCAAATCACAAACTGGAAAAACTTATCTCTACCATGAAGCCTTCCTCTTCAGCTATTCTAGCTCATTGTGATTTAATCCTTCTCTGATTACCTATAGCACTGACTGACTTCGCTATTTGGCACTTTTTGTATACTACCTAGAATTACTATTTAACCTTTCACGTAGCTGAGTCCTAAGAACACCTAATTAGATTATTTAAAATATAAAATCAGGCCCTGGCTGGTGTAGCTCAGTGGATTGAGCACTGGCTTGTGAACCCAAGGGTTGCTGGTTCAATTCTCAGTCAGGGCACATTACTGGGTTACAAAATAGGTTTCCAGCCAGGTCCCCAGCTGAAGGCAGGTGAAAGGCAACCATACATTGATGTTTCGCTCTCTTTCTTCCTCCCTCCCTTCCCCTCTCTCTAGAAATAATGAATAAAATCTTCTTAAAAAAGAAATGTTTTGATCTAAAAATAAATAAAAATGTTTAAAAATATAAAATCAGTAGTTCTTTCTTCTGTTTCTTGTCTCACCCACACCCATAGACAAAAATGGCTAGTCCCACATCTCCAGGGTTTTGCATGCAAGTCAACATTTATTCCCATAGGGCCACAGGAGAGAGTCAGACATCAGCCAAACTGATGACTGTGTCCTTTGCCACTGAGATGCAGACTCTTCAACATAACTAGACCAACAGCTTTTAGTGTTGCTATGTTTCAGATCAAGATAATTCAAAGCTATAAATATTCTCTAAGATAAATCAGGATTTTTTGTGGTAAATAAAGAAAAAGAAACTCCTCTAAATAGTTATAGATCTTCACATGGTTTTTGTAGAGCAGAAGCACAATTTCTATTTATTAATAATATCTATACAATTTAGCCAAGTAATCTTTGGCTAAGGCCTCTGGGCTAGAAAAGACAAGTTTTTCCTATTTGCAGAAAGTGGTCTGTTATCCTTTATATCCATTCATATGAGTTATTGTTAACTTCACAAATATAGATTTGGGATAAATCACCTAAAATTTCAAACAATTTCCTCCCCACTCACAATGCAAGGAGTCCTCCAGAATACCACCCCATGGTCTCTACTCCTCCACCCTCTCCTCTTTCCCCAACTAGGCTTCTCTAAAGTCAAATTCCCTATGGAAGTTATATTTTTCAATGTGAATCTGATTCTGCTATTTCACTGGTAGCTTCTGCTGCCCTTAAGCAGATGCCCTGAGTCTTAAAATGGTGGTTATTAATTTCTAGGGTGCATTTTTCTAATTTCTCTCGTGTTATCTCTCATTCCTCTTGTCCTTACACCATCACAGCCATACTGGATTTCTTCCAACTCACAGAGGTCATTTCACTTGCATCTCTCAACTTCCATTCCTAGGGGATTCCCATCAAAGGGAATTCCATTTCCCCATCCTCTACAGCCTACCCAACTCTAACTTCTCCTTCTAATGAACTGTTATTTCATCTGAAAGAGCCATCCAAGAAGGTTTCATTTCCCTTAATATAGTCTCTAGTGACAATCATTAACTTTCTTTGGTAATAATCAGGAAGATAATTTGTTGTAATACCTAAAGGCCAGTTATATTTAAAGACCTCATGATAAAAGAAACTGTCAGTCTTCATGATTAATGTACCCAGTGAATTTCCTAGTACCTCAGCACGTAGTTCTTGCTCAAGAAAATTGTTGAATTACTAAATAAGAATAGGAGCACTGGAACTAGAAGGTTTGGTTAAAGTCCATTTTTTGCTTACTGTGACCTTGGGCAGGTCACTTCAGCTCCCTGATCCCCAATTTCCTAATCTTTAAAGGTTACTATCACCAACCACAACTAGAATATTTATAGAACTAGATGATATGTGGTCAGCCAAAGAGATTTTAAATTGAAAAAGATTCATATGAAATATTACATTTGAGTGGTCATAAAATGTCTTAAGATACACAGCTAATACTTACTGGGTAATAAAAATTTACATGTATTATCTCATATAATTCTTAACCTATACAATACTTCTAGGAGGCCCATATTATTACTAACTCACTGAAGGGATGAGGACAATGAATTCATAAAGTAAGCGATGGAACTGAGGCAGCCTCGCTCTGAGGCCTGAGTGTGACCCCAGACAAGCCTGCTTCCAATTATTGTGTATTTCACCTCTATTTTTCAGATGAAGAGAGTTTAGCTTTCACTGGAGATAACTTATACCTCTGCCCAGGAATCCAGCTGTGGATGCTAATAAACTAGGTGGTTTCCTATTCAAATAATTGAGAGGATTTGAACATTTTGGAATATCTTCATCACCACTATGACCATTTGTTATAACAACCAACATGGACCAGACACCAGGATAAGCACTTTGCAGCTATCAGTCTTAAGCTTCTTAGAAGCCTCACAACACTAGGTGTTCGTAGGGCTGGAGTCCTTTCTGGAAACTCTAGGCAAGGACCTATTTGCCTTTCCTAGCCCTTCACGTTCCTCAGCCAGTGGTTCCCTTCTTTCACCTTCAAATGAATAAGTTTGCAGTTCTCTGACCATTCGTCATTAGTATCATCCCTCTGACCAGAGCCAGGAAAGGATCTCCACCTTCCCTTACTTGGAAAGTATTGGCTGTGTATCTCAAGTGATGACCTTGGGCCCATTCTATAACCCAGGATAATATTTCCATATTAAAATCCTTAAGTTAAACACATCTGGGACACCCCCATCACCATATAAACTACCAGCCACAGGTTTCATGGATTAAAACATGAATGTTTTAGGAAATCCCTGATTCTGTCTACTACAAAGTAATAATAGATGTACTTGAGTCTCATTCCAGCTCACCTAAAACTCCCTGGGAAGAGGAGCAAGACTTGGTAACTCTCAAGAGCAAGGATGGAATGCACCAGCAAAACAGAGGAGAAGGGGCCTAGGAATTAGGAAGAGAGTGAAAGCAAGAGCAACCTGCACCCCAAGTCCCGGCCTCAGTAACATCACCCACAACCAGAAGCCAGCGCATCCCAACACCATTTCAAGAGCATGTTCTTATGGTTGTATGGTTAGAGAATTGACCTTTTTTTGTTTTCTTGCATAGTATTTGACTCCTATAACCCTGTTTCTAACTGATATAGCAAACATATTAGTCTTCTCTTAGAAAAGAGCTCTGGAGAGAAGAAAGGACAAAGGCTCTGGAGTCAGATGGATGTGGAAATCTGTCATCTCTGACACTTGCTAAGTGACCTGGCGCAGGTTGCTTAATCTTTCCACGTCTCAATCTCTGTAGCTGTAGAATGGTGATAATTCTCCTTCCTCACCAGACGTGGAAAGGAAGATCTAACTCAGCTATGCATGAATACTCTAACACAGGGCCTGACACCTACTGGGGCAAAATTAAGATCCAGCTCCCTCCCATGCAGGCGGCAAGTCCAATGAACAGTATAATTGTAGCCAGAGTATGATCTTCAGTCTTGGCTTCTTTTTCTCCTTGTCTGCTCAGCACCTGGAAAAATGCCTAGTCCACAGCAGACATCCAATTTATATTAGTTGAACTATATTAAAAATTTTCCCTTTGGATCTAAGGAAAAAACCCTCTAGTTTGGGTTGCACGACAGCCACCATGACCTAGGAAGACCAAGTCCCCTGAAAAGGCCCCTGGAGCCTGTGGGCAGCACTGGGTGCCTTCGCAGCTCTCAGACACAGACAAGGAAACTTATAAGTGATCAGTCTTGCATGTAAGGCAGGGTGAATTATTAATATGCAAAATAGATTAAACTACACACAACAGCCCAATTCATCACATCCAGTGTGAAAAATACTCTTAATAAGGGTTCAAGTGACAACCAGATGAATGCTTTCCAAAAAGCCTAACACCGATTTAAGTTACAAAATACTCTGTAGTCAAAGAACAAGCCACCCTTTCCCCCCACAGTGTTAAAGAAACATATAAATTAGGAAAGATGAATTCAGGCTAGCATCGGTATTTCAGAAGCTGATTGGTGTTTTCCAGTTACACAGCCAAAACAAAGTGGGCCTAATGTATTCATTAGTTATTTTTAAAACAGTCACTATTTGGTGACCTAGCTGGTGTGGCTCAGTGGATTGAGTGCCAACCTGTAAACTGAAATGTCTGATTTGAAAAAACTGAAATGAAAGGTTTGATTCCCAGTCAGAGCACATGCCTGGGCTGTGGTCCAGGTCTCCATTTGGGGGTGTGCTAAAGGCAACTTATCCATGTTTTGTTCCTTCTCTTTTTCTCCTTCCCTTCCCCTCCCCTCTCTCTAAAAATAATTAACTAAAATCAAAAAAAAAATGTTTAAGTTTAACTATTTGGGATAACCTTCCCATAATTAAACTAAAGGTTATAAATCTATACCACACTTCATAAACCCTTATCCCCACCCTATTTGCAGAAAAATGGCATTCCTTCTGCTTCACAGAAAATAGAACCTGTCCAGCAGGAAGTCCTCCCAAAACCTAACTTCCCCCTAACTTCTCAAACCACTGCCTCACTGCTCTGTACCCCTCCCCAAGTCACACCTGTCTATGGCCCACTTTGTCATTTAGTCCATAAGTATTTAGGACTGGGGATACAAGTACAAACAGAACACATCCATGCCCCAGAATGACTCAGCCTCTTAAGTAGGGAGACACACCAATAAAATGTTTCACAAATAATAATCAGTACTTAGGAAAAGTAAACTATGCTGTACATATCCATCAATGCAGCTAGTCACCAAGACATAATGGTTTCAAAAAATCCCATTTGTGTAACTCAAACACACACATACTGTGATGGTCTGAATCCCTGTAACCACCCCTTCCACCCCAAATTCATAAATTAGCCCAAAATCATAACCCCCAAAGATGATGGTCTAAGCAGGTAGAGCCTTTGGGGGTGGAATCCTCATGAATGGCTTTAGTAGCCTTGTAAAAGAGGTCCACTGAGCTCCCTAGCTCCTTCCATCATGTGAAAACATGCAGAATCTGTGACAGGGAAGGGGCCCTGACCAGCCCCTTCTGCCACCTGATCTCAGGCTCCTAGTCTCCAGAACTGTAAGCAATTTATTCTTCTCAATCACGAGCTACCCAGACTGTGTGGCACCTTGTTATGGCTGCTCAGAAGAACTCATGTGACACACTGTTCATGCATACCTACAAGTGTAGACAGAAGGACATTCAGGCATGAATGGTACACACTGAATCCATGGCAGTTGGGGTAAAAGAAGGGAAGGACCACAGAAGGTGACAGATGTGTGTCAACTTTATTGTTAACATTTTACTGCTTTTTGTAAAGGAGGCTAGCAGTATATATTCTATAAAATCGTTACCTATCAATTTTGGGGATGATTAATCCTCAGGGTCCTCAGGGGATCATTATTCTATACAATGTCCTGTACTTTCCTAAGTAGTTCAGAGTTAAATAGACTGTTGAACTGAAGCATAGCGAGGCTCTACAACGTGCAGTGGGGATGGAATAGAGGATGATTCTCTTCACTGCGTTTGTAGCCCATTGCTCTCCGTTGCCCAGCCACTGCCCAACGAGGCCCATGCCTACAAACATGCCTGAATATCTCCTGCTCAACAAATAAATCTGCCAACAGTGACTCCCCCAAGCACCTGCTACATCACCCCCTCTCCCTTCACAGCTACACTTCTCAGAAGAGTTGCCTGCCTTTGCTGTCCATTTCCTCCTTCACACCTGAACCAACACAATCTAGCATTGGCCCTGATGACATTGCTTCAACCTCCTAACTGCAGATTCTTTTTGGTTCTCATTTTACTTGACCATGCAAAGCACTTAAACTAATTGACCAGGTACTGCGAAAGTTTCTTTCCCTGGCATCCACAGTATTCCTCTTGGCTGTTGTTCCCTTTACTTGCTTTTATGATTCATCTCTTGACTCCTTTGCTGGTGTCTCCTCCCTGGTGCAGCCACTTCATCTTAATCTACCCCCTAGTATTCCATTCTGAGCTCTGTTCTCTCCCTAAGTGGCCGGCTCTGTTGCGGTTTTACCCGCAATCCATTGGTTCCTCAATCTATACCTCTAGCCCCTTCTGAACCTAGGTGCACACCTTCAACTGCAAGCTGGCTTTCTCCTGCACTCTCTCAACCTCAGTAAATCCCAAAGCATCCAGAGCCTCAAGAATTCTTGCTGAAGGTTACAACTAAACACAAGCACATCTTCTCCATTCTTGCTTCTCTTGTCCTCATTCCAATGCTTAATTATGTATTGGTTATACCTGCTACAGTTTTCAAAGCTACCGCCCCTCTTCCACCTACCAGATTGCTTTTTCAGGCCCCCCATCTGCATTGCCTGCACTATATTTTCAACCGGTGTTCTTGACTTCTATGAAGCTACCTTCACCGTTTCCTGCTGCAGATTTTAATTCAAACTCCTCAGTCAAAAATGCAAGAGTTTGCAATGACCTATCACTATCCACCCTTCCAGCCTTGCTTATGAATACATCTACCTCCATTGGCTATTTATAGGACACATGGACTTTTTTCTCACCATTCCCTGAATATGCTTGAATTTTCACACAAACCTATGCTTTGGCACAGGCTGTTCTCTCCTTCGCTGAGTACACCACAACCAAGTGTAAGACCTATCTGAGATGCCATTTTCCTCTGCAAGGTTTCCTTACCTTCCCTCTGCAGGTAGTTATGGTTATCCTTTTGCTCCTAGTAGGACACTGCACATGCTGCTACTTTAGCACTGCAGCCGCAATGGTCTGAGAGCTCCTTGTCCACATGTTCCTGTCTCCCAATGAACACACAGCAAGGAGGAGCTAGGTTTTTATGATGGTTTATTCATTCAACAAGTATTTGCTATTGGCAGGCCCTGTTGAAGGCACATGGGGCATACAGTGAATGAAACAGCCAATATCTACCCTCATGGAACCTACATTCCAGAGGATTAAATGGCAGTCAGTAAACCTGAGGTATGATTTGAAGCCATCTGTGTAAATCATTCAAAAGACTATCATGAAATCAGTGTGAACACATATGGCTACTCTGGGGTGTCTCCTATCATCACTAGCCCACCATCTCCAACTATTAGATTTCACCTTTCACTTCTTGCAGCCCCACCAATATGCCTATAACCTGGGATCTTTAAAAACTTAAAGCTCAGCCTTTTTTGATAAAAAAAAAACAAAAAACAAAAAACAATATCCCTTTCTGTGAAGGCCTGTAGGAACCTACCCACTAGAGGTTCCCCACTGGAGTTGGGTAGATAATGTTGGCTCAAGTTCCCCACAGATCAGCAGGTGTCAGACCCACACACCATAGATCATGAAATTGAAATAACAGATGCACTCTCTGTTGTGCTAAATCAGAAAACACCCATATATGTTAGGATGTGAGTGATGGTAACCTATTCAGACCTATTTGAATTTGTTGGTCACCAACTCAAGTGCATCTCATGAAATGTTTGGCTATTTGTAGACAGAGAGATGGCAGCTTCTCCAGAATTGGCACATCTGTCATGCATGAAAGAGTGAAGAACTCAGAGAGCAGACAGAGTGCACCAGAAACAAGTCAGGACAAAGAAGACTCTGAACAATGACAGACAGTTCTGAAATGGGATGGGGACAACTGCAACTGGCCTGAAACTTTTAGGAAGAATAAATAGTAACAGCACTGCAAGGTAACATAGCCTCTGTAACACTTGGCATCTGTATAAGTGATCACGTAATATATGGAAGTTAACTGTTGATGGAATTGTGCATTGTTCAGAGTTCTTTGCCATGCACTCCTTTGCTCTAGGCTATGGAGTCTAGAATATTAGAGCTTTCTCTTTACAATAGTCAAGGATAAATACAAATGGCTTCACAAGAGCTTACTGGGATCATACTTTTGAGTTTGATATTACTATTTCTATCATGTTTATTATTAATCTAGGAAAACAAAGAAGCTCTATGTCCATACTTTGCATAGGTATACATGTAGAATTTATGATAAAATCTATGAAAGTGAAAGTACATGATCAAAACATTGTTTGTACAGATAGAGATACAAGACCAAAACCCTTTGTAGACTGTTGACCCAGACACTAAATGGCTAGCAATGATTTCTAATAACAGACCAAAGTCAAATGTCTGAGGTCAGGCAAAGCAGAAGAGGAAAGGTAAACTGAAAAAACAGGTGATAAAATAATTACAGATCCCATGACGACATGATCAACAGTTTTCTGGTCATGAAGATGCTTCATGCTTTTTTCTGAGTGTAGGAACCACTCAGATGAGATGAGAGGTGGCTATTTGGATATCAAATTCCCCTGCTTAAACTTCCTATCACTTCTCATTGCCCTTGAGATAAAGTCTGAATCCTTAATAATAATAAAACTCAAACACTCAACCATCTGGCCTTGGGTCTGCCTCCTCAACATTATCTTTTCTCTCTCTCTCTCTCCCTCCCTCTCAGACTTTCTTCAGTTCTTCAAGTATGTTCCCTGCTCTGTTCCTATCTCTCGTTATCAATCAGGAGTCAATTTAATTTCTACTTTTTAAAAACATTATTTTCTAACCTTTCAATCACATTACCTTTTTCCCATATGTTCCCATAGGATCATTTACTCACTGTTCTGAAATTCTCAGGGCACTGCTCTTGCACTGTTCAAGGTATTTCTTCCTTGCTTAGCCATCTGGGAAAACAAAGAAGGTATTTGCATCCCCAGCACAATGTTTGATTTATAACATGTGCTAAATAAATGAGCTGACTGAAGTGAAGTGAAAAGTATCCTGAGATTCAGAGAGTGAGAGAACGCCTTTGAACTCCGTGAGTGCCTGCTCGTTGCATGTCCTGATGGCAGGACATCAGACTGCTTCCGTTATCCGGTTATTTAAAGGCACTTCATTATCCACTGGTCAACACGTAGTTTAGTGTCCCCGTGGGTCCTGGCAATGTGCAGTCTCTTTACTCTGGGTTGGCAGCTACCAAACAATTAATGAAAACTGTATTCATTAAGAAACAGTACTGAAAGGATTCATGGCTGATTCTGGCAGGATGGAGGATGGCTGGAGTTCACGGCTTGCAGGAATGCTCTATATCCTCAATTAGGTCATTTCAGCAAGATCGCCTGTGCCCAGGCCCGCAGTGTGGGATGAAGAAGTGAATGTGGGATGAAGAAGTGAACGTGAGATGAAGCAGTGCAAGGAGGAGAGGGCGGACAGCTATAAAGGAGGGTGCTGTCTCAATGAAAGTCATATCTTGGCAGGTGACAACATACATCCTTCAAAAGCATCCCTGTGAGGCACACTTCCAATGCCCCACCTGCCTGGCTTGGCCAGGGTGGTCACCCCCATTGGCCCCGCAACTCTGGTTCCAGGATGGGGTGCTCTGCAGGCTACTTTCATGTCATTTAAACTGTTCCATTAATAATGATTTCTCCCCCAACCCACCAGGCTGGGCTCTGTCTCCCAAGCAGGATCATTTGCATTGGGCCCTGGCGAGGGATGTCTGTTTACTTTGGATGTGATCCAGAAATCTGGGTCATTCGCCCTTTAACTCCATTAACAAACAAACTAGGCAATAAGCACTGTCTCCGCTGAGCTGAGCCCCGGCCTCCTGGAACACCAGGCAGCCCAGAGTGGGGCTGCTCAGTCTTCCCAACCCCGTCTCTGCCAGTCAGGCACATGGGGAACTCTGAGCGCAGCGTACAGGCTAGAAATTGATTACTGTAGCCTTGTTTAATATCCCCACTCTCCCCATCACTACCTGTGTAACTATGGGCAAGCCGCCAGACCCCTTTATGCCTCAATTTACTTCCCAATAAAAAGGATATCAGAACCATCTAGGATCTCTCTTACCAGGGAATCCATCTAGTACACTAAATACGATGCTGAGTTCAATGTTTCTGGCCCTACACACATACCCACAGATATACAATTTCCTTCTTCTGTATTCTGTATAAAATTTTCCCTTCATCAGGAGCATAGGCTTTTGCTCAGACACCAAAGTCTGAGATCAGAGCCTGCCTCAGAACACATACTTGACTCTGCCCCTCCCTGATCACCCACTTACCTCCACACCCCCTTCAGTCCATACAAAGACCAACCAGGATGCCACCAGAATGTGCCAATGTTGTTTTCTTCCCCACGGACATCCCTCCAAAACTGGCCAATCCCACCTGAAGTCTGGGCAGCTGAAAGTCTTCTCTACCCACCTATGCACCTGGACATCCCCCCTCTTTGCACCCTTCCCTTGCAGCAGAAAAAGGCCACTAGAGTGTCACTTTGATACATCATCATCTTTCTCAACATCTTGAACTCTTGCCCACTGGATAAAACCCACATTTTTCTGACTCTGCCCAGTCTTATTTCTCAGCCTCAGCACCTCTCAGACAACCTTCTACTCCAGTCAAACTGCTGTCCCCACAAATTCCTTCATGCCACCAACAAAACACTTCCCCACAATCCCTCTAAACACATCCTATGACTCAAAGCCAGCGCAGCCCAGCTCCTCCCCAGGAGGTCACCCAGGGCAACCCCCTCTTCCTCTGTGGTGAAGGATCAGCTCTACCCCTTCCTCACCCCCACTCCCTCCATCACCCTCATAAGCTCCCATTCTTACCACCCTCTTGATTTCCCATCCTCAGGATTGAAGGACCTTTTCTCAGGTGAAAAAAAAAGGAAATGACCACAATTACACTTATTAGACCCTATCTCTCAGGCACTGTGTTGAACATATTATATATAATCCTTAATGCAATCAGTGTAGAAATGAGTCCACTTCATTGATAGACTCTACAGCACACAAAGAGTGGATTTTAAGAGGATAGTAAAAATAAACAAATATATGTGTGTATATAAATAGTATATAGTATGCATATAAATAGTATTTAGCATATATAAACATTATAAAATGGTAGCATATAAATATATATTTCTCTTTGAAGATATATATAAAATCTATCAAGGAATGTAAGTAGCATAAGAGACTAGAGACACAAGTTGTGTTTTATATTAAATGAAGTCATCAAAGATATACTGTTCTCCTTTTTTAATTGATTTTAGAGGGAGGGAGGGAGGGAAATGGAGGGGGAATAATACAGGGGAGAAAGAGAGAGAAAGAGAAAAAAAACATCGATTTGTTGTTCTACTTATCTCTATATTCATTGGTTGATTCTTACATGTCATCCCCTGACTGGGCATCAACCCTACAACTTTGGTGTATCAGGGTGGCGCTCTAACCAACTGAGCTACCCAGCCAGGGCTATACTGTTTCAATAGAGACCTGAATAAAGTAGGAAGCCAGGGGCAAGTATGCTACAGACACAGGCTGTTCATAATGAAACCCAGCCACAAGGAGGCCACCTAATATCACCAGGTCACACTGTAGTAGACACGTAATAGCATCTGAACCTCAGTTCTGACTCCAGAGTCCCATCCTGGGATTTCATCCTTAGCCCGCCATTCATGTTCTGTAGCAATTCATTCTGGCGACCAGCTCTGGCTCCTTTGAAAGGCTTATTCCCCAACAGTTGATGTGCTGAATCATCCTGGGCTAGGCCCAAAACTGAACAGCCTTCTCCTCTCCAATTTCTTCCCCCGCTGCCACGTTTCCTTTGTTTTACAGCCCATTCCCACAGCAGCTGCTGAGTTCCTCTGTCAAGAACACACACCAGGACCCAGTGAGGGTATTTAGCAGGTGCCTTTGAAAATGAATTAAACTAACCTGCTCCACTTAATCAATACATAAATCATGTAGAATTCTGGGGTGGAGAAGGAAAATAGGATTTAAAACGTTCATTCCTATACCCTAATGAATTATTAGGCCTTTTTATATTCTGAAATGTTTTCTAGTAATATCTGTTCTATAGTAGATAATTGGTAAATGTGATCTAAATAGATGGCTATCAAATAATGTCCTCAAAACAGTTTCTAAAACTACCAAAACACAAGTTCCATTAAAATTGAACTTATAATTGTCACTGCTTGAGATCTGAAAATCTATTCTAACGATATTTATGAAAAGCTACAATCTCATGCTCAGGGATCCAAGGGCAAATGGAAATGTTTAAAATTTCAATGTTTCTAACAAATTATTCCTACAATTCACTCCTCCCAGTATAGCATTTGTATATTTTGTACTGTCAATATTTACCCTGACAGATGAACAGTAATTTTGAAAGTGTTTTTAGTGACCAACTTTCATTTGGAATCTATATCCACAAATTTAACTGAGGATTTACAGGGTTTAGCTGAAAATCTGAATCTCAACTCACATCAGGATTCCTAGTATTTATTACCATCCAGCTTTGTGGTTTAGACATGTTACCTTGTTAAAAATAATCTTACCATGCCTCTACCAAAACTTGGGTTTATCCTATAAACTTATGGCAGGAAATCCCCTCTGTCCATGTCCCTGTAGTCTGTACCTTGCAGTTTCCACCTTCCTTTTTTCTCAAAGCCTGGTCCCAACTCCTTGTTTTATACTTGTCACCCCAGATTCCCCTCCCTGCAGCCTTCAAATGAAGGCGCCTGTGTTTCAGGGCTTGTGCCAACTCTCTCAGAAATCGCAGTTTCACCAGGAAGCCAACGAAACCGGTGAAACCGGACCATGAGGGGAAAGGGAATGGGGAACAGATTGCAAGAATACTGTGCATCTCAGTAGAAAGTGATCCTGCTTCAAATTAAAGGGAGTTTGGAAAAACAGATGATAAGGAAAGTAATTTAAGAATTATTGGAAGAGATGTGAGAAAGGTTTAGCAGGACCTGATTTTCATAAGTGCTCACTATATTAGGTCAGGTATAATAATATCCTTTGGATAAATGGTTGAGTTTATAAAATTAAATTTAAAAATTTGAGTGACAATTGATTTAATTTTTAAAATCTTACATGAATTAGGAATGCCTCTGCCTTTCCTGGAACATTTATTCAACTGACATTAAGAAATCTGGGCATTTTCCATTCCTCTGTGACTATCTTTAAACAGAAGTTATTACTCATTTTGTACTCTTCAGCTTTAAAATCATATTTGTTTTATGAAAAAAATGCACATTTTTATATACTGCCAGAATCATAAATTTTTTAAAATCTTTATAATAGCTTTAGTTGATATCACAAAGTCTTTAAGTGGTTGTCACATAAACCCATGTTACAGGAGAAAAAATTGAGAGAAGACAGGGAGAAATTGGACAATAGAACAAATACAGAATTTCAAGACCAGTTCTTTTGAATTTATTATTCTATGAGACTCTAGAGAAAGAAAGATCAAGTTCAATATCATTTTATCTGCTTGGAAAAGATTAATACTAAAAGTAATTTTGGGCTCTGGCTGGTGGCACAGTGGATAAGGCACCAGCCTGCAAACCTAAAGGTTGCTATTTCCATTCCCAGCCAGGGCACATAACCAGGTTGCAAGCCAGGTCTCCAGCCAGGACCATAGCTAGAGATAGGTGAAAGGCAACCATACATTGATGTCTCTCTTCCTCTCTGCCTCTACCCCTCTCTCCCTCCCCACTCTCTAAAAATAAAAAATAAAAATCTTTTAAAAAATAATAAAACTTTTTTTTAAGTAATGTTACCTTTCAACACCTATCTCATGGCAGTGAATATTTTTAATATACATGTTGAATTATTGTTTTCCTACTTTAAATACAGCAAGTCCTCAAATAATGTCATTTTGTTTAATCCCATTTTTTATAACATTGAGAAAAAAATTTAAAGAGTCCCTATCAGAGTCTCCGTCTGTGAAGTGTCTATGTTCTACTCATGTCTGTGTGGGCTTTCTCCAATTTCCTTCCATATCATAAAGATGTGCATGTGAGGTGAACTGGTGTGCCTGATGTGAGTAGGGGTGGATATGACTGGCCCTGAAAGAGAAGGACATCCTATTCCCACCTTGTATCCTGAACTGCTGGCATAGAATCTGGCTACCCATGACCTTGAACTGGAATCAATAGGTTGTCAAGATTATGATCTGGCTTGCTTTTATTAATTTTTCTTAAATATATATAGTTCACATTTATTTCAATGTTTAATATTGGGACTATTTTGAGTCCTTATTTAGAATGTTGGTGATGTTTTTGTGACCAGAAATATTCCATGGGAACTCAACTCTTGTTTATCCCAAGTAGCCTATAATAAAATTGGTTTCATTACATGTCATTGTGTTTCAAGTCACAGTTTCCAAAAACCCATCAACTTAAGTGAGGAGTCACTGTACCTAATGTATCCTCAGCAAATATTGACTGAATGAACAGTAAATTTTCTGAAGGCGGAGTCTACTTTTCACTCAACCTAGCACCAAGCAGTTTCTCTGTAAATATTTGCTAAATTAATCTTACTATTACAGAATCCATCCCTGTAATCGACAAGTGGATACGAAGACCACTACTTCATAGAAGAAAGAGGAATAGCAACCTTATGCTCAATGGCTATTTTCTATGTGCTCAGCTTCCTAAGTTAAATAAAACTACTCTAAAATTAAACTTGTTCTCACAAGTGGGTTTGACAGATCTATTTTTGAAATGTCATTTATTTCTATATTGTTGTTTGGTTGTATGTATATTTTTGGTTTTTCTTTTTCTTTCTTTTTTTCATATTTACTGCAGACACTATAAGGTGATAGATAACCTGAGGATAAATCAATTTGCACAGTAATGTAAGGGGTTGGACTACAAGTATGTATGTCCACCCTTAGGGTATATAACCATAGTATAAAATATGAAAATTTTATATAAAAATGCATCCAACACATCTCTGGAGCACTCATTATGCATAAAATATGGTAAAAGTTAAGGGCTAGACCGATTTTTTATAAGTACTTTCTCATGCCAGTCTAGTGAAAATTCATTAAAGTACAAAAAGTTACAACCCAAAATAAATCCCCTAGCAGAATATCCATTCTGAGGTGCAGATCATTTTAACAGTAACTTATGCTATTTTCACCCAATTTTATTATGAAACTCAAAGACATTTGGAAGCCATGTCTTCTCTTGAAAAAAAAAAAAAAAAACATATTAGGGGACATTGTGAGAGACACCTTAGCATCTGTGAACATGATGTGCAGATAGAATTACAATGAAGATGAGAGGGGGGTGGGGGGGTGCAAAAGGAAAGAGACAGAGAGAGAGAGAGAAAGGGAAGGGTAGCATGTAGACATTAGACCAGTAGTTCCATTATCCTTGATTCCCATTTGAGCTGCAGATAATGTTATTTCTTAAATAAACTGCTTCACTCAAAAGAGCCTTCAACATATTAAGAAGTGTTGACATCTGGAGATGAAAGTCTATTTTTCCTCCAAAACCTTTTTAAAGTAAAGACCTATAAAAAAATGCCAGTTCTAATTCCCCAATGACTTTTTATTTACTATTCATGAGCAGATGCTGCCCGAATACATAGGGGACACATCCCTAAGCCAAATCAAATTTCAGGTAACCAAGAAAAGTTCTAAACTGTTGTTGTAAAATGGACTGACTACTCTTTTCACCTAAATAAATCATCTCAGTAGAATATGTAGAGCAGAGAACTTCCTAAAAGGTCAGTGGTATATCCACAGGGTATTTAAACTGACGATCTATTTCCAAGGGCAGAGCCATTCAAACACACTGGCTGTGAACTAGCTGATTTTTTTTCTTCATGTGGGAAGGAAAACTAGCCCTTATGATGGTCATGAAGGCCAAACTGTTCAATATAGCAAATTCCATGTTTATATTCCTGTTCACCTTACTCCTTGTATTGTCAGATTATAAGGAGAACTCAATGTTTAAATACAGAGTCTCTCCTTTTTCAGATTTTCTAATGCTCTATGCATAGGATACATGTAGAGCAGCCAACGGTGAAGAGACTGGGCCGCAGTGGGGAGAGTGAGGGGCTGAACCTCATTTCCATTTATCCCTGTCTTGGTTTCCATTTCCCTCCTAACTCCCTCCCAACTCAGCCTGATCCTGTCTAGGGAATCTGATGTGAAAGAAAATGCACCTAATGAAATGGTTGTGTATACATTGAATGATGTCCCAGTATTTTTAATGTTTCTATTCCTTTCCACAGATACTGCTATAATGAAAAGATTTATCATCAGATGAGGATGATGAAGATGGTAACAATGATGGGAGGCAAAGTGATGCGGCCATTTGGTTCTGAGTTGAAAACGGTTAGGAAAGGCCACTCTCTGTAACATGAACTTGGACTAGTATGAATGATCACCATGATGATGCAAAGGGAGTACATAATTAACCTTCCCACTCTTGTATTTGGAGGAAAACCAGGAGAGGTCATATCACCACAGGCCCCTTGGACTAATCACCCTGGGGTATTTAGGTTGAGGAAGAGTCATGGCAACAATCCAAAGACAACTGACTATGCTCTAAATACACAGAAAACACTGGGCACTTAGTAAACTTTACTCTGAAAAAAAAAATGCTCATAGCCAAGCATTATAGATGTAAGGACAGGCACAGTTCAGCAGAGCACTGTTTGGTGTTGTACTGCTTTACTTCTTAACCTGCTCCACTGAATGGAAAAGACAGAAAACCAAAAAAGAATATTACTTCCAGCACATGATTTAACAAGTAATCTAATGTGATTTGTAATTTTGGGTCTTTGATGGGTTTACCCCTAGGCAATGTGGTTTAAATTCAATTAACTATGTTTTAAGCACCTAATTACTATTTTGTGAAGCATTGTGCCAGCCATTTGGAGGGGAACAGAAATGAGTAATTCATGTACAATACTTGCCTTCATGGGGTTACAATCTAAAAATGCAAATGAAACAAATCTGAGGACTTTATTCTGCCCTGTCATTCAGATATTGATCGAAATAAAAGGAAAATGGCCTTTGAAAATTCAGAGTATAATTCATAGGGGAGGAGCAAGTGGAAATCATAAAGCCTACATAAAAATGACCTTGAATTTGAGATGAATCCTGAGGAATGTATTTGGTATTGAACATTCAACCATCTTCGCTGGGTAACACGTGGAAGGAAGTTCATTCCCAGCAGTACGCGCAGCACTGAAGACTAGAGAAGAGCCCAGTTTAGCAGGTTTAGGTATACAGCACACCTCGGAGAGTCATGGAAGGTGGTGTTGGGATGAAGGACTTTCCCCATACCATGGGAGCCTTGACTATCAGGCTAAGAAAATACTATTTTTAGTTCTAGGAGTACTGTAATGAGAAGGTATTAAAACTTTTTTGCACAGGAGAATGATCTGATTCAAGTCAAGTTTTAGTAAATTTAATTGATTGTGAGTGAAGAGTGGCAGGTAGTGTAAATCAAACAATCATGATGGCCTGGGAGGTGGTGGTAAGAATACAACCTTGGGTGACACAATGTGAATTGGAGGAGGAGCTAGACAGAAATACTAGAAGATACTCTTGGAGGTGTGGTGACTAATTCCATCCACACAGAAGGGGCAGAAATGATCAAGGTGGGAAGTACTAGAGGAAATGATTTTGCTTTATTTTTTTAACTGCATGCCTCAAGAATTATGCCACCTTTAGCACAATTTGGAAAATGATCTGTTCTTAAAAGAGAGGACTTTTCTGACATCTTGACTTGGAGGTGCTGATAAAACTTGCTGATGGGTCTGACTGACAGGGCATGAAAATGCCCATCTGGTATTTTGGAAAGGGACCAGGCCAGAGCTAGACTCAAGGGACCTCTGCATCAAGGTAACACCTCAACACTGTCGCTTGATTACAGAGAGAGCACAGAGAGACAGAAACTTTTGGGAAAAGTTGCACAAAATGGACCAACCAAGGGAGACATAAGGTTCAGAAAAAGATCTGAGGTGAGTAGGAGGGAACAGAATAGTCCAGTGTCACAACACAAGAAGCATACTTCACTCACTCAACAAATACGTGTAGTTGAGCAATTGCTACGTGTCAGACTTCATCTTGAAGCCAGGGCTATAGTAGGGAGCAAAACACAACAGCTCTGCTCTCCAAGTTCAGTCTCCCAGGAAATGTTGATAAACAGCATGCGGCTTTGCAGTCAGTTCAGGACAATACGAACTGAGGAAAGACCATTAGGACCTTTAACCAAAAGAAAATGTTTTAAAAAGAAGTAGGTGATTCAATGCCCATGAGTGAATACACTTGCAGTGACAGGTGTAGTTACATAACCTTAAACCATTTTTAAGGATGGTAAAGACCCATTGACCAAATTAAACACTCATTGTTCCTTCCAGATTCCCCTCCCCCAAACTCACACTTTAATCTGCTTGAAACAGCCCCTAAGTAGGGAGACTGTTAAGTAAACAAGCATACTCTGCTATGAAATATTGAAAAGGATTATTATCCACATGTTCCAGAAAACCAGTGCAGACAAGGAAAACAAAGAGAAGGACAAAATAAAAATAAAAAGCAAGAAGGGCCACATACTTTAAACCCAGAAGTATATCTTCAAAAGAGTCAATCACTCTCCGGTCCACCTTTCTTCAGAAATCTTACACACCCATTTTATACTGCATGGCTCATTAAGTTCAAAACCATCCATAGTCTTAATTTATGAAACTGTGCATTAGCATTGGTCAGGAGAAAGAAAGTGCGGGGAGACACTTCTAACACTTCATCCTCATATCATTTGCTTTGTACCTTCTCACGCTTAACGAAAGAAAGAAAAGAGAACACTGCCTTGTGCCAAAAACAGCTTTCCCTGGGTCCAGAGTAAATAGACTTTTCACTATTGCCCATGTGGAATGACTAAATTCAGTTTGCCTTATCCTTCATAAACACAAAGCATAAGCCCGAGCCATGAGACATCCATCAAACAATAATTCAAAATTGAAGAGCTTTTTCCCTCCCTTGTGGGTTCCAGAAAGCTTCTCAGGTGAAATCTGTCCCCACATGCAGAGGGCAAGGAGAGGCTGAGGGTACAGGCAGGTCACCCAGACTGCTAGGTGGCAGGTTTACTTAGGAGCTTATTTAGGAGGCTGGTCTTGGATTGCCACAAGACCAGTAGATCTTTGCCCCAACCCACCAGAATATTAAAAGTTTATATAGAGGCCTCCCCTGGGTTCGGTCATGTATAATATGCAAATGGTCTCAACAGCTCTCAAGGCTGTGTCCTTAAAAATGGTTCTGGCCTCTGGCCACTTGGCTTCAGGCCATCCTGGCTTTTGCTCTTGCCACCCCTACCTTTGCCTTTCTCACCAACCCCCACCTTAGTTAGACCTATTCTCTCCATGAGAAAAGATCACCAAGGATCCCTGTTTGTATGCTTAATTAAAAAAAAGTGGTTCTGGCTGTGGGAATGTTGGGTAGAACACTCGTTCCAATGACAGGGAAAGGGGGAAAGGATGTCCTGTTGCCCAGGTCTGGCCGGATGAAAAACTGGCAGTCACAACCTCTTGATGACCTCCTCCCGCAACCACTGAAATGCATCTTTCGCTCCCCACTTTTACTTGTAGATTACATTACATAACACCTGCCATCCCTAAGTTAGACGGCACAAATTAAGAACACCAATGACTAAGTCGGTAGGTATTTTTCCCCTGACCTTCTTTCCAATTCTCTTTCAAATATACTGTTGAATTATCACCCCCCTCTGTTTCCCCACTGGTAGCAGGATTATATTTGTCTCTATAGCAAGGGAGGAAAATAATAGGAATAGACAATCATGGGAAAAGTAGATTCTGGGAAGGCTTTTGGTGTAATGGGGAAGCTGATAAGAGGCCAGGTACAACCCAGCACTGCAATTGGTCAGAAACCTTCTCTGCTTGAGTGTACTGACCTACAGTGTGTCCACCTTCTGCACTCTGTAGCATGTGCAACATTCCACTACACTGATTTGGAAGTGTTAATTGACCTGTTACCATATTAAAGGTATTACCAGTTGAAAAGGCAGCATTTTTTTAAAACTATATTATTAAGTTTTAGCAACTCAGCCTTGCTACCATTTTCCCCACATTTCTCCTTTTTTTTTCCTTTCTCATGATTTTCTTCTCAGACAGTAAATCATTTTTCATAGCATTCTGCCTCTAAAGTCAAGTCATAACGCACACATACATGCAAGAGTGTGCAAGTGTATCTGCAGGTACACACACATTTCTCCAATTCCTGACTTCCATCTCATCTTCATATGTTATTCTCAGTATGATTTGCCAGTTAAATTTTGTTTAAATTGCAAGTAAATAATTTTCTAAAACTTCCTTAAAGAGGTACATATTCAAGGAAAAACCATTACAGTCATGTTGGAAGGTATGTACATGTCCCACTTATGTGAAAGGAAACAAAAGATCAAGAGCTATTGTTTTAAAACAACAACTGAAACTAGAGTACCAACATCTAAAAATGGCCACCTTTTCTTATCCCCTGGATTAGTAAAGACCACCATAATCTCTGAGCCCAAATAGCCAAAGTACTAAAGCATATGCTTGGTGAAATAATATATACTCTATGTGTGATCATTTTCTAATAGTAACCTTGAAACAATACTAATCAGAGGAAAGAGGATGCTTTGAGCTATTTTTTTTTTTTCATTCTAATGACAATGAATTTAAAAACATGTAAAAACATGTGTATACAATTAACATGTGGATACAATTAAAGATACCGGTGTCAAATCAAATCAAGCCAGAAAGAAACTGTCCTGTTTCGGTCTCGCCTTGGCCAAGATATAAATCAAGATCTTTTCATTCTTCAAGCAAATGAACACATACTGATTCTAGAGATGGGTCTAAATGTTTTTTTATGGATCATACTCCCCAGATGTGATTTCATTTTTTCTCATTTTATCTAACAAATAGAGACTATGGCCACTTGAGACCCTTTGAATAGACTGGACATGCTGGTTCCACATCTATTTGGCCAAATGAGGGCTGGGCCCCTCCAAATAGCCCTTGTCACCAACATGCTGAATTATGTAAGTCATCCAGTACCCTAGAAGTGTGTTCCTACAACTTTATCCATCTTCACATTTCCCATCTTTGCCTTGTGCATGAGTACAGTTCCTAGAAGAACCGCTAGCTCTTTGCTCCATCTTTAGTCAAAGGAAATGTAAAGATAGAGAGAGACCCTGTGAATTGAACAACTATTCAGCCCTCTGCATTTACGCCATTCTGGAAAAATTCAATCTCTTAAACACTGAGTATTCCTCCTAAGATATATCCAAGACACACGTGGTTTACAATGAGTGGGAGCTATTTCCATAAATTAAACCAGAACTAAACATCAGTACAAGCCAAATTTGGGGTTTTAAAGGAGATGGTCATATTTTTTTTTTTTCTCTTTAAAATTTCACACTTGCAGAATAGTTTCCTCCCAGTTACGCAACCTAGATCATTGAGGGGGAAGGGGGAAGGAAAAAGGTCTATTTCTCAATGGCCAAATTCGAGTGAGAGGCTCAAACTGCCAAAGTGACTCCATTTCTCCAAATATGAACAGATAGAACGTGGAAATACATCTTTCCCTGCCACCGTACATCCCTTACATCCAAGTTTTACACCCTGTAATGCAAACTATGTTGTAGCCATATTAGCCATATGCGTCAGCCCTCATTTACAAAACCTGGGAAACATCCAGTTCTTACTCTCATGTTCCCTACAACAACCTTCATTCTCTTTATCTCTTCTAAAAAACAAAACCAAAACAAAACCGGAACTCCAACTGTGTACTTCAAATCCACCTAACACCAAATCCATTCAACCAAAGATACTGTTGAGGGCGAAGGGGTCTCCTCCCGTTTTACTAGGGATCTCATCAGACTCCTGAGAACACATCCTGGCCCTGCTTTCTCAGAATGGCAGGTACTCGAAGGGCCCGTGTACCCTCTGCGCACAGCAGTGTCCATACCTTTCCAAGGCTGAACTGTGCACCCACCACTTCCAAGTGGCCCCGACGACCCCCTTTCTCTGAACGCTCTAGACTAAC
This sequence comes from Noctilio leporinus, assembly GCA_004026585.1. Taxonomy (NCBI): domain Eukaryota; kingdom Metazoa; phylum Chordata; class Mammalia; order Chiroptera; family Noctilionidae; genus Noctilio; species Noctilio leporinus. Next base: position 909,799 of record PVIW01000030.1, read on the forward strand.
TGGCAATCCAGCAAGGCATTCGCTCCCTCTGAAGAATCTGCCCTGGAAAGCATTCGCCAAGTACAGGGGCAGAAAACAGTTTCAATAAAATGTTTGGGGCCTTGAAGGAAAGGTAGAGGGAGAAAATCAGTCCTGTTTCAACTCATTTAAGCCCGGGTGGTAGGGGCTAGAACCGTGTGGTCTGAAGTCACCGGTCAGTGGCATAAAGGACAGCGGAGATTTTCAGAGAAGGCAAAAGTAGACACCGGATCGCAGGGGACGCTGCCACCGGCGAGTTTCGCACACACTTCAAACATCTCTTCTCCCGGACCTGGACCTCACGTGCACCCCGCTCCTCACAGCGCGGCTCCCTCCGCCCCCACCCTGTCCCCAGCCCCGCCTGGTGGCTGACAAGGTGGCTAGCAGCCCGCAGCGAGCTCGCCAGCCCGGGAAGGGGCTGGGGTCTCAGCGGGCGAGGGCAGGGGGTGGGCGCGGAGCCCGCCCGCACGCTGACTGCGTCCTACCGCCTGTGGAGCACGCCTCCTCCAGCTGCGCCGAGATGCTTTCCACCCTCCTCACATTCATCTTTGGGGATGTCGGGTGACGAGCGGGACCCAAGAGTCAGCCGGCCCTGGGGCGTCTGTCGAAGGGGCTGGCCCGGAGCGCACTCGCTGCGCAGCTCAGGGGCGACTGTTGCGCTGGCGGCGGAGAGGTGGCAGCCCGGGGACGCGGCGGGCAGGGCGCGCGGCGCGGCTGCAGGTGCGCCAGGGGCCGGAGGGGGGCGCCGCGGGGGCTGCGCGCTGCAGGGCAGTCGGCTCCGCCGCCGCCGGCCAGGGGCAGTCGAGCTGCTAGCGGGCTGGAAGCGGACTCCGAGGCAGAGCCAGAGCCAGGGGCCCCCTCCCCTCGCCTTCTCAGGCTCCGCCCCTGCCACCTGCTGCCAAGTCGCCCAAATCGGGGCTGCCACGGTGGTGGCTTTGGCGAAGGAGCAGCCCCCTCCGAGAGCTGACAGCGGGTTACCAGGGGCATCCCTGGGACCCTACTTGCTGCGCTAAAAGCCTGGTTCTGGCAGGAGTTTGGGGGGCGGAAGGGGGTCAGGGGTTCGTGGTTCCTAGCCTCGGCAAAGAACACTCTTCCAGACCCCGCTGGGACTTGAATTCCCACAACCAGTCCGCGCTGTCGCTGCACGAAGTTAGGCTGAGTTCGGAGGCCACCAGAAGGGAAGCACAAATAGATGCCCTTTTTCAGAACCGGGTAGAGCGCCTGGTACTCCTAGACAGGAAACTGTCCCAACTGAAGCTAGAACCGGTCATGGCTAGAGACTGAAATGCTGGCCGTTCACCCCAGGGTGCACAGGCCAAGGCCCGGGCCAGACAGAGTGCCACCTTGGGGAGAGGGGTGCCGGAGCTGGGCAGGTGCTCAGGACAGGCATTCACAGGGAAGGTCTCCTTAGAGGTCTTCTGGAAACTATCCTGGGCTTTCATCACACCCTGTCATTTGCATTTTTTAAGGAAACCAAGGCCAGGAATGTTTGGGAAGAAAAGGACAAAGCAATAAACCACTTGTGGCCATGGTTACTACTTGAGAAAACCAAATTAAAATGTCAACTTCTGTACGCCCAAGAGTTAACTGCAGGAAGCCTGTTTTGAGCGAAAAGATCAGGCTGACCAGTTCTCTAGGAAACCAAAATTAAAATCCACCCCCGTTCCCAACAATTGTTTGGTTATTTGGTGTTACTCGGTTTGAAGCCATTTCTAAGTGTTGGTAAAAACCATCCACTCTCCCTGTGGGGACGCTCTAGCCCACCCTCATACACACCTTTGTCAGCAGAAACCTGCCCCCTACTCCCACAGGGAGGGCCTTAGCTGACACTTTCTTGCCCGGGTTGCTACCCCCAATTCCACCAGTGACTTACCTGGTCTCCTGAGGCCTCTGACTTGCCTTTTAGCTCATGGTCAAGATGTCTGAGGCTGACACCGCCTTAGCCTGGCTTCAGACCCGAGTCCCACGATGAACTCGGTCTGTAACTTGGTGTGGTATTTATATCAGCTGTAGCAATGGGGTAATGATGGCAATCTATATATTGGTTTGTTGTGAGGGTTTCAGGCAATTGATAGATGTAAAGGGCTCAGGGCCCTGCCTGACACACAGGAATCTCTAATTCTCTAGCAATTCTTTCTAGAAACCACCCTCACAACTTCTCAGTCCATTGATGATCACTTATATCTGTCCAGCTCTAAATTCCAACATTCCTATCATTCCTAAAGCTACCTTCCTTTGTTGATTTGGGTCCAGCAGCTGAGCTTGGAATCCCAATTCCGGCTGTTACTAGTTGTGTATCCAAGGGCTACTAATTTTAACCTCCCTTTCTCATCTCTAAAATGTAGAAAAGAATAGTGTCTATTTCAAGTAGCTGCTGGAAAAGATTAAATGAAGCAACATGTGTAAGTTGTTTAGAATCATCGTTGGCCCATAATAAGAACTCATTAAGAGCTACCATCACTACCATGCTTGTGTTTTATCTGATGACTCTAAGAGAAAGGAATCTCTGTATCAAGGACAATTTACTCAACCTGGCTTCGTAATTTGGGACGCAACTTAACTCTTTTCCAATTATAGAATACCTAGAATATTCTGTTGGGTCAACCCACTTCTTAAAACTTATCCCATGAGTATGTCTATTTTGATACTACTAGGTATCTATCAAGGAAAGTGGATACTACACTAGAGAAGTTGACTACATTATATATCATTTCCAAAATATTTGTGTGGGATCTTACCATAAAATTCACCTCCAGAACCTCCTGATTCAGATCCTTAGTCATTGCCCAATATCACAGGGAAGGTTATCTTTCTGTTGCCACTTTTAGTGTTGGTTCTGGGATTTGGGACTGAAGGGTGAGGGTGCCTCTGTCTTGTTTATACAATCTCCTTCTTGGAGCTTCAGGTAACTCAGACAGTTAGAGGAAAGGGGTTCATATGTCACAACATGTTGTGCCAGCCCATCACTCCTCTTTAGAAGCTGTAGTGGTCCTAGCCCCTCAATCCTCTCCCCAGCCAACACCCCAAAAAACATATGCATAAAGATTTCCACATCTTTAATCATTAACCATAGGTTACTCCTTGTGTAACATGGATCCTTAGTGTTCCCTTGGGACCCATATTTAAAAATGGGGGCAGGGCTAGTAAACTCACCATGTGCCAGCTAGGACCCTCAAATGTTATGAACATTATTTTATTTACTTTTATTATCATCCCTATGTAACAATTGAAGAAATTGAGACTTTAAACAACTATGTAAAAAGTGAAAAAGAATAAATAAAAGTTTCAAAACAAAATAAGATTAAAAAGTTTGACAACATGTATAAAAAAAGAAATTAAGACTTTATAGAGATGAACTGGTTTGCCAGTTTCACTTCAATAATCATCAGTAAGTAACTCTGGGATTTGAACCCACCCACAGTGCTTTACTACTATACTGCACCACCCTAGACTAGGATTCAGGCGCTCTGGAGTCTGGCATTTCCAAGCTCTGTATCCTTCAGAAAGTCACTGATCATTGCTCAGCTTCTGTTCCTCATCTGTTAAAAGGAGAATTTCTGCTTCGCAAGGTCAGTGTGAGAATCAAGTCAGGGAATGGGAATGAAAAGCAACATATAAGCCTTGGAATGTTGTAGAAGCACCCAGGGTTACTTTTATTATTGGCCTGCTCTTTTATTGCCCATTACTTTTATTGCCTGTTCTTTTCTGAAAGCCCTTCACATTTTCACACGATTCTGTCTTGCTCTCCAGGACTTAAGTAGTAAGAATACAGTAGAATTTCTAGATTTAACATGTATTGAGTGCTTACTATGTATGATCTGAGTTTAAAACTCTCCACGATTAGGTCAGAGCTAGTTTGCCCTGATTTTAAAATGAGACTCAGGCTCAGAAAGGGGAAAAAGAGGCTAAGTAGTCCAAAATCAGCCAACTGTGAAGAAGTTGAGTTTTGAACCCACATTCAGTCGGTTACACATCTGAAGCTCTTAATTTCTACCTGATGGTTCTCAAACTTTAACATGTGCACAAATCACATAAAGGGTTGGTTTGAAAACACTTGTGCTTCCCCCTCCATGATGTGCTCACCAGGTTTGGGAGAGAGGTGTTAGAATCTAACTTTTGTTTAATGAATAGCCTCCATATTTTAGAGCAGTTTTAGATGTACAGAAAAATTAATCAGAACGGGCAGAGCTCCCGTATACACCCTCTTCACTTCCCCTCTCTGCCCGCCACTTTTCCCTACTATTAACAAACTTGATCTTAGACTTTGCAGTCCCCAGAAGTGTGAAAACATAAAATTCCCCTGTTTCAGCCACACCATCTGTACTCCTTTGTTACTGCAGCCCTCGCAGACTCATACACACTCTGGACCATACTGGGAGAAATCACCACTTACAGGACAGGTAACCTAAGTGTGGTGTGCAACCCAGCAGCCCCTGCATCACCTGGGAACTTATGAGAAGCTGAGAGATCCAGCCTCAGGAGCCTTGCACCAGGCCTCCTCAATCAGGATCCTCATTTTAGCAACGTCCTCCAGTGGTTCTGGGTGTTAAAATGTGAGAAGTGCTGTTCATCCAGACACCGTGGCACCCAAGGGTCCCTGGCCACCGGAGGAGTTTCATGTTCTGCTCACAGCCAATTCACTGCATTTTCTCCCATGAGATGACCCTGTTTTACCTTGTGTGCCAGTCCTTTCTCCAATGGCTAGAATTGTTTATTGCCTAATTAGATTTCAAGCAGCCAATATCCACAACCTGGGTCCTCTGACAACAGCTGGAAATTGCTTTGTGATACTTGATCTCTCGTGATTATTATAATAAAAAGGGAAAATAACCTATCTTGAGATCCTGTCATTAGAGGGATCCTCATGTGCCGTGATGAGATATTTTTTTAAAAACGGGGTAACCATTTTGGGGCAGAAAGTTTAATTCTGATATTTCTGTAGATTTTCTGTACTTGTAGCTGATTTGGTCTTTGCAACTTTGAGAGGTAGACGAGCCAGATTTTTATTAACCCTATTTTGCAGATGAAGCGACTAATGTGCATGGAAAGTAAAGGACTTACTCAAAGGTTCACAAGGAGCCCAGGACACACCCAAGACCCAAACCATCATCCTCTGGCATCTTTTGACCCTTGGGAAGTCTCACCAACTTCACACAAGCTAGAATACTGCCAGTTGAACTGCAGTTCTCTGGGCACCAACATGCAGGTTTGCCTCACAACTTCACCTTGCAGGTAAGTGGACATTTTGTATGTAAAGTTATTATATCACTTAGCTGCATTTCCTGGCTTGGGGATTTCAAGAAATCCACTGGTTACATCCTCTACGGGGCAGGAGACTTTATTAGGGGATTTGCTCTGGAATGGAGATTGAGTTCAATCAGAGAGCTCTGCAACTACTTAAAGTTAATATCCTTAATGAAGTTAATTTTAAAAAGGCTTTACCAAAAATCGATATCTCTAGGTTCTATATTTGAACTACATGTTCTAATTGGGGGATAGGTTCATTAAATCCCAAACCACTTGATACCTTTTATTCTCGTGTTTTCTTTGATTGCTCATTGTACTGCATTTAGACTAAAAATAGGTCCTTGGGGAGTAAGAATCTGTTAGTTTACTAGTTAGCACTTTGAATGAAACTGTCCCCAAATGGTCTCAATGTAACTAAATGAACCTGTTCCTAGAGTGATTTTTGTGATCAAAAGTTGATCATAGCTGAAAACTAAATGAATTTTAAATCACTGGTTTCCTTGAAACATCTGGTTCAAACAGATCAAGTCTTTAAAAAAAAAAAAAAAATATATATATATATATAGCTTTATTTACATGTGTGTGGTTCAAAGCACTATGTTATGTTGTTGATGAGGAAGTTACTATATTTAAGATATTTTCAATAATCTAACACAGGGAGAATATGTTCAATTTGTTTTTATAATGTATTAGTAAAATGAAAGTTTTTTACATAAATTATAAATATTGTAGGGAAAACAAGAACCTATATTTTTAGTTAAGGTTAAAAATAATTACCACAGTTCTGAACCAGGATAGTTCAAAACTAGGTGTGACATTCTGACAGCAGTAAAGAGTAAACTTCAACATTCACACCTGTCAAAATAGATGAAGTATCTAATGCCAAGTTCAGGTGTGTTAGTTAACAACCTGTCAACAAATGGGAAATAAAGAAGACTGAGACCTTCAAACTTCAATGCCATTAGGCTTTCAAAAGTCCAGACTTTTTGAGATGGGTGATGTTAATGAACGGTCATTTGCAGTTTTATTTACTTTATTGATTTTTGGCAAGCACCTAAATTTTATCCACAGTGATTAGAACAGATATCAAAATAGTCTCTGCCACCCATTTATATACTTCCAAAGTTTAGTAGAACAAAAATTCATAAATTATTTGAAAGATCTTTTTTATCTTGCTTAACTAAAGGAATATTTAGAGGAGTAGGACAGGAAGATGGCATAGTAGCAATAAGGTGATACTGGGAAAATGTTGGTAGTAGGTCACCTTTGATATTATCAAGTCAAAAATTCATAGTAGATAAACATGTAGCACAATAAAAATTATTTAACAAGTTTAAGTCTCACAGTAATTCTATGCACTATTACTATTAGCATATCCATTTTACAGGTGATGAAATGAAGGCATCCAGTTACAAGTGGTCTAAAGCCAGCACTTAAACCTGGCTCCAGAGCTCATGCTGCTAATGGTGAAGTGACAGCTCCTTCATGCACGGTAAGGAAAAATTCCAGTGCATCTTCCTGCCCAATGCAAGAACTGTTAATGCTCACTTACCATGGTGAATGAGGTACAAAAATCTGATATTGAAAATTGTTGGTGCATAATAAATGTGGGGTTGTGTCCATGTGAGTGAGGCAGATGGGAAAAAATACATCACAGTCATTATGCACAATCTCAACAACAACAAAAAAACCACGTTACAATAACAGTGGAAATTATATAAATGATCATCTGCTAAATGTGAAAACTCTCCCCCCTAATCACAAGGTGTGTGGGGGGGAAGCATTTTCTAATTCCATCTCATCCCACCCCATCACTGTTCCTGTAGAAGCACATTAGTCTACCCTGTTGGATATCTGGAACTTGGCACAGGATTAGAGCCCATTATCAAATGCATTTTATTCAAATTCTGGCCAGGCCTGTGCCATGGAAACCAAGAAAAGAACATTTCAAAAAGGCAGTGTCCACAGTAACATGATATTAAGTGTGCAGAGGCCTGAAATGACATCCACAGCATTTAGGAATAAGGAGATCATTAGTGACCCTCTTCCAAGGATTAACATATAATGCCTTATTCATATATTTAAGATTGCTCTTTGAAAACTAACATCATTTAATTTTGTAGGCTAAAGTCATGTATAACTGGGATTTCCCAAGAAGAAGAGCTACCATTTTTGAGCACCTATCATAGGCTGAGTTCTGTAATTGGCACTTTTTGTTGTCTAACTACTACTTAGAAGGTAGCAACTTTTTTTTTTTTTCACACATACATCTTATTGTTTTTCTGGAGAACATTGATTAATACGATAATAACTTTATCTTTTTAAATTTTATTTTATTGTTGTTTTATTACATCCATCCCCGTTTTACTCCCCTCTGTCCCCTTCCCCACCCACCCATTCCCCCCACAAAGTTAATCCCACTTGTTGTCCATGTCCATGGTTCCTCCATACTAGTTTCTTGACTAAACTGCTCCCCTTCTTTGCTGCTTCCTCCCCACTCCTCCTCCTCCTTCATCCCCCCTGCCCCCTGAAGGTCTATTCATTGTATTCATGTATCTGGTTCTATTTTGCTTGTTGTTTGTTTTGTTCATTATTGTCCTGTAATGGATGGAACTGGACAGTATTATGCTTAGCGAAATAAGCCAGTCAGTGAAATACAAATGCCATATGATCTCACCTATTACAGAAGGTAGCAACTTTCCTTTGGACACATGAGGATACCCAGGTTCAGATTGGTGAGCTGAGGTCACAGGTCCAAATATCCATCAGCAAAGCCAACATAAAGAGTCAGAATTCATCAAGATCACAGACCTTGCCTTTTTCTTTTCCTTTTTAAAAAATATTCTGTATAGTTCCTGTTTCATTCCTATGACAAAGAGAAATAGGAAGGCTATCAGTCGTATCCACTGATTCAAGGATCTCCTTTTAATCAATTGCTCCAATTTTGTCTGCCTTCACATTTTTGAGTGGCATTTCTAAACCATAGAATTCAAGAATCCTCCAGCTTCATTCCTGGAGACATTTTAATAACGAATAAAAGGGTTAGAAGCTGAAAACTGGATGTGGAGAGAGATAGGGTCATAGTATCTAATCTTTTCTTCTGGAAAAGGTGGGGCTGAGGGGAGAGCGGGCAGTGCCTTTGGGCTGCCCTTTCCAACCAGGGCAGGTACTGAAACCAGCATCTGACCATGGAACCAGTTCAATAGTCTGAACCCAGTTTCCACCAAAACTGCTCAGATGGGGGAAATGCAGCTGAATCAGTGAGTGAGAAGACTCTTCAAAGAACAGTTTGGAAGCAAACTTTGAGCACTGGAGTCTGGAGCTTTGTCAGACCTGAAGTTCCCATGATGCATCTTTCTGTCCATTTCCTGCACCTGTAGGCTTGAGTCTTCCCAGGGCATTTAAGGGGAAAGGGCCTGTAGTATATAAGAGATAACCCATAACATGGAGTTTTCCCTTCTGAATAGCAGATGTTATGTATATATACTATTCAGACATTGCAAAGTTATGTGTGGGGGAAAATTAGTTTTTCTAATATTGAGAGAGGGAGATTAAAAACTAGACTTGGCTAAACACTTAGTATGAGGCAGGTTCTTTTAGAAACAGTTTATATACATTATATGTGTTATGAAATAGTCATATAAGAAGGTGCTATCAAATGCCCATTTTACAGAAGGAAAAACTGAGGTGAAGAGAGATGACAGGATTTACTGATGTTACTAGTTCCTTTGGGCAGATTATAATCCGGAACAACTAGGTAAGAGGATCAATAAAAGTGAAACCAGTAAGGAAAATGATAAGTTGTTATAAAATACATCAAGGAAAGAATAGAAGGAGTGTGCAGAGGGAAGGCTGCTGGTCCTGGCAACACACCTGCACAGGTAACAGAGAAACCAAAGCTAAAGGGAAAACCCGTGCTGGCTCTCTAGTTATGGTGGTTGGGTTTTCACACTGGCCAGTTACATTTCTATATCTTGCAGTTTAACTTCTTTTACCATTAGTTTTCTCATCTGCAAGATGGGAATAGCAAGTGTTCCCTGCAGTAAAATGAGATTTAAACGTGATCGTGTATGAAAAGAACCTTCATGATTTGCACGTTTTTACATGTTAGGCCTTAGAACAATTTCGAATGATCCATCTGTCCATTGAATTAAAGACCCAGGAGACCTAACAGTATGGTCATCAAAAATAAATAAATAAGCATTGTTAATGAATCCATTTGTGATGCCAGGTGAGCATGAGACTATTATTTTTTTAAGTAATAGGAATTTAGCTAATGGCACATCATTGTGGATCAATAACTAAGCAGATGGTGAAGGTAAAACGTAATCATTGTTTCTGGAAATGAACCTGAATTCAGTGGTTTCAGGTTGCTAGGATTCGGTGCAAACCATACTTGGGAGTGAAAATCATTTTCTCACAGTGAGCAGCAGTGCGCAAAATAATAACAGCCAAAATGCCCAACGCGAGCTTCTACCATCAAAGGTGCTTCTGGAATGTAAATTCCTGGTTGCTCAGTGTTAACACAGACAGAGCACCAGTCCCTCAGACCCTTTCCTTTTTCACCCTACAAGCACTTTGTTCCTTTCCTACCCAGGACTTAACATAAATTGTAAATAAGTATTGATTGTGTACTTAATTTTGTAGGACCATTTCCCAAGATACATACAAGCACGCACACAACTGGAGTCTCCCTGAAGACAGGAATCACTTTTGTGTGTGTGTGTAAATGGGGAAATATGGGCACTCAATAAAAAGATCTATTAAGTAAAAAGATGAATTATCATTCATCCTTTCTGGATTACCCTTTCTGCTATACCTCAAAGGACAATGCACAGATAAGAACCTCTCCATTTTCACCCAGTGAGCAAACCACACCTTGTAAGTTTTCCCTGCAAGGTTATTGAGGCTGATGTGCATACCACCCAAGTGTAAAGGGGTGGGTTTGCATACTAGGTCAAGCTGTAGTGGGTGGCAATGTTCAGTGCCAGCCTCCGGAGCTATTCAGCAAAGATAAGGAAGCAGTGAAAGAGGCATCCAAACCCCAGTACCCCAATGAAATGTGCTCAGTTTAACCTCTAAGTCCAGGTGACTCTCCCCAACACCCTGTGAAGTTTCAGGTTTCCCTTCAGTCTTACCTGTGGTCTTGTGAACAGTGCAGACTGTCTTCTCTGAGCAGCCCCTGATGGCCTCGCTTTCTCCTGAGGTGGCTACCTAGTTGCTTTAGGTGCAGACACTTAAAGTTCCCATTCATAAGCCCAGATGGATGAAGGGCAGGATCCTGGGTGAAGTTCAAAAGTGGATCCCTGAATTCATAAGCAACACCCCCAACACCTATCCTCTTAGTTCCCCTGATACATGATAGTGCAGTGCTACCCTCAGCCCACTTTTCAGAAACCTGAAAACTCTAATGCTCCCTCCAAACTCTTCCCTGCAGATTCTGACCCAGGATATACCTTACATCCCTGCCCTTACTATCTTCTCATTCCTAACAATGAGACATGAAAATTCCAATCATACATGGCCCAAATTATCAGCAGCAGGAAAATCCCTCCCTGTTCCTCAAGAGAAGAAAAGGTGCTTTGTCTTCTGAAATGCAGCTATGTTTTAGCATTCACTAACAAATCAGATAATAATGAAAATGTTTGTATGATTTATTAAGGAAGATCATGTCCACATGTTCATCACCATGGGCCAAATGACTTTACAATGCACCAAAAAATAAGTTAGTTGCAAGTTCTATCATGCTTCTCATATTTCCTTCTGCCTCTCAAACTAGGGAATAAATCACCAGACCTATCACCAAAAGGTATAAAAAGGTCAGATTATCCCCAAGGCTGAATGCAACTCTGTATTTCTTGGGGGAAAGGCTTGTCTCAGGTACACTTGAAAATAGAAAAAATGAACAGTTAATACCCAAGCTGTGATTTACCAAATCTTACTCTTTGTCTGGCATTGTGTATCAATTCACTCTAAAGAATGTTACTGGTGTGCCAAGCACTAATTGGAGGCCCAGCTCCCTGTGCCCCATTGGAAATAATTATGGGGATGTTCTAACACCTTTTGTTAAGGTCCAAAATGGAAGATCTGTTTCCTGAGGTACAAGCTTGCGACATCTTCGCTTTTCTTCCTTCTTCACCAGTTCTGCACTCATTGTGGATAAGTTCCAATGAGTTGTGACAACTACTTTCATAGCCCACAAAAATATCATGAAAAAAACAAAGAGGTTAACAGGGTCATCCATCTGGGTGATAAAATGTTGAAAGGTCAAAATCTAGTGGGAACTTCAAAATAGCAATGTGAATACTTTGAAATTTTGTAGTCCTAGCTCTTTGTTTTTTATGCATATAAAATTTATTCATATATATCTATATAGATATAGATATAAATATAGATATAACATTCATTTGCCCTGATAAATCTAACATATACACTAATTTCATTCAAACTATGTATTTTCACCCTGGAAACATTTGTAATTAGAAATTACGATCAGAAGAAATTTTACAATTTGCCAAACAAAAGTGCAAAGGCAAAGGAAAGCAACTAGGACCTAAGAGACTAGACATTAGCCCTGACAAGTCTCACCTTATGTCACCTGACGTCCATTTAACAAGATCGTTCTTTGTTGTGGTGATAAGAACGCAAGTAAAGACTGCTACAGAAATCAAATTCTTACTTTCCCCATATGTGATGATCATGTTACAATGAAGAGCATGAACAGAGTTTCCCTTTAAATCACTGCTTCCGAGAAAAGTTAGCCAACAGAGGCAAAGTTCTCCCTCCTGCCACGTGATGGCTGGGATGGAAACGGTGCAACAGAAACTGGAACACCAACGATTAACTTTACACCTGACATTTCCGTTGCAGTAATCTTAGCTCAACACACCCTCTTATGTCAAGGAACACACTCTCTAGGCATTTTGGTTAGCAGTCTGTCCACCCACCTTCCAGATTCTTTTTCTCTGATACATGCTTAGATGCTGGAGAGGAATCATGTGGCTTTCTCCAGAAAACATGCTCAGCCAAATCTTGTTATTTTTAAGCACTTAAAAACAGCAGATACTGCAGGAAACAGTCAGAGTGTGTTAGGTCAGCACTGACCCGTTCTTTCAACTCTTTGCTCTTCCCACTCTATGGAAATGGCTTGGGAAGGGATGCTGAACAACCCCGTGGCCAAGGATGTGCAGAAAAGCCTGCCCCACACTCCCTCAACTGTGGCCAGCCTATGGGTAGGAAGGTTAAGATGTCAAAGCAGCATCTTGAGGTCTTGGGCTAGTTTTGAGATATTCAGAAGCTGCACAGAGCTTCTCAGTGATCTTTTTAAAGTTGTCTGTGGGTGGTGCTTTTTGGGGATCCTTCCTACCCAGTAGCCTACAGAGGAAGGGGAGACAGAACAGCCTTGCCTGGAGAGCAGTGCTGACACATTTCACTCCTCCCTCTACCGCTAGTACACTGCATAAATTAAGTCCTCGGTAAATATTTGCTAGAAACCAAGGCTTTTCCAATCATCTAAATAGCTTTCCCTTCATGACTGGGCTCTTCATGTGACAATAGAATTGATATCTTGCTCTTTCACAAAGTATTAGAGACCATCAAGTTCAATAAATCCTTTTCCACCAAGTATCAAAAATCCAGAAAATTTGAGCAACTTGACCACAATCATCCAGTGCCAATTGTAGCCTGTGGGAAGTTGACCTCACTGCCTCTTCAAGGACTGTGCCCCAGCCCTGACTCCAGCTCGGTGGCCTTTCCAATCTCAGGGACTTCCACGCAATACTCCTCGGCCAGCAATGCTTTGCTTGCTACCTCTCAGGTTATACTGCAAACATCACTTCTTCAGCAACCTCGTGACTTCCCAGGCTCCATCTCCACTTATCTGTCTTTCAAAGCACCTTGCTCCTTTCTTTCCCAGAACTTACCACAAATTGTAAATATGTATATTTTCATATGTGTTTACTTGTTTAATATGCATCTCCCAACACACACAAACACACACACACACACACAAGTAATCTCCTAGAATACTAGAATCACATCTGTTTTTGTTTTTCTGTTTCTTCATCATTAGCTATCCAGTGCCAGGCTCAGTGCCTAGCACAACATAACTAGCTACTCAATAAAAGTCTGTTGCATAAAAGAATGGATGATTGTTTTGTTTCAGGGCTCAGGCTTTCATTTATATTACAACACACAGTAATCTCCCTTCAACAAAAAGATAGCCAAGGATGCAATGAGCTCATTAGCTACTTTTTTCTGCATCAATTTGGCTTTATGCAGAGGGTAGATTAGCCTAAAGGTGCCATTTCTAAGCAAAACCACTCATCATCAATAAAAGGAATTAGAGGGAGAACCCAAAATCCATTGCATTGCATCAATCACCATAGGAAGATGCCTTCTTCAAGGAAGATAAAAAAGGGAGCAGAAATATAGATCTAATGTTAATGAGTACTTGAATGTACACTCCAAAAAACAGCAGGAGACAAAACTTAGAATTAGAGAAGATGACAAGTACATGGTTCAGATCACATCTCAGAAAGAAATCGTGATCAACATTGGTAGATTAAATGAGGCAACTTAATTTTTTTCCATTCTCAATTGTTTCTCCTTACTTCTGGATTGTCTCCCTTCATTCACCTTGAAAGTTTTCAAGGATTTCCCAGTGTCTTCAGAATAAATCCTACCTTCCTCTTAAGGATGTGTATGGCTTTCCTCCATCTGTTCCCTGTCTTTCCCTTTGGTGTCACATTCTAACACTCACCTACCTGCCCCTCTGCTCTTAACACACAGAAAGATTGTGGTTCCCAGTAGCCATAGCTTCTTGCAACCCCATGTTCTGCATGTGTCATCATTGACTAGTCCCCACCTTGGCCACTCCTTCAGTTTAGTTCTGTATTACTATTTTTACTGCCACTGTAATATATTATTACAAACTAGTGGCTTAAACCAACACAAATGTTTTATCTCACAGTTTGAGGGGTCAGAAATCTAAAAGAGGTTTCACTGAGTTAAAAATCAATGTGTAGGTAAGGTGGTATTCCTTGCTGAAGGCTCCAGGGAGATAATCCATTTATTTGTCTTCTCCATCTTTGAGAGGTCACCTGCTTTTCTTGGCTTGCAGCCTCCTTCCATTCAAGGTTAACAACAGCCACATGAATATTCCTCACACTGCATCACATTAACAGTGATTCTCGGCCTCCTTCTTGCACATTTAAAAATCAGGTCCACCCAGATAATCCAGTAAATCTCCTAATTCAATGCCAGCTAATTAACAACCTTAATCCTGTACAAAAACTTAATTCTCCTTTGCTATGTAAAGTAACACCTTTCCATGGTAGAGGGATTAAGCCATGAATATCTTTGGCTGGTCATTATTCTGCCTACCACAAATTCCAAGTACACTTGACCCTTCATTTCCCATTGGGAGACATTGATCCTGTGAGTGGCAGAGTTCGTTGCTTCTCATCTCATCTTTAGTTCCGATGATTCTAATGTAATAGGACTTATTATTTAGTATTAAAAGCACTGATTTATATGTATATCTTCTTCATAGGACTATTTCAAGATTGGATACTAAATAAAAATGAATCTTGTAAATAAGCCTGGCATTATGTTTTATACATTTTGTACTATTTGATTTTTATATCAGTACTATGAGATAGAAATTACATCCATTAAATACATGAGAAAACTAAGTATTATTTAGTTCATGCACCTCTTGCAAGTCAGATATGAGAATTAAACTCATGTCTATCTATTTCCCATAATAAACTACATTATCTCAACTTGAGTTCCCTAATGATTCACACCAAAAGCCCAATACACAATAGATTTTCATTAAAGAGCTGTGGAATTTTGAGTTTGTTAAACAATCTGTTTCCCCATTGCTATTTCATTTTTCATATTGATGAGAAAACTAATCTATTTATTATATTTTACTTCTTTATTCTGCTGTTTCCCCATTGCTATTTCATTTTTCATATTGATGAGAAAACTAATCTATTTATTATATTTTACTTCTTTATTCTGCTTCTCATCTTTTTTTTTTTTTTTTTTTTTTTTTGCTAAAACTATCTCTTCTCAATTGACAGAATGACTCTACATTGTTTTAATTCTTTACCTGGCACAGATGATCATTATCCAAAGTCAATGAAAGCTATGTAACAAACTATATCTTTGCTTGAAATGTCAACACCCCCTTCCCTTCTGGAGAAAAAGCTTTAAACCAGTAGGTCCCAACTCCAAGATTGCAGCCAGTCTAGAGTGGGGCTTGAGCATCTCTGTGTGTAACATCTCTCCATCCAAGTCTGGTGATCAGCTGGGCTTGGGGATCAGTTTCAAAGAATGTCACATTCTTTGAAATGTCTTTAGTCAATATTTGGAGATCAGTTTCAAAGCATGCCTTTAGTCAACATTGCCTTAGTGCATGGTTCCTCCCAGAAAAGAAATTCTCTGCTCACTGGGGAAATTCGTGAATGCTTGATAGTAAGAGAATTGAGCACTGCAACTTATTTCATAGCATTCCATTAGAGAGATGGAAATTAAAACCACAATGAGATATCACCTCCTACCTGTCAGAATGGACATCATCAACACATCAACAAACAACAAGTGCTGGCGAGGATATGGAGAAAAGGGAACCCGAGTGCACTGCTGGTGGGAATACAGACTGGTGCTGCCACTAAACAGTATGGAACTTCCTGAAAAAACCAAGGATAAAACTGCCTTATGACCCAGCAATTCCACTGCTAGAATTATACCCAAAGAATTCTGAAACACCAATTCAGAAGAATCTATGCACCCCTATGTTTATAGCAGCGCAATTCACAATAGCCAAGTGCTGGAAGCAACCTAAGTGCCCTTCAGTGGATGAATGGATCAAAAAATTTTGGTACATGTCTACAATGGAGTTCTATGTAGCAGAGAGAAAGAAGGAACTTCTTCTATTTGCAGTAGCATGGATAGATATGGAGAGTACCATGCTTAGTGAAATAAGTCACACACAAAGGACAAATACCATATGATCTCACTTAATACAGGAGACTAATAAATTAGTAGAATGAAATCAGAGACATGGGGGGAAAAGGAGCAGAATGACAGTGACTAGGGGAAAATGGGGGGAAGTAGGGAAAGGGTTTAGTGGAGAAGCTAATGTGAAAGACCCATGAACTTCGACAATGAGATGGGGGTTGACTGAGAGAAGGGACATGTGTCATCATTTAAAAAAAAAATAACAGAAGAAGTACACAGACATAGAACTGTCATGCCTTGACTACAGATTTTCTGGACTTGAATAACAAATCTATTTACCAAAACATTGACTGACCCACATGTTTCCTCAGCTGAAAAAAAAAATAAGACAAATGACATCTATTAAATGTTAAGTGCACTTAGAAGTAGAAAACATTTTGTTTCCTTCTTTTCTCAGGCTGTTTAGAGTGACACCTGAGACTTATACTCACAGTTTGTAACAAGCATCTATAATGTATAACACACTCAAATAGGAACTGCTCCTATGAAGGCCCTACCCTAAAGAAGCATTATTTACCTTTTCTGTGAGTTGTAGATCCAGGAAAATGTATGCTTCTACAATCACAGAGGTAGAGGGAAGCGGGGCATAACAAAGCATGCCTTGGCCTTAACACTCTTTCTGAAATGTCCACATGTCCCTTTTGCTCAAATCACATTTGCCAAAACAAGTCACAAAGGTAGAGTGCACACAGGTGGAGGAAAGGGCTCCCAGAAAGCAGAAAGAAGAGCACCTGCAAAGTCCAGACCAAAAAAATTACTTATTCAAGTTAGAAGGATTCATTTTGTAAGAGTTTGAGCATTGAATAGAGTGAGGATGGGGATGATAATGACAAGAGATGACACTAACAGCAGTAACCTGTGGACACATAACTCCTGAAAACTCTATCAAGAAGTTTGATTTCTATCTTGAAGACAGTGAATAATCAGTTAAGGATTTAAATAGTAAAGTAGCATAATCTAATCTGTGTTATAGAGTAATAACTGGCTATTGCATACAGACTTTATTCTGTTGCATCTGGGGTTTCCAGGAGAATACACAAGTGGAAGTATTTATGAAAGAGTTGCTCACACAGGACCAAATAGAATCATTAGTATATAGGCTTCGGATTGGATGTGCCCTTACACCTGATTTGTTTGCCTGCAAGCTTGTAAAAAATAGAATTTAAAGGTCTTCTGATATGCATGCACTCTTTAGCTGGTCCCCATCCCTACCACTGTTTGGCTTATGCCTTTCTGGTTTGCACATTGGGTTAGCCTACAGGTTCCTGGAGGCATTTCAGTTTGTGACTTCTGATGTAGTTCAGGTTGCCAAATAAACTAGATGGTGATCAATTTGATTTCAAATAAACAATGGATGTTTTAATATGCTTTGTTTTTTTTTGTTTGTTTGTTTTTGGTTTTTTTTTGTTTGCTGGATCTTTCAACACTAGGTATGGTTGATAATTTAACTCAGGGGGAATGGATGGCATTAGCAAGGATAGTGCACAGAACAAGAAGTGAAGCAGGTTCTAGACAGTGCCTGGTACCAGAAGAGACTCCACATTACCATTAATGAAGACAGTGTGAGGGCAAAAGCAGAGAAACATCAACGTTTAAGGAGCATTCATTATAACCCATGTCTCCTATCACTCTGCATCCAAGGGTTAGTGATAAACATAAGGGGAATCTCACGGATGTTTAACGGAGAACATAGCAGCCTTGGTGAACTCTGTCTCCTATTCAATTTTTCCCTTGTTCTTCTCTTATTTATTCTATCAAAAGCTGCCTTAGGGACATGTTTTATTTGGTGCTTAGATTGTGCCTGGGGAGTGGCATTACCAATGAAGAATTCTTGGCATGATCATAAATTCCATGAGTACAGGAACTCTGTCTCTCTCCCTCAACATTTTGTCTTATTTATATTGTACAAACACAGAGTGCTCATACCTTTCCAGGTACTATTCTGGAATACTTACAAATATGAATTCATTCAACTCCCCAAAACAACTCTATAAATCAGGTGCAACTACAATTTTACAAGTGAAGAAATTAAAGACTGAACTCATAGATCTAATGAGCAAAAACATGGGGAGTTAAATCCAGGCAGCCTGGCTCCATGCCTTGCACCTGTAACCATGTTCTGGGCTGCTGACTCAAACTGAGGCAGGCCACAGGCTGTGCCCCACATTCAGCTAGCAGACACCCAAGACCTGCTGAACTGCCCCTTTGGCCTTTGGGACCCCTTCTGCCAATCAAACAAGCAGCAACTAGGCTGCCTGACTTTAAGATTGACTTCAGGGGGCTAAAGGGCTTTCCCTGGGCTCCTGCATGCCATTAGCAAAAAGACTGGTTTTTTGGCAACATTCTTTCATTTAAAAGCTAAAAAACACACTCTATGAGGAGGAGATTCCACATGCTAAGCAGACATGGGAACCATCAGGAAGCATTTATACACTTGGTAGGCCTGAATAAAGCCCTTGCCTCTACATTCTTGGACATCCCTTTTCCCACCTAAGTCTCTTTAAAATTCTCCCAGCCCTTACTTACCTGCCAGGGGAGATCAGGATCATGGATGTGGTTTTCCCAGGGCAAGGCTTGCCCACTGAACTCCAGATGTGCTGACCCCTGCAATTTCCCCAAATGTGGGCAGCTCAACTGCATAATACTAAAATAAAAAGTAAAACTAAATAAAATAAAATAAATAACATTCTCCCAGCCTTTTGATTTCTGTTCTGAGAAGCAGCAAGAACCCAAAGCACTGGTCCCATCACCATGATGGGACCCACTGAATTTTCAGCACCAGGCCTGGTGCTTACATATCATAACTGCTCAGTAAATAGACAACCAAATGATACAGCAGAGATAATGGGTTATCGTTCCAAGCTCAAGTCACCAAACCACCAGTTCTCTAAGAACAGCATCTCACCTACCTCACTACCCCAAGCTAAAGAATCTCATTTCAGAACCTATTCAGCGTTTCCTTGCATTGAACAAATAATTGTTAAGCACCTGTTCTGATAAATGTGTGGTGCCATATTAACTGAGCCACCAAACAGTGAGAGGTGAAATCTCTTCAGGAAGATGAACAGGATGTGGCCCTGGTGTGTCAGCTACTGAATGTCCAGCCATCACACTCTCCTCAAGGAGATGAACAGAATGTGGTCCTGGTGTGTCAGCTACTGAGTTTCCAGCCATCATTTACCTTCTGTGAACAGTAGGCAATTTCCAAATAACTACCACAATGCTCTGAGCCAGGATTAAACTAAAAGCAGCCAACCGAACAATGCCTCAGCTACATATCCAGGGATCATTGTCAACTCCTAAAAACTCAGTACACCATCTGAATATTACTACTGCTTCTTATGAATGAAGACGCATTTTTATTTAGTGATCAAGCACCATGAAAGGGCCACAAAATCATTTGAATTGGGAGGTAGCTGAGATACAAAGAGAAGCCCATAGAAAAAGGAGGATTAAGGTAACACTGCAATCTCCTTCTCTACAAAGAGACAAAGCAAGGAAGCTTCTGTTTTAAGAATTTTTATAGATGGGAGTATTTCCATGACAACTGAATACTTAGTTATTCTAATTGCGGGGGAAACAAAGCATCCAAAAAGTCAGGAAATATGTTCCAGGCACACAGAATAAATCCCAGCCAAACTAGGAACATTGATGTTGCATTAAAAGCAGTGAAAATTCACCACCAGACTTTCCATTTTAGTTCAATATAAAAAATGTGACAATTTTTTAAGATTCTCTCAATCATTTCAGATGAGATATTAGCTCTTAAAAATTGGCTTGAGATACATGTAACTCTGCACATCCATAATCTTTGATTCTTGACCTTAATTATTGATGATTAACTTGAGGAAAAGAGGGAACATTTCCAAACCCAACCTCATGGAAATGTGACAAAACCATGGGGTTTAATTTAAAGTAATGTTAATTGATGGTCTAATTGATCAGAATACTAACCTTTCTCTTATATGCACAAAAGATAGTATAAACAAAATCCTATGTCAGTTTGTTTTCTAAGATTCGCATGAGAACTATTACATACTAAATGAATGTGATCTAAAGTGCAGCAAACTCGCCTGAATCAACAAGTCCAGTTTAAGATGAACTAAAATAGGCAAGACAGAGGACAATGATTCTTCTTTGGTGTATTATAAAATCTATTTTTCCTTTAAAAATTTTTTAATTTCTTTTTCATTGTTGTTCTATAACAGTTGCCCCAGCCCTGCCCTCCCTCCTCCATTGCTCTGCCCTGCTCTGCCCACCCCTACCCCTCTCCCACTGTCAAGCCCTTTGGAGGAATTCTATGGTGTTACAAATCATTGCCTCAAAATAGGGACTTTCTTTCTTTTTCTCTTGAAACATTTGTCTCTCCTGACCCTTTCTGGAGTTCTCCTTTGAAAGCTGAGAGTGCATGTTATTTATTGGCAATCCATGTATGCAATTGAAGTGGTGATGAATGCATGGCCTTTAGAAATGGAAGGCAGTAGGTCAAGCCCTGATTCCAACACTTCCTACCAATTGATATAGGGAAAATTCTTTAACTTCTCAGGGCCTCCATTTTTTTTCATCTTAAAAACAACTAAAAAGGTATTAGCCTAAGACGCTTACTCAACAAATTTTATTGTGTATCAGACAAGAAGAGATTAAGTGCTGGAAATAACCACAGTCATTACCACTGTTTCGGGGCAATAGTCTAATAATAGTCTTTATTAGAAGACATGTCTAGATATTAGGTATATAAAATATTTCCAGAGCCATTTTATAGAATGAGTGTACTGAATGGAGGGAAGGAGTAGGGAGACAGGGGGAAAAAAGGAGCTTGGGATGAAAGAAGAATGTGTTGAGTTTGCAAGGCTTGAAGATGAATGACTCAAAAGTTCAGCAGGACTGGAGTAGGAAGTGGGGGTGGAGGAGCTGAATAGAAGGGACAGGTCAGATTGTGACATTCTTGATGTGACAAGTTGAAAAACTGGGAATTTCTCTACAGGGAAGTGGGAAGATGGTATAGTTATGACAACTAGGCGTAACAAAATTGGACATCTTCTACTAAACTATGACAAAGGCTTTTGCCACCCAACATAAACTGGAGCAAGGACTAACTCAACCCAGCCTAAGGCATGCGTTTACTCAAATCTCCCATGATGAATTCAGAAATCGGTTACCAGCAAGGTGACCGACTTGTTTCCTGGGACTTTCTCAGTTTTATAATTCAAAACTTCCTGCTCCCTGGGTACCTTGCTGGCTTTATTCAAACTGGAAATTCCCAGAACTCTCCAGGTTTTAGCACTGAAAGCTCTGTTCCCAAATGGCCTGGACAAACTGAGAGTTAATCAACTCAGTAACAATTATAATTCGGATGGAGAAGGTGATGGGTATGGATGGATCCTAACTATGGTTATATGTGTGAGCTAAGTTGCTCTTAATTATGTGCACTGATAGTTCTCTCCAGAGTCTTGGTAAACAGTATATAGGGTGCACTTGATAAATTGGCAATAATGTTGCATTTCCTTATTTCACATGCTTATTAATTTTGAAAAACTATGTTTCTAAGGTAATAATTTAATATCATTATTTCAGATATCAAGTATTAAATCCCGAGAGCAACTGTCATGGTGAAGGAGTACGATGTTAGAGCAACCATAATTTCTGGACTGCATGCAGGGAGAACTGCTAAGGAGACTGTGGACTTTAATAACATTCCTATGCATACAGTTTACAACATGAAGAAGGTGTATGATGCTGATCCTGATGTTGCCACACCAACAAGGAAAATGCATAAGGTATGCAAGGATTGCATAAGTTCAAATATTGTACACAGAATCCAGGAGATCACCAATGAACATCCAGGATGTTTACCTTGACATTTAGAGAGAAGTGGATGAAACAAGTCACAAATAGACTTCATTTTATCTTCCAACAAGATGGTAACAAGATAGCACCAGCACAGAACACCAAAAAAGTGCAAGAATGTCTCAGTATCATTGTTCCCGAATTCTGATCAAAGGAAATCTGGTCACCTAGTTCACCAGATGCAAATCCTTTAGACTATCATGTATGATGCATTAGTAAAAGAGAAGTTAATAAACAACCTCATTCCAATAAAGGGGCTGTTCAAGCTAAGACTGAAAACATGATGATGTCCATGCACGAAGAAAAGTTAACGAAAGTGTGCTCAAGATTCAAAAGTTGAATCGAGTCTATTATTGCAGCAAATGGAGACTTTTTTGAACAACTTAAAAAATAATGACTATGTTTATATATTGACATATAAGAATAAGCTTATTTCAAAATATAACATTTTTGTGGTATGTGGTTTATTTTACTAAAATTTTGCCGCTTTATCTTGCGTACCCTGCATATGTAAAAATATGTATACATAAAAATACTTATAGATGGTAATGAAAAAAGGGCCATGCACTAAATATGACAAGCTCAGGGGAGGCCTGCATAGCAGGCCCTATAGACTCAGATACCAAAAGTAATCACATAAGATGGTCTGAACATAAAAATTCCTAACTGAAGCCAGTAATGGTGGGTAGTCCTATCCTAGGTCTGCAGCTCCCTTGACCAAGATCAATCTTTGCCTTAGGTAACCCACTCTATTGTCATTTTACATCTAGGATAATATTCCCTTGGAATGTCAGAGAATCACCTTTTTCTAGACCCTACAGGGCACAGCTTCCCACCAGATTATGAGACCTCAGAACCCCCCATTGCTATTTTGTTCCCCAAATACTACCTCTATGTGCTATAAATATTCATTGTTAACTATCTTACAACCATCAATGTAAAAGAAGTATTTGGCCCTGGCTGGTGGCTCAGTGGAAAAGTGCCAGCCAGTGAACCCAAAGGTTGCTGGTTCGATTCCCAGCCAGGGCTCGTAACCAGGTTGCAAGCCAGGTCTCCAGCCAGATCTGTAGCTGGAGATGGGTGAAAGACAACCATACATTGATGTTTTTCTCCCTTTCTCCCTCTCTCCCTGCCTTTCTCTCTAAATATAATGAATAAAATCTCTTAAAAAAAGAGTATTTGTCTCTCCATTTTATTCTTCATCCAATAAATCTCAGACATTTCCCCAATTTGCTTTCTCCCACCGCCCTAATCTATAATCAACGAATTTCATGGAAACCCTCTTTCAACTCCTTTGATTCTAATATATAAAATAAGCTGTAAAACTGACATTCTTCAGAGCATTTGTCTCAATGCATGAAGTTTTGGCTTTTCACCAAGTGTCATCAGTTTGGCTTAAAGAAACTCATAACAATTCTCTACAGGTTTGGATGTTTCTTACGTTGACAATTTTTTATATAACCATATCTAAAAATTAACATTACTGTATACTTTAGAACAAGTCTTCTGAATCATTCATTTCCTTATACCTAAACAACCTCTTGAAGATAAAAGGTAATCTTTTAGCCTGATAACGCCTTAGCAGGATACACTGCTCTCCCTTAAACTCCCCTGCAAAGAATGCTGAGGCAGCAGTTGAGTTGTTGAGGACCTGGTGGTGGAGGATGTCTCAAGCACAGGGGAGCACAGTGGGTATGTAAACACTTCAACCTGCGGGCTTGGAGTCTGAAGATAAATGAGTCCCCCTGACTTCAGCAGACCTGGGAAGGCAGGCAGATGCCAGGAGAAGGAGAGGAAGCACTGGAAGGAAGAAAGGGAAACAAGTAGCAGTGGCTCCATGTGGCCATCCCTGATGGATTCAGAAAGAGAGATGAACTCCTGAGAACATGGAAGAAACACTTCATACCATCCTCTGAATTCCAAACAAACTGACTCCTTTCTGGCAATGCACTAGTTCATGTGCCTTTCTAGTTATTGCTGAGCATACATTACACATCATATCACAGTTACTGTGTGTATCATGCAGAATGTGAGATAGAGAGATCAGTCTTAAGACCCATTCAAAAGTGATTTTACACCAAAACATCAGAAGTTCAATTCAAGATGGTTTTCCCAGAAAAATGGTCCAACAAAACAGCCTTATAAATAGACTCCAAAGTGTTTCCAATACTCAAAGCAATAAAAAGTATAAAACATGTAATCCATTTGTTTTGGGGGGATTATATAATACCTCTCCTCCAAGGAAAGAGCAAGAACCCTTTCATGCCATCAGCTTGTTGGGTTGCCACACTGAGTTTTCAATTTCCTATCTTGATTAAAGAAAGAAACAGGATAGTGATCTAAAACTTAATATTTTAATTTCTAAAGCAGTTACTTTTTCATTGTTTACTAGGGGATTTGCTTTACTTTAGAGGTGCTTGACTGTTTTGTAAGCTAAACAGAAAGACAGAACTTACCAGAAAACTTTTTTTCTGAAAACTTTGTTTTAGGAAATATAATATTTACCCTTAACATTTCAGTGACTTAAGTGTTTTACTAATTTATGAGTGTATATAGAAAGGTTTTAATTGTTCACATAAAAATAATACATATTAAGAAATTAGATAATTATATTTTTAAAGCACAAAACAATAATAATTATTAAATATCATTATAGCTCAATTGTAATAAAAAGCAAAAAGTATAATATACTGTCATAATAATATTATAGTTGGTATTGAAATTATGCCAAGAATTAAGAGTATAAGCAAATTAAAAAATAAAAAAGAAAAGGATAAACATTATATAATATGTAGTGAAATATTATATCTAGGAAATGATAAACATATGAATTTAGTATTTAAAAAATACATCATAATGGCCATGAAATATAATCCTAACAACTGGTCATACATCAGAGAATTTGTGTAAAATATATTTTACCAGAGAATGAACAAATTAGGATATTAACATATAATATAGTATAGTGGTTCTATCTAACTCTGACTTTTAAAATGTTATTTGTCATATGGCATGATAGTAAGAGGTCAGATCAGAAACTGGAGAAGTATCTACTAACATCTTGAAACCTATTTTGTAGCATTGTTGGTAGAGGTCATGGAGAGGTCAGGACCTCCAGTTGATCCTCAAGCTGGACCCTTGCAATTGAAGGCTCCTTACCCATCCTGTGAACTTGGAATGCACCTGCACCTTCCCATGGTAGAAACTATTCCAAGGTCCCAGCCTTGAGAGAGCATGTGCTATTGAGATGATCTGGACCACAGACCTGACCGAACCCAGGTAAGGCCTTTCTCTAAGCTTTTAGTATTCTTGTAGGCATGTGTGAATATCTACTCATCTTTCAGCCACCAAGATAAGCCTGGTAAGTTTCCTTTCTTATGAAACAGTCCACCTACCAATCTGGAATGATTTACCTCCTTCATTGGTCTCTCCTTGGCCACCACAGACAGAAGCCAATTTTCTAACAAACTAGCTTAGAATGTAGTTTGGTAAATTCTGGTTAAATTCTGTAATAATTCTTATAAAGTGTAGCCTAAAAATGAAATTTAGAATACAAGGCCAACTTTATAGATGTTTTTGTCCCACTAAATCAGTAACCTCGTTAATTTTAATGCTTACTTATATGTTCAAATGATGAATAAATTTATATTTCAATTGTTTGGAAACAATTATATGTAAACAGTCACACAGTGCTTCAGTGTGGACCTATGGTGAATCCCTGCCCCAGTTCCCATGGAGGGTGTTAATATCCTGAAATGTACTCAGGTACGGAGATGACCTGTGGTCTTGGTAGGGCCTCTGGGCCCAGCGCTGTGCCTTCACACCATGAGCCTCACTCCTTCCTCTCTTAGGTTCTGAATGATGGGACCCAGGGCAAAGTCCACTTCCATTTCCCAATGAAATAAATGCCGTGATGTCATTGGGATGTTTAGCTTGAAAAAAGGACAGGGCCATAGTATAAACTTTAGGTGTTTAAAGGACTATTGAATGCAAGGAGTAGGCAGATTCTCTTTATCCAGAATCAGATCAATGAATAGACCAATTAAGGGGTGACTGTGCTCAGCATTGGTAAGAATCCTGACAAGGAGAAAAACGAGAAGACCTTCCTAGGGCTATAGCCACCTTCTCAGCACTGGAAGTCTGCACAAAGAGGAAAGACAGTGATGTCTGTCATCCCTAGGGCCTGGCTCATCTCCTAAATTTCTAAAAACATATTTTGATCCCCTTCAAGGAATATTAAAGTGACCCACCACACAGGCTTCTGTGTTGAAATGTCATGTGTGTCTGATATGAATTATAGGGGAACAAGGCCCCACTGCCCACGAAACCTGTTATTGAGCCCCCTGCAGCCACATGCCTCCACATTGTTTTACCAGTAATAACACTCAGGCAACCTGTTCTCACAGTTAGATAACAAATCCAAATAAACTGCAATTGGATTGCTATAATTTGCTTACCTAGATCTATTCATTCTTGTCAGATTTTATACTAATACTCTGTCCAAAAATTATTACATCTGTCTGTAATTTATCAGCAGCTGCCATATCACTGTTCCAATGGGGTGTTGTTGCATTTCTGGGTGAAGAACAGTGGTTCTTACTTTATATTTAAGCATAATTATGCCTCTGACAACTACCTGGGCCAAATAAGGTCACAGAATGTCAACAAGTACCTGTCAGATCTTGGATACCTTGTTATTTTCCTGCCTAAAAATGTCCTTAATAAGAATTTGGGACAAATTTTGTGGAATGGGATCCTTGAATATGTTACATTTTCAAATAAAACCAAATTAAAACAGGGCTCATCAAATTTCTTCTGTGTGCCAGGGAAAACATGCCCCCATGTTTTAGAAAAATATGAGTGGTAAAAAAATTTTTAAACTGTCCTCTTTTTCTCCACATTTGACTTAAAATACATGTTACTAAAGGGACCATATACTTTACGATAACAGTAAGATAAATAGAAAATATTTTCTGTGTACTTATTATGTGACAAATATTATATAAAACACTTTTGTCCAGTCAGTCATTCATTCAACAAATACTTCTTGATTGCCTTCTCTGAGCCTGATGGAGAATGGTCTTGGCTTTGAAGGGTCAATGGTGAATAGGACAAAATTATTACTCACCCTTATAAAACAAACGGCCTGTGTGGGAAATAAGAAATAAACTAGAAACCAAAGAAATAAATAACGTGAGGTTGAGAACAGTGCTATGAGCAAGGTAAGCTGGATACTGTGTGGCAGACAAATAGAAGGACATTGGTCACCTGAGACTATCCAAGGTGGTGACATGCAGGATGAAGAGCCAGTTATTCTCTGTGCAATGGTAAGTGGTGGGTGCCATTAGCCCCATTGAATAGACAATAAGACTGATGTCACTTGCCCAAGTTCACCCAGACAAGAAGTAGTAAAGCTGGTATTTAAATTCCCATCTAATCACATTACCCATAGAAGTATCCTTCTGATACTTATTTTTTTGCACTTGACAATATATCCTAAGAATTTCTACCAATAAGAGTAATTCAACTTTAACCATTTTTCCCCTAATTTCTTTGTGAATATACATATACACACGCATCCTATTCCTAAAGCTGCTGTAAAAGCAAACCTCAGACAGAATGGCTTAAATAACAGGAAGTATTGTCTCACGGCCTAGAAGCTAGAAGTCCAAAGTGAAGGTATTGGCAGGGCTACCTCCTTCTAAGGGCCCTGACAGAGGGGCCCACTCCAGACTTCTCATAGCTTGTGGAACCCCATGGCCATCTTCTCCCTGTGTCTCTCACATCACCTTGTCTGTGCCCCACATTTCCCCATTTTATAGGAACTGAGTTTTATTGACCTAGGGCCCACGCTAATGATTTTACTTTAACTTTATTACCTCTATAAAGAGCTGACCTCCAAACAAGTCCACATTCTGAAGTTCAGTGGGTCAGGACCCTAACGTATCATTTCTGGAGGACGTAATTAAGCCCATAATAACTCTATAATTTTGCAGAAATGGGGTTATTTCACATACTGGGATGCTTTAGTTGTTTCTGGTACACTGGCTTGCACAGTAGTTCCTCCTTATCTACGTATCACTTAAAATTTATGGTAATTTATTCATTCAAGTGATTAAGGTCATTGGTTATAAAATACAATATTTGATTTTAATATCACATTAGCCAGTATTCCTGTATGTGGAAGATAGTCATTTTGTAGAACAAACCAAGAGTGTAACTTCTAAATGCTCATTGTGTCTATTAATGTACCACCTCTACTTTTACATCAATGGTAAAAACTCTAAAACATTTAGAATAGAGTTTAAAAATTACACAAATTCAAACCTACCTACTTTTTGGATTTTTAAAGCCCCACATTATTTTAACTAGACCTGGAAGTCTCAGATTTACTAACTTTTAATGTTTTCAATGCTCTTCACAAGATGTACCACATAGTAACACAAAAGTTCAAGGTATAAAGCAATGCAATTCAGTGTCCCTGACAGGCAGCAGATTAGGCTAACTTCCTGTGCTGTGCTTAGTCAAAGGGAAACAGGCCTAAAATGTGGATGCACAGAGGTAGAAAAATGAATGCTCGACAAAGATCTCAAGTCTCATGAGCTTGCACACACCTGCATGGTAATCCATGTGCGAGGAATGTCCTCCAGCAGATGAAACAGGGAAACCATCCATTGCAGAAGCAACTTTTGTGCTAATGTTTAAAAATATTATTGGCTACAGCAACGCTCCCTTAAACCTTTATTATGGTGTTTTTCATTCAATTATGTGTCTCACTAATGAAATATAGGCTCTCATGGAGCATAAGTCTTTACCGTAGACAAATTAGGAAGCCAACATCAAATATGTATGTAACTAAAGGAACCAGTCTTAGGATAGTAATGCTATTTTGATCTCCAGGAAAAAAAAATCAGCTAAAGAAAGCCTCAAATTTTAGAAACACCATTATAAGCTTATGTTTTTACAGTCTTCATTTAGAAATAGAACTTTCTAAAGGTTAATTGAGTGAATGGGCATTCATTCTCTATTGCATTATGCTAAGATTATACCTATGAATATAAAATGAACAGCATATCTGCAGCACCAATGACCAGGCATAAGTACACTTTGCTTTGTCCTTCAGTTTTTAATATTTCCCAGAGGACACAGTCAGCAGATACATCTCCATTCCCTGTCAGGTCCTTCTCAATGAGGTAGAGGAAGGAGAGCCACTCTAGTTCAAGTGCCTGTGCCATACAGGAAGTCAAAGCACAAGAGGAATTCTAATAGATAATGACTTAATATTTTCTTCATGAAGAAAAATGACCTTTGGCTGGTCTTCCCATATCTAAGCACAGTTTACTACTAGGGAGGAGGGCAGTATGGATTTTTTTGTGAAGCATCTACAGGAACTAAAGAACCAGCTGTGACTTGGTTATGGTCATGCTATTTCTGAAAATCTCCTGGTTTTTCCCAAGGCACAGATAAAGCTTTTTCCCTTCTTCAGCACATCCTGGGTTCCAGGGATTCTTCCACAAAGCTTCAAAAGCACAGTCTCCAAAACAAAAGGACATACTCTGATTTCAACAAAATTAGGGAATTTCACACAGAAGTTAATGAGTGATTGAAAGAAAATCTCATACTGCTTTCCCACCAAAAGTGCACTAGGTTCCCTTTTCTCCACATCCTCAACAGCACTTGTCATTTGTTGATTTATTGATGGTAACTATTCTAGCAGGTGAGAGATGATACCTTGTTGTAGTTTTATTATACATCTTACTGATGATTAGTGACATTGAGCATTTTTTTCATAGGTATGGTCATATCCTTTGCCATATTCTAAGTGGATTGTCTTCCTGGTGTTGAGTTGTAAAAGTACTTTATATATTTTGGAAATTAACCCCTTGTCAGGTGTATCATTGGCAAATATATTGTCCCATTCAGTGGGTTCCTTTTTTACTTTTTTGATGCACAATGTCTTAAACTAAGGTATCACTATAAACCCAGCAGGGAACTAACTCCCCCAATCAACTAGACAAAGATTTAGAAAATGGCAAAGGAAATAGACAGGAAGTATACAGAGAAAGAAACCCAAAATGCTAATAAGAATTTGAAAGGACATTAAAAGTTTTGGCAATCGGAAAAGAGCAAACAAAAACAACAAGACATCACAGTACACATTTTAAGTTGACAATAATTAGAAAGTTGGCTATCTCCCAATGTTCATGGGTAGGTGGAAACTGTCATGAACTGCTAATGAGTGTGAGGACTGGTGGAGGCATCATTCTGGAAGGCAATCCAGCACTACCTGGAGACATGTACATAATATTTTGATATATGTATTTACGTAACATCACATTATACCAGCCCAGGATGTATGTCCCAGGGAAATGCTTATACAGCCCATAAAGATTGGTTCAAAGCATTGCTTGTGTTGGTAGACAGAGTTGGAGGTGAAAACCAATGAACAGGTTGTATTTTTTTTAATACATTTACATACTTTAAGGAAAGCATACACTCTCCACTTAAAACAGCCTCTGCTTTTTAGCTTACTTGCAAAGCTTCATCCATTCCATCACTTGCCTGGCCCCTAAATGCAGTTGACTTCATACTCTGCTCAGCTGTTCTGTGCTTCAGTGTCTCCCAGGTACATTGAAGACATTGAAAACAGGAGGGATGCCACTGAGCAGGCATATGCCTGAGTGTAGAGGAAAACATGGCAGCTCTCAGTCTATGTTTTCTGGTCAACTGAAGAAGAAGGCACAGCCCTGTCTTGATTGAGCTAATTCTGCACATTACAGGTTGCCAAGCATATGCAAAAGGGCTTTTCACGGTATTATGCTTGCTTGAAGAGCATGGCAAAAGAAACAGGAGAGCAAAAAGACAGAACCTAAGATTTCTGCCCCCCTGCCTTTAATTTGAACCATTTACAAAATGACACATCACAAAATCCTCTCAATTTTCAAATTTGGATCCCCCAATCAGTTCTCCATACACAGCTCAGAGAAAGCCAGCAGCCCTCACTTGCCAGCTATAAGGGCTTTAGTCTGCGAAGGAAAGCTTTCCAAATGGACAGATGTACAAATGCTGTTTCATGGGCTGGATACTAAAATCACAACCCTGTGTGCTAATTTGAGCGCAATGAAATCATGTGGCAAATTCTGATCGGGGTGGGAGGGAAGGCATGCAGCCACAGAGGCTCCGTGCAAACTGTCACCATTTAGTAGGTTTGTCTGCAAATGCAGAATCACCTACATAGGGATTCTATAGATCAGCACAACCTTATGCTTTACACTATCTGAGTTTAGTAATGAGCTGGCCCTTGGTGCGTCATAAAGTGTTAGAAAAATATACTAGAGAAAAATTTAATCCAGTGTTATATTCGTATTAGCATCCAGTTCTCAAATTTACCATTCAAAGGGATTGGAGAGATTAGGCAAAGATTCATGAGGGGGCAACCAAAAATTTTCAATTAAAATTACAAGCGTGCTTTCAAAGTCATATAATTTAGTTGAAAAGTGCTGAACTTCAAACATTTTAAATCACCTTTTTTGTTAAGCTCTAGATGTCCATTTATTCAACTTTTATTAATTGCTGTGTTATAGTCATTGTGTTAAGAAATGTATGTATGTGTTTGTCTATGACCACATTTTTAATGTCACAATAATCCAAAGGAGATTTTGATACATCTTATAAAAAATCATTTAATTTGGGAATTAAAATAAATAAAATAAAATAATAAATAAAAAAGGTAATTTCATTACCTTTTAATCAGTGACAACTTATATATATATATGTATATATTACACACATATATGTATGTGTGTATATACACGTATATATGATATATATATATCATATGTTCATACAGAATGTACTAACATGTTCATAGCACTGTTACTCCTACTTAGCCCAAGCGATAACATCAGAATGGATAGATAAATATGGTCCATGCAAACAATGATATGCTACATGACAATGAAAATGAACAGACTGAAGATCTGACTTGGGGGGGTGAATATCCAATACAATACACAAATAATGTATTAGAGAATTGTACACCTGGATAATATGTAATTTTATTAACCAATGCCACCCCAATAAATTCAATAATTTTTTTTTGAAAAGAAAATAAAAAGACTGCCAAAACAGCTATGTAATAGGCACAAGGATATTTTTGTCAATGTTGAACCACATACACAACTGTGATAAGATCATAATAGAGCAGAAATATTCCTATCTTCTAGTGACGTGGTAGCCATGGTAACGTTACAGCTCACCTTTCACCACATTTGTGGTGATGCCAGTGTAAACAAACCTACTGTTCTGCTGTCTTATAAGAGTGTATAGCATGTACAATTACAATATGCTACACCATCTAGCCCTGTATAAATACAATGAATAATGTTCACATAATGATGAAATTGCTTAATGGCATATCTCAGCATAAATCCCCATCATTAAATGGCACATGACTACACATGCAATACAATGGATGACACAGAAATATTGAGCAAAAAAGCCAAGCACAAATGAAGTGCTCTACATAATTCTATTTATACAAAGTTAAAACTGATCAAAGGAACTGAAGTAAGGACAATGATTACCGTTGGGAGCACACATAAGTGCCAGGAAGGGACGCAGGTGAGGGAATCTGAAGCATTGCTAGTATCCTGGTTCTTTTTTATTGTCTTGCTTTTTACTGAATTTATTGGAGTAAATGTCATAATTCTTTATCTGTGTGCATGTTATTCAAATGCATGCTTTGTGAAAATTCAGGCTGCGTCTTTCTCTGTGCATTTGATGCCCCAATAAAAAGTCTATATACATAAGAAGTACCCACATGCACAGATTAATAGTGAGAAGTATTTGCTGTATAATACAAGATTTAAAAAACTTTAAAATCTTACTGTATGAATATAACTTGGTAAATATATCACTGTGTCCTGGCAGAGGTACAGAAAACAAAGGTGCCCTCTCTCCTATACCCATCAGAATTAATAGTAGCATTGTTTTTTCCTGAACCTCTCTTGATGTTGGTACAATATTATATAATTACTTTTTAAAAGGTAAAATCAGCATGCTGTGCATAAGATTCCTCCAACTTGCTTGTCCATCATACAGCTCTCCCAAACTCAATGTATCTTGTGGCTGGGACAAATGTGCCCCAAATGAATGTTTTCTTTCATATCTGTATAATACACATGAATCATCTGTGTTTTCCAGATCAGATACAATATCTGTAATGTTCCCTACTAAGCTTACTCACTTAATATTGGTGTCTCAAGCTTAATAGTTGGAGTCAATGACTCCTTTTCTGGGATTATAGATGAAAATAGAATGAGCGCATGCATGCACACATGTAAACACAGTAGAATTACTCATAGAATAATGTGGAACATTCACAGGAGAAGTAAAATCTGTAATTTGCATGGAAGACTTCATCCTTTAACTTTTCCAAAGAGAAGTAAATCATGCCATTTCAAATTCTAAACTACAAATTAAAAAGTAGTGTCCTTTTAAGTCCCAGTTATGAACACAAAACAAATTGAACACCAGGTGGCAATTTGGTATCATAGCAGTAGCACATAGGAAGAGTATGTAAATTCTCCAGTTACCACTAAAAGTAAATATTCATGGTCATATAAGGGCATTCCAGGGAGAAGATTTTGTTGTCCATCCCCTGTTGTTTTCTATTTCTTTTTGTAATTTTGTTCATAAAAAAGAGAGTTCAAGCAGATTGTGAAATTGAGCCAACATCATCTTCAATATAGGAACCTGCTGATGTTATATGACATTCACTTACTTCTTATTCCAAGTGTCCTAAGTCCTAAATTTTCTATATAAACATGTCCCCAATCAATTTACCCCCATCCTATTTGACTACAATTATACTTTCCCCTTGGCTTTATTCTCAGTGAGGTAGAAGGTAAAAGAAACCTACCAAACTACTTTAAGCAGAACTGCAGAATTTATTGATGACCTACAGAAATGCCCCATGGGGGGAAACACAAGAGAAAACATGTCTTGTTTTGTCTATACTGACTTCAAGAAAACATGGAGCCAGTTACATGAGGATCTAAGCCAAGGGCCCTATCTCTCCTACATTGTCCTTCATATGCACTTTGCCCCATTTCATTGTTTTCTTTCTCTTGTCATCTTTGTTCTCCTCCTCCTCCTCCTCCTTTTTCTTCTCTCTCTCTCTCTCTCTCTCTCTCTCTCTCTCTCTCTCTCTCTTTCTCAAATGTTATACATATTAACCACATGGGGTCACAACCACCTCTGATTCATGTTTGTTACTAATTGGCTGCAAACTCTAAATCTTCATTTCAAGTTATGTTAAGA
The DNA here is from genome assembly GCA_004026585.1 of Noctilio leporinus. Lineage (NCBI taxonomy): Eukaryota > Metazoa > Chordata > Mammalia > Chiroptera > Noctilionidae > Noctilio > Noctilio leporinus. Next base: position 944,266 of record PVIW01000030.1, read on the forward strand.
TAATCTGGTCTATTTGGTTCTAGTGTCTTGGAGTTTTGGAAAATGTCTTCTTGGGTAAGAACACAATGAGCTCTAAAACCATCAACATTTAGCATTTTTAAACATTAGACCAGGAACACCACCCTAAAAACACTCTTCTGATTATTGAGAAAAATAAGAGAAAAAAGTTAGACCGAGCCCTACGAAGTTCTCTTTCGACTGGCCCAGGTAGTGTGACCACTATGAGCAGGAATATAATAACACAAGAATCAGTACCAAGAGCACACATCATATTAGAATTTTATCAGGTTATGGTCCTCTCTAAACCTTTTTATCATGTTTAGAATAAATTCCAAACCACTGCCAGGTCCTGAAGTCTTGATGCTATATAGAATCTTGCATGCCTCTCTAATTCTTCTTGTATCTCTCTTATTTACTATGATTCCACCAACTTACATTCCCACTAACAGTATACAAGCATTCCCTTTTCTCCACATTCTTACTGACCCTCGTTATTTATGGTGTTTTTGATGATAGTCATCCTGATAGGTGTGGTTTTATCTCATTGTGGTTTTAATTTTCATTACCCAGATGATTAGTGTTATTAAACATGTTTTATATGTCTATTGGCAGCCCTTATGCCTTTTTTGAAAAAATGCCTATTCAAATCCTATGCCCATATATATATATTTAATAGTTTATTTATTATTTTTAGAGAAAGGGGTAGGAAGAGAGGCAGAGAGGGAGAGAGACATCAATGTATGGTTGCATTTCACCTGCCTCCAGCTACAGACCTGACTGGAGACCTGGCTTGCAACCTGGTTATGTGCTCTGGCTGGAGAATAAAACCAGTGACCTTTGGGTTTGCAGGCCGGCACCTTTTCCACTGTGCCACCAGCCAGGACACTCTGCCCATATTTTAATTTGAATGTTTGGAGGGACAGTTGTTATTGAGTTGTATGAATTCTTTATTTAATACTTTGGATATTAACCCCTATCAGATACATAGCTTGCAAATATTTTCTTCCATTCAGTAGGTCGACTTTCCACTTTGTTGATGGTTTCCTTTGCTGTACAAGTATATAATTTTTAAAATGTTCATATGAATGTGTAAAATATGATATGTTTATTTGAAAAATGATTTCATTACTTCAGAGTAGTGTGTCTTCAACCAGGCTCTTTGGACCAACAACATCAAAATCATTTGGAAAACTATTAAAAATGTAAATTATCAGGTCTAACATTATACTTACTAAGTTAGAAACTAAATATTTTAACAAAACTTAGAGGTGGCTCTGATGCATGCTAAGATCAAAACCCATTGCTTTAGAGCCACACATTTTTCACAGGATAATCCTTATCTATGCCTAATACATTTCAGTAAAGTAAAGCTAGTTTAAAATTAGGAGATAACGTGAACCCTTGTACTAATTCTTTTAGGTATTCAAGGCATTCTTTTCAATAAATAAAACATTAATTATCCTACTATAAAAACAGCTGTCTGTTGCTCAGACAGCCTGCTGTTCAGAAAAGTAAAATTACATAGGAGAGCAAGTACATTATTTATGCAGGAATGAGCCCAAGAACTATTTGCTGCTGCATCGCTACATAAATTACATTTGTTTCTAATATGAATCAATCAACAGCATTAAATATTTTACTTTCTTGGGGAAACTAGAGAAAACCACTTCATCACAGAAAACTGTTAGGTAAGGACAGAAAGGTTGGAAAATTACACACAGTACTCCAACTGATGATATTTCTAAATATTTTATAACATGGAAAGATGTATGAGCCAATATGATCCTTGACACTCAAAGGCATACTTTATTGAGCTAGTCAATAGGCAGAGTTTCTACCTAAACCTAGATTATTAAATTTCATAAATTAAGTGGATTAGAACTGGTAAAACATTTACATTTTCCTTTATATTGTGATGTAATTCATCTCTATTCTCCACCCCCTTTCAGTTTTTAAGATATAACCTACCTCAACTGCTCTGACACTTAGGGAGCTATCTACTAATGGTTAAAAATGATGTCTTTTAGGGTTCTATTAAATTTTAGAGGCTGCTTCAGTATTGCTTATAGAAATCAACTATATTTTTATTGCATTTGTGTATTTATGCACTTCTCATTAAAAACAAATTTCATAGATTGGTACATGTACATCTACACAATCTCATTACAGTGAAACATAATAATTGGAAAAAGAAATATATTGGCAAAAGAAAGTATAGTGTACTCAGAAAGATCTGGATTTATTTATTTGTTTACTTATTTATTTATATAGAGAGGGGAACAGAGGGAGGAAAAGGGAAATATCAGTGTGTGGTTGCCTCTTGTGCACCCCCAACTGGGGAGCTGACCCACAACCCAAGCATGTGCCCTGACCGGGAATCAAACCAGTAACCCTTTGGTTCGCAGGCCAGCCCTCAATCCACTGAGCCACACCAGCCAGAGCAAGGTCTGGATTTAATACTGACCCTTACACTTGATAGTCTTATGACTTTAGTTTACTTAACCTTAACCTTTCTGAGTCCAAGTTTATCATACCTAAAATAAAAATTTCTCATGTATAGAACTTGCCACATATGTCATTGTTGAACACTAGTTTTACCCAATGTTTTAGGGGGTGAGAAGCTCCGATTATAACTAGGTTACATACAATAATAAATTGCAATCTCTATTCTCCTCCATATTCATACCAAATTCTATTTCCTAGTTTTCCAACGATGGGCATGGAACCAGAGTGGACAAACCTTGAGAAGTCATACCCCAGCGAGGGGCTAATCCCAAGGTATTCAAGAGTTTCACTTTTGAATTATTTTCACTTTTGAATTAAATATAATTCTGTTATAAATATTTTTGAATGAACACAATATAATAGTGCTTGGTGCATTTAAAATATCTGTTTACTTTTAATCCTATAGTTTCAACAGAGCCAATCTGTGCATTGAGATGTGTAAGTTGACGCAGCAGGGAAAAACCCTACAAAGACCATTTCTGTAATTGAAAAGTTTAGGAGAAAGCATAAAACAAAGCAGAGATCTTCATTTCACTGCATATTCGTCATGTACTCATTAAGATGTTCAGGGCTGACTGAGACCAGGAACAAAATGGGAAATGCTAAGTGTTTTTTGCCTTTATTAGCATATGTAATGCTTTAGTTTGCTGAAAATGTGGTTAATCTGCATTGCACAAAGAGATTTCTTTTCAAAAAATATGTTATTATTACTTTTTCCAATACTGGAAAGAGTGTGAGGATTTTTTTGTTTAGTGAATCATAAATTGTTCCCAGTATTGTTCTCACCCAGCAAAAGATTTTCTAAAAAGTACATTTTCAAGAGGTGTTTTGTGCATAAGATAAAACCTGAGACTATTTTCATATTCTGGTCCACGTGTTGAATGAAACTACAGTAATATCTAATAATAAAGGAACAAATGAAGAAGGGAAGGACAATACCACACTAAAGTTGCTTAGTTAATTATCTATTTTCTCCAAAAATCACTGAAGAATATGCTTTATCATCCTGAGAAATAAAATCTTGCTAGCTCTCTTCATAAGAACCCCAAAAGGCCTGTTAAAAGCTTTGATAACATGGGTGCCAGGAAGCCAGATCAAACAATGTGGGTTCATTTAGATGCCTTGCCCATCATAAAGTCATCTATAAAAAATCAATGCCATTTGAAGTTGTGTCCATGCTTTCCTTTCTCCAGGCTTTCTCACTTGTTATCCTACTGTGTTTGGGTCTGAAATCTAAAATAATTTATTTTATTTTTGTGCATGTCATTTATAAAGTGATCAGGAGTAAGTGCTAATGTGCTTTCCAAGCAGAGAAACTCATTTGTCAAACTCAGAAAATGTGTTCTTGTAACACGACCACGTCTAATGTTAAAAAGAGAGCTGGTGTTCGCTGTAGACCGCTATAGACCAGCTCTATTTGCAGCTGCAGCACCATACAATCTAGTGATGGGCAGCCCACAGAACAACACGGTGAAACTGCCAGGAGTAAGGGCAAAGGCCAGGCTCCTCCTTAGGCAAGGGAAAATTCTTCACCACACAGCCAGTATATCCATTTTATAGATTGCATAAATATATCGTACATAATAATTGGAAGAACTAGAGTTGGGACGCAGGACTCTTTCTTACTAAAGTTCAACTTCTGTCTCAAATAGAAACTCCCTCCATTGTGCTAACCAGTTCCAACTAATGAATTTTTTTAGCTTGGTTAATAACACCTCCATTTTTGGAATTTCACAATGTACAAATATGTGTGTTTTCCCCTTCCCTTGTACCTCTATCTCATCCCCACTATACAACTAATTGCCAAGTCACATCAATCACTTTGTTTCAGAAATGCCTTTTATCTGACTCTCTTCTCACTCTTTCCTGCTAATATATTTGTTTTGGTTTTCATTGTGTCTGACTTACAATCATGCTGTGTTGCTTTAACTAGTCTTCTGGCATTATTCACCCAACACTAATAACACCAATATAATAACACTGGTCATTATATTGGTCAACCAAAAAAAGCAAATGTATTCACATTGCCATCCTTAAAAATATGCATAGGATCTCTAATGCTTGCATATAAAATCCATACTCCTTAGTATAACTCACTTGGCATAAAGTGAACTAAGCTCAAATTATACTTCAACCTCCTTTCCCAACACACTTCGCCATTTAAACCTTTAATCTTGCCCAGCTGAACTTTAGTAACTGTGAATACATAATAGGCACTATGGCAGACAATCTGTTTATATCAGGAAAAAAGCAAACCTAATTGCTTTTCTTATCAAGTTCATAGTCTAGTGACATATGAAGACAGTACTCTATCACAAAATTGAATTGAATAAAGTTGTTTAAGAAGAGAGAGAAAAAAATAAGTGTGAATACATCTAGAAAACAATTGAAAAAAGCTAAAATTGTTTTTTTTTCCCATTAATTCATTTAGGAAGAAATGCAATCACCATTTTCTAACTTGAAATTGTTTGCATTCATTTTAAGTTATATTTACTGTTAAGTGACATACAGTTGCTTATTCTATCTAGTGATACAATCTTATTTATATTGGAAAATTCATCCACCCATAGTTAATGCAATTACTGCTATAATTGATTTTTAATTTACCATCACCTGATTTAAATTGTTATACTTGTTCTATCTTCCTTTTTATTTTTTGATGCCCAGATAAATGTATTATTTTGATCATTTCCCCCCTCTTTATTAGTCTGAGTCTCTTGCTTTTGGTGATGAAGCTAGGTCAGAGTTTATCAATGTAAGCACTGTTGACAATTTGGACCAGATAATCCTTTGTTATGAAGTGGTTTCCCTATGCATTGTAGGACTTAGTAGCATCTCTGACTTCCGCAGATCAAAAGCCAATCATATTGTCTGAGCTATGAGAAACTAAAATGGCTCCAGATATTGTTAAATGTTCCTTGAAGGAAAAAAATTGCCCTTAGTTGAAAACTAACCCTTGACTCAACAAACTGTAACGTAAATAACGATTTTTTTTTCTTTTTCTGGACATGCAAAGGCTTTTGAACATTTACCTTGATTTATCTCTCTCAATTGCTACAACATGCCTACTACTATTTTTAACTCTCTATATTTCAAGGTGCATAAGATTTTCACTATTATTTTTGAGGAATATTTTCATTGAGAACAGAACTGTACAATTAAAATTTTATCTCATTCACTTTCTTCATTCATTGTTTCTGTTGCGAACTCTGCTGTCAGACTAATTGTAGCTTTCTGAAGGTAACACTATTTTTTCTAGATGCTTTTAAGACTTTGTTATTTTTTGTTTGTTTATTCAGTTATTGTTTTCAGAAATTTGTCAGTGATATGCCTCATTTTATTTTCTTTATATTTATCTGGTTTAATATTCAGAGTGATTCTTAAATCTGTGGTCTCAAATCTTTTGTCAGTTTGGAAACATTCTTATTTCTCTTCAAATGTCATTCAGCCTTTCTCTCTCTTCCTTTTTGAAGCTCCAATTACACACATACACATACACACACACACACACACACACACACACACACACACATTTCCAGTGTATTTCATGTGGTTTTACATTTAGCGTGGCAAGTTTTCTATCATTTTGTTTCTCCTTGCTGCATGCTATATATTTTTCATCTGAGCCATTTTCCATTTCACTGATTTTTCCCTCTGAGCTGTGTGTGTGTGTCCATTCCTTGAATTCTTAATACTGCTGTTGCAACTTTTGGTTAAATAATTTTCATTTTGGTACTTATGTGAAACATGTTTCAGTTCTCTGATAAATTCCAAAATTTATCTTATTTCTAGAGTACATTAAGCACGGTTATTTTAAAGTCCATAACTAATGAATCCACTAGCTAGGTTATGCATGTCTATAGTGCCTAATGCTAATTTTGACTTTTAATCACATTGTTTTATTGCTCATATACTTGTATAATATTTTGAGAGTTTCAAACACTGCATATAAAAACTACTGGGATTATTTGAGGCTTTGGAAAATGCCATCTTCCACCTTTAGACTGAGTAGTTCTTCACTAGCTTGGTAGCTCTCTGATATGTTCAAAGAATTTTTCTGGTACAACTGTTATTTTTATAAACTATGGTAACAGACCAACTTTCTACTTTAAAAATACCCTTCACAACAAATGTTAGGTGGTCCAATTGTATACTACTGGGATGCAGTTTGCAGCTAGAATGATTTACTATGCCAGTTCAGGAATATCCAAACTGGTTTGTACCGTATTCAATAACATGAATCCACTAAGCCTGAATTTGTATGTTGTAAAAATAGTTAATTACTGTAAAAGTTTCTAAATTATATCAATTGCTACGTGTGTGTATCTATAGAAACTGGGGACCACACTTTAGTGACACTGTTATAGACTGGACCATACTTTAGTGGCACTGTTATAGATTACACTTAGAGATAAACTGTACTAGTAGTCAGTAAGGAAACCCTCTAGTTGAAGAAGGAGATCTAAAAGAAGCAGGACCTACTTCGTCTTGAGTAAAATAAGAATATTCTTCAAACTAAATTAATCAACACTTCAATAAATAAATCAGCTATTCTTCAAAGCCTTTGCTCTAAAAAAAAAGATGTAGCAAACATTTGCACAACCATCACAATGATAGAGGAAATATTATGCCTTGAGGGTTATTTAAAGCAAACTAGATAATGCCATCTGCCTATTCATGAACATCTCATTAGTTCAGAGTCTGTGGTAATTTGGCCAAGTAAATTGTTAGAAGAATTGCAGTAAAGTGTATAAAGCCACTCAAAGAACAACATTGTCAATCATCCTCAAATACTTTAGAAGCATCTTTTCTCTTATAGAAATAAGAGACTGCTAATTACCAACTCTCTCCATGTATTCTTGATGGTAATTCATCTCAAAGAAGTGGAAGCAATCATTAGTGAATTTGTTCCCTTACATAACCACATGAAACTGATTTAAAAGAGAGAAAACAATTTCATTTCAAATGGTTATACAAATTTAGCCAAAACTTCTACCTCCCAATTGGTCCACATTAGGAGCTTTAACTAGAACATTCCTCTATGAAGTAAAACGTTTTAGAAGAGTACCTAGGCGATCTGCTTTTGTTTGATGAGAACCTTTTTCTCCTTTTGGTAATACAAACTTACTTTTTAGGACCTCCTCTATGTCCATGTGATTTGGACCACACTCCTGAAATCAGTGAGATTTCCTTCTCTCTGACAACAATTGCAAATTCCAAGATCGACATGTAATCCACACGGTGAACCAATGAGAACTTGTGTGGAAGCGCTGAGGAAAGAGACATCTTTCCTTCTGCAGACACTTACAAAGCAGGATACATGGAGGAAATGAAAAGAGGGAGAAGCCTCAACAGAAAGAGATACACATTTAAAGGTGCTGCATTGAAGGCTTTGAAGATGCAGGAAGGGGCCATGAGCCAGGGAACACAAGGAGTGCAGCTTGGAAACCAAGAGGCAAGCAAACAGGCTGCCTCCTTGAGCCTCTGGAGGGAAGAAGCCTTGCTGGCCCCGTGGCTTTAGCCTAGTGATGTTGGGTTCTGGACTCCAGAATAAAGTTGTGATGTGTTAAGCCACTGACTTTGTGGCCATTTGTTTTAGTAGCAATAGAGAACTAATTGAGAGGGAGTGAATGGGGGAGGGAGAGAGAGATAGAGAGAAGAAAAAGAGGAAGAGGAAGAGGAAGAGGAAGAGGAAGAGGAAGAAGAACAAGAAGAAGAAGGAGGAGGAGGAGGAGGAGGAGGAGGAGAAGAAAAAGACAGAAAAACCCAAAGGTAGCTCTCAGCCCTCCCTCATGCAATAGGAAAAAGCACCTTTTATATCTTGTTCCCTGCTCCCAGGTGTCAAACCCAAGCACTCATCAAAGAATAGAGCAAACAGTTGGTATAAAGGCGCTGACTCTCTCTGGTGTGTGTGTGGGGGGGGGGGGGGGGGGCCCCCGGGGGGGGGGGGTGGGGCTCCCCACACTTCTAATAATCTGGCCTTTCAGACCACTTGTTGTCATTAAATAGTCATTAAAGGTTCAACTGTTTCTTCCTTATTCTTCCTCTACTTCTTGCCCCAGAGATGACAGAAGCCAATGAGTCTCTTCTCTCTTATGAGGGTTCATTACTTCAGGTAGTTTAGTGGACTTAGATTTCCTTGATTTCAAGCTTACTGATGAGTCTTAAAAACACAATTATTTTTTTCAGAATTTCATTTGCTAATATAAGGATGATCTCTTGAGAATTTTCCATCCTAATCAAAATCTAGAAGGCTCTAAAGCACATTTTTTTCCTGCTTCTGAAAACAATAGGTGTACAGATATTCTGTCAAGAAAAATGTAAAAAAATATGTTCAAAAACTGATGAAACATACCAAGTTACAGAGATCATAAGTTCTGAGAACCAAAAGCAGCATAAATACAAGGAAAGTCAACCTAGACACATACAGCAAAACTGCTGAGAAACAACAAAGTAGAAAACAAAATGCAAAGACATCTGAGGCAAACAAGACATATCCCTTGAAAGATGCAAAAATAAGGCAGATACCTGCCTTATAAGGCAGATTCTCAACAGCTATAATGGACGTCAGAAGTTAACAGAGCATGTATTTTGAATGCTGAGAAAAATAGTTGCCAGCCAGAATAATGTATTTCAAAAATGAAAGTAAAATACATGCATTTTCAGACAAACAAAATTAGCAAATTAATTAACAGCAGACCCACAATAGCAGAAATATTGGTGAGGTCCTTCAGGATGAAAAATATATATATATTTTTTATTGTGGAAAGGAATGAAAAGTAATAGCCAAGGTAAAAATGTTAAATAAATAAATAAATAAGTGAATATGTAAAAGCAGGAATAATGTCTTCTGGAGAGGGTTTAAACAGGCCCTGTATTAAATTTTGAAGGAACCGCAGATCGGGAGCAGGTCAGTGTGTTAGACTGAAAAATCACACCTACAGTATTCAGTTGCTCCATTCATGAAGTGTGGAGGTTATTTTGCCAGCCTCAAATAAGGAAATAGCCATATTTTCTATTTGTTCTGGAACAGCTCAGGCCTTAAGGGATCTGACACTTTCCCTACACTCTCTTGTAATACTCCATGCACGTAAGAAAACTCAAGCTAGACTACTGAACAAGGAGAAAGTCCACGGAGAGACAGTTCTCTAGCCAACACCCAACACCAAGTGCCTACACATTTGAAGACTTCTCATCTTCAACTTAACTGAGCCACCAGTTCTCTGTACCCCTTGACTGACAGAAGATCCAGCCAGCTGAAGCCTGCTCAAATTGCAGAAGTGGGAGCAAATAAATCATTGTTATTTTAAGTCCGGAAGTTTTAGGGCCACTTACTATACAGCAATAGATAACCAAACTAATATATTATGTAATAGTAAGAGCAACTGATTTTTAGCAATGTTTCTAACCCCTAGAAGTGTCAAACATTGGTCAAATGTGACAAGCTTAGCATTTACTTTAACATTTTAGGAAAATTTGACAACTTTTTCACAGCATTGCTCAAGAGGGTTAAAGATATTTGGTACCCTTTTAACCTGCAGTGGGAAATATTTCGTAAAGTAATGGGCACCCTTGGAAAAGTTTAAAAGCAACATCATGCTATATTCTGCCCACAGGTGAGAGATGGATGTATGTTTTAAAGAATTTTGCAGCCAAATCAAAATTCAAAACACTGCACTACCAGGGTGAAGAATTTATTTCTTTCCATCAATCTTCCTTATACATTCCACTTTAATCATAGAAGGAAATAAAACTTTAACTTTAATTTAATCAGATATAATGGAATAATTTAAAACATCTCTCAAGGTAATTCAATTGCTTTAAAATGACTTAATTTGCTTCCGATTTGGCCCCTCTTCCAGCTATTTCACTTCTGGGTGGCATTTGCATGTAACTTATGGGGCTTTAAAAAATCTCATTTTAATTTTTTCCAGTTAAGGCAATTGGTAAAGTGGGGGTCTCCTGGCACATTGCTGGTCCCCCATTGTGCCTCTGTATTGTGTGGGATCTGATCCTCACTGTAGACCAGGCTGCTGTGTTGTGTACACCTCCTGGTCATTCCTGCTCAGCTGGGCCATGTCCTGGTGGGCCCTGCTGCCAATTCAGCCTTACCTTCCTTCTCAGTGATTCTGCAGACCCCCAAAGACCAGCTGCAACTGCCAATCTGACCCAGATGCCAGAGGTCCACCTGCAGTTTGGGCTTCACTGAAGCCCAAATCACCCTTTCTGGTCTTCAGGATCACAGAATTTTCAGCAGCAGCATCAGAATTCCAGTGACTTATGGGAATTTCAGGATTCCATCCATGACTTAAAAACACAAAGCCAGTGTCTCCCACTCTATCCAACCATGCAGTTTCCTCAGGTTATTACAGGGAGATGCTAAGATTCAGTCTCCCTAATTCCTGTCCTGAGGTAGGGCCAATTCTCCCTGCGGTTAGCTTTACCTACATCTTATCTAACCAACCCCCTCACTCACCCACCTCAGACTTCAGTCCGAAAAAGGGAGGTTAAGACACAATTGGCATAACTCCGTGTCTCCCAATTGTGTCTCCTTCACCTCACCAGCATTCCCCAGAGAGACAAGAGTCTAATTTTTCTCTTTGCATATGACCAGGAGAGTTCCCTGAGCCCTAACTTCTTAGCCTGACTTTTCCTGTCCCCCTAAGGACATAATGTAGACAAAATGCAGAGACAGGGAAACAGGCATAATGACTAGGGAAAACAATTGAGAGAACACTTCAGACCATGCTCTTTACATTTGTATGTCAACAAACCGGTGTCAGTAGAATTTGTTTGTTAAGAGTTTGGGGCTTCTCAGCCAGAGTACTTATGGTCAAATCTCTGATCCAACTCTTAGTTGTGTGACTTTGGGCAAGTTCCGAGCCTCTACACATCTCCATCTCCACATCTGTAAAATGGAAATAATTGTAGGATATACCTCATGAGATTGTAAGAGGCAAATGAATTAGTTTAAGTAACATGTTTGGAAATGACTCTAATACTTTGTAAACTCACCTCCATCGCTATATAATAACTAACTGAATATATAAGAACTCTGCCTCCAAATTAAGACACAGTTATGATTCAAATGTTTGAAGTGGTAATAATATTTCAGGCACTGTTTCTACCATTGGGCCTATACCAGTTGTTGGTGGAGCTTGAGAGAGGCTGAATTATCTGTTTTTCAGTGTCTTTTGCCCCAAGTTTTGACCTTCTCTTTTGCTGGGGTTTGAAATTAATCTGCAGTAAGCTTTGTTATTTGCTCTGACTCAGTGTGGGATAATTGTTATTTAAATAGGACAGTAGGTGTGTGCAGGAAGATGCTAGGTAACAGTACCAAGGAAGTAAAAAGGAACAAATAACCCTACCTTGAATTGTTTACTGTTCTATTATGAGAGACCTAGAAAAAATAGACTAGAAATGAGTCAATTCCAAGAGGTAAGTAGCCATGTACAATTTTGCTGAGCAGTCCTGTCTGACCTGAGACTAGCTGATGGTCCATTGGTCCACCGGTCCATGGTCCAGTGGTCCATTTCTGCCCCACATTGCCTCCATCTAAACAAGGCAGGGCTCAACTAAGAGATCCCCTGGTGGTAGAATAAAAGGTAATACTGATCATTAGGTGCCTAACTTAATTGCAGGATAACAGGGAGTGACATAGAGAGGGTCCGCAGAGAAAGAAGCTCCGAGTCTGTAAAACCTGTGTGCTCCATTGGATACATCTGCTGAATCGGTACAGCCCTGTTGGAGCACCAGGTTCCCGGGGCAGGTCTGCTTAGGCCCTTTGTGAGGATCCCCTCAGCTGAGGGAATTAAGGCAGCAACTTTGCAGGGCCTGTCCGCACTGCACAGCCCCACCGCACACTCCGCAGAGCCATTCTCTGGGATGGTGCCCTCTGCAAAATTGTATAAAGACGAATGTCATTCTTTGCTTTTTCCAATTTCCGTAACCTAGCTAGGGTCCCTTAAAAAAATAAACAGAAATCATTAGACTAGCTCTGCTTTTCAATGCTCTGTCACTGCATTTTTCCTTAATAAATACCTGCACATAAACACAGTGCCAAGAAATAAGGTAACACAAAACAAAACCCCCCAAATCATGTAAGTCAACCCAAGAGACAGTGACAGTCACATCACTCTCTATTTTACAGATGATGAAACAGAGGCAAAAGGAGGCTATTGGAAAATAGGAATCTATATTTAAATTAATTGTAAGTAATTGTTTTTTCCTCATTAAAATTCAACATTATTTAATCATAGATATGAGATAGAAGAGTAACACATTCAGGAAGCAAATGTCTGCGTTTTTATGTATTCTAATGTCTCCTTTTCATGGTTTCATTTCACCCTAGTGTTTCTGAAAGATGCTTTACTTTTCTGCAGAGTTGTTTTCCAGGTATGTTGATTTCAAATGTTTACAATTCTGATTACTTGCTATGGCATCTTTTTAAAGTACTCACAGGTCATCGCACAACGGAGACAAAACAGGAGAATGGTCTGCGAGCCTGCCATAACAATAAAGGAAGATTAAATTATCTGTGTGCTGAAATGCTTTGAAATTGAGTTGGAAAATCAGTTCAATCTACTCACCTAACAAAGAAAGGAAAATGGTTTTTGAAAATGAATAGCTTGGAGCCACAGGAAAGATAGAAAGAATTTGTATTTGCTTTGTTTTTTTCTTTATGAAGCAATAAACATATGTGCAGCCAGGAGAAGGAACTGTACAAATTTCAGAAAAAAGAAACAAAAAACAGCTTGATATACTTAAGGGTGGATTTATTCAGATGGCATGGAGAAGAGAAAGATGTGACCTGCAGCCCAATGGAAGAAGAGTCATTAGTTTCATAAACAGAGATTAGAAATGCCAGGAGAGCTATCTATCTTCGTAACAATGAAATTGGCTACACATCAGTTTTGGTAAATATTAGCAGTTTCTCTTCCTAATGGGCGTATCGCCAGAAGACTGGAATTAGTAGTAACTAAATTGTAGGAGGCTATGTATGAAAAAGATTTTTCAATCCCACTTTCAGTCAAGCAAATGGGTTCCAAATGTCTCATTGTTTCTGGTGTATTTATACACTGAGTCCTCGTAGAATCCTTTTCTATGGTGCTCACACTGTTCACTTCCTGGAATGTCCACTTTCCTAAATTCAATTCAACAGAAATATGGTTTTGAGTGTTATTTATGTGCCACTCATAATTGTAAAGTGGGAATCTAAAAATGAAGAAGATTTGCTCTAGCTTTCAGTGTACTTGGCCACATTGAACTTTCACTCTCTTTAAACCCTACCATAATTTAAACCATTTTCATGAATTCTTTTCAACTATTTCATGATAATGTGCATTTCCCATATGAAATCCTATTAGAACATGCACTATAGCATTTACTTTTGTTGTGACATTTTCCCAGACCCATTTGATTATTTATTTATTCAGCAAATAGTGATCTTCTAATGCCAACTATCATGTTTTGAAGGACTAAGGACACACAGTGAAAAAAGACAGATAAAGACCCTGCTCTCAAGGTGGTTACATTCTAATGTATGAAGGCAGACAATAACTATGGAAACAAATACCATAAATAAAAGAAGTTGAACTACTGATAGGAACTATGAAACAAAGTCACAGAATTGAGTGATGGGAAGGAGAGGTCATTTAAGTAGAAAGAGCTAACATTCACATAGCTCTTATTTCAATCAAATATAAACATCCTCTTAATAAAGATACTTGTTATTGGATTTAGGATGACCCCCCCCTACCCAATAACTCAGGATGATCTTACCTCAAGATTCTTAATTATATTTGCAAAGACCCTTTTTCCAAATGAGGTCATATTCACAGGTTCCAGTGGACAATATCTTTGGCTGGCAGCCACCATTCAACCAACTGCAAGACTAAACAAGCTTCTGAAGTAGGTATTACTGCCATCCTCTTCCAGACTCAGATGCTCTAGTCCAGAAAGAGTAATTGCTGAGGTCATTGGGCTGTTACGTGGTGGAGCTGGGTAGCTGAGGCTTCAGGGTCATGTGGTGTCAGGTCAGGGCCCCTCCACAGGCACACTGTCTATGTGAAGATGAGACAGCAGTCCAGGTAGGAGGAAATATCATTATGAGTATAGTCATTCTGTCTTCTCAGTTAAATGGCATCAAAGTTTTGAAATGCTCCCAAATTCTTAGGTATTCCCAACTAGTTGGGGTGTATGAACCTCCTTTTGGATCTTGGGGGCCTTGTGACTGGACTTGACCAACAGAGTTCAGTGGAAGTGATGCTATGGGACCACTGAGGCTGGGTCATAAAAGAGGACGCACATTCCTCTGGGCTGCCTCAGGCCTGGGGCCCTAAGCCTCCGTGTGGGAAGTCTAACACACTTGAGCCATGCTGCTCAAGTTGCAAAGAGCGGCCACCCTGCACACTGCAGCCGACAACAATAATCCTCAAGTCCTCCCAGCCCAAGGGCCAGACATGTGAGTGAAAAGCCTTGAGATGATTCCAGTCACCAGCTGTGGCATTGCCTCCAGCACATGCATCTTTCCAGATAGGCCAAGTTGTTACACAGTGGAAGAAACAAGCCATGGTGTCATGTCATGTCAAAATTCTTGGCCCATGGAATTTGTGATCATAGAAAAATGGTTGCTGTTGTTTGCCACTACATTTGGGGTGCTTTGCTCAATAACAAGTAGTTACCATATACAGCTATGCCTTTTCTTCTACCTGCTATTCTCAATCCTACCCCACAGGGCTAAACACAGAATAGGTGTGGGGCAGTAACACAGAGAAAAAAGAACTCAGATATTAATAAATATCTGAGACCAGATATCACTAAAGCTATTTTAGGTAGCAAGAGAATTAGCTTAGTAAAGTAAATGCATATGAACTTTTGGAAGAACTGAGGGAACAAAAAGATCAAGAAACTGCCTGCTGATTTTTAGAAACTCGGAGAGGGCAGGAGAGCATAGAAGCTGACACCCATGGACTCTGCTGCCCGCAGTGCAGAAGCAGGTGTTTTGCAGGGTTCACCAAGTAGCCGCTGCAAACTTCACATCTGCTGTCTGCCCATGTGTCTGCCAGGAGCTGCTGCCAGAAAATAATGGCTTATCTTCCCCTCTCACCTTCCAAAGCCTGGGGAAATGCCAGTGATTGGCTAAATCTATTCTCTACACTGGATCCTGCATATAAGGAAGGTGTAAAGTGGACAGGAACGGTGCTAAGATTCAACAATGAATGGTGTTGACTGCCCCTTTGGACACTCATATTTTTAAACGTCGGAATGACAAGACAACCTCATTTTTATAATGAATGTGCTCAAATTATCCTTCATACAAATAATAACAAGTTCATCCTTTCCCCAAACCAGGAAACCCAAAGTCCCATCAGTAAATGTGTCCATTCCTTGATGATGGTCATCCTTCTTGTAGCTCAGTTACAATCCCTTTACTTAATTTAAAGGCTACATTATAAGGTAACTACCACCAATACCCTTAATGCAATGAGGAGGGAAAAGAGAAATTGGTCAAAATATACATTTAAATATAGGTTTTTAGCATATATATATATGGCATGCCCAAAAGAAAATGCATAGCTACTACGGTCTTTAGTTTTATAACTATGGTTGCATGCTCCCTAAGTGCTTAGCCTGAGGAAATGAAACACTAGTGGTCTTGGTTGTACTGAGTAGATTTAGTCTCCCATTAACTATAACCTATAGGCAACGAAGTACTAAGAGAGAGTCCCATGTAATTTCCTGGGTTCAAGAAGACTCCTCTAAACTCCTGCTGGATAGCAGCAACCTTCTTTGTCTTCCAAAATCAGGATCAATCACCTCAGATAATAAACCAGCTGCTTTTCTTAACTGTCTTATTGGCATGAAGACCTCAAATGACTAGCTAACATTCCCAGTTTCTAGTCAATGTGACCTTTAGTATGTACCTGGTGGACACTTCCTCCCTTTAGCCTCTAAAATCCCCAAACCAGCAGACCCACCCATGGCAGGGGTAGGAAGCACAACTTGAGAAGTAGACTACTAGGGCTAATAGCTGGGCTCTGCAGTGGGAAATTTTGGGGAGTGGGGTGCTGAGAGTAACATTCTGGACTCCTTCCTCAGCCTTAGCTAGAGACCACTTCACAGCTCTCAGCAGCAGAACTGTTTATTCCAAATCTTAAGCATTGCTTCCTGTTGGACAGAATTCTCTCTTCAGTGGCAGACATTTCAGCAGTTTCCCACTGGTCCACATTTTTAAGTGGTTCAGATTAATTACATTTTTCTCATTTTCTTAGCTAGTCATATTTTTTTTTTTCATTTTGGTGAAAAAGTGGAAAGGAGTAATTTTATTTCTATCCTTTTAATTCCAAGACCTTTTTATTCTGGTTATGGGAGAATCCTAACTCAATCAGAAAGTCCAAGAATATATCCCATTGGATTAGACGTATCTCCAGCCAGCAAGGTTTTGTCAGCCATTTCAATACACCATTCTACCAATCAATCTGCTTAGCTCCTTCTGGGTGATTTGGTATATGGCAAGCCAGTGAATTCCAAAGATATGAGACAATGCCTTGTTTCTGAGCTGTAAAATGTAAGTAATGTTGTGTGGGACATCATTATAGCAAACGAGACATTCAATATGTCCATGTGTCCATATCTTTGCTAACAGGTATGGAGTGATGTCTCATCATGATTTTAATTTGCATTTCCCTGATGATTAATGATGTGGAACATCTTTTTCATATATCTGTTGGCCATTTATATGTCTTCTTTTGAAAAAAATATATTTAGGTCCTTTGCCTATTTTATAATTGGATTATTTGTTTTGTTGTTATTGAGTTGTTTGAGTTACTTCTATATTTTGGTTATTGGCACCTCATCAGATGTATGCTTTGCAAATAATTTTCACCATTCTGCACGTGGTCTTTTCACTTTGTGAACTGTTTCCTTTGTTGTGCAAAAGCTTTTTAGTTTGATGTAATCCGTTTAGTCAGTTTTTGCTTTTGTTCCCTGTGCTTTGGGAGTCATAACCAAAACACCATTGCCCAAACCCATGTCAAGAAGCTTTTCCCATTTTAGTCCAACAGTTTATTTTTGTTTCAGATCTTACACTTAACTCTAATTCATTTTGATTTAATTTCATATATGGAATGAGATAATTGTCCAACTTCATTCTGCATGTGAAAAATCAGTTTTCCTAATAGCATTTACTTCTTCTCCCCATTGTGTGTTTCAATTGTTGAAAGTCAATTGACCATAAATGGGTGGACTATTTCTGGCCTATCCATTCAGCGCCATTGGTATATAAGCCTGATTTAATGCCAGTCCGTACTAGAGTTTTGTAAAATATTTTGAAATCAGGTAATATGCTGACTCTAACTTTGTTCTTTTCGCTCAATATTGCTTTGGCTGTTCATGGTCTTTCATATTCATATGAATTTTAGGATTTTTTTCTATTTCTATAAAAAATGCTTTTGGAATTTTGAGAGGAATTGTATTGTAGATCACTTTGAGTAGTGTAGACCATTTTTAACAATATAATTCTCCTAACCCATGTACACTGGATAGTTCACCATTTATTCATGTTTTCTTTAATTTCTTTCATTAGTGGTTTATAATTTTTAGTGCAACCTTCTTGGTTAAATTTATCCATAAATATTTTATTGTGGGGGATGCTATTGTAAATAAGATGTTTTCTGTATTTCTTTTATTTTTTGGAAACTCTGTTGTTAGTGTATAGAAATACAGCTAATTTTTTGTATGCTAGTTTTGTATTCTCCTGAATTTGTTCATTAGTTCTAGAAGTTTTCTGGAGTAGTCTGTAAGGTTTTCTATATATAAGATAATGTTCCTTGCAAATAGAGATAAGTTTATTTCTTTCTTTCTAATCTGGGTGCCTTTTTTCTTGTTTAATTGCTCTAACTAGTACTTTCAGTACTATACTGAACAGAATTGATGAGGGTGGCATACTTGTTTTGTTCCTGATATTAGAAGAAAAGCCTTCAGCTTTTTGCAGTTGAGTATGATGTTAGCTGTGCGATTTACCATATATGGTCTTTATGTTGAATTATATTCCTTCTATACCTAATTTGGTGTGAATTTTAATGCAAAGCTCTTTTCTAACTATAGCTCTCGAATCTGTTTTGTTTAATTTAACACTCCCTATTTCTCTCTTAGTAGAAGGACTTCTGCCTTGAGGCTATCAGCCTAAAATGGACCACATCCTTAACCTATTCTTTGCCCCAAGTCTTAATCTTCATGGAATTTCATTGCTGAAAACATTTCTCAATTGTGTCTGCTATTCTGTGTGCTATAGAAGCAATTGGGTTTTCTAGTCCTTCAGGAATTTTTATTTATGGACACTTTTTTATATCCTTTCACTTATGTTGGCAAACTGACAATTTCTCATCTCTAATAATCTATGCATACATTAATACTTAAGTGCTCAGTCATTTTCCCCAGAGCTGCTGGCATAGGAGGTGCATTGTCTGTCTTCCAACTTACTACGTGAAATAGCTGTCCTAAGTGTTTGTCACCGCATAACCTGGGCCAGGCTTCCACTTCTGCCAGAGTTTTATGCCACTGCCTCCTAATTGCTAAATTAAAGATATTATTTTCTAGTTCTTGTTATAGCAGCACTTTACTTCTCATACCCAGTGCCCTATTAGGGGAAATCACACTAGCTGGTAAAATAACTAATGTCAGAACTTCAGCGAGTTAACACTATATGAAAGTTTTTCATTTAACTTTTTAATGTCCAATGAGGTTGGAGCAGGGTTCTGCTTCATAGTGTCATTTAGAGACTCAAGCTCTTTCCCTTTCATCATGTCATGGGTGTACCATGAGGACAGAAAGAGAATAGAGAATTGTACATAGACTATGGGCCAGGACCAGGCATGTATCACTTCTGCCCCATTCTGCTGGCCAAAGCCCTGACACAGAGCCAACTGTTATGGGCAGGCTGGCCACTGCAGTTCATCCGTGTGCCTGTGAGGAGCAAGACACGGTGCCCTGTCAGTCCATGGGCTCAGTCTCGGTTCTCCCACTCCGGAGCTCTGCAGCTGCCCCAGGGATTCTCTTCATCTGTAAAATAACATTTGCCTCACAAAATGGCTTTCTTGTGGAAAATGCTAAACCCAGCTGAATTAGTAATCAGATAAAAGTGAAATGAAGAATTTGTTTAGAAGTATAAGATGTAGAGATCATTTTTCCTTTTATTTCTTGAAATTAAGAATGGGTATATGACTAATCCTAGCCAATGGACTAGAAGAAGTAAAGTCTGTCAGTTCTGAACTGAGATGGTGACCATCTCCCTGCTCCATGACGCTCGGCTCCTTTGCCTTCAGAATTTAATTATGGTGCCAATAAAAGATGGTAGCATGTCTGTCACTGTGGACTCCAGAATAATTTTATAAATTAATATGAGAAAGACAGCACTGTGCCAACACATACTGCTCATGAACCATGAATGAGCAACAAACATTTTCTGGACTAAACAACTAAGATTTAGGGGCTAGCTGAGACTTACAAACCCTGATGGTTCTCAATCAGAGTTGACATTGCTCCCCAAAGGACATGAAGCAATGTCTTGAAATATCTTTGGTTACCACAGCTGAGGAAGGTGCTACTAGGTATTGGTAGGTCTTAGCCATAAGACTTGGTTTCTGGGAGTCCCAGTATAATTTTAGCAAACCTCATTGGCTCTTCTGCCTCCTCAGTAACTGCTGATGATAGTGGCCACCTGTGTCCTTCAAAGATGTCTTGGTCTGCTGATCAGGCCCGTGTGCTGATGACAGTCACCACCTGTATCCTTCATGGTTCTCATAGCCTGCCTATGAGACCCTGGTAGCTCCCCTCTTAGGGTGAGCCTCTGTGTTCTCAGAGCCAACTCCCCCGAAGCCATTAACAGAGAGTCTCTTCAACCCTCCCTTCCCCCTTATCCCCTTTAAAAACCCTGCCTTTCTTTTGTACGCTGCTGACCCCTTCCTGCCTTCCTGGTCTCAGCCCTCGGGTGCAGCTGGTGGAATAAATCTCTTACACTCATGGCCTGTTCCCTGGTCATTTCTCCTCTCACTCTTGCCAGACCTGACAGTAGGGACCAGGGATGACACTAATCATCCTACAATGCCCAGGACTGCCTTCCACAACAAAAAGTTATCTGGCCCAATGTCAATGGTGCTGAGGTTGAGAAACCATAATAGTCTATCCTTAAAAATAAACATCATCTCACAAAATGTTTCCTGCCATTCCTCTGGCTGAAGCCACTGAAGAATGTGTCCCCATAGAACAGAGAGGCAAAGGGGAAATGAGATTCAAGAACTCAAGGAACGAACCTTGAGGGCATGTTAGTGAAGGCGATGGAGTGGCCCGACTAGCAGCCAGGCTACACATCAGCTGGACATAAAGTGCAAAAGAGAGTAAAGCATTGCAGGCATAAGTCCCTCTGGAGAAATAAAAATGATATGCTGCCTGATGAGTTTGAATTTATTAATAGCAACCTTCAAGTTCTAGTCCAAAGTCTGGAAATTAATTAGTGATATGTTCAGAGAAAATTAACTCATTAAAAAATCAGGCAATTATTGACTCCAAACAGACTTGTACAAAAAAAGAAATGGAATAATGCATGATATGACACGTGGTACAATAAATAGAAAAAAATGAGAATTACACTTAAATTGCATAATAGCAATTCAAAGATATTGCTATAACCTAAGAATATCATTTAAGTGTATTGTCAGGCAAGGAGAGGGGAACTGTGCTCCTGAGAGTATTTGTGTAGGAGGAAGGAAGAGAGATGAGGTTAAAAAGTTAAATTATCATCTTTTCTCATAGCAAGTGAATGGATAACATTTCAAATGGGGAAATCAAGAAAGAGCAATGTAAGCATATTAGATATATGAGGGTAAATTCAAAAAAAAGAAATAAAGAAAGAAAGAAAAGAAAAGAAAGAAAAAAGTTAAAACTAATTTCTTCTGTAGGAATGGAAATGGGGTCATTGGGTGAGGACAATTATTTTTAATAATATGTTTAATAGTGTCACTGAACTTTTTATGTTATGGACATTTCTTCTGGCAAAGACAAAATAGCTTTTTTATAAAAGTAAAGGCAAAATAAATTAATTTTCAGGCATTAAGATGATACAACACATAGGAAAATCTTTTGTTTTGTGTAAATTGCTATGTGAAGGCTATTCATGGGGATTACCATAGCTGATGCTGATGTTAATTATTGATGCCAGACCTCAGCATGGTGCTGTCACAGACAGGACTAACTACCACCATTGTGACCCAATTACTCCTCAAGAAAGGAGATGCATTCCCATCAATCATCCAACTCTTACTCAGTGTCTACCTTGTGGTAGGCATGAGCTCTGTCCTCAGCATCCATATAGCACAGTAGGGCTACATAAACTTGACCATGAGGTGTGACTGTGGCTTAGGACACTACCTGACCAGAGGTATTCTCAGTTGGTCCCATTTCTTAAATTCCCTTTTATTGGGAGCTTGTTAATTTATATAAACAAAGTATTAACAGATTTCTCTCTGACCACCCCAAGCCTTCTGCCAACCCTCCACATTTTCATAATCAGAATTAATGGAATTTAGTATTTAGACTTATGTTCAGTTCTTATTCTCCCCTATATTATAGTCAGATCTGCTGGTGTCTTTCACTCATACTTAGAGTTCTAAATATAATTCATGTTGCAGCACAGCAAAGTGATTAGAACATGGGCACTGGAAAGAGAACAGTGAGTTTCATTTCAGGCTCTGTTACTTTCTAAGGCTGTGTGACCTCTGTGAAGTAATTAAACTTCTCTGTGCCTCATTTTCTTCATCTACAAAAAGGAGCATAATAAGAGTACCTGCTCCATAAGTTTGATATAAGGACCAAAAGAGTTAATAAATGTGATACTAATAACTGTTTCTGGCACATAGTGAGACTATAGGAATATCAACAAATATTATATCGAACTATACAAATGCTAGCTTTTGTTGTTATTGTTGATATTATTTGCACTTGGGCAGTGCCAAGCACTGATAATGGAGCAATGGAGGAATGGAACAACACCTACTTACCCCTCCCTCCACCCACACTCAGCCAGGCTAACCCCTATCAGCTGAGACACTTATCAGTCTCCTTCTTAGAGGTCTCCACATTTAATTCCACCACCTACTGGTCTTTCTCACAACATCCAATTTTTTTTTTTTTTTCACAACTCATCCACTTCTGTAATAAGAAATATATATGTATTTGCATGTGTGTGTTTCTTGTCTGTTACACATAAGATCTCTGAGGGTAGAGACCGCTGTTTCCTTCCCATTCACATGCAGTACCTGGTTCAGTTCAGGACATATACTACAGTTGTAAAGAAAGACACCCTTCATTTAAATAAGGAAGGTACAGGCAGTTGCATAAATGCAGTGATTTGTGAGCTAAGTTTGCAAATGTGTTAATGTCATAATTTGTCTAGAATAACATGAAACTAGATAATATCTATACATGATTAAAATGTGTTGGAGCTTTGGTTTTCAGTTAAGGTTGAATGATTATGATTTCACTGAAATTGGAATTAAAATTACTGAAACATAAGCATTTCACCTGTATACTATATAATACCCGAGAAAGCATATTGAAAAATATTTTTCTTATTTGTTGAATTACTGGTGGTTAAAAAATGCAAAAGAGTTCTAAGAATAAGGCAACTCTGCTCCATTTATGTTTCTAAAATAAAAAAACTTATATCTATGTTCATGCCTGCAGAACATCATATTTAAAATCAAATAACAGGCCCTGGCTTGTGTGGCTCAGTGAAAACCCAGCCTGCAAACCCAAGTGTTATTGGATTGATTCCCAGTCAGGGCACATAACCAGTTTGCAAGCCAGGTCTCCAGCCAGGTCCTGAGTTGGAGGCAGGTGAAAGGCAAACATGCATTGATGCTTCTTTCCTTTTCTTCCTCCCTCCCCTTCCCTCTCTCTAAAAATAATGAAAACGATCTTAAAAAAAAAAAAGAAAGAAAATGTTTTGATCTAAAAATAAAGAGTGAAAAAATCAAATAATAATTGTGTTGATCATAAGTGCCTGTATTCTGATTGCTTATGATGGTCAAACAAACAGGTGAAAATTGGAAAGCTCAGTTGACTCAGATACTTGTTTATGTCCAATAGTGCCAAAAATCAAGATGTTTCAAGACAGCCTAATACTTGACATTCAGAGGGAAACAAGGCCATGACTTTGCTCACCCCCAATAACCATACACACAGTCACGTCTTCTTAACTGTAACATATACATTCATCAGCTTCGGTGTCACCAAAGACACAGAATTGTATTTTCTATAAATAAGTATGTGTACACAGTTGTCTACTTTATCACCCTTATATTTTAAGACCAGTTTTTTAAAAGTGACACCTTGATTGACATGACTGCTCTCAAAAGAAGACTCATCTTTTAATGGTGTGAAAATAAAGCAAATTATGTATTTGTATAAGCAATTATGATTTGATATTATATTTTCCTATGTTTTGAGCACAAGGCAGGTGCACTCTGTATACGATTTCTTTGGCTGAAAGTCATGAGGAAACCAGCCAGAGTAGATGCAATGATGGTGCAAACACATCAGCCTATCTTGTTAGGGAAAAGTCCTGCTTGTATCAGGCACTATGGCCCTGGGGAGAATGTGAGAAACACCAACCCTTTCACGAGCTGAGCTTCTGGAATCAGTCCTGTTTTGTTCCCTACTAAATGTTCACAATGATATTTGTTATTCAAGAAATGGAAAAGTGCTTAAGGACAGAAAGACCATTATAATTTTATATACTCACTGTATTAATTATTGCAGTAGGTATATTTACTATAGAATATTTGTAAGACTTATAAAAATACAATTAACAAATATAAATAATCATCAAATCTTACCAGCCAAAGGGAACCTTATGCACCATTTCTTTATATCTAGGTATATTTACTGCATGCCTACTGCATTCTAAGGCACTGTTTTAATTCTTGAGACATCCTCATAGAGGTCACATTTTAGTGGGGGAAGGGATGGTACAGGGTAATGAGCAGGGGATGAGAAGACAAGCAATAAAAATAAACAGAGTACATAAGCACATCACATCAGTATATTAGGTGATATTCTTAAATGATGAGGTGCTGTGGTCTATTCATATAGAGCTAAGGAACAAAGGAAAATAATTTTGTGATGTGAGTGATCAGTTTTGGTAGGAGTCTTTCACATAATAGCCTTCAAGTCTAAACTAAAGAAGAAAATAGAATTTATACTTACTGGGAAGCCCATCCTAAATTTGTGTGCACCTAGGTTTTCCTTCATCAAATTTAATAATTCACTAGACTGATTCACAGAATAAAAGATTTTTAATTTTCTTAACACCACTCCTGATACCAAATATGTCAAGGTTTTCCATACCAACAACCAATTCTTCAATTCTCTGATACCAACTGCCTATCCCACGGTTCAACTCTATTTCTACACTAGCTATGTGCAGTTAGTGTCTGACTCTACAGGTTTAAGGGTTCAATTCTGTAAGACTGATCCCACTTCAGGTGCATTGCAAATAGAGTGCATAAGCCACCCACATGTCTGCTCGATTAACTACATATCAGGGGTTCCCTCATTAAATTGAAAAATTTACCAGAATGTTGTACATAACTTTACTTACTGTTGCCCTTTCATTATAAAGAATACAACCCAGGAACCATCAAATGGAAAAGCTACACTGAAGGTATGGAGGGCAGGGCCCTGAGCATCTGCACCCTTCTAGCACCTCCAGGCTTTCACTAATTTGAAAGCTCTTTGAACCCTTTCATTTGTGGGTTTTTTGGAGGCTTCATTAATAGCCATGACAGATTGAATCATTGGCCATTGGTGATTGAACTCAATCTGCATCCCTTCTCCCTGGAGAACTGGGAAAGGGATATGGGGTGAATGGTGGGGGTAGAGGCACTAAAAATTGTCACCCTTCTATCATGGTTGCTCTATCTGTAACCAGCACCAGCTCCAAAGCTATCTAGGGGTATCATCACCAGTTATTAACATAAGGCATTTAGCACTTCAGAAATTCCAAGGTTTTAGTAGCTGTGAGCTGTGTGCCAGGGACTGGGAAAAAGACCAAATTTGTCTTATTATTCCACAGAGACAGTCGCTGAGAAGCACAGTACAGGTCTTAAGAGAATAAGCAAATTCTAATCTCTCTCCAGTACAGAAAAGCCAGCGACATGTGATGGCCACCAAGCCACGTACGGCTATATGACTCTTCTCTCAGGATTCCTTATCTCCCTGATGTACCTTAAAGGGTCAAGAGCTCAGCTACTTGGAAGGCAAGAATCAAATCAAAGATAGTGGGAGAAGCCACTGCCTGCTCTTTCCCCAGGGAGGCCTGCAGATCTGAAACAGTGAAAACAAGGGGGAGGGGAGTAGCTTACCTGTGTTTTCAGATCAGAGTTTTGATTATGATGCTGATAACTAGACATTTTCACGACTGAAATGAGACAGTTTTTTGGCATGAGATAGGATGAAAAACTATGGTATAAATCTAAGTTTCCATCCAGGGACATGGAAAAAATAGCCCATAATGTAAATAGAACAATGGAAGAAAGAATGAAATTATTGCATTGGCATTTTATATCATTTGGCTAAGTCAATAAAAGGTTTATATTACCATTAGGTAGTTGACTTTGTTTACGTACTGTGATTCCATGTGGAGACTTAGAGGAGTTATTTGTGCTATTTATTTTACAGTACCTGCTCTATTGAGAAACTACTATATAATATCTTTCTTTAAAAAGGCAAATTTGAGAAATAATATGAATATCAAAACACTATATTGTTTTAAAGTACTTTAACAGCACTAACAAAATTCTCTCTGGGATGAATATAACCATGAGAAATTTCCTATAAGTAAGCATCTTTGATTATATACTTTATTTGCATATAGAATGTCCTTGGCTCTGAGCCCCATCTAATGCTCCCCTTTGGTGACATGGTCATTAGGAAGTTGACTGATGGGTCAGAGCTTTGAGCCTACTTCTCAGAGTGATTAGTGAGTTGAGCAGCTTCCAAGTGCCAACATTAAGAAAAATCCAATCCTCAGTGTCATTCAGGTTTGTCTCCTGCAGTTTAGTTGATTGATCTTTCCATCTTCTCATTTGCGTAAGAAACTTTGAAAAACCAAGGGAAATGGTAGCAGTTATAACAGGGTTTTGGCAAAGAAGTTCCTTTTGGATCTTCTATATTCAGTTCTCTGGGAACATTCAGCTCATCAGAGATCATCTTTCCTCTTTACTGTTTGAAGCTACCTAATAGTTTCTGATGAGTCACTCTTCAAAAAGCACCATCACTCCATGATTGACTGGGATGGTTGGCAAATAGGTCACCTTGCTTTCAAGTAACTTTTAAACAAATATTTCAGGAATTTTGGCTTTGTTTGCAAAAAAATTCATATTCATTTTATTCTGCATCTTCTTTTCCAAATGGCTCATCAGTGGGTGACTCTGTAGGTTCTTGAACAACAGAGTTCATCAACCTTTCTTTAGGAGACTATCTTTACCTTGGAGTTGATCTCCGAGGCCCTGCTCCTTCTTTTACTCTTTTTTTTTCTCTTCCCCATATATTAGTCCTTCACTGTCTTCTGGGCTCCTAACTAAGACCACCTCTATTTCCCCATATTGGATGGGCATTTTCAGGAGATGATTACTCTTACTCATAATCAAATAGTGTATTTCTCATCTCCTTATACACTTCTTCCTTTTTGTCTCCTTTGCCTAAGAGAAGGCTCATTTAATCAGCTTCATTCTGTCTTATTCTCTGCCTACTATTTTTAATGTGTTCAGAAACCCTCAAACTGCATAATAAATGCCTTGCCCTAATTAAGCAAAATATAGAAAGGGAGGGCTCAGCAAAAGAGACAAAAACATGTGTCATACTTTAGGACTTATCATGGATCCAAGGTAGGTCTTATGTGAGATTAGAACATATCTGGGCATCTGCTAATGAACAGAACAATAAGCTCCATAGGAACTTTATCTGCTTTGTTCTCCAGTGTATCCCAGACTTTAGTATAGTGCTTGGTACATAATATTTATCCATAAGCTCTCTGTTTAAAATCACTGCATGAATGAAAAAAGGAAGATAGAAGAAAGATAGTTAAAAAGGAAACAATTATATGTGGGGCTGAAGAAAAAGTGAAATATGTAAGTTGATCAGGGGCCAGGTAAGGATAAGAAGGCAGAGTCCTGCCTGGTGGCACAGTAAATAAGGCACCAGCCTGCGAACCTAAAGGTTGCTGATTTGATTCCCAGCCAGGGCAACATAACCAGGTTGCAAGCCAGGTCTGTAGCTGGAGGCAGGTGAAAGGCAACTGTACATTGATGTTTTTCCCCCTCTACCTTTCTCCCTTCCCCTCTCTCTGAAAAATAATAAATAAAATCTTTTAAAAATGTTTAAAAAGAAAAAAAGGCAGCAGGTAGTGTGGAATTAGAACCAAATATTAGAACCTCTTCAGGCACACCATGGACTTATGTGCAAGATGGATAGTGAGAGGAGTTTCAGATAGGGATGAAGAAATATCCTTATGGGGAAACTTTCTGGGTTGTGAAAGATGTGAGATGTTTTATTTTACCTTTAAAGCCAAGATAACAAAGTAGAGCACAGAGATAGTCTCCTTACTTCGTGAGAGACATGGTGTGTTTCCAGCACTGTGACTGCCCTTGAAAACACAGCCTGATGTTGTTGCTTTGAAGAATATGACTTTAGGGAGAATTGAAAAACATGCCCTTGACTTGGGCATCAGCTGAGTCATGGTGGCACCAGTAGGGGGGAAAAAAGAGAATGAAGAAAAAAGATGACTAGGAGCTGGAATTCCCATTTTGTGGGAAAGAATTAATCACTACAATTTTATTACCATGAATGTGGCATTATTATCATCAATGAATTAACTGATCCAGTAGTTATTTTCTGATAGCTACTATGCCCCAGGCTCTGTGCTAGTGCTACTAATACAATGTTAGCAGGACACAATCTCTGTCCTTAGGGATCTTTCATTAGGGCCTATGTATAAGAAAAAAGTCATTACAGCAAGGTAAGTTGTGCATGATGACATGTGCTGGCTGCAGAGTATTGTAACCCTTATGCTTGAGTGGTTTTGAGGAATGCAGACTCTAAAAAGTTTAAAAATGAGATTCAGAGGAAATCAAATGAAGGACAAACCTATTTCTTGGAGCCTATGTCTGGTTCACTTTTCTGAATGTAGAAGAATCTGACAAGGCCAGAGTAATTTCTTAAATGTTGACCTAGACATTTGTAAGGCACCTGTTCTTCTCTATTAAAATCCTCTTCAAATTAAGTCCCCCATTGGAAGCTCACGTATGGCAGGAAATTGAGTATGGCATTGACCTTCCCTCTCCCCCGAAATAGTTCATGTATTCTATCATAAGCTAAAGTAATAGGGGATGGATTTTTAAGGAAATACGAACCTCAGTTACCTTTGACCTGAGGTAAATCTTTCTTTTCTTTACCTTGTAAATGTACTCCATAGAGCTTGTTATCAAGGTCAAACAATTCAACACCTTTGAGCTAAAACATGACTGTGATTAAAACTGAATTCTCTCACTGAAGGCACTGCTGAAGTTGGAGTAAAACCATTGCAAATGCAGTCTTCTCAGGACTGGAGAGCACATTCATTATCCTTGTAAAGCACGTGACATCTGTCAAACAGCACAAGTTAAATATTTCTACAAGTTGCTCATCTAATAATGAGATTGTTGAGACATCCAGGCACAAAAGAATCATGTTTCCTTTCTAATAACTGATTTGTTCAGTCCTGAATACCCAAAGCAGTAGCAGAGAAAATAGTGAGCTTCTTGTGCAGAGAAAAGAATTAAAAGATGTCTAATGCTATAAGTGTGAAGAGAAACATTGACGGATGGGGTTTCATACAATGTGCACATAATGTCATTATTTCAGGTTAAGCAATTACCAGGAAATAATGACATCTAATGAAATATGAGAAACGTAGATGCATTCCGTAAGATGCATAACAGAACTACACCAAATCATTATTCTCTCTTTTAATAACCCATAGGCCATTGCTGAGTTACGAAGGGCTATAGCAAATTAAGATTCAGAACAACAGACTCAAGATCAAAAAAGCTTCCTAAATTCACCTAAGTCAAGGATGCCCCTTCTCTCATGTCCAATATGCTTTAAAATAATCAGGGACCCATATGTCTAGAGTCATCAAAATGTCCAACGAATAGCTAATAAAAATATTTCCCCTTAGGCCAGAGATTGGCACTAAATAGAACAGTTAAAAGAAACTTAAAACCTACTTTTATTAATCAACAAGCATCTCCAAATATCTTCACTCATTATGTCTAATACAGTATGTACTGAGTCCTTTTTACGTACATTGCAGTGTCCTAGACACTGGGTCTATGAATATAAAAAAATGACACAATATTCCTTTTCCTGAAAGAGCTGAGTATACTTCAAAAGAGAGAGATGAGTATACAGTAACAGAAATACCAAATGATATGTGTCATGATAAGGGGAAGCAAAAGAATAGAGGCCAGGAGAAATTAGGTAAGGCTTCACAGAGGAGGCAATAATTGAACTTGACCATGGCAGGCAGACTGAAGAAGAATACTATAGAAATAGAGAAACCTGCCCTGACTGGTGGCACAGTGGATAAGATGTTGGCCTGTGAACCCAAAGGTCACTGGTTCGATTCCCAGCCAGGGCACATAACCAGGTTGTAGGCCAGGTCTCCAGCCAGGTCCGTAGCTGGAGGCAGGTAAAGGGCAACCATAGATTGATGTTTTTCTCCCTCTCTGCCTCTCTCCCTTCCTCTCTCCCTAAAGTTAATAAATAAAATCTTTAAAAAGAAAAGAAAAGAAAGGAAATAGAGAAGGCTGAGTAAGGACACTAATTAGAAATTTGTGGGTGACTTACCCAGCTCACCCAGGGAAAATGAATAGCATGATGGTCAAAAGCAGGAGGAACTCAGGAGGCAGATAATCCAGGTTTAAATTTCAGCCTTGCCACTTAACTGCAGGTGCAACTTTGGATACCTTACCTCTGCTTTGGTTTCTTGTAAAACAGGGAAAATGGTAGGAAGTTGGGGATAGAGTTGTTTTAAGGACTAAGAGAGTTGATGTATGTATACCACTTCTAGCAGTAGTAGGTAAATAGTAAATGCTGTGTAAGGGCTGGCTCATCCTGTCTGTCATTTGAAATAGAATAATTTCTATTAGCCTCCCCTGCCCATTTCCTAATTTTCTTAGATTAGCATGGGGATCTAAGTTTAGGGAAAGTCTGAGTGTATTCCTTACAAGCTTAGTGTGCTTAGACAAATGAGTTGAAAAGCTGTAAGAGAAATAAAGTGATTAGTAGGGGAAGATGATACTCAAACTTCAAAGAGGGTGATATCTGCTGTAAAGCCTGTAAGTAAAGAAAAATGTGGTTGAACCTAATTATTATTTTTTGTCAAAATACTTACAAACATTGTCCTACAGTATACGGAAGTAGAGTCTACAGAACATAGGTAGTTATGACTACAAAGACTTTCTTCTTCCCTCAGAACAGTGGATACCTTTGTTCCCGCTGCTTCTAGACCATGAGAAGGGGCAGCTCAAGTGCCCAAAGCTAAGATGTAAACATGATCAAAACAACTGACCACTGAATGATGGCTTCTGTGATCAGCACAGTCCCCAATTTCCATGACATAGCTCGGATGACAGTTTCTCCTTCCAGAGTCATTTTTCAGGGAACATGCTATGTTGTTACAGCTCTAATCCTTCTGGGGACATGGGAGCATATGACAAGCACCCCACAACCTCACTGAAGTAAGAGGTTGCTCTGTGTAGGCTCATTGAGGAAGTTTCAGCCTCAACGTGCACACCATTTTCTAATCCATTCAGCTCCCCAAAGACCACCTCATCCACCAGTCTCAAGAACCAGACAACCTTTGTACCCAAAAGAATGTTTTCTTGATCTACTCTCTACAATGCATTATCGCATTCCTTAATTTAAATTTAGGTTCAGGGTTGCATTATCAAATCTGCAGAAATCAGACAAGCAACATAAACATATAAAAGGGTGAGTACTAAACCATAAGTGCTCATTGCTTGTATTACCACCTAACATGGGCCAAATTGTGCTTTAAACTACTGTACAGATCAAATGAAGCTGTCAAAGTAAGGCATAGTTTTTCAGCTCTTACAGTTTACTAGGCTTCTTTTTTATTTACTCAATATACGAGGATTTATTCAATGATTTCTTGGTTGATTCTCCTCTTGAACCTCCACTTCCCTCCCCTAAAGTGACCATGGAAGCCAATGGTATGCCTTCAGCAGGGCAGGAGCCTATGCAGGGTCGGAAAGTACGCTGGAGAAGGACAGCCTAATGTGGGGTTTGTAAGATCCCCAGCTAGCTATGTACCTTGAGCAAGTTACCTGATTGCCTCTCATCCCCCATTTCCTCATCAGTAAATTGAAAATAATAATACTACGTGACTAGATTCCCACAGAGGACTTTTTCAGGGGTAAGAGAAAATAATGTGCATATTTTAATGGTTATTATGATGCTGAAGGAGAGTGAGGAAACCATTTTATTTACTGATGAAGAACCAACACTGCAGCTGTAGGAGTGAGGCGGGTTTACAACAATCCTTCTGCATTCCAGAGCACCTGACCAATTCACCCCTAACTTCTGCTCATCAGGCCAAGTATGTTGCTGTTTTACAAACTTCAGATTAGGAGCCATGCTGTGGACCAGTCAAATTCCCCCATCCTTTAACTAAAGGACAGAGGAAAGTCATGTCTTCCTTGTTACACACATACTCACGTACACCTCCCCCCAAATATTACCGGTTTGTTGCTATATCAGTTTTTGGAAATTTAAAAATGCTTTTTGTGAACAACCATATCCTTGGCTTTTCCAAAACACATTGTTTTTCTGACACTATTTATAGATCTTCTGGCTTTCTTAAACCTTGTGGAGTCCTACATTTGATACTGCGTATATTCATAGCAGACGTTGCCCACTACTAAGACCTAGGTAAAACAATTAGGCCAAGTTGTTGAAGTAAATTTTGTAGTACTTTTAGCAGATATATCTTTCTTTTTTACCTTCTATTATAGCAAAACACAGAAATCATATATGTATATGAGATATGTATTGCATATGTATCACATATATACATATATATATATAAGGAGGCTAACAGTTAAAATCAAATGAGAGCATTAAAATCCTATTATGAGCCATGGCTGGCGG
The DNA here is from genome assembly GCA_004026585.1 of Noctilio leporinus. Taxonomy (NCBI): domain Eukaryota; kingdom Metazoa; phylum Chordata; class Mammalia; order Chiroptera; family Noctilionidae; genus Noctilio; species Noctilio leporinus. The sequence continues at coordinate 977,041 of PVIW01000030.1, forward strand.
CTCAGTGGGCTGGCACTGGCCTGTGAACCCAAAGGTTGCTGGTTCGATTCCCAGCCAGGGCACATAACCAGGTTGTAAGCCAGCTTTCCAGCCAGGTCCATAGCTGGAGGCAGGTGAAAGGCAACCATACATTGATGCTTCTCTCCCTTTCATCCTCCCTCCCTGCCCTTCTCTCTGAAAATAATGAATAAAATCTTTAAAAAGAAATCCTATTATGAACATGGGCCCATAATAAGATGTTGAAATTGAGCTATAATATATTCCTACATAAAGATACATATCAATCTTGTCAATTGCCTGCAGCTACAAGAACTAACTTCCAGGTGTCTCTTCATGTAGTCATAAACTTAGCTGAAACCTCTAACAATCATTTTGCCTTCAGGTGTCACTTATACCTGAGCATTAAGGTACATGGCTCTAATACACTCAGAGATAGTTACTAACCACGGGAGGCCTCCTATGAACCAGAGTTGACTAGCCAGTCTTACATAAATGACTATAAAACATTAATGGCCTCAAGTTTTTTCCTCCTACATTTCGTATCTGTGCCTTTTGATAATTGACTTCCACACTGACAGGCTTGGCCATATGATTTGCTGCAGACAATGAGACAGTAACAAGTGAGAATGCAGAACCTTTGAAAAGAGCTTGTGTGTTGCTGTATTTCTCTTGAATCCCTGACTCTTCCATGAGAAGAAGCCTGTGCTAGCCCTCTAGAGACCACATGGGTCTCAACACAGACCCTTTATACTAGTCAGCCCGAGTTAACCCATGGGCCATATGCAGACACATAGACAGGTCCATCAGTATGAGCCAGGCCTGATCTCTATCTCTAAATTGTGAGAAATAACAATTTACTGTTTTAGGCCACTATTGTTTTATTTTGTTTTTGGTGGGGGTAGGGGAGGGAAGAAGTAGTTATGCAGTCTTAAGTTCTGTTACAATGAGACTACTTAATTTCTTAAAGATAATATAAGAATTATATAAACTTTGTTAGCAGAATATTCTAATATGTGCTTTACCTTCTGTACTGGTAAGGAGCTCTTTCCTAGAGAAACCTTTATCTTTAATTTGATTCTCTTCTTCCTCTTCTGTCCCCTTTAGAGATATAGATCAACATTTGCCCTACAGAGGTCCTTCAGTAGCTAAAGGCATGAATTGGAAAGGGCAATAGGGGTGACTGGATAGTGAGCCATATTTGAGACCTTTCTTCATTGGGATAGATCATTGTTAGCTACTCTGCTTTTTGTTTGTTTGTTTGTTTTGTATTTTACTTTGTTTAAAATTCCTTTACAAAATCTTCTTTCATTTCATTCCTCCATATTAATCATTGTAAAACAAAATAAAAGCCCTAGATGGTGATTCAGTGGAATGGCACGTGCCTGAGAACCCAAAGGTCGTTGGTTCGATTCCCAGCCAAGCCACATAGCCAGGTTTCAAGCCAGGTTTCAAGCCAGGTCTCCAGCCAGGTCCATAGCTGGAGGCAGGTAAAAGGCAACCATACATTAATATCTCTCTTCCTCTCTGCCTCTCTCTCTTCCCCTCTCTCTAAAAATAATAAATAAAAGCTTTTCTAAAAAATAAATAAGTAAAAATGAATAAAATCTTAAAACAAGATGTTGAAGTATGATAGTAAAATAGGAAAATCATCCTATTTAAAATAATAAGTAAATAAATAAAATAAGCAAAGAAACCTTTAATAAGATGTCTAGTGGTTCAAAACATTATTTTGTATTTGATCTATTCTGTTAAAAAACTAAACCTACTCATTGTAAAGACAAAAGATTTACTCATTAAATGTACAAAGTTCATAGTAGTAGCTCCTATATTGGGTAAAGACAAAAAATTTTTTTAAATGTCAATGGGACAGAAGGAACAAAACTTTTTTAAAAATGTATTTGATTTTTCCTTTAGGCCAAGGGAAAAAGTTATAAATTTGGTAGACAAAAGGACTTGTAACTTAATGTTGTTTTTCTTGCTTGGTAGCTATAATTAAATTATTATCTAGAAATACTATGTCAGTTTATACTTTTATCAGTAGTATATAAATGTCTTCTTTTCAACCTCTCAAAAAGCAAAAGATCCCTAAGTCTTTAAATTTAAATACATTTTAATAACTATTAGTAGTAATGTATACTTTGTTCTCCTTGATACAGTAAGTTGTATACCAAGGAAAAAATTATGGGTGTCCCATAAATTTAGCCTCAACAGTCATGCAAAACTAAGTTTATAATAAATTAAAACTAGTTTTCATTTCTGATACCCAATAATTGGTTAATTAAATTGTGTTAAATTATGATATACCTACATGGCAAAATATTATGTGGTTTTGCTTAGTAAAAATATTTGTTGAAAAGGAAAAAATACAATAAAAATTTAGGTTGAAATATGTAAATTATGATATCCTTTAGTAAATATATATAACAATAAAAAGTCTAGAAAAAAATATATATTAAAATACTGTGTTGATATGAGACTTTAAAGTATATCTTTTGTTAGTTTATGTTGTCTAACTATTAACAGTAAATATAAGCTATTTTTTAAAAGATGTTATTTAGTTATTTATTTTTAAAGAGAGGGAAAAGGAGGAAGAAAGAGAGGGAGGGAAAAATTGCTGTATGAGAGAAACATCAGCTGGTTGCCTCTCACACACCCCCAACCAGGGACCTGGTCAGCAACCCAGCCATATACCCTCATGGGGAATTCAACAGGCAACTTTTCCATTCACAGGGTAGCACTCAATCCACTGAGTCACACCAGCCAGGGCTTAACTATTTTTAAGTTATAAAATCAAGTTACTTTCCATGTGAAGAATGGGCAAAGACTTAATTGAACAACATTTCATGAGAAAATGTTCTAGGAATTGTGGCTGCTCAGACACCCAGATTTTAGACATCAAATAGTTGAGTGTCTTCTCTCTTCTCTCTACTAAGGGAGGCAGCAGAGAACAAAATAGCCTCTTGCCTTGTAGGGCACATATTTTGTGGAGTCAGATAATATATACATAAGAAAATTATAGATCAGGTGATGATGTTTCAATGTGAAAAATAACACAGGATGGGGGCAAGAGAGTGGGGGTGGCTGAAGAGGAGATATCTGAACAGAGAGAAGTGAGAGAAGACCACGTAACTATTTGAGGAAAGAGCTTTCTTGACTAAACAGCAAGTGCAAAGGCCCTGAGTCAAGAGTGTGCCTTATTAGAAATAGTCATTGTGGCTGTCAGATAAATGCAAAGGGTATTTTGGGTTTTGGTAATGGAACAGTAAAGAATTAATATTGCCCTAGAGTTTTAACTGGTCAGATATCCTTTAGTATACTTGTTATATTCAGCTCTTTGTATCACATTTTAATAAGGAACCCTGAAGAATTCAAGCAAGTCAAGAAGAACTTGTTCACGATAATAAGGGGTCCAGAAATGGTGTCACCTGAAGAGCAGCAGGAAACCTAGTTTGCTGAATTGAGGAGAAAGAAGACCTGATGCAGACAGGAGAGGCCTGTCATTCAGTTATGATAAACTTTTCCCATTCCACCTCACAGAACAAAAGCAGAATGAAAATTTCAAGCAGACCTTAACCATACATAGGAAAACAGATCCTAATAATTACAGCTCTTCTAAAATGAAATATTAGTATGCAGTGGTAGTCCCAGAGAGAGTCAGGGGTTGAGCACCACTCAAATGCAATTTTATATGTTACTCCTTTCCATCAGTATGACCTATTGATCCAGATTCTCACTCTGCAGTAGTTGGGTGATGAAGACTTGACCAAGTACGGCATTTCCCAACAGGTACCATTTGGATGGGTGCCATTATATGATCTTTCACCTGATTTATGGAACTGTAGTGCTGAAGCACCACAGACCACTCCAGGCAGGATGCCTAAATCTATAGAACCCTAGAACCCAGAGATGGAATTGGCCTGGGACATCCTATGGGCAAGGATCCCTCATAGATGGGGGTAGAAGGGTGACGGTCCTCTCAGCACATGTGGGGAGGGAGACTTTTGGCATCTAATTCAGTAGCAGATTGGGTTATTTAACAAATGCTTAAGTGAGCAAATGATGTTTCTATTTTGATAGGTGTTAATCAAAGCCATTGTCACAGAACCAGAGTATTTTACTGCAATCTGTTCTGTCATAAATGTGCAAAATATATCACAGGGACCTTTCTTCTAGTATTCACATTGTCTGGAGTATGAGGTGTGAATGAAAGGTATTACAAGAAGAGTTTTTAAAGCTATTTTAATGAAATATCACACCTAGACACTTCAATAAGAACCCTGTTACTTTACTCTTATTTGCCAAGTAATGGGGCGGGCTTATATCCTGAAGTACAAGATTCTCCATTTGGCTCTTGCCAAATTATATCCTGTCACTATATCCCCATCATTGCTCACAGGGCCCGAAATAAAGCAGTTCCTTGATGGAAAGATGACTGAGAAATGTATTTAACAGACCATACATCATTCCGGCCACACGGCAATTGCTCAGAACTCTCTGGAACTCTGCTTTAGAGTTTCATTCTAATGTTTTTATTCTAACTTTCTTTAGTGTTATGAGTTTTTACTCTTGAATGTTCTATTTGCAAATAGCTAAGTAGATAGGCAACTCAGTAATAGTGTTTTAAACATTTAATAGGAGTGAATTTTAAAAAATGCTAATGTATTCCTTTGCACCTTCTAAAATGGCAGAGGGGTATCCATCTTTGAAACATAGCTCGTTGGTTTGTGTTTCTCTCATCCACACTCCCACTGCTCTGGTGAGAGCTCTCTTTATCTCTTACCTGAAACACTGCAATTTTGCCTTTGAACATCTCATTCCTGGTCTTTCCTTCTTTCATTCCATAGGTTCAGAGCTTACAAGCAAAACTGCTCGGGTGCTGGCTCTGTCATAGGCCAGCTGTAGAACCTAAAGCCTTTCTAAGCATCAGCTTTGTAACAGCTCAGTGCAGTTTCACAAGAATTAGCTAATGTGATACCAGCAAGGCTTAATTTCTGTCCATTAGTATGACGTCATTCCAACCTTGCCTTTTTTTTTTTTTTTTTTTTTATTTGAGCAGCTCCCTTGTGTATGGTTAAAATTTAAACTCTTTGACATGAACTTCAACACTTCTCATGAAGGGGGCCATCAATGCTGATGGCTTGTTTCAGCTTGCACGTACCTCAGGTGCCAGTCCCATTTTCACTCCTTCCTCTTCTCATCCACCAGGGCTAACACAGAGATTACTAATGTTTCTGTTACATCATCAGTTGCTCTGGGGCTTTCTGACTTGCTGCTTCCTTCAGAAGTTCCTCCTCTAGGAATGAATGCCCTTATTCCATTTCTTTACCTGATGACTATCCTCTCACCCACCCAATATCAATTCAAATGCTATGGCTTCCTAGTGCCTCCATTCTATGCTAATTACTTACTTACGTATTGGTTAACCCATGGACTGAGCTACTCAGTCACAGATCTTGTTAGCCTCTGTCACCCCAGTGCTTAGTTCGCTGCCTGGAAATAGCCCTTTCAAATAAACTTAAAGATTATTCCAAAAGAATGAGCTACAGAACTCATTTCTACAATGTCATAGTGCAGACTCCAGAGTCTGCTTAGCCTCCCAGGCTGACTGAGTTTTAAAGGGAACAATGCTAATGAAGGTGATTTGTTTCAAACATGCATGTATTCCTAGTTAGTAACATCCAAGATATATACTTCTGAGTTCACTCCAGATCATGTACTTGCCTATTGGATTCTGGAGAGGATGAGCACATAAGGTATCAACAATTGAATGTACTCATCCTCTCTCATGGAACCTATCATAGTGGGGAGCATTGGTGTGCCCATAGTGGAGGTGCATATCTCCACGTGTCCAAGAGCACCCAGAAAGCTGAGAGGGCCTTATGCACCTGGCATGAATTGCATGCTTAACACACAATAGACACTCACAAGATTAGATGGAAAGATCAACAATATGTCTCTGGAACATTAGAGCTTCAAACAAAGGCAGCAACACATCTAAATTGTGAGACGAACATGAAAATTGGATGGCCCCTCTGACCAAAGACTGATGAGAATAGCTGATAGAGTTGGTGTCAGTGCCAAGGATGAGCAAGCATACTGCCTTGGCATTGGGACGGAGGATGCTGATGGAGTGATGGGAAATGGTCACCAGACCTACCCTGTGCCCCTGCGCTGTGGCGGAGTTCTGTTCTGGAACAGACCATGGGATTTCCTCTGGTTACTGCTCACTAACACATTAGGGGCAGCTCTTCTTAATTCACCTTCTTCTACCTCTGTGAAAATTATTATAATTTTAGAAAGTATCCTTCTAAAGCCCTGGCTGGTAGCACAGTGGTTAAGGCGCCAGCCTGTGAACCCAAATGTCGCAGGTTCGATTCCCCAGCCAGGGCACATAACCAGGTTGCAAACCAGGTCTCCAGCCAGGTCTGTGGCTGGAGGCAGGTGAAACGCAACCATACATTGATGTCTCTTTCCCTCTCTCCCTCTCTCCCTTCCGATCTTTCTAAAAATAAATTTAAGAAAAAAAAAAAAAAAGAAAGAAAGTATCCTTCTAGTGACTAGTTCATGGACCTAAGTTTCATCTTATGTGCCAGTTCTGCTGGATTGGTTATGGAAGCTGACATTATGTTGAAAAGAATCCTGAGGCTTCATCTAGGCTCGATGGGAAACAGAATCACTATTAATTATGAGAGAAAAGAGGTGGCACATATAACATGCATCTGCAATTCTTGGATTAAGTAGTCCAAAACAAATAAACTGGCGGATAATAATTGAATAAAATAAATCACATCGCTACTTTTAATTATAAGAACAAACAAGTTCAATATTTCTAGTAACAACAAGTTTGACAACAGATACAGGGTAAAAAATCTAGACCATGTATATTTATAAATAAGGTTAGGAATTAATATATTTTACAGCTCTATATCTTAGAAATCACCCTAAGTGTTATAAAGTAAATATTTCTATTCCCCTTTAATCAGTAAGAAAAGCAAGGCTAAGGAAGAACAAGAAACTCTCCCAAGGGCAAAAGTTATAAGTGGGACTGTTATTAGCATTTGGTCAAGGTCTGTCGGATAATAAAGTGATCATGTTCCTTCCACTATGCCATGTTGGATCTGTACATACATACAAATATACAGGGGTTTACATAAGCATGTATAATGCACAGTTGACATATTAAGAGCATGATTTTGATAAATCAAGCAATAAATAGCAAAGACCCTATGGAAAATGACTAAGCATTCTAAAATTATCTTGCTTGCTGTCATGTCCCTGAGTCTTCATTCAGATCCTATTGACTCTTAATTTACATGACACTCTAATAATTTGCTGCTCTGACTTCTCCTAATTATAGGAAAGTGGCAGAAAAAAATGGAGCTGATAATCAGCAATAAATGTAGAAGATATGCATGATGCATACCTCTCACTGTGACAATTACAAACAAAAGAGTCACAGTCACTAAGGAAAGACGGACTTTTATTACACACAATCTGTCCAATAAGGCAAAAATGCAGTTCATGTATTTAAAAAGATTTTCATAAAATAGTGTCCATGTCTTTACTTTAAACACTACAATATATTCCTCAGTTACCTAGAAAACTCCTGAAGAATTTATTATTTATGTGTAGCTAGATCACAAACTTTAAGTGAGATATCATGTAAAAGATTTGGATAATTTTTCTAGTGATAAAATATATTTTATCACTACCTAAAAGGATATTAATAAAATATCCTTTTATTAATTTAACAAAAGGCCAACAAGCTTTGTTTGGAGTTGGGAGCTTGGGTCTGACATTAAAAGTTGCTGTTTTATAACATTGCTTTTATCTCCATTGTTCATAATGAAATACAACACTTGAGCCTACAAATAGCCAGAACACTACTGGCCAATTCCATTAACGTTATCGCTGCGTGTCTTAGACAAAATGGGAAGTTTCTTTGAGGGAGGACATGCTAAGAGCTTTAAATTGTAAATGAGTTTGGATATCTCTGTCACGGTTCTTCAGTACATGGCTGGGTTCCTACAACATTCTTGTGTTGTCAAGAATCATCTCAACAAGAACAAGGGAAGTAACGAGCGTTATAATCTCAAGGGACTGCAAAGGCATTTCCTGGAGAGCAGTGCCTTTCTCAAAGTCACACCGTCATGAACAAACCATATGTCTCTCTGTTCCAATGTGTGCATTTATGTCGTCTCTGCTCTATTTCTACGGTTCACCTTGAAGTCACCATAATTGGTTACTCTAAAAGTGGAACAATTATAAAAGGCTCCCAACCATAGAAATCAAAATTGAAATGCACACTGGATAATTTTGAGACTTATAAAACAAAGAGCAAATGACTCACCACAAATTACATAAAGATGATTTAAGGGGAAAAGTACTCTTTGGCCTGCAGTTTATTCCTCCTCCATTCTAATTCCCATCCCTAGCCCATCCCACCTAAGACTAAAATGATCTCTCCAAATCATGGGACCACAAGTGACACTTTTTCTCATCCAAATATTAAAAAAAAAATACAACTTAATTCTAACAACCCCAGAATAGATCTAATAGGTCCACTCAGTTGCCTCAGTTTTCCCAAAGTGACAGGAAATATCCTGCTTCAAAGAGGCACAACCTGAAAATTAACAGTGCAAATATGTGCCCATTCCTGTATAGGGATAAGTACCCTCAAAGAAATACCCTACTGATACTCTTCTCCCTTCCTTTCCAGACATTCAGCATCATGCTCACCAGATATAATAGGTTATATCATCAACAGTGATGACCATCCGTATATGTTGTTAACTTTCCTTAGCCATGTTAAAGCCCTCCTTTTGGATCCTAGAAAATAATCTTTTTGCCCTTTTCCTTTTGTTCCTAGTCTGTCCTTTAGCCTATTTGATGAATAAAAGATTAAATAACATACAGAAGGATACACAGCATGACCAGGAGAATGACTCATCTGGCCAAGTCACCTGTCCCCTGGAAAATTACTCAGTTTTGCCAATATACTAGACATCTATTTTTACATACCACAGCAAAAATTAGGAGCTCCTCAGGCTCCATTGTCTGAAATGTTCCCATATGATCCTGATCATAAATTCTAAACTTTCAGACTGACAATCAGATATATTTTAAAGTCTTATGAGCTCTTTCCTATCATATGATTATTTTTAGGTACCTTTATATGTTCATTCTTTAGGTGAGGGGATAAATATCTCTCTTTACCAAGCATTTCATAGGTATAGTCTTCTAATTTTTATTTATTCATTCATTTGACTAATATAAATTGAGCACTTCCTCTGTACTAAGTATCATGATAGTCACTTGGGTATAATAAGAAATAAATAAAACATAGTAACTGACATCACAAAGCATAGAGGTCAGCAGAAAAGGAAAACATTAAGTAAGAAAGACATTAAATAGGAAAAACATTCAGTAGTGTTATCATTCAATACTAAAGATAAGAAACTACATAGTACTTTGATTAAGTGTAACATGCGAACCTTCTGAGAGATAAATTTATATTACTAGCCATGTGAACAACTAAAAATATAAATCATTGTGGAGTTTTATTAGCCTTAGTCTAAAATGTTTCCCATAATGATGCATGCCAACATACCACAACACTGAAAATCTCATAATAAACATTTATTTCTCATGCATTTGCTCATTAGCTGAGCCCGTTCCACATTACTCTGGCAGTGTGCAGGTTAGCTGGAGTGGCTTAACTGGGGGTATGGGGTAAATACACTGCAATATATTACTTTCATGGTAACAATGGAAGCACAGTAGGACAAGCCAACCATGGGCCAGATTTCCAGCCCCTGACTGTCACATGTCTATTAGCAGCCCCATGGCCAAAGCCAAAGTTTGGGGAAATACATTCCACTCACGATGAGGCTGAGGAAGAGTATGGACATATCATACTTCTGCTATGCAATGAGGAGAGGTGAATCAAGCCCAATAATTAAGTCCATTACATTTAGTTGGGAAAATCTTGAGGGTACAATTTACCTATTGTCTGGTTGCAACTAAGCAGGATTTACCACTATCAGGAGTAAACATGTGTGAACATGATTTTTCGTTTCAAGGAATTTTAGTTGGTCAGAGGTATAAAAGGTGCACAGGACAGTATGAGTAGGACCTGACTCTTACCTGGGTTAAGTCTTCTGGAAGCACAAAAATATATTCTTTGCTGTCACATTTTCATGAACATGTTCATTCTTATGGAGAAATCCAAGGCATCTAGGTGGGGAAAGGAGGAAAAAAGCATATCTTTCATCAAGGTACAAAAAGATGAGGGAGCCTAGAAAAGCACAAATAGAGAGCTAATTAGAGTTATTACTAAAAATTCATCTTTGACCAATAAGGAAATCCAATAAATTTTAAAGCCCTATTTAGTTCATGTAAACATCTTATTTTACACAGAAATCATTGTGAAATTCCTATTCCTAAATCTCCTGTAAATGCAGAAATGACATAAACAACTGTGAATATTTATTGAAGAAACAGGTGAAGTGTGAACTCAATGAACATTTGATCTTTTGGTGACATTCCCAGTAGAATTCTTGAATGCAGAAACCATGTGTGTATGTTGGGGCCAGTAGAATATTCTTCTGGTTTTCAGCTTTCATAAAATATATTCATATTTTTAAAGAAATTACACTTACTAAAAACATTCTGATGCCAGCCATTAGATACAAATGTAAAATAGAACTGAATTTTCATAGAGATTTACCTTCAATAAAGTCATGACATTGTAAATAATATTTTTCTTTGAAAATGGGAATTTCATAGATGATGCTCAAAAATGAAAATGTAATATTATTTAGGGCATTGAATGATAATACCAAAATAATCAGCCAATAGAGAAAGTGGTTTTTTATAATAAAGTAGAGAGGGCAGGGAAGTGATGTTGTTTACAACCAATCCTACAAAACCAGCTGACTCTTCAAACTGTGAACATATTTAACTTTGATAAAAATGGAGAAACGGGAAGGAAGATTTTAAAAAGGAGGAAATGGAGGAGATGGAGGAGAAAGTGGCAGAGTGGTGGAGCCAAGCCTCCTATTGGTAGAAATAATAAGGAATTATTATTTCCTTTGGGAATGACATTGTTCCTGATGTAGTTTGTTGGACAGAGCAAGGCAAGGCCAGATTCTAGCCTGGTTATACTGATCTTGTCTTTGATCTTGCCCACAGCATCTCCCATTTTCTCCCTAGATCTCAGCTTTATCACCCATACTGCTAGTATTGAACTAGAAAACCTGTATATTCCTTTTATGACACCTTTTTAATGAGATCTAGCAGGCAAATGAGGAGGGTGGACAGACTTAGGATATCAAGGACCATTGGGTTGGCAGATTTTGAAGCAAAAGTGGGAAGTGGTAGCAGTTTCCCTCAACATCAATCCATCCCTCCCCTCTGCACCTCCTAACCTCTATTAGTGAGCATCCTAATGATTCTGTGAGGCTTTCCCTCACTTCTCTTATTCCCCTTCAGCAGTGGCCCTTCCATTATAGTCCTCTGGGACTGTGATCTGGGCTAGAACAACCTTTGTGTCAACCCCCAAAGAACTTGGATTTAACCCAGCCTGATTAGGTACTTTAATTCAGTGGTTCTTAATATTGGACCCTTGGAAGAAAAAAATTAATCACATGTACTAACAGTTCTGTTTTCAAAGATCTCTCGAAGCTTGTCACCAAATTCTGTAATTAGAGTTTGGAGATTAAAGAGTTAACAGCAATAAATCCTCATATTTGAATAATGATTTTTTTCATTTATAAAGCATTTTAATATGCATTGACACAATAGGGGTTCTTTCCAAGTAGCATGCAGAAAATCATTCCCATTAGAATTTTAGTGGCATCATTGTGTTGGGTACTCACACATATAGCTGTTATTTTATCATAATAGTCTGAGCAAGTGTATTATTTCCATTTTTGACATGAGGAAAGTTGGGGACTCAGACAAAAATATTAGCTATTTTAGAGTGAACAATGAGTTACTGTGAAAAACAGGCATTAATGAGGTGGGTTTCACAGTCAAGTCTATTTCTCTTTTCCACCATAGTCCATGGTTATAAGGTAGGCTCCACTTGGGGAATACATCTTAGTAACCCCTATTACTGAGTGTTCAATGTGTGACCTTCAAGGTGGATCCTGTCTTTGCTATTTCTAAGCAACAAGAAAGAAAAGAGAGAAAGCAAATCTAGGACAAGCTTCTTTGAAGTGGATAAAAGGAAAGTTGAACATAATTACTTCTGCTTATTATTGGTAAGCATTGTGGGTTAAATTGTGTCTCCCCCTGAAATTAATATGCTGAAGCCCTAACTCCCAATACCTTAGAATGTGACTTTAAATGAAAACAAAGTCATTAGGGTAGGCCCTAATATAATATGATTAATAACCTTCTAGGAAGAAGAAATTTGAACAGAGACACACATTTAGGAAAGATGATGTGATGACACAGGGAAGAGATGGCCACCAAGAAAAGAGGTCTCATAAGAAACCAGCTCAGCTAACAACACCTTGATCTTGGACTACCAGCACTCAGGACTGTGAGAAAATAAGTTTCTGTTGTTTAAGCTGCTCAGACTGATACTTTTTATAGCATCCCTAGCAAAATAATACAGTGAGAGCTTTGGTCAAATGACCATGCCAGGAAGGAGGGGTGAACAAATATGGTGGCAAACAAGAATCTTCACCCTCTGAATTAGTTTATTTAGGCCATGTAGCTTTAAGCAGAAGAACAACTCTTTCAAATCTAGGGCTTCTAGCTTAATTCCCAACATTTCTTTCCTCCCACAAACATCGCATTGAAATATTGGCTCTGATCTTTATTGCCTAAACACAAAGTAAAAATAATTTTGAAAAAATTACAAAGAACTAATGAGAAAAATATATTTAGGAATCTGAAACTCACCATATGCAAGTATCTTTCTCTTCTGCCTCTGGGAATGATACGTTTTCCGTAGAGTAATAGATGTGCTAGCCCAGCCATAGGAAGTTCCTAAAAAGGTATCTCTATAAAAGGTAAATTCTCTTCTGTATTTTAGCAATTTTCCTCTGAACTGCACTCTTTGCTTTTTGCCATCATTAGAATCCTTTTCAAGTTTATTGTTGCCATGATCTTCGGTATAACTATTTTAAGCTGCCTGCTAAAGAATAAACCCCGAAGGTTCTACTCCAAGGGAAAAAGAAAGATTTAATATTGTAGTCAATATTGGATCTGAAATGAGAGAATCTCTGATATTTAAAGGTGGGATGAGTAAAAGAAAACTCTAGAAAACCTTAAAAAATAATACTTAATTTCTGAAAAGTGTCAAAGTATATCTAAGCATGATTGTACACAAATACTTTTCTGTGTCTTTATGAACATCAACTAGCTATTATAGCTCTCTCTGGTGAGGTCAAAACACAGAGGAGCCTTTTTAATACAACTAGAACAACCAGAATAATAAAATTGTGCCAGGAGATTATATAATACCTTGTTCTTCTTGATATATTATTGAAGACATGGTTCTCAAACTGTATTGCCTACAAGAGTCATGGTAGTTAACATCCAAGAGTGAACCAGGCTCCATTTGAAGTAAAAAATATATGTATTCATTTATTCAATAAGCAGTTATTGCTTAGCATGGGTCATGTACTGTTCTAGATACTGAAGCTGAATTCTTTACTTCCATGGAGCTTACAAATGGTAATTTTAAAAAGCACTAAATGAGTAAAGGTATAGTGTCAAGTCAGTCATATATGTGAAATAGGGTTCAAAGCAAGCAGAGTAAGAATGCAATTGTGAGCATCATGAGGTGGGGGTAGGGTAAATAGACCAGGGAAGCCTTCTCTGAGGACACAACCTTTGAGCAGAAATGTGAATAACATGTGAAAGAAAGGCTCACAAATTTCTGAGGGAACAACATTCTAAGAAGGGACGAACAAATGCAAGGGCTCTGAGTGGGGAGCATCCTGGGATGCTTGAGTCAGTGTGAGGATGAGAGTTAGCATTGGGAGAAGTAGACCAAGTCACCTGAAGCTTAGAGGGGTGTCAAAGGCTTTGACTTTATTTTACTGAAGGTTGAAAACCTTCAGTGTCATGGGAAAGACAGAGTCAGGTTTGCATTTTAAATTTTGGTTTCAGTATAAGAAAAGAGACAAGGGAAGAGCCCACTGATATGGTGCTCTGACGACATTGAATAGGACAAGGTTGAGAATGGGGAAACAAAAAAGATGGGATGTATAATACATGTTGAAGGTGATCCCTGAAGGACTGCTAAAATAATGGATGAGGACTGTGAGAAGAAACTTGCCACGGAAGAATCCACTTCGGGGGTCGTGAGCAACTAGATGAAATGCTGGTTGTCTTTTAGAATGAGCAGCAGAGCTCATTCTAAAACGTTTTCTCTATAACATATAATAATTAGTATCCTTGCTGTTTTAAAGATATTTTATAACCCAATTGTTCTCTCTTTAACTAATGAGCTTCAATATGGTGATCATGAGACCACAAATTTATTTAATACATATTTCTGTCAATGTCAGTCATTAGTGTCACATTTGACTAAGATTTCCTCTATAGCATTCACTATGTTGATAAATGAAGAATGACTGCTACCTGAGTACAAATGTCCTTACCCATCCATTCTCCCTCCTCCTTCTCTCGTCTGCTCTCAGTGCCCTAATCCTTTGTTGACTTTCTTTTTGGCCTCTGATTCTTGGCTCTGAACACAGAGGAGAAGGGATAGATCATCTGGCCTCTTCCTCTGATGCCTTTGCCCTGGCAGTCCCTAGAAAAACATTGTAGGGTATAGGTGGGAGCTCCGACTTCAGGAATATTACAACAGCTCTTAGTGGAACTTCATCATGAAGCGGGGGTAACGTTGCTACAAATTTGTACCTCTCTAGGCACACCCTTCCTGCACATTTTCCCCTGAACCAGCTAATGGTTCAATAGAAGACCATTTTTGTTTAGTCAAAAATTTCTGCTAGAAATTGATAGCATAGTCTCAGAGATAGTTACCATGCAGTTATAATAAATCCTGAGGTCAATACATCAATGGCATACTTTTCAAAAGGTGATTACCATTTTGCCAAGTTCATTTATCCTCGTGGAAGTATAAGATGCCATCTAATATCTGGAGTTGTTGAGAGCAGTCAACAAATTTTAAGTAGGCCTTGGTACTGAGGAATAAACTAGTTTAAATCCTTATTTTTTCATTGAAATGATAATTAAGTCATATCTACTCTTATATGATTGAACTCATGCTGATTTTACTGCATATGGTTGAAATAAAGTCAACCAAAAGAAAATGTATGACACTCAGCTAAATCCTTTGAGATTGCATTTATGGAAGCTGCCATCCCACTGGGATATATGCAAATATGTAAAATAGTCAAAAATCTTCAAATTAAAAACTCCAAATCATGAGCTATGAGTCTGATCATAGTAATATTACAAAATTGATTTTTCTTCTTTATGAAGCTTACTGTTACATGACCCAATTTCAGAAAGCATCTAAATTTATGGTTCAATTTGATATGATTTAGCTATGGTCGTTAAAGGAGCCACAATCTGCCATTAATCATTGATTATATTCAATCAACGCTCAAGGTGACTTATGTTTTCTCACTACTTGCAACATTAAAATCTGCCAAACAGGCTTCCTGGCATGAAACAGAATATTTCTCCATAAGTAGCTGGAGAGTTCAGTTCAAATTGTATTAAGTACTTATTGATTATCCTTTCTAATACATTTGCTTTAAAAAAGAAAAAAGACTCAGAGCCTCATTGACTACTGATGGGTTTAAATCTCCCATTCTTAAAGATAATGGGTTTTTTTTGGTTGTTGTTGGTGCTGTGGTTAAAAAAAAAAAAAAAAAGGTAAATTCTACAAACGACCCCCAACAATTTTTTATGTTTAAATTATTTCTGTAAAGATAGCTTTAAATATGACCTTGATATAGCACAACATTCTTTCAAATCATCTTTTATTGTATTTACAAAGGGAACAGCCTGAAGGCAGGGCCCACATCTTATTCATCTTAATATCCCCAGTTCTATGTGCTGATATTATGTGTTGAGTCTTAGCATCTATTTCCATCTCTTTTTAAGTTCTTCCCACCCTGCACTGAATGGGAAGGAAAGCTGTGGTCCTGGCAGTGAACACTGTGGAGGTTCTGTCAATAAGGGATAGAAATGCAAGCCTTGAAGGTGAAAGGGGAACAAGATGCCTTGCTTCTCCCACTGGGACAGTAGACATAGGTGAGTAAGCTCTACAGATGTGAATACTTGTAGCAGCTGAGCAATATCTACTGTGGTCCAGTGCCTGGCTTTGAGGATGCAGGAACCACTGCCTATTGATGATGGGGATGGAGGCATCATCACAAAACCAGACAACCTCTGCTCTTCCTGTCTTTCTAACAGCTTGCATCCGTCTCGTTCCTGGGTTGGACTCTTTTCTTGGGTCCCCCAATAAGTTGCAAGGTGCTCGTGCTGTTTTCTCTCCCTGGGATGTTCTATTGCACATTTTTTTGCAAGAAAAAATGTTTTTTCCTCTGTGGTCCAGATCTTATATCTTTCCATGATGTAAGTTTTAGACTCTTCCTCCGTCTACCACATTCAGGATTTATCATGCCTTTATCTGATATGATAACATTTTAATGTTTTCTTCTTATTTATTTTTGTGTGTTTTGGTTTTTTTGTTTGTTTTCTTTTTTCTGTTGTTTGGATGTTTGGTTCTCTTGAAAACTGAGATTTTGCAAGTCCAGGAAAACATCTTGTTTGTGTTTTGTACTCTCGACACCCAAGAAAATCACTGGTATAATATGTACCTAGTAGTTATTATTTATTTGAATGTTAAGGCTTGTGGTCTCTACTTCTTATTTCTTTTTTGTACCCTCTATGCAATCTCACACTCAATAAATATTCAACAAACATTTGTTACACTGATTTATTAAATCACTCCCATCATTCTCTTCATTGAGAGTCATATAAAACATATTCAGCCCTGGCTGGTAGCACAGTGGTTAAGGCGCCGGCCTGCGAACCCAAAGGTCGCAGGTTCGATTCCCCAGCCAGGGCACATAACAAGGTTGCAAACTAGGTCTCCAGTCAGGTCTGTGGCTGGAGGTGGGTGAAACGCAACTATACATTGATGTCTCTCTACCTCTCTCCCTTCCCCTCTTTCTAAAAAATAATGAAATAAAATCTTAAAAACAAAACAAAACAAAACCATATTCAACAATTGGAAGTTAAAAAGCCCATGTGTTGGGGGGAATGGGTGGGTGGGGAGGGGGACAGAGGGGAGCAAAAAGGGGATGGATGTAATACAACAACAATAAAATTTTTAAAAATTAAAAAAAATAAAAAGCCCATGTGAAGCTGAGTTTTAAACTTATCAAAGACATTTCAAAGCAAGGGGACAGCATGTGCAAAATTAGGAGTTATGAGGATGCACACAGCGTTCAAAGAGTCACAATTTTCTGGCACAACTGGAATACCTAGGGTGAGGGGAGGAACAGGTATGCAGAGGGGATTTGTCCTGCACTACTTTAATTTACCATAAGTGGTACCATAAACAATGACACCAAATGTGCTGATAATTGTTTTTCCTAACAATCAATGTATGGGTTCAAGAATTCAGTGGAAAAGCCATTTCTTTACCAGGATGGCTGCCAGAATAATTTGCTTATCTTGGTTCTTCTCTCATGCATATCATTAGGCAACATCTTTATTGCATAAAAAGAGGTCTCACAGGCTGATATTAAGGTAGAACGTCTACTGATGCTCAAGAATCTTTATAATTTAGCATTGCTAATTTTATACTCAAGGCCAAATTCTTAAACAGGTAGACACAAAGTCTGCAGGAAAAACATAGCACATTTTCTTGGAGCATACATTATACTTAGCACCCCAAAATTTAGAGATAGTTTTTATAGTCAAACATATTATTAAGTAAAATGCTAACCAAGGTAAATTTTTAAGATAATACAGGAGATTGCAAGACAATTTCTTTCCCCTTCTTTCCCATATGCATAGAAAATACAGAGTCAATAATTCTTAGAGATCTTCTGGGATTTCGAAAGGAAGGCTTGGCTTTTTGTTTCATGAATTGAGGGGAGCAACTTCACCAAGAAGCCTGCCCTTTGGACCCTCTGTTTCTTCATTATAAAATTGGAAACAGTGGCACTTTCCCACCTGCCTTGATGCACTGTGGCATAAAAAATTGTGAGGCAGATGGGATGTAGCCAATGATTAGGAACGTGGGTCCTGAAACCCAACAGCCAGAATTCAAAGTTTGCCACTATCCTTTTCTAGCTATTGACATTTGGGAAACTTACTGTCTTTTGTCCTCATTTTTTTCCTCTGAAGAATGGGGATACTTGTAAATAATATCTACCACATCATTATTTGCAGGCTTACTGCAAATAAGTCTTCAGAACTGCACTTGTCATGTGAGAAGCCATCATTTACAATTTATTATTATTATTATTATTATTATTATTATGAGGTAGGACCATTTTGAGTGACATTTTCCTCATTAACAGTGTTAGCATCAAACATGTATTACTAAGTGCTGTGTATATGCTAGACATTTTACATGTATCATCTCAGGTAAAACAACCCTAAAAACAGGTACTGCTATAAATAGCAGTTTTCTCTCTTTTGGATCAAAAGAAATAAAAACTTACTCTGCTGAGAAAGTCAGTAAGCAGTGGACAAGAAACTTCAAGTCTAGACTCTGACTTTGGGACTTATGTTCTCATATAACTATGAATCTCAGATCATACCTATAACACATGACACATACATACATCAAACATGAGCCTAGGCTATTATATATTTCATCTTACTTCACTCTTTTAATAGCCATACAAGGTTGGGATTCTTGTGTCTACATTTTTAGAGATATTCTCTAACTATTTAGAGAATAGTTAGATATATGACTAGGAGTCCAACATATGTTTGCTTACCTCCAAAACCCTTGCTTTTTCTGCTACTCTGTTTCCATTAATTACAATGCTTGAGGTCAAGCAGGTAACTAGTCAGAAGACCTTGAAAATTAATTCAGTGATCTCTTTCACACTGAATCCCCATCAAATAACTGCAAAGTGGAAAGGGGTGGAAAGAATATATATAATATAAATCACAGACAGGGAAGAAGCCAAAAAATACTATTGGAAAACATTTTGTTTTGACTTAGGAAAGCTGGGACTTAATGATTGTTCATTTTTAAGTGCACTCCTTACATACAACGTTCCTCCCTTCATTGCCTGACTCAGTGTGAGACTGCACTGAATTACTATGATTATTGAGTTAAATATGAACTAAAGCTGTAAATGTACTGCCCAGTATTTTACACTTAAAACCTGACTAATTACTTACTGATGTTTGTTGAAGCAAATAAAAGTGGACTAAATCATTCCACTGTCTTCTTTGAAGCTGCTAACGTGGCTTAATTTTGCTACTAAAAGGAGAAGAATGAGGATAGGCTAACAGAATTTTGTTTCTTCTCTCTGTAGCAAACAGAATGAATAAGCCTTCAAAAGACAGAGCAGATCAATTACTTTCACTCATCAATGAGGACATAACAAAAAGTGACCTGGTCAAAAAAAGAGAGGCCTGAAAATGGCCTCTCTCCTGATGTCTTTCTATTTCAAGAGACTGGATAACGCTGCTTCTATTTATAAACTCATCTGAAAATGCATGAGCTTTGCAAAATCACTTTCCTCTGTGGCTGCATCTTGAAAGGGCATACATTAGAATAATCACATCAAATAACCTAATACCTTGGAGTCAACAAAGGCATTTTATATAAGCATAAATTTACTAGCAAGCAGGAAAAAAAAGGCACATAAAAAGACAACAGGCATCTCTATTTCAGGGAGGGTGAAAGCATTTTAACAAAACAGAAATTTGCAAGAGGGTAGGATGATGAAGTGATGCTGTTAAGTGGAGGAGCTGATGGACACAACTAGTGGTCATTTTGTGAGTGTCACCCACCTCTTGGAACTTCATTTTTTTTTTTTTTTTAATAAAATTGGAATAATACCTCATAAGGTATACTAAATGGATTAATACCTAGTATAATGTCTTACCAATAATAGATCATCAGCAAATCATATCTACTGGTATCCTCATCATCAACATTATTTTATACAAGAGATCAGAAACAGGTCCTGGCTGGTGGCACAGTGGATAAGGTGCCAGCCTGTAAACCCAAAGGTTACTGGTTCAATTCCCCAGCCAGGGCACATAACCAGGTTGCAAGCCACGTCTCCAGCCAGGTCCATAGCTGGAGGAAGGTGAAAGGCAACCACACATTGAGGTCTCTCTCCCTCTCTGCCTCTCTCCCTTCCCCTCTCTCTAAAAAATAATAAATGAAATCTTTTTAAAAATTAAAAAGAAAAAAGAGCACCCTGGCTGGTGGCACAGTGGATAGGGCACCAGCCTGCGAACCCAGCCAGGACAACATAACCAGGTTGCAAGCCAGGTCTCCAGCCAGGTCCTTGGCTAGAGGCAGGAGAAAGGCAAACCATACATTGATGCCTCTCTCCCTCTCTGCCTCTCTTCCTTCCCCCTCTCTAAAAATAATAACACAAATTAAAAAAAAAAAAAAGAGAGAGAGAGAGATCAGAAACAATTATCACCAAATGTGGTTGTATTAACTTGCCTAAATCAATATCATGGACAAGACATTTTTAATGGTTTTTAATATCTGATTCTCTTAAAAATCTCATGAAAAATACTCAAATGCAAACCATGTGACCTAGTTTTAGAGATTGAGCATTGAAGAAATATGAGAGAAAGTGAAAGGAAAAGCATACTCTTGTACTATTATTACACAGCACTCCCTGCTTCGCTTACATGAAAGAAGATCTAGACTTCCCAGGCTCTTAATATCCACAAGATTAAGAACTGTTCTAGGTCACCCTGTAAATAGCCTTAGCCATTGCCCAGGATTCCTTTGGGAACCCTAAGCTTAAACTAAGCCTCATCTAAAATTGAGGCGGAAACAGGAGCACTGGGAAAAGTTACTTCTCCCCTGCCTGGCAATGCAGGAATGAAGGGCTTCCTTCTAAATTCCAAGAAAAATAATTAAGCTGAGAAAAGTCCGTGTTAACAGAAGGGCTGTAGAGGACACGGCATTGTGCACCATTCACTCAGGGCTGTCAGGAGTCAGCCCCAACCCCACAAACAGCACATAACTCACACAATTTAAAGCTGATTTACTGAATTTTGATTACAGAATGCTCTCTCCCAATCGCCTGTCCTTGCTTTTTAAAATTAAGTCAAGAAATAGAGAGGCACATGCAGAGTGCCCAGCCGGTGCCAAGCCTGGCTCTCAGTGCAGTGCGTACATTAGCAAATATTAAGGCTCGCAACACCCTGATGAGGTAGGTGCTGTGAGCATTCTCCACTTTCAAATTGAGTAATTTGCCCAAGACCACAGAGCTAAAGACAACAGTAGAGTCAGCACCTGAACCAAAGCCAATGGGTTGCAAAGTCAATGCTATTTGTTTGTTCTGGTGGCCTACTAGAAAAGGGAACTCAATGACAGCCCTGAATGAAGCCAGGTTGACTTCCCCATGAGCCATCTTCAGACTGAACAGAGCTGATTTGAGTCTCCTATTTACTTAATATTATGTTATTAGACAAATCTCTCTGAAATATGTTCAACTCACAGATAATAGTTTTTCACTCTACTCCCCACTGCAGGCCCTTATAAATGTATTTAAAGATACATGATGATGGATCTCTGAAAAAAAATCTTCTACTACTGCTTAAGGATTGTTCTGTTGGTTTAAAATACACTGAGGAATTATGTTTTAGGAAAATATAGCTGATAATCAAGTTTTTGAGATGTTCTAAAATCTCAAGGCCTCTATCATTTCAACATCAGACTCCCAGTTTTAATTGGCTATTGATTAGGAAAGACAGTCATATGATCCAGTAAGGCGCATTGAGAAACATGCTGAGAAATTTCACTTTGTCAAGATAAGCAACTGTTTTCTGATCAAAAGGTAGGTAGTTCATAAGTTATACGTGGAGGAGAGAAAAGGAGAAAATGAATGATCTTCACTCATTTTTCCTTCTCTTCAATCCTAGAAAAAGATGTATGGAGGGGTAGAATTGGAAGGAGGGGGCAGCTGGGAAGGTGGAACTGCCTTTCCAGTGGGTGATGAATAAGGACCAGGGGAACAGGGAGGTCTGCTGACAACTGTCATTTCCACAGGCTTACTGGGAACAGAATGATATCCAACGTGAGAAAAGAAAAAAAAAAGACAATCTAGGTTTTTTTTAAATGACCGATGAAGTCTTATTTTGCTGACAAAAATATATATGTTTTTAGTTAGAGCTTCCTTAAAAACAGAAAATTATAAGATCAGCCAGAAACTCAAGGAGAGCAAATTAGGGATGAGGGTTTTGGAGCTCACTCTCTTCTGACTGGGGGTGGGGGTGGAGGCAAAGGGGAGACTGAGAAAACATTCAGTGCAAAAGCTTTGACAAATGCAAGTCGAAGTAAATTTCCATCCCAACACTAAATTATGCTGTGTTGAACACAGTTCACTTTGCCAAATGTTCTTATTTGTACCTAGCCAACAGTCTCTCTTTGAGTTCTTATTCATATCTATTTATCATTTTACTTCTATTATGATGAATATTTGCTTCATACGGAGTCTAAATATTTAAGTGCATGCAAGTGTGTAGAAACGACAGTCAAACCAATCAATCTTCACTGACTCAAAAAAACCTGAAAGAAACACCGGAACAAATAAGAAAAACAAATCAACAAAAACTCACAGACAACAATACATTGGTTACCAGGGAGAAGGTAGATTGGGGTAGTAAAGGGTCCAAGGGGTCAGACATATGGGGTTGGGAAATGATTTGATTTCAGGTCATGTGCCCACAAAGCAATGTATAGATCAGTATCATCGAAATGTACACATGAAATCTACATAACCTTATTAACCAATGTCACCCCAATAAAATTAGTTTCAAAATTCCACCAGAAGGTTTGAGATTTAGAGCAAATAAACACTCATTCATGCTGTGCAATTTCAAGTCTGTTTTAGAAAAAGAAGCCAGCATGTTGCTATGGATATTGCTTTATTACCATTAAAAGGACAAACAAATTAGTACAAAACCAAGAAATAGGACAAAAATTAGAAATGTTATCAATAAGAAAAAGTTTTCAAATATACTGAAGCAATATGAAAAGTGAAAAGTAAGACTGAAAGCCGGAGAACTTGCTGATCTTTTACTTCCTGTTTTCAAATAAATCATGAATATTCTTGTTAATAGGAGAGAAGGGGATCTATACCAAATGATGTGAAGATTGAAGTCATGATCCAGTAAGAAAGCAGACGTAGCAAAGGAAACCTGCAATTTAGATTTTAGATTCCTAATAGTGTGTGCATTTTTATCCAAGAGCATGAAGATAATATTGTATCCAACCAAACAGAATCACCATTATTTCATTTCACTTCATCATACACCAGAATGTATTGCCAAACCACTTTCCCATTTTTACCTCTGAGTATTTCCTGGCCTTGACCACACTACAGGTGTTCATTTTTTTCAAATCCAAAACCATCTGTCTTGAACATATCAGCTGCTGACAACCCAAAGCCAGGCCCCTGTTGGCTTTGAGGAGCTGAGCAGCACTGGGCAGGAAGGGAGCGCTTCAAGAAGAGCCAACATTTGGAGATTAGCTCAGCAGTTTGAGAAGACCCAGTGCTGGAAGCTGTGGTTCAGACCTAGAACTAGCCAGAGGGTTGAAAAATTACAGGAAGAATTCCATCCTCAACCTATGGTTCAGGCCCAACTCCAAATGTTACAATTCCCTCTTGCTAAATTCTCTCAGCACATTTAACTGCATATTCTAAGAATCAGGAAGGATGTGCATCAGCATTAGACATAATGGCTCTGCCACACTTCTCCGCTGATGCCAATTCTCCTTCCCATCCTGCAGTCTTAAAAACGATATCAAAACAATAACAACCAAGTACTATTACTCCCAGGTCTTGAGTATTATATATACTATACATGGGAAGAGAATTGCCTACTGTGTATTTTATCAGTATGAGATCTTTGGAGCTATCCCAGGCAATATTCTTGCAATCATTTACATAGTAAGCTTCATTCTGCATCTTTCAATGTGATGACGGTTCCCAGTAGATGCCACCCTCGCAATGCCAGAATCATGTCTGTGTTTTGTTTGTACTCCCAGTGCCCAGCACAGAGACTAATTGCTTTTACTCAACATTCCTTCACTGAGCAAGTATTTTGTGGTGCTAAATACTGTACTTAAAACTTACTATAAAAGTAATTAACAAAAGAGGAAAAAGTTCTGCTTTCATAGAGTATCTATTCTAGCTTCTAGAGCAAACATTCAGACCCTCGGTAATTTTTAAAAATAAGTTAATGGTTAAGTAAACCAAAGAATGTATGAATGGTTAGATAAGTTTGTATAGGGTAAAGATAATCTAAACTTGAATCCAGAGTTAGTTGGTTTTTCTCCCCCCGCCCCCAGCTCCAAACATACATTTCATTATGGCAGCTGAGAGACTTATCTTCTGAAACTGACACCACGTTAGAAAAAAATCAGCATTCCTCCAGTCATACAAGAACAATTTTAACATCTATGTTAAGAATTACATATTTGAGGTCAGAAGTTGTTATTGGCAGCTGAGTTCCAAAATTGCCACTTAAAATTCAAACTGGAATTCTGTAGTGTTTTCAGAAAGCATTTCCTTTCTTTATACTGTCACTGGTGACTTACCCACTTACTGTAATATTATAGGCAGTAAACACTACTTCATCAGGATGAAGAAAAAGCTTTGATCAGACAAAGGTATTAATGTAGTTCTGGAAGACTGCACATTCTTTCACTATACACAGTATATGCTAGAACAGGGTATACCCTGAATGTCAATAACGTGCCATGATTTGGTTGTAGAAATGTTATGTAATTTCTACTACATCAGAATTCTGTGTAGCTGTTTACAGTTTGGAAGTTATAAGGAAGAAAAAAAGCAATTATTTAATGTTTACATAGTAAAGAGGCCTGAATATACCCCATATAATTATCATTGTACACTAACATAGGATTTACCAAAAAATAAAAAATCAATAAAAAAGACTGACTTACATAACCCAAGTATAAAGATGGCCTTTTTTAAAAAAGCCTTTTGAGGACTACAAATTACAAAGTAAAGCAGATCACTACATAGAAACCTAGTGACTACATCTTGCCTATACATGAAAATTTGATCAAAGTTATTAAATTAACAATCTCATCCCACTCACAATGGTATCTGTAATAATGCTCTTCTTCATAGGGTTACTATTTGCCTTTACTACAAATTTTATGCTACATGTTAGTCCCTCCAGGTGAACTGGTAAGCACAAAATTCTTGGCTCTAAATATGACAACTTGGAAAGGGCAATTTCTACTCAGTCACTGGTGGCAGTGTGCCAAGCTAGTTTCTTTCAACAATCAAAAAACTTCCAAAATCTTCACTTTTAAGATAAAATCTTTTTCCACCAAAAAGGGTGGTCACATTTTGTTTCCTAACGTCCACATACATACATGGGTGGCAGCAAGAAAAAAGACAAAAATTAAAAGGCAGACATTAAAATAAATGCATCAATTGCAGAGAAGAGATATTTAGCCCATGGCAATTTTTAAATAATAAAGAAAGTGGGGTGTATTACTAGCCAGATGCTGGAGTCATTAGTAAATATGGTAAGAGAAGAAAGCTCGTCCTATACGAACAAGTGGAAATGCATCATTATCATTGCATTCCACACTTTACATCAAACACTCTAAGCTGATGGGAAACAAGAGTTATATTTAGAGTCCCAACTATAACATGCTGACACTTGACATTTTCGACAATTTACTGGGTTTAGAATAATCAATTCCTTTACTCATAGTTTCATGAGTTCTTTCCCATCAATCTGAGTGTATGACAAGTGTTAAATTCATTAAATGACAAGACTTTTCTAAGGCACAGTTGAAAACGCTATTGAAAAGAATACCCATTTGCTTTGCCTGAAAAGATACAAACTGAATGCAGAAGTTACTCAGTGGGAAAAAGCTCAAATTTCTTCTTCTTACCACCTCTTTTGGGCCACATCAATTGCCCAAAAACTTCACGGTCAAGCTGATTCTCCATGGTTTCACTAAGGAATAAAATCAAAGAGCAAACAATTGAGCTCAAGGACCCCTAGGGTAAAAAATATATAAGAAAATATTAACAGGCAAGCGATGGTTCAAATCCTCAAGATTCAGGTTAATGCATTCAGTTACAGTAGATGAGGCTTTCATGGATGAGGAAGACTTCGGACATACCAAATTATCACAGAAATCATTGCTTTTTGAGGCTTTGGGTACTTTTATAGTTTAATCTGCAAACAATGTTCATAACACATTATTTTTAGCCAAGCCATATCTTGAAAAGTGTTTCTACGGAAAACCCAGGAAAAAGGTAAACTAGTCACTGTGGATGGCCTTAAATTACATTATTACAGTAGGAAATACAAAAGGTAGAAGAAAGCAAAAAGGACTAATGCAACAGTGCCTGCAAACGCATAGCTCTGATAGCTACTTAAAAGGGAGCAACTTAGACACTAAACCCAACATTACCAGTACCCATAGAGACAGTCAAAATAAAATCTGCCATGAAAACCCTTATAGCATGCTTGACACAGGGAGGTAGGAAGATGTAAGAACCAGGCCATGTGAGACAGGCCATTTTATCTCCAGCTCCTGTTGGCTTTACTGAGGGTGAGGTTTCCAAATTCAGCCCCCTTCTTCAGCGCCAGCCTCAGATTCCTCTTCGGCATGTTTGAGCCACTGCACCGACTTTTTCCTTTGTTCAAGGAAGACACTTCTCCCGTTTGCAACTTTATACCACTTCAGAATGAGCTCTTCACTCCAGACTTCAGCTTTATAAAAAAGCCTCACTCCCTTCCGGGAGGCTTTCATGACATCAATGTATCATAGCAATAGTCCCCAGTCTTCACCCACAGGGCCAGCTCAGACCGACCCTGAGCAGTGAAGATAGCAAGCAGAGGGCTGTGCTGCGTGAAGGCTCAGCACTTGCCAAATGACAAGCCTCTCTTTTTGTCGGTTCCACGAGGTTCATCACACTGGACCAGACAGCTCCAGTGACAACGGCTTCTGGGGGTGTTGTCTTCTTTTCGTCTCCTCCTTGACACACAAAATTATATCCTGAAGTGGATCACCACAGGACATCTCTTCTTGAAGTCCTTCTGAGAGTTGTTTACAAGCACCTCTGGTTTGCTGATCCTGAGCATGTTGTGGAAGCTCTGTATAGCCTGCCTCAGTGAAGGACGTTGTGAAGTGTTCAACCCTTTGGCTATTGGCAGGGAAATATTCCCTCGGCCTGTTAGCCACTGCTGACTTTCCAAAGACTGCAGTGATATCTCTTTCCTTTATCCATGATTTAAAGAGGTTTACAGCCAAAGCTGCTGAAACCCCTTGCTTGATCAAATTGTCACTGTAAAGGCGATTAAGAACAGATGCATTAAGTGTTACCTCAGCCAGTGTTACACCAGCCAACAGTAGCCAATTTGTTCTTCTCCAACTCTGTAAAAGCCTTTAAGAACAGCAGCAGGTTTTTACTTTATCTTCAAAACCTTCCTCCAGGTCTTTGTAGCACCTGATTAATTCATTAAAGCCCTGAACGAATATGTGCATGGTCTCTAAGTCTTGCTGTGCTGTGCCGTGCTGTGCACACGCGGACATCTGCAGGTGTCCCACCTGGGGCCAGCATTCCCCAGCCACCAGAATGGCAAGGGGTGTTTCTGCACATCCATGGTCATCAAGCTTTGCTCCAGAAGCATCGAGAAACATTGCCACCACTTCCAAATCAGTACCAGTCTCAGATAAGCTTTGAATAATGCAATCTGGAACTGAGTGGGGTCAAACCTCTCTTTTTCATCTATTTTTATGGTTTTAAAATGCTGGTCTGATAGCTTTTGCTGCTTTTGATTATTCATAAAATACATCCCTGTCACCAGCATTGGCAGCTGCCCCAAGGAGCTGACCACAGGTGCCAGGCCAGGGCCCAGCCACCAGTGTAGATCTGCCCACCCTCCAGCACCCAGATTTAACTTTTACCTTGTTACCACCAGCACAGGTCATCAAATTCCTGGACTGGAGAAATGGAGGGAGAAATGAGCACATGTGTGGGCCTCTGTGTATGTGTGTGTGTGCATGTTTATTTCATTCTCAAGAATAATCAAAATGATAAAATAATTTTTAAGCATTGACACTATTAAATAGAAGTTGCCCCAGTAATTTATTTATAAATCTGCAATTTCAAAAAAAAATTGTTTACAGAATTTAATTCTGCACATCATTATTTGGTAATATGCCAAAATCAATTCCAATGGTGAAATAAGGTTGTGGCAGTTATATAAGATTACCTTTTTTTTTGTTTTGTTTTGGCAGGTCTTAACAGAACTTTTTGGGTAACAACATGAGGTATGGTTCTCTAGGAAAACATGCTTGCATAACTTCCTCTAATAAACATTCATTTTTGAGGACCATTTAATAAAGCATACTTTGTTTTATATGGATATAGATAAACATGATAAACAGTGGATTGTGTTTGCTCTTCCTGGATCCCCGCAGGGCCAGTTCGCTTGTCCCTGGCTGCTCACAGGTGTGCCCTCATTTTGGAATGCCCTCACCTGACTGTAAAAGTTCCCCTCCCTTGTTTCAATTTGAGACACCTTAAGGACCACCCCCTCCAGAACTCGGTTGGATCCACTGAGAAATCAGCTGCATCCACAAAGCCAGTCAACTTCTGTGTCCCGTACTGACCCCACAACTTCCTACTTCCTTACAGGCTTATCTTTCCCAGAGCATGCCCCAGTGAAATTTCACTGTGCAATTCACCACGGAGACTTCTTCTCAGGAACCCAAACTGAGACAACACACATCATGTCAACAGGTACATAAATGCTCCGATGAAACTTTGAGCGTCAGCCTCATAGCAGAGCACATGGAGTGATTATTAGCTTTACCCCACAAAAAATATCACTTACGCATGAAATTATAATAGAATCACTTGAGAAGGCCACATGCCTCATTTAATTTCTGAAAATTTAATTAGACACCTTCTCAGGGACTCAGTACATGCATAAAAGCTAAGAATACAGGTAAACCAGACTGTATTAAAAATTACCGTTCATTCTCAGCTCACACCAGTGAGCATTATGATTTAGTAAATCATCAGTAAGAGATCAATCAACTATCCAGCAGTCTAAAAATCTGCCATTAAAAGAAACATTTAATAATGGAATGTGGACCGAAACAAAACAAAAACACAGGTCTGTATCACTTTAGCAATTTCACCAGAAAATGGTTTCATAAACATCTTTTTTGGTGCTTATCTTTTTATAGAGTCAATCAGCACCACCTTCACAGAATTCATGCATGGAGATGCCATGGCAACCACTGCATTGTGCACAGACACACACACAAGATCAACATGCGTAGATGACTGTAACTCATGCCCACTTACATCTATTAGGTTGGAATTCTAGATATAAAAAGAGCAAACAACGATATGACTTTGTTTGTTTGATTTTGCCAATTAGGGGCTCTGTTACTAATGTTTCAGGAGCTGTAAACAATGTGGCAGTGGGAGGTGCAAAAAGGGAAGGATGAACTGTCTAGGTCCACTGTGTAGGTGACTCTCACCTCAGTCCTGTGTAACTTAGATGAGGCCTTTATTGGCAATAAAACAGAATTGGTAGAACATGGGATCAGTACTTTTCTACCCAGAAATGATGGCTTTAATTGTTTACTCATTTTGGCCATTTAAAATAAATGGTTTTGTAAACCAATTTCAGAAGACAAATGTCTTGATTTGAGTAATAATGAGTCATGTTCTCAAGGTAACCTTAGTTTTCTTCCTTTCTTGAACACCTGAAAGACTTGTATATAGAATAAGTCTAATACTATACCCATATAATGCCAGCTATTTAAATTAGAGTAAAAAAAAATCTGGGCACTCTGATTGGGACAAGGGATACCAAAAAATATTGATACATGGTTTATGGTCATGCTATGCCAAGTTTTACAGTACTGACCAGTTACAATAGAATGGCCCCTGGTGGTTGTTAAAATGCTGATTCCTGAGTCTCACAGCAGTTCCACTGAATTGTAGCCAAAGGTATTTTACTACTTGTGAAGAAAGTGGTCTTTTGGAAAAACACCAAAGGAGGGAGCCTGGAAGGGAAGTGCAGAGAGCCCCATCAATCACCCAGAGTCCCCATGAACTGGTACCAGGGTGAGAACTGGATGTTCTCTAAGCCAAACAGCACCATGCAGCAGTGTGGCTTTGTTAAATGGCTCCTGGTGGGGAAATGTTTCTTGAAGATAAAGACAATTATCAGGGAGTGTAAACAGAGTTAGGACTTACGAAACAACCATTCAGGAAATATAACTGTATTTCGACCCACTAGATCAAAATGGCTGATCAACTGTAACCACACAATGAAAGCCACAACAACAATTATAGCCCATTTTCATAACTCTGTACAGTTTGAAACACTTATTTTATAATGCACACGGACATGGGCATGGGAGGTTTAAAGAGCCAAGTCCTAGAAAGTCAAGAGAGACAGTTTTATCTTCATCTGCTAAATTGACTCTAAGATCCATTAGGTCTTGAGGTCTCCAGTCCTAAAATGCTCTTGGTTCCTATGAAGTGCTCGATAAATAGTTGTTGAATAATGAATGAACAGTATAGCAGAAGAGGGAATAACTGAGATGGAATGAGGGAAAGGCACTTGCTGAGATAATATCTGACAGTATATTGTTCCCTTGTCTGTAAAAGTCAAGCACCTAAATGACAGCAATGGAGTTGTTGGGGTGGGGGATCCTGGGAAGGTCTAAAAAGTTTTGAGGATCACTTTGTAAACAGGAGAGCTACATCTACAGAGGTGGTGTTTACATGGAGTTGTTTAACAACACATAGGGAACAAATTAGCTAGAGTTGTAGAATTTCAGTTGCCAATCCTATAAATGTAAACATTGGCCTCCTACGGTCAGAAAAATTGCTGTAGGAAAGTCAACCCAATGGAAGGTGACACAACATGGCCTAGGACATTAAAAGGAGAAAGAGTAGGAGAATTTCCTTTGACCACTGAGGTCTAAGAATGTCACCAATGCTTTAATGGAGAAGAGTTTATTTTCAACCCATTGCATCCCAGTTATATCTGCATTAAATGTATTGTATGCATATGTGTGTGAAAGAGAATCTACAACACTATTTGGCTAATCCATTCCTGATCATTCTAAAAAGTTGCTTCCAATATTGTTGAACCAAACTGGTGAAGGACTGGTGCCCAGAGGGAATAGGGCACTTGAACAGTACCCTCCCAACCTCCCTGACACTGCCATACGGACACCCAAAATGGCACAACATCACATGAAGTTATCCTTTAAAGATTATAAGAGTATTGTTGGGTTAACTCATGTAGGCTTAAGTATTTTCATTTTATGAAAGAGGCAATTGAGGTACAAAAGTATAGAAAGTTCATGAAGCTAATAAAAACTAGAGCAGAGGCTTAATCTTAGGTCTTCTAATTTTAAAATCAGTTTTTTAAAAATACAAAATTTGGTAATAGAATAAGGTTAGCTATTTTAATATAGAATTACATGTTTTTTTCCAATATGTTCTTTAAAATGTCATGCTCTAATTTTATACCTGGATTTTGGCAGAGGTTCACCATGAAAAGTCTAGATTAATTTCCATTTTACAATACTTTGGAAAGAAATGTGAAGTTAAAGATGAACACCAAAAGTTCAGATTCCATACGTTTTGATTATGAAAAAAATAAAAATATCTGAAGTTTATATGTAAGACTTCTATATGTAAAGAAAATTACATCAGTAAGTACTCAAAAATTCATTTTTATTGAATAAACCTGGCAGAGAGCATCTTAATCAACTGATCAAAGTTAACCTCACCAGTAATAAGACATATTTCTATCAGTTGACTCCTCATAGGCTGTCCTGAGAAAGTCACACATTTTTTGTGGCATTTTATCCAAATAGGAGTATCCAGAATCTGATCTGAAGAAAAGTCACTCCTACACACTACAAAATAACTAGTGTATATTATTTTATATCCTTGATACTTATATTTTTAATTTACTTATAATTGGCATACAACCTTATGTTGATTACATTAGTTTCAGGGGCACATCATAGTGATTCAACATTTTTACACCTTATAATGTGACCATCCCACTAATTCCGATAACCATCTATCACCATGTAAACCTAATAAAATGGTGTTGACCATAATTCCCTTGCCCCTTTTCACTTACCTCTGAAACCCCAACTTTGGGTTGCCATCCCTTCAGTCTCTGTTTCTGTATGTTTTTGTTTGTCTGCTTTGTTTTAGATTCCACATATAAGTAAAACCAAACAGTATTTGTCTTTCTCTGCTTTATTTTACTTAGCATTATACCCTCTAGGCTCATCCATGCTATCTCAAATATCAAGATTTCATTCTCTTTTGTTGCTGCATGATATTCCATTGTACACATACCACATCGTTGTTACCATTTATTTATCTATAGATACAGAGTTTGCTTCCATATCTTGGCAATTGCAAATTATGCCGCAATAAACATAGAGGTGCGTGTATCTTTTTGAAATAGCATTTTCATTTTCTTCAGGTAAACACCCAGAAGTAGAATTGTTAGGTGGCATTGTATTTGTATTTTTAGTTGTTTGAGGTATCTCCACACTGTTTTCTATAGAGACTGCAGCAGGTTGCAGTCCCACAAACAGTGCACATGAGTTCCCTTTTCACCACGTTTTTTGTCAACATGTGTTATTTGTTAAGTTTTTGATAATAGCCACTCTGACTGGTGAGTTGTTCTCTCACTGTGGTTTGGACTTGCATTTACCTGATGATGAGTGATGTTGAGCACCTTTTCATATGATCGTTGGTCATCTGTATGTCTTCTTTTCGTGTCTTCTGCCCATTTTTCAATCAGACTGTTTATATTTTTTGAGTTGTATGAGTTTCTCAGATATTTTGGATATCAACACCTTATTAGGTATATCATTGGAAAATATATTTTCCCAATTAGTGGGTTGCCTTTTTGTTTTGTTGAAGGTCTCATTCCCTGTGCATAAACTTTTTAGTTTGATTTAGTCTTATTTGTTTCTTTTTGCTTTTGTTTTCCTTGCTCAAGGGAATGTATCTAAAAAGATATTATTCAAAATGATATTAAATAGCTTACTTTCTGTTTCCTTATAGGATTTTATGGTTTCAGCCCTTACATTTAAGTCTTTAACTCATTTTGCATTTATTTTTGTACATGGTGTAAGAGAGAAGTCTAGTTTCATTCCTTTTTTTTTCTTTTTTTTTTTTTGCATGTATCTGTCCAATTTTCCCAACACCATTTGTTGAACAGACTGTCATGGCTCTAATATATAGGTTTACCTTCTTTGTCATAGATTAGTTGACCATAAAGATAAGGGTTTATTTCTGGACTCTGTATTTTGTTCCATTGATCTATGTGTCTGTTTTTGTACCAGTGCTGTGCTGCTTTGATTATTGTAGCTTTGTAGTATAGATTGAGATCCAGGGGCTTAATATCTCCAACTTTTTTTCTTCTTTCTCAAGATTACTGTCACTATTTTTTGTTGTCTGTGACTCCATATAAATTTTAGGATTATTTGTTCTAGCTCTAAGAAAATTCAAGGCACTTTTAAAGATAGTAAGACAAATTTTACTCAGGACCACAGTGATAGATATAGAGGCTACTACAATGGGATTTTGTGTGGGTAGCGGTGAAAAAAGATTAGGCTTAACTCCAAATATATCATGAACAAGTAGGAATCTGTAACCAAGGCTCCGGATGGGGATCAGTGTATGAAAAGATTGTTAAGAATAAACATCAGTGGATAAGGTGCTGGCCTATGAACCCAAATGTCACTGGTTCAATTCCCCAGCCAAGTCATGTAACAAGGTTGCAAGCCAGGTCTCCAGTCAAGTCCGTGGCTGGGGGCACGTGAAAAGGCAACCACACATTGATGTCTCTCTCCCTCTCTGCCTCTCTCCCTTCTCCTCTCTCTAAAAAATAAATAAATAAATAATAAATACATAAGTAAAAATAAATTAAATGTTAAAAAAAGAATAAACATCAGAGTTAAGATGGGATTCTGGTTGATATAATCTAATAGGATTCTTACTAAAGACAAGACAGGGTGATCAGGCATCACCTGGGGGAGAATGAGAAACCTGATCAGGTATTGAAGGTGATCAGACATTGAAGGTGGGGGTTCTAGTTCAACCAACTTAGCAGGATTGTTGCTAAGACTGTATTTTGCAGGAAAATGCACCAATGGGACTGGGAGAAGTTTCAGGAGCCTGACTAAAGTTTGGTCAAGCAATCCATACTTTTCCAATGGTTCAAGGCCCATTTGAACTTTTTATTGAATTAGAAACTTTAGGAATTGTTCCAGATTTTAACAAGGTTTTAGAAACTGGTCCAGGTTAAGGAGATATGGCAACCAAACTCAACAAGATATTGAATTACCTCTTGGACCAGAAAAGAATTAAAACAAAAATCAATGGGACTATTGTTGGAATTTGAATAAGGTCTCTAGATTAGATGGCAGAATTTAATCAAAGTATCCTATTTTTATAAATATATCATTATGTCAAAATTTAACATTTGGGAAGCTAGATAAAAGGTGTATTAAAAATCGCTGTATTAATTTTGTTTTTGTAACTTTTTAAAGTCTAAAATGGTTTCAAAATGACAGCAATAAAATAAAAGTTTTAACTTGTTAATAAGATAGATCTCAGATAAGTGTTCTTACAAAAATAAAATGTTTAAAAAAAGTGGTAAGTAACAGTGCTGAAAAGAAACTTACTGACACATTGATTAAGTATTAAAGCTGTGAGAAGTAGCATAATTTGTCCAAGGTTGCATGAACCATAAATCTTGGTTTCCAAACACTGGTGTTCTCTCTTTAAAACCACACCCTATTTCACGGTCAATTCTCTAATAACCCAAGAGCCAGCTCTTCACATTTCACCTCTTTCTCAAAGATAAGGCAGGATAGTGCTGTAACATATATTTACCATGTGGAGAAAAGAGGTCAATACTTTGCTCTGGAAAGTTGTGTTAATTCCAGTTTAAGGAAGAATACCCTGAGATGTGGTTATGTGTGAAGGTACCTAAAAATGGGGACTTCTACTGATGAAAGAACCCTAATCACAATTTCATAGACTCCAAGAACAATTAAAATTCACAGAGTAAACTGAAAATGCAGAGTAAATGAAAGGATTATAACAAAAGAAGAGTAGCCATAGACTGTAGCTTAAGTCAGTGGCCTTTATGCATTTTGTTTTGCTCATTTTTCTATGAAAATTTTCAAGAAAAACTTGCAGTTTTAAGTTGATATGTAAGATTTTGTGTTTATTTTATAACTAATTATGAGAGGTATAATTTCTGGCAAATTACAAGTAATGACACTTTTAACTTAAACTGTCAGATGACTATAAAATCTATCAAAGTAATTTAAACACAACAGCAAGCATGGAATCACAATCATTCATTGGGTATATAAAAGCACTCTTTTCTTTTCTAGCCTAAAACTTTACCTCATCTTTACTCCCTGTAAGCTCATATTTTCATGTCAATTGCCTCAGAAAATTTTATCCTAAAAAGCAGCCCTGGCTGGTAGCACAGTGGTTAAGGTGCCGGCCCGCAAACCCAAAGGTTGCAGGTTCGATTCCCCAGCCAGGGCACATAACAAGGTTGCAAACCAGGTCTCCAGTCAGGTCTGTGGCTGGAGGCAGGTGAAAAGCAACCATACATTGATGTCTCTCCCCCTCTCTGCCTCTCTCCCTTCCCCTCCTTCTAAAAATAATGAAATAAAATATTTAAAAAAAATAAAAATAAATTTTATCCTAAAAAGGACATTTTTTTAATGAAAATCTTTAATGATCACTCAATCATACTTCAGTGTAACAAAAATGTATGTGTACATTGAAAGGTAAATTGCTTTTAAATGTCTGCTGATCATAAAGACTTGAGTGTTAAATATTATTTCTATTTTGAACTATTATTATAAATATTATAGGGCTCAATTTAATATATATATAATTAATTACGAACACAACAAATAAAGTATTATTGGTAATACTTTCTTAATTGAATGGAAGATGCTGTGGTTTTCTTCTATGTAACTTATATATGCAAAATGAATACTATATATCACCATTACTGTAAGTAGCATTATAATAATAAGAAAAGATTTAGCATTAATTCCTTTCCTAGTTTTCTATATTTTTAAGCTCACAAACAATGTTCATCTGAATAAATGGATGGGAATGTTTGATTTTAACAAAGCATTTAAGTCACCAATTTTTTCCCATATAGTGCCAGAAATGTCACAGAGCAATCACACACAAGTTATTTTTAATGATCTAATAGACAAGTAGTCAATTAGATACTCCTGGAGTATTATTGAAATGAAAACAGATGTTTTGCAAAAGAGACTTCTTTCACCTAGGCATTAAAGTCATTCCCTTTTCAACAATGCCACCAACTTGTCCAAAAGTCATGCTGTGAAAAGAAAGGGGTTCTTCAAAATTGGACTCTGTCTCCCAGTTCAATTTGTGGGAAAAATAGAAATGACATGTGGCAACTGAGAATCTGGAAATTGATTCCCTTAAAACAATTTCCTCAGGTACCCCCTGGAAAATTACACAGCCACAAAAGGAATGAAATCTTTCCATTTGGGGCAACATGGATACATCTAGAAGGTATGATGCTAAGTGAAATAAGTCATAGAAAGATGAGTGCCATATGATTTAAGTTTTACATGGAATCTTAAAAAAAAGAAAAAGAAAATAGGCAAATAGACATAAATTCATAGTACAGAAAATGAACTGATAGTTGCTGGAGTGAAAGGGGGTTAGGGATATGGTTGAAACCAGTGCAGGGAGTAAGAAGTACAAATTGGTAGTTATGAAATAGTCATGGGATGCCAAGTACAGTACAGGGAATATGGTCAATAATATTATAATAACTATGTATCATGCCAAGTGGGTACTAAACTTATCAAGGGATCACTTCATAAGTTATATAAAAGTACAATTACTATGCAGTGCACCTGAAACTATTGAATGTCAACTGTAATTAAAAACAAATCAGAAGAAAATGATCTCTTCTCATCTGCCTCTTGGAAAAAAACTTTTGTGTATTTCAGGGATACACAGACCCCCGTCGCATCATGGATTATTCCAGACACAGCAATTTTCACCAAGAAAGGGTACAGAAATTGTAACATGGAAAACATTTTTATTTAAATTTTTTTTAATTTTAGTGAATACATCTCCTCAAATTATGGAATACATGCCAAGGAGTCTTCAAAGGAAAACTAGTCTTTTGATCAGTAGCCTCTTGTACTCCCTGCCCCCAACTGGGGACCTGGCCTGCAATCCAGCCATGTGCCTTAACTGGGATTCGAATCAGGGACCTTTCAGTTCACAGGCGGATGCTCAACCTCCTGAACTACACCAGCCAGGGCAAAAACTAGTCTTTTGAATTACTCCATGCAAAATAGCTTTAAATGGTCCATCACTTGAAAAATGTTACACTGTACATTCCCCTGGGAAGAATCACAATCCCCATTAGTGTACTTGAGGCCCTGAAAAGTCCTGCATTTAAGGAATACTGTTGACCTTTACTTAATTCAGATAGTCACAAATATATTTGCCTCTGTGCCTTCTTTCAGTTAGAATCTTTCTGAGCACTCTCTCAGAATTGCTGCATGATGATTTGACTGAATGTTTGGATGACATGACATTGCTCCTATAAAATCCAGGATGGTACCCCCTGGTAGATGTTTAATAAATATTTGTGCACTGGTGTACTGACTCCTACGGGAAGGAAACAAGGTTGACAAGAGAGGAAAACTAATAGACATTGATGTGCGGGAATTGTGTCATCAAGATCACCTTTACACAAAACCCCTAACTTGTCAAACAGAAGCAGGTGTAATGCTGTCAGCTGGAAGCAAAGCTGTTGCCTGGGGTCAGTCCTGCAGTACTGTTTCCCCCAGGGGGGCCCCAGGTCTCAGGGAGGAAAAGACCAGCTAAGTGATCTCCATGTGCAGTCACTGCTACAAGATCACAGAGGATTAAACAGTGACAGACACATAATCCTTGTCATCACAGCATGCATTGGGAAATCCTTCACTTGGGAAGAAACGTTATTGCTTTGTATCCTCACCCCGCTTGATTCTAAGGTGGCAGCTCTGACCCTTCTTTGGTGGGCTCTCTGTGGTAGGGACATAGCAGAGGTAATATGCTTTATAAATAACTACACCTGTCACAGTACACCAAGACCAGAACTGGACGGGGAGCCAGAAAAAGATCGGCATCTCTGTCTTTTCTATGTACCACCTGGGTCAAATGGTGTAGTGCCTCAACTTCCCTGAGTCCTCATTTCTCCATTGGTCAACACCTTATCAACTTAAATGTGTCCATGGATTTTAGGATCCCTTTTTTCTAACTGTGCAAAGTTTAAAAAACCTTCTTTTACAAAGAAGACTTCAACATTCCCTTGTCTCAGCGAAAAGAAAATGTGCAGGTAAATGTTTGCTTTAATTGATTTGATTGTCTAACTAGTTCTAACATCTGCCTCAGAATACTGCTTTTAAATCAACAGTCAGAGGGCTTCTGCAGAAAAAAACTTTGATTCCATCAGTATAAAAAGATGGCAAGAACCCCAAAGGGGTCATAAGGGAAATAAGGTCAACTTTAATAGTGTTTTAGTCTGTTGTGTCGTTGGAGAAAAAGTGCCACATGTTCCAACCCTCCTCATCACAGTGTTTGCAGCCACTGAGAATGATCTTGAGGATTAAAAATATTAACTTCACCTGGCTGGTGGCTCAGTGGATAAGGCACGGGCCTGTGAACCCAAAGGTCACTGGTTCGATTCCCCAGCCAGGGCATATAACCAGGTTGCAAGCCATGTCTCCAACCAGGTCCGTAGCTGGAGGCAGGTGAAAAGCAACTATACATTGATGTTTCTCTCCCTTTCTTCCTCCCTCCCTGCCCTTCTCTCTGAAAAGAATGAATAAAATCTTTAAAAATAAGTAAATAAAATTTAAAAATTAACTGCTTTTTTTATTTAAATGCTATTTTTATCATAATTTTATTGGTGATATTGAAAATGTATGCAATTGTGAGACAGGATTTTAATAACAATAACAACAAATAATTCTAAAATCTAACTTAATAGAGAAAAATATTCTTTTCATTCTCAGTGCATAAAGAATACATTTAATTAACACAATAAACATTCATCTCCCTCACCTTTCTCTACCAGAATGACAAGAGAAAGAAGACAGAATGGGGTCAGTTCTCCCAATGACAGGACCATAATAAGTGACAAAGTGAAATGAGTTTATATTTTATTATACAAAGTGAATAAGTTCAATTTTTCTGTGATTGTTTTCATAATTAGTTGATGGCTTTCTATTGCTGTACAACTTATTTCCCTCCCAATGTCTAAAGTCCTTGTGTGATTTGTCAAGGGTTTCATTCTCTAGGATGTGTTTGCAGGAAAGCAAAGGATTTTACATAACACATTGCAAGAAAATAGTTCTTCCACTGTTGGGTTTTGTTTATTACATTATGTCAGATCATTTGAAAGCAGCATCTCAAGTATCATTTCATGTTATTTTTATATAACTTTAAAGCTTCACAGTCTGACATTGAATAAGCAACACAGAATAAAATATCAGGTGTAACCCACATGCTGCCCATGACTTCTGCCTTACCTGAATTCTCTGTGGCAGGAGGCATGGGAGAGAAGGGACTTGATAACCTGCTGTCCTCTCAGCTGTAAACAGGATGCTCCCTAAGGATCCCCAAGTTCTCATTTAAATGAACCTACCAGAAGTCACTCACCACTGGGTTGTTTTTAAAATTTCTCTAAGTCTTTAACTAAAAAAGAATAGATTCTTGTAAAGATAGAACAGAATTCAATGGACATAAGGATATTGTCCCTTGGCCAAGCATATCATCAACATGCCTGGAAAGAGCTCAGGCCATATGTACTGAGTGTAGGAGTGCAACGCCATAACATTGCTGTGTTATGCTGAACCATGTTCAATGTTTTTGTGGTCAGGAATGGTGAAATCTCAGAAATGTCAAATACTTCAACCAAGAAAAGCAAAATTTATAAAGGCAAGGATTTACCAATGCTTATTTGGTGTTGCTTCTGGGAGAACATGCACTGATTCTATACTACTATAGTGTTAGAAACAAGTTATTTTTTTATTTCATTATATTAATATACTTCCTAAAGAAGTAAATTTAGGCTCTGGAGTCAGATGATGTAATCCTATCCTAATATCATTTCCATTGCTTATTGTGTGATCTCAGGTAAGTGATTGGACTTCTTTACTTCAATTTTTTTCCCCTACAAAAATGCGGACAATAAAATTGTCTTCTTCTTAAGGCTGTTGTATGAACAATGTAATATGATGCATATAAAGTACATACATTCACCTACAGCTCAATCAGCTCTTCGAATCAATGGAGACTCTCTCTTCCCTTATCTCCTTTACCTTTGATCAGCCACTTCCTTATTGTTCTTTCTACCCAGGTTGGGCCTAAGAGCTGATTATTGGAACCACTGCCTCATTAGCATACCCAGTGGTATTATTATATCATTATTCACTTAGTAAATCTTTAATGTTAGGCCAATGGTAAAAATCCATCCATTTTCTCAACTTCTAAGACTCTGCTGCTGAGGGTTAAAGAAAAAAGTCACACAATTTTGCGTATAAATGCTGCCATCAAGTACTGTCTCATGTATCTAAACCTCAGTATGCCCAGTGCCTCTGTGCTTTCAACCAACTTGCATTTTAGTCAGCAACTATTTCAAATTGTCTACCCATTTGTTAAGGTCCTGCTCAAGTATAACCCTTCCCAAGAAGCTTTCTCCAGCCTCTCTGTGAGGTGCTTGGAAAGTTTGTTCCGTCATAGCTAGTGTACATTTGCTCATGACGCCTGATTCACAGATAATACTATACAAGTATTTGCTGCATGGATGAATGAATCAATATTGTTTCCACTTGCCTGGCCCAATTGCATCATCATAATATGTTCCCAGTTCTGCTGTCACATCTCTCCAACCCCTAGGCCACCAGAGTCCTTGAGTCAGGATTATATCTTGTCTATCTTCATATTTCACCCACTGCCTCCATCGTACATACTAGACTCTAAGCCATTTTTCTTAACTGAATTTATCAATAAACGAATGCATTGAAATATTCAGTTCATTCATTCAGCTATTACTTATAGTACCTATTATGTATCTGTACTCTGCTGGGTACTGGAAATGCAAAAATGAAAAGACCTAATTCTCCTCCTTATGGAGTGAGCTAAATAACTGGGAAGGAAAGATGAAAGTAGATACTTGCTCTGTGATACAATAATCACTCTGGGTAAAATATATGCAAACTACTGTAGAAACACAATGGACAAAGCACCTGATGTGTTGGAAATAGGAAGAGAGGTTTTGCAGAAAATGCAGTGCTTGAGCTGATGCCTCACGTATTTCCCTTCTTATGATTAACTGTTCATCAAAGAAGCTTCATAATCCTCCTTTAGCCTTCTGAATTAACCTTCTCTATTAGCAGAGTTTCTGTTTTTGTTTCAAGCCAAAAGTCACCAATTAATCAAGGAGAATGAATAAGCCTGCACTAGTTTCAATTCCTGGTCAAGAGGAAGGTAGAGCACTGTGCCCTACTGTCTACAAAACCTGAATGCAACATATGAGAAGTGTTTCCAAAGTGAAATGAAGGTCTGTTATCAGAAAAGGGGAGAGTGCATGCTGGGAATGCAAAGTTATCAAACAACTGGCAGATTCTCCATGTTTCCTAATGTACGTTTTAAAAATGTGCTTCCTGGTTTTGTCCATTGAGAATACTTACTTTAGTTACAGTGAGAGAAACCTGACATATCATGATTTCAACCAATGGGGGTATATTTTGGTCAATAAACAAGAACCCTGGAGGTATAAGTACAGGACTGGTGTAGCATCTTAGAGCTACGTCTCAACATGTGGGCCAGGAGCTGCTGGTATTGTCCAAGAACTACTGGTTACTGGTCTGTGATGATGTTATGAACTGGCTTTTGTCCCCATTATATTCATGTATTGAAACACTAAATCTGAATATAATTGTATTATATGTGCATACAGAGGAAAGGTCATGTGAGATGAGCAGGTGGCAATCTGCTAGCCAAGGAGAGAGGCCTCAGGAGAAACCCTGTCTACCAGTGTCTTGATCATGAACTTTCAGCCTCCAGAACTGTAAGAAAATAAATTTCTGCTGAATGAGCCACCCCATCTGTGATATTTGGCTATGGTAGCCCTAACGAATGAATACAGATGAGGTAAGCATAGAGAATCAGAGTAAGCACTTAAAAACTTGGATGACAATTTGGCAGAATTATTATACACTTTTGAATCTAATGTTAAAATATTTGTACTTGCATTTTGTATGTCTTTTTAATTTCATTTTTCTATTTATTTATATTATTGTATTTTAATCCACCAACAATAGACTGGAATTTTAA
The DNA here is from genome assembly GCA_004026585.1 of Noctilio leporinus. NCBI lineage: Eukaryota > Metazoa > Chordata > Mammalia > Chiroptera > Noctilionidae > Noctilio > Noctilio leporinus. Next base: position 1,019,721 of record PVIW01000030.1, read on the forward strand.
AAAATTATCTCAACCATGGATAGTTTGAGAGGCACCACCTCAGAGAACTCAGGCTCTCTTTATATTTCCTTTGGCTTTTGTTTTTAGATGAGTAACCTCATTGTGACAAGATAACTACTGTATATCCGAGCCTAATACCCTCATTGCAGGCAGAAATAAGGAAGAAAGATAAGGAATGAAAGTCAATAGAGGGGGTTACTGAATCTGTCCTTTTTAATCAAGGAAGCAAAAACTCCTTGAAAAACCTGTGCTAGAGCTGCTTATACCTATTAGTCAGAACTGTGACAATGACCATCCTCACTGGAACAGTGGCTGGAAACAATCAGGGCTATTGCTAGCAGTTGAGTCAGCCAACCAATGTTGAGTGTCAAATTGGTTTTACATCAATTATTTGTGAGCTTAGTATGGCAGTCTCCTAGATGCCAGTCCAATTTAGATATATGGTAGATAACTAATAGATAGATAGATAGATAGATAGATAGATAGATAAAATTACACTGTTTAAGTTACTTCCATCAAGACTCAGCTGGAAAAAAAAGATAAGGCTCAATTGGAAAACCATACATGAAGCAACCACATGCAGTACATTCATGAGAGTGCTTTCACATAAATTATGTAATCTAATATAGGTGACAGTTCTTAGCTGTACCATGAGCAAATCCTAACAAAATAAATTTAGGTTGTTGCTTAAAGGAACCAACTTCCAAAAACCATCCCATCTAAGAGTCTTCTTAATTAAGATATTTCAGCAACTAAGCATTTGATTAGCACTTTCTACCTTTAAAGCTTTTGGTCTGGCATCATGCATTATGTTTTTATGGTTCTATTTGATAGATGACAGCATAGATACAGACTATTCAAGCACTAAAACAACATCAGACACCCACAAAGCCAGTACCAGTATTCAGGTCTCCTGAGTTATATGCCTCATTGTCTCTGGACTTCATAATAGGATCCATATCCAGAATCCAAAATGGGGACCAGTGATGTCTCAAAGAAACACTCCACCCTCATTTAGATATGTTTCCCACTCACCACTAAATAATTACTTCCCTGAAAGATACAAATGCAAAAACTATTTTTAAGCCAGCTTTTTTCCATTCAAATTAAAGACTATTCTCTGTTTGTATTTTCATTCTTTCATTCATTGGATAAATACATCCAGAGCAGAAATAAAAACAGATAGGAAATGTACTAGGTCACCAACCAGTATCTACCTTCATGATTAGTCAAACAAAGTGACAACAAAAAAGTTCAGGGCAAAAAAGTTGTTTGCCTAGGCTAAGCTCTCTATTTTCTGATTCCCTTTGCTCTTCTATCAGCTATTATTGCTCTGCCATCAGACTCCATAATAAAAAGCTACCTCTGAGAACAGGAACAAGGCCATTTACCAGGGAAAAGTGACACTGCTTGTATTTCAAAAACTCTCCACCAGCCGCTCTTGGTGCTATGTGACATGACCTTGTAGAGTTCCTCTTATGCAAGCAGGCATGAAAGCTTCCAACATCAAAGTGGTAGATGTTTCTGTTTTTGATTCATTTTTTAAATGGACTCAATTACTATTTCTGTGATACAATGCTCTTGTACCCACACATTTTGTTTATGGTTTTTTCATATGTTGTCCTACCATCAAGTATCTGATACGTTATGCTAGTAATTCTTGTGATTATTAAACATAATTGAAATGTGCTCATTTAGTTTGACCTTTCAGATATCGGTATATGGAAAGGAAAGGAAAGAAAACAGTGCATGTTATGTTGGAATATAATCCATGGCCTGAATCAAAGAAAATAGAACATGCATCAGATAATCACATGTAACAGAAAGAGCTCTGAAGGGTACAATTGAATCTTGTCTGAACAACTTTCTCATCTTACCTGATCAATAGTCAAATCACTTTATCTGAACCTCAACTTTGTCACAGATTTACTGTTACATTGACCTTTATAATCCCAACAATCCTTTAAACTCAATGGTTTATGAGAAAGGTTAGAAATTGGAAGGCCATTGATTCAATTCAGATATACTTGTGTATAAATTTTTTGTTATTGGCCCAAAATATTGAACATTGGTAGCAAGCATTACAAATTGGGAGACTTCTCTTGCAAGATGGGTTTCTAGTTTCTTATGGAAAAATAAATCAAAACATCCAGCAAACTTCTTCAGATGGGACCTGAGCGCTCCACATCATCATAGTTCTAACAGCTCCATGTTGACCCATGACCTATGTTATCTCTTTCCTTTACTGTCATTTGTTCTTACATTCCCAACTGTTAGACCTTTGATATTTTCTGTTCCTTCTACATAAATAACACACCTTTGTATATTCACCTAATCTTATTTTTTTTCATTTTAGGAATTATCAGTACCTAGAATTATATTTTTATTTGTTTATTCACATTTTTATTCTTTGTCCACCTACTACAATAAAGGCTTTTAGAGGAATGGGATTTTGTCTTGTTCACTGAGGTATCTGCAGACTATAAAATAATGTCTGATATATGATAGGTGTCAAATAACTGTCTATCTATTGATTTGTTGTTGACCATAAATCCCTGTCATTTTGGAATTTACGTTTTCCTGTCTGCCAAGCAGAGGGCTTTCAGGAACCACTTTATTATGGGAAACTCAAAATGCAACCACTATTGTGAATATATTTTTAAGTATAAATGGTATTACCTCTCTCTCAATTATTAAAGTAACACATGACCATTGGAAAATAAGCAGAAAATACAAAAATCACTCATAATCTCACTCAACTGAGATATCTATTTCAAAAGGCTGATGACTTTCCATTCTAGTACTTTTGGCAAGAACTATGTGTTTATGCTTTTTTACATATTCTTGAAAACAACCAATCTCTCCTTCTTTTTGCATCAACTCATACAATAAGAAGTGTCCTTGGGGTGAATGAGTGTGGGGGGCGGGGAGACAGAAGGGAGCAAAAAGGGGATGGATGTAATACAACACCAATAAAATTAAATTAAAAAAAAAGAAGTGTCCTAAATCTTTATCTTTTCAGAGACCCAGTGAAGAAAAATAGCCCCTGCATTCCTATGAGCACACTTGAGCCTCCCACGCGAGGAAGAGAGCTCATCTGATTGCCAAGATAATGAGAAGCTGATATTCACTCTTTTGTGCTCCTCCAATGGGCCAAATTCATGTACTTGAAGGTCATCATTGAGAAGTGAGCCCTTACCCTTGGCTCTAAGTAGCATGGTCTACGACTGTGGTTTAAGAAGCTGCTTTATGGATTCATTCATTCATCTGCCATGGGGTCCCAAAGACGAGAGTTGGAAAAGGTTACAGGAATCCCTCATTTAAGTTGACTTCTGATCCAATTCCATTTTGCAATAAATACTTTACCTCTCACTTGGCTCCTGTATCTATTTCTCTATAGGTTCAGGATGTAAAAGAAAGAGTGGCAAGTATTTGCACTCACTGCAAATCCTACCAATACTAAATGTTCAGTTCTGCAACATAAACTTCCTTGTGGAATTTGCTTTGCTGTTTTTTTGGATGCAGCCATTCCATTTGAGATATTTCCCTTCCTGACAGATCGGTCACGTCACCAGTGAATACTGCTCCCACATTTAGCAGCAGGTGGTGGACTTGCTTCTGAGAAATGCTGAGTCTGCATAGCTCAGAATATGCAGTGACACTGAGTAGAAAAGAACGTGTTGTTCTTTGCTTTCTCCCTCATCCCACTCACACAGCCAAAGCCATTTTATCCATTTGAAGACACAGTCTCTCACAAATTCTGTTTGAGCACAACTCAGTGGCTATACAGTCATTTTTACTGTTTTTTTTTTATTCCAATTTATAAGACCCACTGAAAGTATAATTTTATTAATATTACATGTATGTTTACAATTATTTGTTTCCAATTTGGATTTAGAGTAGGAACATTACTGATTTATTGATATTATTGATTAGGCTCTTCCTCCCACACCAAGTGCCTTAAGGCACAAGAAACATGACTTAATCTTGGTGTCAGAGTACCTTATAAAAGCCAATGGATGGCTTTTTCTTGGTCATTATGGGGGGAAAAAATGACAAGAACAAAAATCAGAATTAAAATCGGTCCTTCCTCCCCTAGTTTAAGTTCTCTTAGTTTGCTCCCAAAGCGTTAGGTTCCTAATGCTATCCCTCATTACTCTTCATTTTATTTTATTTAAATATTTTATTTATTATTTTTCAGAGAGAGGGAAAGGGAGAGAGGAAGAGAGGGAGAGAAACATCAAAGGATGGTTGCCTTTCACCTGCCCCCATCTATGGACCTGGCTGGAGACCTGGCTGGAGACCTGGCTGCAATCTAGTTATGTTGCCCTGGCTGGGAATGGAACCAGCGACCTTTGGGTTTACAGGCCAGCACCTTATCCACTGTGCCACCAGCCAGGGCTTGTGCCACCAGCCAGGGCTTTCATTTTAATTACATTTTAACTATCTTTCTTCCTTACTATATCATACATTTTGTGAAGATAGGGAACTCATCTGTTTTGTTTAAACATTAAGGCCCAGGGCTCTGTTGAATAAATTAAGGAATGGTAGGCAGAAACAAAGTGTGGAATTCACAGAAAGTAAATAAATGAAAATAAAACCATGAATTAAGTTTCAGAAACTATGCAAGGCAAGACTGGGAAGACTAGCATGGTATCTTCTCTGAGATCCATTTTCCCAATACTTCTTTCACCCAATCGCCAACATCCATGACTGGGATAAGAAAAGGGACACTCTAGACTAGAACAGATGCTGCCAGTAGTTAGGTCTAGAAAAAGAAGTTAATACCAATTAGTTTTTTAAGCGCAAATATATTAAATGAATAAACACATCCAATAATACTTTTTGAAAAAAAAAAAAACAAGGAACTCTAACAAATAAGAAATAAATAATATAATCAAATAAAAGAAAAGGCAAATGCAGAATACTAGGGAAGAAAAATGAGCCAAACCATTGATAGACTTTTTAAATTGTTAGGTATATAAATAAATACCTGTGCTAATAAATTTAACTATTCAAAAAAAAAAAAATAGATGACTGCATGTTTGTCAGAGGGAGAAGGGGTACTGGGTGCTGAGGTAGTTAAAGCTTTCGTAGACTTATGAAGTAGGAGTAATCACGAGAGACATTCAAAAAGTTTGTTGGAGATTTTCTTCTAAAAGTATATGTAAGTTCATATGATGGGTTCTTCCAAATATTCAAGAAAAAATCTATCACTGCTGCTGTGTAAGTTATTTTAGAACCTGAAGGCAGTTGGAAAGATTCCATATTGATTTCCATAAAGATAGGATAATACTGATATAAAAACTTGGCATATGAAAATCATATCATCTCTGAATAGTTACGACAAAATTATAAACAAAATACTAACAATTGAAATTTGTAATATATGTATTCAAAAAGAGTTCATATAATGAATTTGAATCAAACTGGGGGAAAATTATGTTATTAGATGCCAAAAAGGCACTTTAAAAAATTCATCACACAGCTATGATTAAACAAAAATAAAACTCTTTGTCAACAATTTTTAAAGCTTACTTTTAAAGTGATGAAAACCACCTGTCCCAAATGCTGAATCACTGAAGAAATTGACATTACATTGGAAATAAGATAAATATTATATCATAGAACAAAAATGAGTATTCATTAAATCTAATAATATTGTGTATATGTCCACAAGTTTTAACACTGCATTAAAATATAAAATACCTGTGAATCCAAAGGTCACTGGTTCAATTCCCTGACCAGGGCACATAACCAGGTTGCAAGCTAGGTCTCCAGCCAAGGTCCGTGGCTGGAGGCAGGTGAAAAACAATCATACATTGAAGTTTCTGTTCTCTCCCTCTCTGCCTCTCTCCCTTCCTCTCTTTCTGGAAATAATAAAAATATCTTTAAATATATATATATATAATAAAATAAAAATTAATTCTATGATTTAAAAAGAAATTAAATTATCAATATTTTCAGATAGTATAAATTGTCTTATTATAAACCTAAATAATTGACTTAGGTATCACAGAACTTTCCACTAGAAATAAATGTTATTGGCATGATCAGATCAAAATATACAAAATAAAATGGCTCTGCTTTCATCAAAATGGCTAAATTAAAGACTAAACATACCAAGTGTTTACAAGAACGTAAAGCAGCTCCAATTCTTGTGAATTCTTGTGATAGAATGCAAAATGGCACAATCACTTTGGAAATAATTTGGCAGATATTTAAAAGTCAGACTTATATTACCAAATCAGTTGTACATCCTAATCCTAGGTACTTAGCCAAGAAATCATGAACATATATGTTCATACAAACACTTGAACATAAAATGTTCATAGCAGCATTATTCATTGTAACCAAAAAATACAAACAAAAAGTCTATGAACTAGTAGATGATAAAGTAATGTATCCATTGCATGGAATACTACTGTCACAAAAGGAACGAACTATTGATACACACAAAAATATGAATAAGTGTCAAATCACAAAGCTGAGAAAATGCGCCAGACATGAAAGAGGAAATCCTGCATGATTCCACTTACATAAAAATCTACAAATACACAGCCCTGACTGGTAGCACAGTGGATAAGGCCCCGGCCTGCGAACCCAAAGGTCACAGATTCGATTCCCTAGCCAGGGCACATAACCAGGTTGCAAACCAGGTCTCCAGTCAGGTCTGTGGCTGGAGACAGGTGAAACGCAACTGTACATTGATGTCTCTCTGCCTCTCTCCCTTCCCCTCTTTCTAAAATAATGAAATAAAATCTTTGAAGAAGAAAAAAAAATCTATAAATACAAATTAATATATAGTAAAAGAAAGCAGATTAGCGGTTCTCTGAGGCATGAGTAGAAGATGGGATAGATTGCAAAGGAACAGGAGGAATTATTTGGGATAATGGAAATGTTTGGTGTCTTAATTTTGGTAGTAGTTTCATGAGTATATTACACCTGTCGAAACTCATCAAATTGTTCACTTTAAGTGGATGTGGTTTTTTGCACAGAAATTACACATCAGTGAAGAGACATTAATTACAGTATGGCCCCAAACTAAATTATCTAAGGTCCTTTAACCACCCCCTCCTCAAAATATTTTATTGGTTTTTACTTGCTTACCTGTATGTTTCATTATGTAATTAACTAACAAAATGTAATGATGTAAAGATACAGATTATATAATAAAAGACCTTATTGATTTATTCTTAATTTCTCCCTTATTGAAGGGAAAAGAGAGAAATTAATGTCATTTCCATGACTTTCTTTCAACCAGCCATACAATTGGCTGGGAGATGAAGGCAGAAGTCTTACAAGTTGGGTTTCCTGGGAAACTATTGTTTCCCTGATTTAAGGAGTATGCTCCATTGACACATTTTCCCTGTGCCCTTCCCCTTCTTCCTGACAGAAGAGCATGAATGAGAGGCTTGGAGGGGCAGCAGCTGTCTTGTGACTGAGAGCAGAAAGAGAAGTATCTGAGCCAGCCCTGGAATACCCAGCCCATTTCTCTTGCTACAGCAGAAAAATAAGCCCCTTATAAGTTTCATGCACCTATGTAAAATGACTCCAGTATTTATTGAACTGAAGGGGAAAATAAGACTTTTATCACAAGACCAAACACATGTTATTATTGCTGAAATGGGACTTAAAGATCAAGTCATCAAGACTGTCCTTATACAGCTGATGGAACAAGTTTAAAAAAATGAAGTGACTTTCCCAACAGGACACTATCAAGGGAGTCAAAACTAGAATCTGGGTGGGGGAGTGGGTGGGTGGGGAAGGGGACAGAGGGGAGTAAAAAGGGGATGGATGTAATACAACAACAATAAAATTAAATTTTAAAAGTAAAAACAAAACAAAACAAAACTAGAATCCAAGCCCTTTGATTTCAAGTCTGTCACTATTGTTTCTTCCATCATACTAAATAAAGAAAAAATGTTTACTGATAGTCTACTCTGCCAAGTACAATGTTTGGTGCAAAAATGTTTAAGACTATATTTTTTTTCCTGTAAGAGGACTAAAATCTACATGGTGAAGAGATTAGATTTCATCAGGCCATACAACAGTAAGAGTAGTTTTAAACTAGAGCAAGTGAAATTAGTCCTATTCCATTTGGACCACAATCTTCAGACAGGAAAAAAAAAAAAAAAAAAAACAGACAAGATTAAGCCTTGTACATAGTAAGTAATAAAGTGATAGTATCCAAATTAGAGAGATATCATGTTGGGCAGAAATGGGCAGAGGTGTTCATGTGAAGGAGTCATATTTGATCTTTCTTTCAGGAAAGCCAGAGTTACCACAGGCAGAAGACAATGAAGTGGGCAGTCTTAGAAGGCACCAATGCCTGTGGCAGAGAGCTGGCCAATAAGAATAATCAAGAAACATCTTGGAGAAAGCGTAAATAAAAAAGTTTGACTAGAATTAAAGATTCTTGTTAGGATTCTGAGGTAAAAATGTGTCCCTAAACATATATTAGAACCAAACAAACTTGGAATGACAGAATGAGGAATTGTAACTTTATCCTTTAGGTAACAAAAAGAACTGGTTTTTAATCATGGAAATAACTTTGCAAAATTGGTGTTTAAGAAGATAAACCTGGTGTCTATAAATCAAGAGGGGAAATAAAATACAAAAGATTAACTACATATTTAACTAAAGTTACATGCAATATGTGGTTTGGTAAAATGTACATATATATATATATATACATGGTTTATAATTTTATGTAGTATATATGTAATTTATGTAATTCTAAATCACAAGGAAATGAGCAATAAAATATGTTAATGATTGTCTATTTCAGTACCCCATATAGTCCCTGGACTATAGTAGATTCTAAATAATTACATGAATAATTAGTTCACAAAGCAAAGGTACATTAATGGCCAAACCAAAAAACTGTTGCAGGCTCTCTTCAGCCAGAGATATTAAAGCAGCATTTATAAGCACTCCAAGTGTATATAATCCATTTCTCTTCCCAGATAAAAAGTGTGAGTTCTAAGGATCACTGAAAACTGGTAGAGTTACCTAGGTAACCCGTTAAGTAAAATACAGAACATTAAATTACATTCATAAGTATTTCCTTTACCATCTGCTTTGAAAAGAGGTAATAGGTATAGCATCAAAGATTTCACTTAAAAAGTAGATGAAAAAGAACATGTGACTTGATTCTGATATATCTAAATATCTGCTTATCACCTTAGTCACATTTTTCTGAGCCTTTTGTTATTTTTAGAATGCACTTCCAACAATGGCCACATGAATCCACAGCACTTTGAACTTAGCTGAGAGCTATACAACTGCAGTTATTCAAAAATTAAGGTTTGATGAATGACCCGGTAATTAGATTGAAAAATGAGTACTCACCTGCACTACCTGCTAAATTATACCTGCCAAAATGTTTAGATAATGGCCAAACATCTGCTATTCTATGTACAATATATTTGATATTCAAAGTGACTATTTAACAAGAATACTTTTTTAAGAGGACCACATTTTCAAATCACCAAAACATCAGGGTGATCATTAGAAAATGACAATCACCTGGATATATTACTTGATTTTTTAAAAATGTGGTTGATACAGTTGTTTCACTCTGGTAATGTAGCATCTTTTTGGATAAGAGGGGCTATAGGGTGAGAACTCCTCTCTCCTCAAAAAAAAAGGAAAAGAATGTGGATGTCAAAGCCCCTGGTAGAAAGAAGGAAAATGGTTCCCTAGATCCTGAGAAATAACTTTGACTCGTTTGATGTTTCCCTTCATCTGAATTCTTTGTGTTGATACATACTAAAGTGTAGTGTTAACATTTTTTAATTTCAAAAAAAAAGAAAAAAATGAAAACATCTATCCATTCAACAGGCTATTTTATCAGAGCCCAGGAAGCCAGCCCTGTGTACAGGGTTCTTGCCGTAGAAATTAGCACATATAAATGACAATGTGAAGTTATCTCTCATGGGCTACATTTGCCTCCTCCTATGAGTCTATGAACCCATGAAGGGTTTTGAAGTTGCAAATGGTTTCTGAAATATAGACAAAGTAACAGCCAATGACATAGAAATTGGAGTTATGAATGACCACCCTTATCCGATCCCTTTATATTGAAAACCACCAGGGCATAGGGAAAACATTGGGTTGCTAATACACCCTGGAGGTAAACCTACTCACCCTTCTCTGGCAGAACTGAAAAGCTCAACTTCATTCACAGGAACAGCACTTTTAATCCTGAAATTACCAGATGGGAGAGTGAGCAGATGAGGAAGGATACCCACCCCTCTGCAGGCAGGGAGTTTCCAAAACACAAGGGAGATACTGGGCTCACTAACCCTAACTCACCAGTCATAGGGGCCCCTGCCCTGCCTGGGGAAGGACAGGGGAGGCTAGGGAAGGAGGCCAGGCATGTTTCTCGCTTTTTCCTCTTTCTTTTAAATTGTATTGTGTACATTTTTCATTACCATTTGGTCCCCTTACTCTAATAGGGGTCCTTCCAAATGGAAAAAAACACATGTGAGGGGAAAGCCCCAACTTCTCCCTACAGAGGGGGAGTATTCACATCCTGAATAATTTTTTTTCACGTCTCCGATATCAAAAGTGGTGTGTCCTGCTCAAGAAGTACCTGTTAATAAAAGTTAACTGAGAACGATGAGCTCCAAAGAGACACCAGTTTTTAGGGTCAGGATTGAACTCTGCTTCTGATCCTAACTGTACATCCCTAGGCAAATCATTGAGCCTCTTTGATTTCATCAACTGTAAAATCCAGACGGTGAATACCTAATTGAAAGTTGTCCCTTGAAGGTTAAGTGGCTGTGAAGAGCTTACCTCAGGGCTGGTGAGGACAGACAGACACTCAGAAGTGAGCTCCCTTTTCCTTTTGTTTCCCTCTGATAAAATATGCTCTCTGGGGGAAAAAATCTTGGACAAGGCATCCCATGCAAGAGTTTTCCTCTCCTAGGACCATTTTTTTTCTGTCTAAGCCCTTTTCCTCATCATAATAAAAGGCTAATTCAGTAAGTCAGGTTTGAGGAATGTAGGAGGAGGGAGGACTCTGGAAATAGACCTTACGCTTCTTTCTTCTAAAGGACTGCTCTAAGGACATATGTCCTTTCATTGAGGAGAGGGGGATGAAGGATAATGAAGAGAATGAAAGGAAGAAAGAGCCATGCCCTGATTACCTTGCCCCTCAAAGCAAATGAAATGGGACTCAGACTTCCAGACGTGACTATCTGGTGTGGAGAGAGCTGAAACACGATGCTTGCTTTTAATTGCTCCTTAATAGCACATGGAATTACAAGCCATTGAATCACGTTAGAGGAGCGCTGGCAAAATCACTTGGTCTGAGTGAAATCACCTTTGGCTTTTTAAGTTGGCCCTTAGGCAGGCTGAATGCTGGAAGGTGCCACAGTCTGTTTTGTTGAAAGTTGAAAGGACTCTGGAAAATATTCTCAAAGTGTGAGACCCCACCCACAGCTTGATGTGATCAGAAAAATAAATGAATAAATAAAAGTACCTACCCCTTTGACTGAAGGACATAGTACATACTAGTTTCATTGTAAGGAGACTGTTGCTGGAGAAATTGGAGATGCAAAAGAGACTTCCAGGTCCACATAGCAGCGGCTTTTTACAGTGGAAGAAACACACCCTTTGGGAATAGGCAGGGCTGATTTGAAGCCCAATTCCATTTCCTTGCTGCGGGACCTGGGGCAAATGCTCTTGCCATTAAGTGGAACTAACAGCACTGACATAGTTCACAGCTTCTGCGGGGGACTGATAGGGCTACTTCCCGGGAGGCAGTTAGCAGAGGGTCATGTGACCAAGCTTCCCAGCTAAGAGTTTGGTGTTGAATTTTGTTTTCCAGGACAATTAGCAGTGCAACCTCATTTGCTGTGCCCCTTAGTTTCCTCATTCATAAATAAGACTATTTACCCTACTCTATGCAGTTGTTGTGAGAATTAGATTAGCTAACACACATATTAGCGTGTAGCACTTAATAGTCATTAACTGTTACATAAAATGCCTGCCCCTGGGAGGCAGGATGTCTTCTTCCATTCCCTGTGATCTCATTTGCTACGACAAAGATTTCTCAGGAGGATGCATGATGTGAGAAACTCTAAATAAATTCTTCTTCCAAAACCATTTCCCTAGCAGTCTCAAACAGTCCTCATTTCCCTGACTGGTGTGGTTCAGTGGATTGGATATGGTCTCACAAACTAAATGGTCTCTGGTTCAATTCCCAGTCAGGGAACATGCCTGGGTTGTGGGCTAGGTCCCTGGTTGGGCCCAATCAACACATCAGTGTTTCTCTCCCTCTCTTTCTCCCTCCCTTCCCCTCTCTCTAAAAATTAAAAAAGTAAAATGTTTTAAGTAAATAAATAAAATAGCCATCATTAATCATTGACTAGGTTGAAGGCCTTGGCTTTACCCCAGAACAAAAGAAACAACATCTTTTATAAATACTGCATTATTATCCTTATACTATGTTGAGATGTTTTCAACTTCTGGTAGATTCCTTCCATCATTAGAGTTCTGGCTGCTTAAAAGGTTCAGGGATTGAGATAGGACCTTGGGCAGGTACGTATTGAGAAGATAATAGGAAAAGACAGATACATGGATTAATTTAGGAGAAACCTGGCCTGGATTGGCAAGGACATGGAGGAACTCATGAACCATCATGGGGAGTTGGGGAGCATCAACTGAAACCACATCTTTCTCCAGTTTACCTGTCTGTCATGCCAACCCCACATCTGCAAGACCTTATATTATATTGGAAAGATTTAAACTCTATCTCTATGTAAGTCATCTGACACATTTCAGCTATAACATTTTTTTACAATCTTCTATGGAAGGTCTTGCAAGACATTATAACCAAAACTAAAATCAGATGAAATTTAACAATTTTTAAGGACAATTTAATCTAATAGAGAAAAGAGGCTTTTCTGAATGATAATACAATCCTACCTAACTGCTAATTTAGAGTAGCTGTCAGAATATGGCTAATCCTTCATATTTAAATTTATCATATTTATACTAAGATTTATGGAATGTTTCTATAGCCAGCTCTTGGACAGCGTGTGTTCTTTCCAGAGGAAGGCCTGCAACCCACCAGAGCCCTTCATCTTGTTTGGAAAAGGAGTGCAAGCTTTGTGCAGCATTTCAGTGAAGAGAGCAGAATGACCAATGATTACTTTCATTTTGAATGAGTACACGTGTGGGGGTGGGGTGGGGTGGGGGATTTCTATACACTTACATGTACCATTCTCATTTTATTATTCAGGGAGAGCCTCAGGTATTTTTTACTTTTATCCTTATTTTACGTGGAAGAAAACAGAAATTCAGAAAGAATTAGGCCAAGATCACACTGCTAATAAAAATAACTAATGCTTATTGAATGCTTTTCAAATGTCAGTCACTCTTCTAAGCACTTGACATGTACCAATTCCCTTCGTCTTGGGAATTACTATTATTCCTATTTTATAGTAGACTAATTTATGGGAAAGAGAATTAAGTGAACCGGATACTCTGATCCCAATATCTTTACCTTTTCCCACCCTGCTACACTGCTCCTTTGCTGACATGCATTATAACAAGGAACAGTCCATTTCCTTCCATCTTAATCATACTCCCTCTACTTCCAATGCTTTGAGATGCATTTTAGGTAGGTTGACTCTTGTATAAAAAGAGTCTAGTCAACAGCCTCTTCTGCAGTCATGGCCTTAAATATGTTACCCGTGGGCAATTTACACAGGACTCTAACACATACAGTTAAATAAATGGAAAGAGAACTCAACACTTGGAGTGCTTTTGTCTAGCTACTAATTATGTGCTTGATTTTTGTCTTGCTGAGTTGATTGACTCTTCAACCTAATTTTTTAAATGGCTGTGTTGGTGCTAAATTACCTCAGCTTTATTTGAGACCACATGCACAGCTGCTGCCTGCACTGCATGCTCTTTGAGCGTCAGTCAACATGAGTTTTTGACTAACCACCCTAAAAAATCTATTCCTTGTGTGTCACTGAAAACGATATACAGGGACTCTCTCAGTTTAAATAGTATGAGTAGGGAAACAAATGCATCTCTATCTGGAGAGTTTTGTGTTTTTATAGTAACCTCTTTTCTTAATTAGTCTTAAGTGTTATCCATGCTAGTTAAATTTTCATAGAGGAATAAACAGATAACATAGTATTGATTAGATGTTTAAACTGACACAATGAAAGACAGGTCAATAAAAAAAGGATAATATTACCTAATATTTATTGAGTATTCATTGTAGGTCAGAAACTGAGCAGGTAGGTACTTCATAGGCATTATCTTATTAAATTGACTTCTCAATCCAAAGAGGTAAGTATTATTTAGGTATCCACTTTAAAGAAGTGGGAACTGAGGCTTGGTATAATTAAATTACCTGCCAAGATTAGATGACTATCACATAATGGGACCACAATCTTCACCAGGCATGCTTGACTTCAGACTGAAAGCTCTCATCTTTATTCTATGCTGTCTTTCTAATTATTTGTAATAAGGTTATGGGGCTATTCCGTATACGATATTCTCCTTACTTGATTCATTTAGGTCAATAATGATGGAGATTCTAAGGTCTGGCCCATGAAAATACAGGTATGAAGGGAAAGGAGTGGCAGAGGTGGCTAGGGTTCCTCCAAGAACCATGTGTGGCATTGATGGATGTTTCCATGATGTGTTTTTTCCAGCTATGAGACACCTGGAAAAAACACAATGTTTATTCCCTATATTTTCCAGTGCCATCCTCCACAGAAAAATAATTCTGAAGGCCACGTCTTTGCAATAAGATAAGCTGTTTAAAATTTTCCTATATGCATAAACTACTAAGGGCGAAATGTATTATTTCTCAGTAAATATCCTGGTAAGTAGGATACTTATTAACAGAAGTGGTTATAGGTAGCAGACAGTCACAGCAATGGAAATTGCAGATTGGTACTGACTTCATTAAATTTAAAGAGAGGGACTGTCCACTGTTATTAGGGAATGAGACACTAGCCACTGGTTTTATACAGTGGCAATTTAGCTACTTGGAATCATCTGTGGTTCCTTAGACTGCAATTTCTATTAAAGACTAGTCATTAGCCAAAGGTGATGCTGAGAAACACCATCATGAATCCTGAATAGGCTGCTTACTTCTAAGTGCAGAGATTTTTAAAAATTAAATTAAAAACTCACAGTGTTTAAGTCTTGGCTTAAAACTTGGGGAAGGGAACCAAGTTTTTATAACTTTCCTAATAGTATATTAACTCATATCATTCCTGGGCTAATAGAGTCTATAATTGGACCAAATCATTGACCATTCAGATTATTTAAATACAATGAAGGTTAAAATTCTAAGCCTTGCCAAATTTCTCCCAAGCAAATTAGGGTAGGGACTGGGAAGGCATGATACTGACAATTAGAACTCACACATGTGCAATGACATGGATAATTCAGTCTTTTCTAAATCCCCAGATTCCACTGTACCACCTTTACCAACAGAAGCATCTCCTCCTCCCCTAATGGAGCTGATTCTCGTAATGAGCTCTTGTCCCATATCTGCCAGTTCTCACGGTACCTGGTAGCCTAAAATTTGGGTCAGATTCCTGCATTCTGGGGGTGGGGAGTAGAGAATTTCAAAGTCAAACCTAAAACGAGAAGGCTTGCAAGCCAAAAAAATTGCAATGTGTCAACAAAGAACCTGGAGGGCAATGTAGGCTGGATTATGGAAGGAAGAGCAGGGAATTCTTACATCAAGTTTAGAATTTGTTGTTGTAGGTACTTTGTCCAAAATTCTGGATTCATTGTGTTGGGTGGAACAACTAATGATCGTGCTGGTTGTTTGCTTTGTTGGTTGGCTAAAATCTATATTCATTAGTGGACTGCATCGAATGACATCAAGGCATCAGAATTCCTTGTGATAATGTAAAACAAACATTGACAATGTCATTTAATTGTGTATTGAATCTCCTATGTGTGAGCCACTTAGCATTTTCTTCTATCCCTTAAGATTTTCAAGAGAACATTCCCTTTGCCTAAATAGTGATATATACATTGGTGAGCAGAGCACCACCATCCACTTAAAAAGTGGATGTACTTTCGATAAAGGAAGGAGACATTTCTATTACACAACTCTCTTATTAGAATGGAAATTATGAGATTTTGTGGTGGCATTTCATCACCAGAGGCAAAATGGGACAGCTTGCAATAATTTGCTGTGAAGATAGGATGGAAAAGATTATAATTAATGTGACGGGAACTTTGTATGATACAGTGCTTATCATCAGATGAATGGTACCCTCTGGGAATGTGCAGCAAGATGGTCTCATCCCTAGGAAAGATAGGTATGGTAGCCCAGTGAGATTGCACAAGACACAAACAAGCAAACAAAACCAAACCTCTCGTATGCTAAACAGAAGATTAAGCCCCTTTTCTAATCTTCCTTTCTTATTCAGTTAATATATAGGGTCAAGTTCATGTCAGCATAGCCTCTCCAAACTGAAGGAAAAGTTGTTGTACTACACACTTTATAACCATTAAAAAATGCATTATTTAATAGTCTTCCTTCAATTTTGGAAGCATCACATATGTCATGTGGAAGTACCAGTCTCATTGGCTGAATTACCCATATGACTACCAGGTGCACAAGGGGCTTGAAAATGCCAATTGAAGCAGCTCTGCCATTTCACCTCTATAACGTAGTAGAACCAACGATGTCTAAAATGTCTGTGACTGGTAAGGACGTTCTGTAAAGCCAAGGATGCTACGTAAACCTGAAAAAGAATCACAATAGGTTTGGGAGCTGATGCATGCCCCTTGGGGCAGGTAACTATTCTTCTTTTGAAAAAGTGCTCTTAGCTTGCTATTGGACCTCTGTAGAGATTGAACCCCTGACCCATGAAAGAATAGTTAACTGTGCACCCTGAAAGAAACTACAGCCAGATGTTCCCAGAAGCATCCATAGTCAAGTGGAAGCTGTGTATACAAGATCAAGTACAAGCAGATCCCTGGAAGAACAAGTAATCTGTATATTTGGCTCTCATTACCAATGTGTCTACCCTTAATGAACTAACATGTCTTCCTTAATCTACACTCATGCCTTCATGAAAAATTGCCGATGATCAACTAACTGACAAAGGAAAAAATTGACCTATGTAAGATTCTGCATAATAGGTATGCTGAGCTGAGAGTCGAATGCTGTCATATTAATAATCATATAAAAATAATCATATAAAAAAATCTCTTGACTGAGGCCTAAAGGACAATTACATAGGAAAACTACAACAACACCTTTCCTGACTCACTATGCATGGAAGGAGTGAAGGTCTGAGATGAGTCCACATCAATTGATTGATAATAGGTAAATGAGTTGACTGGTAGCAAAGTCTCAGAAGAAAAACAAGTTTTTGGAGTTTGTTAATAAGATTTGAGAAAGAAATATGTGGATGACTCCCTCTTATGGAGATCAGAGTGTTAAGAATTCATAGCCATGTAAATGTTTCCTACAGGGCCCCGCTGTGGAGGAGAATGAAATGGGCTGTCACTGATAAGTTTGAAAAACGGTCTCACCTATGGAAATTGTTTCACCTTTTCCCCAGCCAGGCATTGATTGCTCAAAGTATTTTCAAAATGGCCAAGGCAGCAAGAACAGAAAATGTTCACATATAGAACATGAGCTTCTCACCATGTCAGGCCTGGCTGGCCATTCAAGGGGCTAAGGCTCACTCTTGTCAATAGTATTGATCATTTCTGAACTTGACATGCCGTCACATGCCAAGGGGGTCAGGCTACTACCGGGCACCAGAGAGAGAGCACAGGCAATGTAGACTGGCTTTCCCATAGTCACATCTGTTGGCAACACCTTCTTTGGACATACTAAGAGAACAAAACCTTAAATAGCTATGTAAAGGCCTGTGGAAGACTCAGATAAGCCCCAGTTTGGAAACATCATCTTGAAAAGCTAATGATTTGAGTATGTTATGAACAAGAAATCAATCTATATGTTTGTTATATCTCTCATAATCAAAACCAAGGGTTGAAAGTGGGTGTGCTTCTTGCACTATTACACCTATTAACCTACTTAAAAAAAATTATTTTTATAGTCTCTAGGACTCCAGGCTCAGCTTATTTATAGATCCAAGTGCCCAAGGAGTAGTTGTTCCATTTCATTTAAAATTAAAACTGCCATATGGCCATTTTGGGATCCTTATGTTACTAGAAAGAAAGCATTATTAACCATAATTACCGAGGGAAAAGCGTTGCTACATAATGAGGGGAAAAAGGAACACTCTAGACCACTGGGAATCATTCTGAGTACCTTCTATTGTTTCCAAGTCCGATGTAAAATGTTAAAGTAAGACTAAAACAACCTACATAGGAAAGGACCAAATGCCACAGGACTGCAAGCTCCGTTCATTCTGTAGGTGACAAATTCCAATCAGCCAATGTGTTTTTTAAGGAAAACATAACATAAAATGCACAGCAGATGAAGAGAATTATAAGCACCAATGGTGTTGTGACCAGTTGCAGAACTTTCTCCTTGGTTCTGTATTTTTGGATTATGCTGGTGATGGTTAGATTTATTACTTGGTCCGTGGTTAGAAAACACTGAAGCAAGACTGTGATTCAGCTAAGATTAAAAAAAAAAAAAAAAAAAAAAAAAAACACCACTCAAAGTTGGGTGTTATAACTGGCAAGACTGTGCATCTTCTCTTTGGAAAACAGAATGTGAGTCCAAGTTTGGTTTTATAAAGGATGGTTATATACATTAAATGCCAGAACACTGTGCTACTACTGTTATTTGGAATTTTGCACACAGAAAAGAATGTGTACAGTCAAAAGACCGAAAGGGTTGAACTGCAGTAGGTAAATCTGGTTAACTCATTCATCACTCTCTTCCATTTAGGACTGTACATATCTTATACCATATCTTCCTGTTTTTTAGAAACCAGGTCACTTGTATTCCTTAGGTTTCTCAAAGCCAGCATTGCACTCAGTTGATGGCACTGCAGAGGTCTTGCGAGAAGGAAATGAGCAAGGTGGGAGGACAGTTTCACGTAGGGAAACAAGATCTTGAAAATACCTGGTTTTCTGGGGTAACTCTGACGGAGGGTCCACCCTGGCACTCTAAGCTCCAAGTAGCAGATGGCAGCAGCAGTGGGATTTCACCTAGAACAGTCCCATACTGTGGCTGGGTGATTCTCTCTGATTTGTTCTTTGCTGTGTGGCATGCATGCCAAATTCTCTGACCTTCCTGAATATTTGGTATGCTTTGCAGTGTTTTAAAATAACTTCCAAGCTACAGTCTTTCTGTTGGTTTTCATGATGGATCCTGACCGATAAAAAACATATATATATATATATATATATATATATATATATATATATAAAGAATTATTTTAAATTTATAAATTTTACTTAAAAAATAATTTGTCATAACTGAAATTCTGTTTTTTTAAAGCTGAGATATAATTTTTATACAGTAAAATAAACAAACTTTGGATTAATGGTCCCAAGAATTTTGACAAATACCTATAATGATGTAAGCCATATCTCTATCTAGACGGACATTATTTTCATCTTCCTAGTATGCCCCATTTATTTCTACTACAAAAGGTCAGTTTTGCCTGTCCTGAAATGTCTCTTAAGTAGAAATATGCAGCACATACAGACGTATTCAATTGGTTTCTATCATTTAACACAATGTTTGTGAGATTCATTGATGCTATTCTGTGTATCATGAGATTATTAGTTTCATTGCTGGATTGTATCAACAGGGCAGAATTTGCTGATCCATTCCTCTGTTGTTAGATAAAATGTTTGAGTCATTTTCATTTCTTTTCTATTATGAATAAAGTGGCTATAAGTATTTTTATACAAGTCTTTCTATTGACCTAAGTTTTCATTTCTTTCAGGTAAATACCTAGGAGTAGAATTGCAGGGATATAAAGTAGGTGAATGTTTAAGGTTAGAGGAAACTTCCAAACTGTTTTCCAAGATGTTGTGTCATTTTGCAATTTCACCAAAAACACCTCAAAGTGCTCTTTGGTTCATGTCCTGACCAACATTTGGTATCTTTGGTGGTTTTTCATTTTAATCATTCTTGAGGGAGTACAGTGGTATATCATTGCTATTTTAATTTGCATTTCCCTAATTATTACAGCATTGATCACATTTTCATGTGTTTATTGGTCATTTATGTATCTTCCTTTTGAAGCCGTTCAAGCATTTTGTGTATTTTTAAGTTGGATTGTTCATAAGAGTCCTTTGTCAGATATAAATATATCAAAAATATTCTCTTAGTGGCTTGCATATTCCTACCTTACCAGTGTATTTTGATGAATAGAAGAATTAAAATTATTTTTTACCAAGTTTAGTTGTTCATTTAGCATATGCTTACTAAATGTCTGTATTCAGTCTAAAAATTATTTGCCGGTTCCAAAGTCACAAACATATTTTCCTGATTTCTCCCTAGAAACTTAATTGTTCTACCTTTTATGTATGATTCATATTGAATTCATTTTTTTTGTGTGTGTAAGATGTGTGATAGTTTTATTTCATTTGGTTATCCAGTTGTTCCAGGACCATTTAGCAAATAGATTTTCTTTTCCCATTGAATTGCTTTAGCATCTTTGTAGTAAATCAAGTAAATGTCAATATGTGCATTTATTTCTGGCCTCTATTATTTTCCATTGATCTTTTTGTCTACATTTATGCCAAATCTACACTTCTTAGATTATTATAGCTTTATAGTAAGTCTGAAAATTAAGCAGTGTAAATCATCAAATTAACAAATTATCTTGGTTATTCTAGCTCCTTTGTACTTTCATATAATTTCTTAGAATCACTTTGTCAATTTCTATCTAAGAGTTTACTAAGATTCTGATTGAGGTTACATGAAATTTACAAAACATTTTGGGATTAATAACATCTTAATTAATTCTATTGAGTCTTCCAGTCTAATATTATGATCTATCTATCTCCTTTCTTAGGTCTTTGTTCAGAATGATCTTTTAGTTTGTACTTTACATATTTTCCATCTATCATTATATTTAAGGGTATTTATAAGTATTTTATATGTTTATATTATTAAACTGGTATTAAATTTTATTTTTAAATTGTTTATTTTTAATAATAGAAATATGACTGATTTTTGCATACTGTAACATTACTAAATTGATTTGCTGGTTTTTGTGATACTTTGTAGAATCCTTGAGGTCTTCTGCATAGAAACTCATGTCAGTTAGGGATAAAGACAATTTTATTTTGTCCTTCCTAGCTTGTATCCCTTTGCAATCACTTTCTTCCTTTCCCTGATTAGAACTAGAAGTAGTATTGAAGAGAACGGTTAATATTAAGGTGTCTTGCCTTTTTCTGAAATATAGGAGTAAAGGATATAAAAATTCACTATTAAGTGTCACCACTTAGCTGAGATTATTTCAAAGACATCCTTTATCCAATTAAGAAGCTCCCCCTAAGTCCTAGTTTGCTGACTGTTAGCTATCCTAAATGCGTGTTGAATTTTTCAAAAGTTTTTCTGCATTTATTAAAATGATCATATAAATTTTCTCTTTCTTCTATTAGTTCCATTAGTTGATTTTGGCTGCTGAAACAATTGCACATTCTTGTAATAGACCCCTCTCAGTCATGCTGCATTATGCTTTTTATACATGCAGATTGCACTTGCTAACATTCTGTCCCCCTATGTGCATGAGGTATATTGGGTATATTAGTATCTCTTGACATAGACACACTTATAAGAGCCGATCAGATTGTTGCAACCTTATTATTTTCTGAGTGTTTGTGGAAAATTAATATTTTTCCTCCTGACATGCTTGATTAAATACACCAGAAAGTATATATAACATATATGATTGTCTAACCATGACACTGTAGCATACAAATACAAATACAAATAATATTAAATATAAAGAATAATTGAAAAAAATCACCAAAAAGATTTCTGGAGATGGTGTTCTTTTCTCTGAGGTTTTAATTAATGAAGCCGAATTATTTAATAGATACAGGGCTATATAAAATTTTTATTTTTTCTCCTTGAATCTGCTTTTTAAATATTTATATCTCAAGTACACACTTCATATAAATAATCAAACTTATCTTCAGAATATATTGTGTTATTTAAATGGGTTTGGGCAAAAAGTCCATTTAGTATTTTCCATAAAATAGAAGACACATTTTTCATTTTCACCAATAACTTTGGGATTTGGATATTTTGAGTATGTCAGCTATCTTTCACATGGTATAACATTGATTGTTTTCAATTTATGTCTCAGTTTGATTACTATCAACTTCAACTGCTCTACTCAACTGTGGACCATCACCAGGGAGAAATCTCTAGCATGAAGTGTCACAAACCACTTTTGACATATTCCATCAGTCACATCACCTTCTCCATACACTGCACAAGTTTTCTTCTGTTTCAGTTGTGTTTTAACCTTTCTTTTTTCAAAAGGTTTTTAAAATGTATTATTTTTTAGAGAGAAGGGAAAGGAGAGCAGCAGAGAGGGAAAGAAACATCAATGTATGGTTGCCTCTGACCTGCCTCCAGCTAAGGACCTGGCTGGAGACCTGGCTTGCAACCTGGATATGTGCCCTGGCTGGGAATCAAACCAGCGACCTTTGGGTTCACAGGCCAGTGCATTATCCACTGTGCCACCAGCCAGAACACCTTTCTTGAAATAATAAAGCATAGTATGCCAAAAATGTTGTGCATTTTCTTCCATTTTCAATATTAAAATGGATACAGAAAAATCAATTTAGTTTTTTTAAATGCAAGCTGATATGACAGTTGTCACAATATAATCTAACAAAATTGTTTTGACTGAAGTTAAGGACAAGTAAGCGCTACTAAAGCCATTTTATAGGAAAACCAAACAAACTTTTTTGCCAATCAAATATTATTTCTTTATATGTCTGTAAGATTTGTAGTGATATCCATTATTATTGATATTAATAATGGTGCTTCCCTTTCATTTCCTTTATCAGTTTACCCAGAGGTTTATTACTTTTATTAAACTTTTCCAAAATATACCCTTGAATTTTATCAAAATTCCATTTTTATTAATTTCATTGATTTCTATTCATCTTAATATTTTTTCTTGCTACTTATTTTGGGTTTAATTTACCTATTTTTCTACTTTTCCAAAGTGGATTCATTTCAAATCTTTATTTTTCTTTTCTTATATAAGCATTTAACATTTTTAACAATGCTTTAGCTACATTCACAAATTTTGATACATAATCTTTCCCTCACCATTCAGGTTGAAATATTTTCTAAATATTCCTATGATTTCTTCTTTGTCACATGGTTTACTTAGAAGTGTATTACCTGATTTCCAAATATTTGAGGCTTTTCTAGATATCTTCTTTATCAATTTTTAAATTTTTTTTAGAAAATATAAATTTTTTGAAACTTAGACATTTTTATAACACAGCATATGATTTATCTTTATAAATGTTCCACATGCACTTGAAAATAATTTGTGTCCTGAAGTTCTGGGGAGTAATATTCCACACATACAAAAGGTTAGAATAGCTGATATCAATTCTTCTATAACCTTACTAATATTTTTGTCCAATTGTTCTATCAATTAGTGGGAGAGGAGTGTTAAAAATAGTAAACTATAATTGCATATATCTATTTTAAGCTCTGTTTTAAGTGCTTAGATAACCTTAGAATTTTCATATCCTCTTAACTCATTTTAAAATATATATATAATCATATTCAACATCCTAAAATCTATTGTATCAGATTAATATAATCATTCTCAGAGTAATATAATATTCAGAATATTTTTGAGTAGTTTGCATGGTGTTACTTTTTTCTGTCCTTTTAGCCAATATGTTCCTCATTTAAAATGCATCTCTTGTAATAGCATGTAATTAGATTTTTCTTTTAGTTCCCTATTGTCAGTCTCTGCCAATTAATTGGAGTGTTTACTTCATATAGACTTAATTATTAATATAGTTGAGTTTCAAGCTGTTATCTTGCTCTTAGTTACCTATTTCTCCTATGTGTCTTTTGCTCATAATTTTTTTCCTTTGTCTCTTCTTTTGGATAAATCAGTTCTTTTTTACTTAAATATTTCCTTTTATCTCTACTGTTACCTCTTAATCTTATCTATTATTTGTTATTGGTAAGGGTGTTTATTATTGCTTTAAGGATTACAGTGTGCTTTCTTAATTTATCAGAGTCTGTCACAGAGTAATGTTTGAAAGTCATATTCCACATTACGTTCAAATGTTGATAGAAATGTTCCCTTTCTTAGTCCATTGTTAGAGGTGTTACTTCCTAATATGCTAAAATATCCACAATCTAACATTATTTTCTCTAAGTAATAAAGTGACTCTTAAACAAATTAAGAACAGAAGCAAAAAGACAGTCTGATGTGTTTATCCACATATTTGCTTCTTCTGTTGTATTTCCTTGGTGTTTATTTGTGCTTCCATCTGGTGTCATTTTTCTTCAGTGGAAAAAAAAGAAAACTCTCTTTTGTATTTATTATGTGCTAGCCTGTGTGGATAAAATTGCTCCATTTATGTTCATTTGAAAATGTTTTTATATCACCCATCTTTTGAGTAGTATTGGGAAAATAAACAGGCATTTAGTGTATCGTAAGGTAAGAATAGACATGGAGCAGGATTAGAAAGACTCACGGAAGTCTGTTGAAGAGGCATTTCACCCAGGCTTGAAGGAGTCAGGAAAGGTTTATAGTACGGGTAATAGCTCAGCTATCTGAAAGATAGATGAAAAGATTTAGGAGATTGATCAGTGAGATGAACAGAGAGGCCAATTGAGGTCTTTTCAAGCAAAGGAAGATATGGTATACTTAACCAAAATTCTATACTATATTTAGATTGTTTCTTTTGTTCCCCCATTTTTTCTTTTGTTTATTTACTATTTAAGTAGCAGTGTGTACATTCCACTTGCCTGTACTAGCATGCTTTACTTATAATAATACTCCTAGAATTAAGCATTTGAGGGGAAAGAGATATAGTAATCTTTTAATATATATTAAACAGTGAAATTCTCCTTGAGAAGAATTTGTGTTCCCACCTATCCTTAATTTGTGTTTCCTAAGCCTATCCTTAGAGCTTATAAGGAATGCCATTATTGAAATCAGATTCTTCATTATTCCTTCCTTCTCTGTCATTGTTGGGTCACCCGTTGATCCATCTTTCCCAGTTCTCGGGAAAAGTCCAGACTCGCGGTGATGGCCAGGACTACTTCAAGCATCATTCTTTTTCTCTGAAACACACAGCCTTTTCTGCCAGGCCAGCTCCCTCAAATGCCCTATATACACCTCAGCTCTGTCTCCATATGCCCCTTTGGTCCCTGCTCTAATCAATTACTTGGGAATCTCAGTTTCTTACAAAGTGAGACCCTTAACTTTCTGCTAACATTTTCCTTTGTAGGAATTGAAAAAGTGCCTTTGGATTTCATTCCTGTTCCTAGATCCACCCTGGAAGCTGCGAACAAAACCTGATGACGCCAATAATTTCTCTGTACTTCTCATTGTCACCATCCCTGAAATCAATGTCACTGTGTTCCGTTTTATTCAAAAGAAGGCTCCCTGCAGGCAACATCCAAATGCTTTGATTACATTCACACTTAAGGAGAATTTATATCGTAAAAATCTTCATAGCAATAACCAAAATTCATTTCTACCCCCTCAATCACATCAGAGGCAGTCATGCACATTGTGCACAGAATAAAAATTCTCAAGACAGAATAACCTTAATCTGAACGTTGTTTGAAATTCTTTGCTGTTGCAATGAGGCATAGCTTGGCTTGCTGCAGGTGAGCTATCAGAAAAAGAAAGCCTCTTTCACGGAAATGTGTGAGTTCTATTTTGCATGTTTGTACATATTTTGTGATTAAAAGTCTATATGCATTTGCACTTTATTTTCTAATTTTAATGGTATAAACTTTATAATGTAGCATCATCAAATAAGGAGGACTTAGCCTTTATCG
This sequence comes from Noctilio leporinus, assembly GCA_004026585.1. NCBI lineage: Eukaryota > Metazoa > Chordata > Mammalia > Chiroptera > Noctilionidae > Noctilio > Noctilio leporinus. The sequence continues at coordinate 1,045,693 of PVIW01000030.1, forward strand.
GGTCTCCTCATCAATGAACTTTCATGTGGAATACAGCCACGTACATGGTGGATATCCCATTACCCCTTAAGATGCCAACAAAGAAGATAAGCTGTGTGTATCTACAGGGATATTAGCTAAACCTATGGCACTCTACACAGCATTCTTAATCTTCTTGTGATGGGAAGATACTAACCCCAGTTTCCTTTAATTCCCATACTGTGCCCCGAGCAGTGTAGAAAATCTAAAAATGTAGTTAAGGAAACAATGGAAGAACACATGTCAATTATGTTTTAGGGCCATTGGCACCACACATCACGCCCACAAGCTTGCACACACATATACAAATACCTATAAGCCAGGTCCTTGTTCTTATCATAGACAACAGACATAAAGTGTAAATGCACAGGATGGAAACATGTCAGCCCTCTCCCATCACTGTATGGTGACCTTCTTTAGCCAGACCCGAGGATACAGAACAGAAATCTCAAGTTAGGAGTTAGTTGGTTTTCTTGTCACTTGCCACCAATAGACACCTACATAGACCTCTCTGAACCCCAACAATTACCCTGTTTATTTTACTCTATCAACCATTGCCACATATCCCATTCTTTCAAGTGTCCTCTCAAATGTTGCTTCCTTTGTAAAAACATTTTCTCCTCTTTCAGAGTAAATGCGAGAATTATCGATCTTTCTACCACTTGCTTTCTCTCTGAAGACAATTTGAAAAGTAGTGATATAAAATAAGAGTTGATTTCATGGAGGACTTGGAAAGACACGGTCTTAGATAGAAATGGTGCATCCTCCGGAGGGTATTGGGGGAGGTTCACCAGGTGAGTGCATCTAAACTAACATCTCCAAAAATGGGAAGAGTTTGGCAGGCCAGTGAGTTCTTGCTAAACACTTACTTTAATTTCTTCATTGAGTAGCTACTGTGTACCAAGCACTGCACTAAGTACTTTCAAGGATTTAACATTCTTTCTCTGATGTTAATTGTCTTTTACTTGGGACTTAAGCTATAGAACTATCCTTGACATGTGTCTTCTCTCATACCCTACCTACAAGCCACCAGAAACTGTGTTGACTCCCCTATTTAAATAAATCCAGACTCCAGGACCTCTGCTGTTACCATTGCAGCTCCAGACACCATTTCCCTCCAATGAATCACGGGAGCAGACTCCTAAGTCTTTTCCCTCTTTTGCCACCTGTTTCTCCCCGTATTTACTAATGTACTTTAAGATTAAGTAAGATTATGGCACTTCTCAGTGAAACTTTGTATTGGCCACCTTTCCCTCAGAATAAAGCCCAAATCCCTGCTCTGTCTGAAAGATCCTTCAATGCCTGGCCTTTCCCTCTTATTGCCCAGCTAATCTCATTTCCTAACAGTCTCTCCATCACCTACTCTCCCCTAGTCACACCCAGCCTACCTCTCCCTTCCACCTGTTAGGCTTGCTGCTGCCTCAGAGCCTTGTGTTGGGTCTTCTGTGTCCTTCAATTGCTCTTTCCAGAATATAGGCTGCAAATTTTCCTCACCACCTTTGCTCAAATGGACCTTTCTCTATGAACCTATCCTGACTACCACATTTACACATGTAGCCTCCTCCTCAGTCCCCTTCCTAGATTCCCTCTATCCTCATCTACTTTTTGTTTCACCACGGATCCTTCATTAACTCATCGCATATTATCTAATTCACTTCCTTATCATACCTGTAGTTTGATATTGAGCTCCCTGCCTTGAAGACTAAGCTTTATTTAAGAAGGTAGATATCTTTGCATATTTTGTTCACCAATACATACCAAGCATCAATTACAGTCTTTGGCTTAGAGCAGGCACTCAAATATTTGCCATTAAATAATAAAGTTAAATGCTTCATTGTTTTAATAATCCTTTGAGGTAGGAACTCTTTTACACTGGTCTAAGAGGATAATTAACTACATTATCTACTCACAGCCAATTACTGGCAAAGAAAAGATTCAAATACTCTCCAGAGGTCAGTAGTCTGGGTTCCCAGTCTGTTTTTCATCCCCAGTACTATCCTGTGATCTACTGAAGGACAGGGAAGTATGTGTGTGCCCATATATCTTGATATTGCCTCAGTGATGCACACAGAACTTTGCAAATAGTAGGTGCACAATAAACATTTGTATAATAATGTTTGGCCAGCTTTCCCAAGCAACATGGCCTTGTTTGCTACAGTGGCCTTCCTATATTGACTTGTATAATGCTTAGCCTAAGTACATATCATGCCAACCAAGGAGTCATAGGATTGATCTGGATAAACCGAGGCCCAGACAGGTGCAGTGGCCTCCTACCCAAGGCTATGCTGCTAGAGAAAAAGGCAAGACTAGAATATGACCCACATCTTCAGACTCTGCAGCCATATTTTCCTTTTGTGACTTTGATTTTTAAATATAGGCACATTTATACTGTTTGAAAACAAATTAACGAAGACAGGACCTGTGTTTGTCTCTTCTGCCTGCCCTGCAGGGGATGTATCCAAAGTAGACACACCAAGAGTATTGAATAAATATTATCTATTTTCAACACGACCCATGCTGAACTGGTACAAAGAGTAGAACCAACACAATTTACCTGGATAGTGAAGCAGAAATAATGAGGGGAAGGAAGAAATGAAACAGCCTCATAAAAACAGCTAACAAGCAATCAATTTCACCTTTAAAAGTGATCATAGTTTCTGAGATGGAGTTGGGAATTAAATAGAATATTGGAAGACTTTCAATCAATATTCCCCATGGTTTTCATTTTAATTTAAAGGGAAAAAGACAGCAAGACCTTGAGCAATGCTGATAGATTGCTACCTGATCAATTCTTTCCTTGTCCCAGTTGTAAAAACAAAACCATAAATTAGACTAATTCTTACTTTGGCCAGATGAATTTCAGCAATATGGGTGGATGGTGACAGCTCAAGTAATCACAGATTCGTCATCGCCTAAAGCCTGGAGTCACAGTAGTGGGGCTGCTCTCCCTTCCAAGACATTGGTGAAACACTGCCACCCTCCCAGAGTCAACCTGAAAACCTGTTAAATAATTAAAATTTTTCATTTATGTTCAAATAACTTCTCCTCCATTTCTGAAAGCAGCTTGAGAATAATGGCATCAATTCTCATGATTGATTAGACATGGCCTGATACTCTATAAGTTTTAGCTTCATTTTTCTTTCTCATAGATGACTTTCTACTCCTGGAAAATAAGGAGATTTGCTTCGGGAATACGGTTCATCTCCAAGGCCTTCCTGCCAAAGTCAGTCATGTGAGGTGGCTGCTCCTTGCCCGATATAAAAAAAAATAATCCACAATTCTCTGCCATGAGCATGAAAACCAAGGAAAATAAAGAAAAACGAACACACAAAAAAAGGCATTATTAAAAGAGAAGTCAACAGATCAAGTCCCCAGCTCAGGCCTGCCATTCCTTTGAGTCAACAAACCTTCGCAAGAGGAGCCATTATTTTTGTGAATTGAAGCCATGAGCACGTGCCCTTTGAATGAATGCCAAGGACCTCTGTGTTTGATTGACAGTTTGGTTTGCATCATACAGAAGCCCCATAAGCTTCTTTTTCCCCTCACTGAAATCGCTCTTCTCCCTTCCCCTCCTCTCCCCTCTCCTCTTTTTATCTTATTTTATCTTGTCTTATCTCAAATTTATTTTGCAGAATTGGTGCTATTTGCAATAGCAAAGCGCTGGAAACAGTGGCTTTCTTTCTGCTTTATAGTATTACACAATGGAATACTACACAGCAGAAAGAAAGAAGGAATTCCTACTTTTTGCAACAACATGGATGGAATTGGAGAGTATTATGCTTAGTGAAATAAGCCAGGCAGTGAAAGACAAGTACCGTATGATCTCACCCAATACAGGAGACTAATGAACAAAACAAACAAGCAAAATAGAACCAGAAGCATGGAAACAAGGAACAGACTCTCCACGTGCAGAGGGGTGGGGGGAGAGGAAGAAAGAGGCAAAGAAAGGAAGGAGTGTAGTCATGGAATAGTATAAACAACCCACGGACATGGACAACATGTAGGGGTTGACTCTGGGAGAGGAGAGAGGGAGGGTGGGGCAGGGGAGAGCCATGGGAGGAAAAGGGGATAAACATGATACAACAATAACTTAATTGAAAAAATAGAATCGGCTCACATAATTTGTAGGGACAGGCAAGACCACAATCTGCAGAGCAAGCAGGAAACTCTAGGGCAAGAGGACATGCCACCATCTTGAGGTAAAATTTCTCTTTCTCGGGGACATGATCAGTTTTGTTCGTAGAGCCTTTCAGTTGCTTGTATGGCCCACCCACACTATCAAGCATCCCCTCCTTTACATGAAGTCTCCTGACTGTAGATGTTCACCATATTCAAAGTACCTTCAGGGCAACATCTAGACCAGTGAGGGTTACAAAAGGCTTTCCTGCAGAAATAGCAGAGACTTAGTAAATGACCTAGAGCTGGCCAGGTGGAAAGAAGAAGAAGAATGGCTTTTCAGGCATTTTGCACATGCTTATCCAAAATCCCTGAATGGAGAATGAACCCTTTTCCATTTCAGAAGTGGGAAAGCAGCCTGAGCAGCTGGAGCCCTAATAAACTTTGCACCCCAATGTCCTTCCCAGACAAAGCAGAAATATTGAGCAGAATGGAAAGCTTTGGTTTCCATTGGATCCAGGCACCTAGCTTACACGTATTTAAGATATCTTTAGGGAAAAATAAAATTTTTTCCAGTTATCCCATGATTAAAATCTTTCATGATCTTATTACGTGCAAAATAAAACTCTTTGTCCTCTGAAAGATTTTCAGGCCTAGCACTGCCTCCCTGTCTTGACAGCAACCCTGACAACTTTCTTTCCTAAGTACCATGCTCCCATCCTGCTTTAGTTCTCAAACTTGCCAGAACTCAGGCTCAGGGCCTTTGAACTTGATCTTTCTTTTGCCTGCAGCACCATTCCAAAGTTTTCACACGGCAGAACATTCTCAGCTTCTAGATCTCAGCTCAAAATCTCATCCTTCCCCTTCCCATTTCATCATCACTATCCAATCCTATCCTTTATGCCTATTTCTTTCCTTACTTCCTGTCTCCATTCCCTAGTCTGGAGTGTCCATAAGAGCAAGGACTTTGCTAGTACATATGTAATACATATTTTTTGCAAATATGGATTTAATACTTTAGGTAAATAATGTTTGAGCTTAGCTTTATTCATCTTTAGAATGAGGTTAATAAGGCATATTTTGTCTATCAACAAGACCACCGGGCTAGGCGATGGAAATGCATCTAATGCATTTGTAAACTGCAGAGGGCTGCAGACATGATTCTTTTATGTCAATGAGAGACCAAAATTTTCTAGTTGACTTTGATATTTTTTTGTACTTTTGGTTTTTGCTTAGCTTCTTAGTCAATAAATTCATGTTTCTCAAATTAAAAAGAGAGAGAGAGAGCTTAGAGAAGGACAAGATTTAAACAATGCAAGGTAATGAGAGATGAAGAAAAACTGTTATAAGGCTGATTGCATAGTAACAGAACCATCCTAGAATCATTCTTAATCTTTAATTGAAGAGAAATGTTACAGGCCTATATTACCGCAATGAGTAGGAAGAACACATATTGTAGAGTTAGATGAATGAGGATCCAAATCTTAGCTACTTGCTCAATATTTGTAAAATGGGTGGGAAAAGGTACTTAACAAAAAAGGTTGTCAGGAATATTATCTGGGATATATAAAAGTATGTGTACTAAGCTTAGCACATAGTAGGTGTTTAAAAATTATTGGTATTGCTCATAATAACGTTAAAAGGGTAAGTGTAGCATTGCCCACCATGCCATACATATTGACAGGTTGAGGATGACCAATTAAGGTTACACCAGAAGAAGCCTGGGAAACAACCACTGAGTTGTTAGCACTAACACAGTGAAGGCCAAGTAATGACTTTCGGTCACCAAATAAAAACATTTCAGGAGCCCCTGCCACAGTAGCTTGGGGCAATGGCTGCAGAAGTCAGTCTGGTTCTTTCATATTTCTTAAAGTTGCTTTCATCCCTGTAAAGACAGCCCTGGCAAGGACAAATGTGAAGCCCAAGCTGAGAAGTATTCAGGCAAGAATGGCCATCCGTAGCAGCTTTACGAAGAAGCCAGTTCTTTAAGTTTCTGACAGATGTCAGACCCTGTCTCATGGGTGTCCTTGTGGATGCTGTAACAAATGGCATAGTGTTTTCATGGAATTTTCCTTGGTTCTCTCCTTGTAGATTTGCTTTCTGTTCTCCTTTTGAAATAGGCCCCTTAAAACAGATCTCCACAGAATCAAGACACTTGGAAAGAGAGGGGTTTGCTAGCCTAATCCTTCATTTCCTCAGTCTTACATCTATACCCTCACAGGAAGGTCGGCCCAACCCCTCTTTTGCCTACTTTTAGAATTGACTTTTGTTCAGGTTTAAATAGAGAAACCCCTGCCTTGTGATTCTGCAACTCTTGTGTTTGTCTGGTCGGTTGGCTATATATAAATTGTTCATTAAAAAAATAAGACAATGCTCATTTAGTAGAAAGCAATGACATGCTATTAAATGTTTTAAATTATTGGGAAGGCCAGCTTTAATGAAATTGAGTTCAGCTGAGTGTTTTCTAGACACTAGAACTGGTCTGGGATCTACAGATATAACTAGACATAAGGCATAGCTCTGGCTCTTAGAAAATGTTGTCTTTCACCAATGACCAATCATAGAGCCCATTATTTTACAGTGTTGATGGTTAGGACATTGAGACATGGGGCAACGTGGAGAGCACCTAACCCAGACCACAGGCTGGGAGGTGAGGTCTAGGTATGGTCTCTTGGAAGAATGAGGAAGTCCAACATAGGACACAGGAACTGTCCTGAAAAAACAGCATCTGAGGGCAAATGGAAATAAGATGAGGAGTCAGAGACAAGCATATAGAACTAGGGACAATATCTGAATCACTGGGGCAGTTGGAGAAAAGTTTAGGCATAAATGAATCCCAGATCACTTGGATGAGAGGTCACCAATAACTGGATTTCTAGCTCTGTTTTGATTTGAGGGAAGCATGATCAAAAGAGGGGACTGACAGCAAGACAGCACCAGTGAAGCCACGTTACCTTAGATGGCCTTACATGAAGCCGAGTGCCTGCAGGAACAGATGGAGGGACTCGTAGCAGACCTCAGCAGAATTGCTAAAAGCCTGGAACAAAACCTGTTCCCAAGACTCAAAGAGTCAGAGAATGTGCCCAAGGCCATGTGCCACTAAGACTTCTAGTGCCTGCAAAGGCTCTTTAAATCATGGTGTGTGTCTGACTCAGAAGACATAAAGACAGAGAAGAGTTTTACAGGACTGCAGTTAAAAAGAAACTGAAGAGCAGAAAGGAGTCTTGGATAGATTACGAGGCTGACTGTTCCTTCTTTTTCAGTTTAAATTAGTATTTTATTACATAGTATATTATTTCTTTTTCCAGTTTTACTTACTCTGATCTCTGCAGAGGTAAGGTCACCTGGGGGCTTTTAAGAATCCTAAGGTAAACTAATTTCATGATGGCAAATGCCACTGGGAATTTTTGGTCCAGGGAAAGAAGAATAATGTAAAATGTAGTAAAGGAACATTATACTGTATATAATACACACACATATATATATGCACACATACATACACAATGTATACAAATATACATATATGTGTTGTGTTTGTGTGTTTAGTATATGATTTTAACCTTAAGCAGGATGCACAAAGAACATGCTTTTGTGTAGGTCTCCCTTTTTAAAATAAAATCAGATACCTATGATCCATGAGGATAGTAATCAATGAATCAAGATTTAAAAGTGTCAGTGTCCCAACAATTTATTTTTCTTATTCTGAGTCTCTTGACTATTCTTCACAAATGTGAAGAAATTCTGGCTTCATTTCTGGCCCAGGAAGTCCTTGTTTAGAAGTATAAAATCCATCAACTTGAATTTTCCCCCTAAGTTTCTGGTTGTTCTTTTCTTTTGCTGCAGCATTATATGATGATGGTATTTGGGGGCATGGAATGGAGCTGGGAGAATCAGCACAATGAACTGGCAAGCAGTTAGAGAGCTAAAATAAACAGGACTGCCATCTGCTACAAAAGTAATCACACAGCCTTTCTTCTAGATTTTCAGGAAGATAAAAAGAAAATGCTACACCTATCATATAATAAGGGCCTACAAAAGATTAAGGAATTAGAAGTTAAAAGATTTAACCACAAATGGTCATAACTTCTCCTTAGCGCCTCCTGATCGGTAAATTACACCGGTGTCTTCCTTCTCCAGTTCCCACGTGGGTCCCTCTGAGCCCCTCAGGACCACAGTTTGATGTTCAACAATTGAATAAAGTATCATTTGAGTGAAATTCCTATTAATATCCAACATTCATTTACAGAGTCTATTTTTCCATTGTCTTGCTACTCCGCTCCTGTGTGAGTTGATGGTACAGTACAAAACCTGCAGTTGTACAGGCCCACAGGAAATACTGCATTAGAAGCACACCATGGTAGTATGGAGGAAATCTGCATATGGCAATCTGGCCAATCAAGGTTTCTGACTGTCTTTTAAGAATGTAAAGAATATAGTTTTAAACATCGGATTTTGCATTTTTTTGAGTCATATCCCCACATCTTTCCTTCACACCACTGTTTGGAAACTGCTTTGCAGTAAGACAAGGGAGCAAATGGTTTCCAAGGGAAGACGCGCATTACAAAGTCTTATGTACTGAGACTCATCGTTTCACCCACTTAGAGGTAAGGACAGCCCTTAGAATTCCTTCCTAATTAAATAAAGTATACCTAATTAGAGGTAAAATATTTAAAATTCTATAAAGAAAGCATTTAATCAAATATATTGGTAGAAGAAAATTTTAATGGTGTTCAAAATAGGATTTTAAGTGTTGCTTTCCACAAGGACACATCAGAATGAAGGTAAGTTTAGACTTAGAAGAAACAAAGGAATCTCCTAGAAAAAAATAAGGCCTTGTCTACTTTCTTGGCATTGAGAGGTACCCATTAGCTAAGTCACTGTTCAACTATTACTCTATGTTGAACAGAGATTGGAGAGGCAGCCAAATGAATAATTGTCTCTCTAAAAAGTATAAAAAAAATGTTAGCCCATCCACCAGGCTCCAACTATCCCAGTAGAGAAGCAAATTTCTATGGGGATTTGCCTGCAAAAAATAAAAATAAAAATAAGAATATACACCCAAGACCACACATCTTCCATCATCAAAAAGAAGAGCTAAGAGCTAACTAAGGTAAGAGTTTTCTTACCTCTTGAAAACTCTGCCTGTCGATTTTATTGAAATCAGCAATTATTGAGTATGTACTCTGTACTGGACTTGAGGAAAACAAGAATAAAACCTGGATCCATGGGTCCCACAAGTAGAGAGCTTGCTTACACAGGCTTTACCTTTAGAACAAACTTGAAAAACTGGATGGATCCACATACACACACACACACATACACAAATACTACCTCTGCCTTTGTCCCCTAACTTCAGGAACAAGTAAGTAGTCCATACAAAATACTGTTTGTCAGCTTCTTCCTAGAACCTAGACATAGGCTTGAGATAGATTTTAGCACTTGAAGGCTTTCATGAAAGCAGTGACCAAAAGAAACTGAGGCTTTGTCAAATAGATCATAAGACAATAAACTCTTAGAGTTAGAATTTAGGAGCTAGGATTGTATATCTAAATAAGATAGAAGGTATGCTTTAGTCAAAACCAATCAGATCAGCAGGATATTTAGAACTCCTATCTCCAGGCAACTGTAACAAAATACATTCATCAGTGACTAGTTCATCAGATGGGAATCAAATGAGAACATACCTTGCTGTCAGAGGACGGACCCTTGGCAGTGGTTAACTGTATTGATCAAGGTACTTTTCAATAGGCCTTTCTGGGAAGGGATGATTACTACAAGTAGCTGATAGGGACAAAATGCAGAGAGGTGGGTGCATGTTTGCAATGGAGAACAAGCAGAACCTCCTCCCTACACTTAGGTTAGTCTGTCCAAGATTCAAAGTAGATTCAGGTTCCTATGGGTTTCTATTGCTCACATATCCTGTTTCTAATAGTTTCTGAGTATCAACTTTACTGCTTGTGCCCTCTACAAAGCTTAACTTTTTCATTTTCACCATTATTCTACCACTCTGCCCCATGCTGAAAAACAGCATTCCTTTATTCATTCCAAATAAGCTATCCCAGTACTTGGGAGAGTAGCCACCTTTAGATTAAAGTTTGGGGTAACTGAACAAGCTAATTTAAAACCAGGTATAGTGATTTAAATTTGAATACTGAACTTGACTCCTTTAAAACTTCAAATTCACTCCCTTCAAGGGGAAAGTTTTTGTTGGTCATGAACTTTCCTAGGATCCTCTTTCCTGCCAAGTTTCTCAAGCTCCTCTTCTAATTTCAATCTCTCTTCTCTTTTTTATCCTTTCCAAGCCTTCATTGCACCCTACCTCCACCTCCAATAGAACTGCTCTGAGTAACAATATATTTTCTGAGACTTGGTTATACAGAGAGTTATTTCCAAGATACACCCAAGACCACGTATCTTCCATCATCAAAAATCACCAGTATGGTATTTTTTCTAACAAAGAAGAAGTTATCCTTCCCAACACAAATTAGCCTTCCTTCTAGTTCAAGAGATTGATTTAGCTGACTTCTTTCTAAATAATTAATGTTTTCTCTCTTTTTGTTCATCCATCCATTCTTTCAATAAAGATTTATTCAGTACCTACTATGTAAGCCACTATGCCAGGCTTTGGGGGGAAAATAAAATTTTTATATATAAATAATTATATCCAATATTATCAGATTAAATATCCAAATTTTTTAAATCTGTAAATTAGTCATGAATGTCCCAATGAATGGGTCAATTAACTTAAAGTCTTCTTATCTTGGATAATGACTACTTAGAAACTGGTTATCTGAATTTAACTGATTCATTTTCCAAGTAATTAATCCTTTGCCTTCAACTTGCTGAGCTTAAATCTCTTGAAATGCAAGCACAGCTTTAAGAAACCTGAAACATATTATCATAACATGTGCTCATGTCTACGAGACCAGAGAAACCTATTTCTTAAATCTAGGACTGGCCATATTCTATTTGATGGGGAACTTGATTAGGCTCAATTCAAGTGATTTCATTTTTGAGAGTTTTGGTAGCAGTTCCAACCACCTTCTACTACGTAGATAAGGAATCTGAAGAACCAATATAATGTGTTACTCTCAAGGAATTCCATATGCAATACTTAACAAGTACTTCCAGCCAAAGAGCTTCTGCTTGTTTTGGTACACGTACCATGCCAAATGTACCCTTCATGATGATAACAACCTTAGTCTCTTCTTTGAAGGAACAGCAGAATAGCTCTCAATTCAGCATCTGTGTTAGTCATGACCCAAGTGGGGAACACATGGTAGGTTTAGTGTCAGCTGAGTCAGAGCGAACACCACAGCCAGGGAAAATTATATTTTGTCATAATCATATCTGAACTGAAATTTCCAGGTGTCCACGTTAAGTGGAATGAGTCACTGCTTGGGTAGTGCATTCGGAAGGTCCTAAATAGCCATTCCTAAGTGCAATATAAAACCTACCTCATTTCCTGAAGTGGTTGGGTTTTATGTCATTCTATTACCTTTCACTTTCATTTTTTTCCTAGCACACGCCAGGTTACTCTCCCTACAGAAGGTGCCCTCCCTCTCCTGGAATGATTCCATATATTGTTCCAAGGAAAGGGGGAGAAAGAAAAACATTGGAATGTAAAATTCTTTGGAGATGACTACAAGGGGCGAATGATATATAACAGCAAAAAGGAAGCCTTGGCTCAGGCCCCTTAGAGCAATAATTCTTTTTGTCTTACTTTTCCTCATCAGCCTTCTCTCACAGTGAAAATAAGGGTACTGTATATTTAAGCTTTGCTGTCCTCCAAGTTCCAACACACTTTACAATGGGGTTTTGGAGCAGAGCTGGTCTTGGCAAATTGCACTGCAGGCGAAGTTGGGCGTGTTTGGGTTTCATCACGCTGCTCCCAGTTCCCTTACCATCCCTGCCTCCTAAAATGCCATTTCCTACAAGCCTTTAAGAGGCAAAAGAGAGCTAATGATGGGTTCTTCTGTCAACCTGACGTTTTAGATTATGGGCTAGCCGAAGACCAGGTAAATCATGTCCAATAGACACAGTTGTAACTAAACAAAGGATGGCCACATTTGGAAAAGCCCCATGTTTTCACACTAGGTTTTTCAACTCCTTCCTTCCATCTTTCTCTCAATTTTCATTTCCTTTATTAATAAACATTTAGGTTGAGCATAGGGCCTAACATCCTTAGTGACTGCCTACTATGTGCCAGACACAATGTTTTCTACATGCAGTATCACATTTAATCTTCACATCAACCCCATAAGATAGGTATTATCATGCCTGCATAACCAATAAAGAAATTAAAATAAATGGTGCAAGGAATTAAGCAGTGTTGATCCTCACTTGAATTCAAGTCCTTCTGTCTCGGAAGCTACATTCTTTTGGGTGTATCACTCCATCTCTCAACCAGCTCTGGAGATCCCACAGGACAGGCAAGAAAAGGCCTCAGGTTATTCTGAGTTGCACCAGAATGCAGATTGTTTTCTCTTCCAGTTTCCTTCAGGTACCTAAATGCAGACAGTATTTCTGATACCGTGACTCACTTTAATCTTATCAATGCCTTTTGTATCCATGAACTTCTGTAATTCTTACTCTTTTAAAACTCCTTTAAGTCTTGTCTTTTCAGTTTCTATTTTACTGTGGAAAAAGTGTTAAGGGGAGAAAGCAAACCAAATACCTTCATATTTCATTCTTTGGGAAGTTCCCACTGAAGTGCTCATTATAGAAAATGATAGCAAATACGTAGTTCATTACTTTGAAAACAACACCCCCTCTGTCCCCACACATACACACACAAAGAGAATTGTGACCTGTTGGGAGGGGAAAAAAAACAAAAACAGAATAAAGACTGGGCTTTTGAGTTACACAGACCTTAACCTGGAACCACATTTGCTACCTTTTGCCTGATGAGGACCACTGCCATGTGTAGTCCTTTTCTTATAAGAGTAGAACCTGCTTCATTTATAATGTGGAGTACATGAAAAATATACATTCACTATTTAATTAGATAGTGAGATAGGCCTCCGATTTCTATTCTTTCTACCGCTGTAATCACCCAGTGAAATTGGCATTTGCTCTGCCTGCAAAAGTCTATCTTCTAAGTAATACTGATCTTGATGGATTGGGGTGCTTCTTGTTTTTATTTTATTTTTTTCTCCCAGTGAAGAAATGAAAGAGCAGCTATGAAATACAGGAGTAATGTCAATGAATTATTTAGAAATATTTTGCTTTTAGGAGAGGCCATCTCAGGATTGTGAGGGAAATATTTCAGCTAAATTTCACCGTAAGTCAGAAATCATTAATCTGACATGACTTTTCTCCCTCCTTCTGATCCCTCTACTTCATATATTGATGAAATGTAAAAGGAAGAGTCTATTGTATTTGTACAACAAAACAGAATCATGATAAATGCTGCTGAGTTAACAAGTTCCCAGTCGTATCACATCAAGCTGGGCATGAAAAATAAGAAATGGGAGACTGTTATCAGTTAAGGCCTTAAAATCAACTTCATTTGGGGCACTTGTCTCTGTCTACCTGACTGCCCTATCTAGAAGGTTTCACAGCATGATGATAAATAGGCAACCCTACCAAATTTACCAAACCTCTAATAGAAGACTAGAAGGTGAAATCTAACTACCCTAGTAGGTATCATTTTTTAAAACCCAGTTAAAAATACAATTTCAGTGAAATAAGACATGTCTGGGCTTTGAATCATGATTAAAACAAAGACATTTAATTCCTGTGAGACCTTTCCATTGTATCAAACTCCATTTGAGATTTCAAGCATAAAAGTTCTGTAAAATAGAAGAAAAATTCAAATCCATCAGATTCAAGAGCACACAAGAGCTAGGTAACTGTCTTGGTTATAATATTTGGTGTCTTGGTATCAGAGACTCAAACATCAACCACTCTGAACCTTACAAGCAATTTGGGGTACAAACAGTCAAATTTCATTTTTTTTATAAAATGTATTTCCAAAGTTAATCATCTCATTTCTTTAAGAGAAGTCACACCTTTCACAGATTCTCTTCCCTTTTCTAAATCTTCTTAAATTAAAGCCTATTTCGATTAAAGAGGTCTGCCCTGCTTCCTAATGCCTTTACCTAGGGAGACCTGGGTGATAAAATGAGTCTGCTAGAAGGCCTCCTTTCTACTGCTTTGTGTGGCTTGCTATAGTTTAGCTACTCAAAATCTGCATTGCCTAGTGCTGTCCCTCCCGTTGTTATGATAGAACCTGGCAATGGTAATTTAAAGCTTACTGGGGAATAAAAGAAAGTCTCTCCCACCCAGTGTTAAGCTCAGTCAGGGCCAGGTCATCTCCAGCCAGAGCACCTGATGCTAAATTTCTTTAACCCTTGCTGCTACTACAGATCCCTGAGTGAGCTCCTCAGTTTTCTTGATAGAAGGCAACACCATTCCTTTAGCACTTACACTCAGCAAGAGTGTTTAAGACTTGGTCTTCCCCAAGTTAAGGGTTTATGTTATATTTATGCATTCAGTCATTTTTCATTGAGTGTTGTCCTAGTTTTGGACTGGCATAACAAAATGTCATAGACTGGATGTTATGACAACAATGGAAATTTAATTCGCATAATTCTGGAGTCTGGAAGTCCAAAATCAGGGAGCATGGCTGGATTCTGATGAAAGCACGCTTTCAAGCGGTAGACTTTCAACTTCATCTTATACTCTCACATGGGAGGAGGATAAAAGAGCTCCAGACACTATTCTTATCCATGACAGCTCCACCTTAAAGGCTTAAGTACTTTCTAAAGGTTGCATGTACTAATATTGGGGGTTAGAACTTCAACTTGTGAGTTTGGCGGCTGGTGGCACTCATACGAGGTCTAACCTGAACAAGTCCAGCCATTGTTAACATAATGAGAACTGTTTGCCCAACATCAGTATAACCTGGCAGCCAAGGAGAGTAGACTGGAAGGCGCATGCATGAACAATGACAACTTCACTGTACTAGTCATGGGGGGCTATAGATGCCCCTGAGTGAGCGAATGTACTGTGTGGCCATTGAATTCAAAATGACTGAGCAAGTAGAACAATGAATCTGCATCAAATTTTGCATTAAGTTTGAACATTCCTTGGCAGAAATTATTCTGATGATTCAGAAGGCCACAGCTATGAGCAACTGGTGATTGGCAGCTTCATCATGACAACACACCCACTCATGCATCACATCTCATGCAGAATTTTTTGGCAAAACAATAAATCACCCAGATGATTCAGTTCCCTCACAGCCTAGATGTGGTACTCTGTGACTTCTGGCTTTTCCCAAAACTAAAATCACCTTCGGAAGGGAAGAGGTTTCAGATCATCGATGAGATTCAGGAAAATATGACGGGACAGCTGATGGTGAATGGGAGAACTGTTTGAGGTTTCTGAAAGTAACTGAGGCATCATTATCCAATGTAGAATGCCTCTGGTATCCTCTTCAATTAATGTCTCTATTTTTTCATATTACATGACTGGATAATTTCTCGATAAGCCTTGTATGTTTTGTTAATTACAAACATCAATTATAAGGAAAACTCAGTTCCAACTGTTGAGAATCAAATTATGAGGAAGACACAACCATTCTGCCCACCTAGAGTTTACTTATTCCTGTTAAAACAGGCCACTCACCACAGATTTGGTGATTTGGGAAGGTTATTCACCTTCATTCGTAAGCTGAACTAGAAAAGGCCCCATCTATCCCAGCCATAGGATGGATAGGCAATAATTAATATTTCATGTGAATTGGATTTACCTATGCCCTGAAAACAGCTAATACCCAAGGACAATTGTAAGGTCAGCACAGTAAAAGATGGAAAATCAGTGTACATAAAACATGCTTTTAGTAGTTTGGCTTTCAAATAAAGACCAGTATTATACTCAACCTACTTTTTATATTGAGGCTCATACAATGATGGTTACAGGCATGATCTCTGGAACCAGGGACCTAGGTTTGAATCATAGGCCCACCACCTGTTAGGAGTACAAACTTGACTTAACTCATCTGTCCCATTTCCTCACTTATAAAGCTAACATAATAAATGTAAGTATCTCAGAGAAGCTTATAAGCATTACTAAGTTAATATATGCAAAAAAAAAAAAAAAAATCTAAAATGTGGTTAGCAGTTGCAAATGTTAGCCAGGACTTGTTATATTTCAGTCTCTAAATACACAGTTTAAAAAACAAGTGTTAAAGCACATTAATTTGCCAGGTTGTTCTTATTTTGACTTATAAACTCAAACATGATATCTATTTCCTTTAGTTACACTCTATTTTAAATTTAAGTGGAAATATTTCACAAACACCAGTTTGGCTTAATTAGGAAGAAACCTGTGCTTTAGTAAAGCAAGTCAGTGACTTCAGAAGGCACTCAATGGAGTTAATGGACAATTTCATGCCAACATATTTTCCTTATTCTCTAAAGTTAGACTAATAAGATTCTGAAATTATGGAATCACAAAAGTTACCTATATGGACTAAATGAATATGTAATAATATATATCTAGCTGATAGTGTGTTCACTATCTTGATAGTGTGCAAGATTACCTAGGGAGATACTCAAAATATTTAGCTCCTGAGATAGGACAAACATTTTATAAAGACTTACTAGTACCTACTAGTAAAATACTGACCCCTCTGTTAATAGAACAAAATACTCTGCTCAAATTTGAATTCAACTCTTACAGACAGCATCTGATGGGTGTTGGGGTTAGAATTATGCTTGATTATGAAAAATGTATCCATATATATATATATATATAAACTGTGATGTAGGATGAGGGGTGGGCATGCATTTCCCAAGAGAAGGAATTTTTGACAAGAAATACCATAAATGGCTATTATAAAGAGGCTTAGTAACTTCCAAATTAAAAGTCTTAGATGATGGTTTTGAGTGGTTCTAAATCTTTCTCCTTGTTTGGGGAGGGCCAAGGAAGGTATCTCCAGAGAGACATGTGCATTCTGCATTTGGAACACTGTAAAACAATCAAATCAGATGAAATTGAGTAGTCAGAGTCTATCATATACAGAGACTCCCTGGCTCTCTGCTATTGCTATGCATAATTTCTTGCTGTATGTGACAGGTGACAGAGAAAGTGGTAGTGTGCTATTGCCAAAAGAAATAATGTCAACTTGGGACTCTGCCTGTCACTTACTCAACAGGATCCTGCTTCTTCTGAAACAGATTTTCATTGTTTACACAGATGGGCATTGTTTACACAGAATGTGCCCATCAGTGTTCAGGATGACCTCAAGTTACTTGTTAGATTGTTCATCTTTATGTGCATTAGTGGGAAGAACATAAGTGCAATGTTTTATTCTTAATTCAACTGTTGCCAAATTTCCAGCTACAATTCAGTGGAAAGGACTTCCCTGGGTTAGGAAAGCACAGTGGTTAATAGTGGGTTGCAGTTATTATAAAACTACTAACAAGAGCCCTGGCTGTTGACATCGGCCTGCAAACCCAAAGGTCCCAGGTAAGATTCCCAGCCAGGACACAGAACCAGGTTGCAAGCCAGGTCTCCAGCCAGTTCCTTAGCTGGAGGCAGGTGAAAGGCAACCACACATTGATGTGTCTCTCCCTCTCTGCCTCTCTCCCTTCCCCTCTCTCTAAAAATAATTAATAAATAAATCTTTTTAAAAAATAAAAATAAATAAACAAATGGGGTTTTTTCCCAAACTACTAACCAGAGAAACAAGGATGATGCTGAGATCTGGATTTTCAAAATCCTGATTATCACCTCTTTTCACATTTCTTTGTCAAACAGTGGCCTTGCCTATAATGGACCCACAGCAGGATGCAATTTTATACACAAAGATAATATACTCCTAACTTAAGCAGGTAGATAATCCACATACGTTAGAGCTAAACTCAAAACTAGATATTTCTAGTCTTCTGCCTGTCATATACAAACTTTTATCTGGCATCCATAAAATGGGTCTTATAAAGAAGTTGCTTCTCATGAAGTCCTAAGTATCAGTTTTTGGAAAGTTGTTCCTAAGGGAAAAAATTAAAGCCTTAACACAGCCTGAAGGAAATATCATTAGCGTTCTGAATGATTTGGTAAAACCCAGAGAGAAGTGAAATCATTTACTGTTTCATTCTGACCAAGCAGCACCAAAATGTGTTCTCATATTAGAATCTTAAAATTTGGGGAACTCACTAGTACTTATTTGTTCTTGTTAGAATTTAAGGTCTGCAGAGATAGACTTTTTCTCTCTTGGTCAACGATAAAATCTCAGTGCTTAAAATAGGATCTGGCATATAATAAATCCTCAACAAACACTGAACCTGTACCAGGCAAGTTACATGTATTAATTCATTTAATCCTTTCAACATCCAATAAGTAGATAGTAGTCTTATTCACATTTCATGGGTAAGAAACCTGAGGAACCGACTATTTTGGTGATGTCTCCAACATAATGCAGCTAGAAGGCAAAGAAAGCCGGAATTTCAACCCAGCCTTGCAGGTCACAGAGAGTTCCCTCCCACCACTGAATTCTGACTGAATAAATCGCATAGAAAGGATACATTGAAAAACATGGAATTTCAAGATAATTCCATCTAGAACCCAGACAGAAGACTCAGGGCAGAGATCACCAAAGTTTATTAACAGCACCATCAGAATCATGCCCGGGCTCTAACTGCAGGTCTAGCCCTGAGCAAATACTTAATCTCCCTCCCCCAAGTCCAGCATTGCTTCTACTGGACTCTCTTTTACATGCTGCAGAGTAGAATGGCACTGAACCTAGAAACTAGGGGATGACAATACCTACCATCCATTAAACATACACTTCCTAGGCTAGACACTGTTCTAACTCTATCTTATTTAATTTTCCCAATGCTCTGGGATATGTTCTTCACATTACAGAAAAAAAAAGGTTGGGGCCCACACTTACCTGACTCATAAGCCATAATGGATCAATGGGGTTTCTTACTTCAAGTTCCACCTCTGTCTTTCACTGGCAGTGTGATTTTGACCAAATCCCTTAGCAGCTCTCTGACCTATGCTTGCTCATCTATTAACATCATGGTGGTAATAATAATAATAATAATATCTAGCCTACACAGCCTTTCTCAAGGTTGTTATATGTAATCAGATTAGTTTCTTTAAAATGCACGATACCTCCCCCACTTCACTACTACTCATTCTATATATTTTATAAAATAAAACCCATACAAGCTACAAAACACAAAACTAAAAGAACCCTGCAATTAAAATAGACTGCTTGTTGATTGTCTTACTGCAAAATCATGGGTACGTTTGAGGAAGCTGGACTGCGCCCATTTCCTTGGCCCTGGTGTTGCTGGTGCCCTGAGCACAGGCTCTTTTTCTACTTGCTAACCCTGCACTTGGAGATGGTGTTATATATAAACCGTAAAATGTTCGGTAAAGGTTCGGGATCATGCCATGGAGATTGTCAGTGTTATTGTACACCCTGCTGCCCCCACCTAGCTCAGAGCTCATGCTATACGTCCTTCTGGCTCCATGCAAAGTCAATGCTAACACATTCCTCCCCAGCGAAGCTTTCTTTCCCTGATCCGCCAAGACAGAATTCTGCTCTATGCTGCAGAATAAAGACAGAAGAGGCTGCCTTTATTCCCATCATAGCCCCTTCTAAGGTTTGAAACGTGAAATAAAGAGCAAGAGAAGGGAAGGCTATACCCCTGCTAATTCACACCAGACTGAAGAATTGGATCAGATTCTGTGTTCTGGAACGGGACTCGGAAATGAAAGTTATGGTCAAAAGCCCCGGTGCATACATATTTGCTCTGCCTCCATCCCTGCGGCTGGCTAGAAGTGTTGTGATAATGACCTTTCATGGGAGTTTGTGGACATCCTCTCCCAGAAGTGCATTCAAAAAAGGAACACAGTGAGCAGTATTTGTTTAACTGCTTGGCTATCCAGGATTCATGTAGAAATCAATGACAGGCAAGCTCGCCTTAGCACAGTATAATAAGGTGAAATCTCACTAAAAAGGCTAAAAAGGCAAAGCGATGATTCAATTTCCAGGGTAGAGACTAGGCTGAGATGGAACACAAGCAAAAAAAGTTCCCATCATGCTCTAAGACTGAAGCTGTCTAGATGGAAGATCTGTTGTTCTGAAACCACTATGAAAATGGAGAAGAGGAAAAATCATTAGTGAGACCTGCCAATGACCCCATTTGATGCTGAGTCCCTGCCAGGGGCTGAATGTGAAATTCTGGAGAGGGAAATAGAAAAGATAGAAGGCCTTTTTTCCTAGAACCTTCCTGGCATGGAATGGGGAGGAAGGAAAGAGACTTGGTAATTAGGGATATGGGAACTTCAGGGGCCCCTATGGACTTTTGATGAGGCAGTCATAATATAAAAGTTTCAGGGTCTCTAGGTCACGAAGGGGAGGAGAGTGCAGTGAGGGGCAGGAATAGGATGAGGCATTTTAACATTTATAAAATATGAGTTCTGGGAACTTTGTGTCATTTTAATCAATGCATAATTCTAAGTCAAAGAGCTACACTAGGTTTTTGTTTTTGTTTTGTTTTTTTTGCAAGCAGTCACCTTCTATGTCCCTTGTTGCTCTTACATTCTGATCTCCAGGGCCATTCTCTTCAACTCTTTAGCTGATTCTTGTGCTGTTTATCACCTGATTTCAACCTACAATATAATATCTACTTTGCTACTTCTAGATTTTGCCATTATAGAATAGTTTTATTCCCCTCTCTAAGGAAGACACGGGTATGTGTTTGCTCAGAATGCTCTGCGCTCATCACTGGTGATACTCAAACTCTACCAAATCCTTTTCAACAAGGTTAAATATGTCAATAGTTTAGCTACCTTTTTCCTTGGGGTTATCTCTCCTGGACCCCAAGTCACGTGCTCCAGTGTGGACTCTGTCCATCTCAGCTGGCCAGCTGCATAATGGGTAAAATGAGCCTTCTCTTCTTTATTACCTCTCTCTTCTCTCAAGAACCTGTTTCCTGGATCTCAGGACTTATTGTCTACTAGCTGCCCCTATGCACCGAGAGGCCATGGGCAATGAATCAACTGACATTTTTGCATGTCTAAAAATGCTATTTTACTTTCAGGCTTGATTTATAGTTTAGTTGAGAATGTAATCCCAGTTAGAATTCATTTCCTCAGGCCTGAAAAATTTCTCTCTTGTCTTCTATCTGCCAGCATCACAATTAAGAGGCTTGATGCAATTGGAATTCCTGATCATATGTGACCTGCTATTCCTTTCCTATCTGGAAGCTTTTAGAATTCTCTCTTTAAGGATAAGATTCTGCACTGTCTTGATAAAAGGCCTTGATGTTGATCTTTTTCTTCACCCTCATGAAGTTGGCCATGCAGTGTCCCTGTTAATCTGGAAATGTATGGCCTTCAATGAATTACTTGTTTTATGGAGTGTTGAATGGAAAAATATTTAAAATTCTAGATTCCAACTACAATCTTTTGGAAACTAATCTCAGAAGTGATATTCCATCTATTGGCCATATTCCTCAAGTAAAATTGTGGTTACCTGGTGGCAACACAGGGCCTCAATTCTAATGCAGAGAATTTTCCTAAGATTTCCTAAAAGCCAAAGGAATTTTGTTGGAGAAGATATTACTTGATAGTTTCCCATATATAAAAGTTTACCATACTTTGGAGGAAAGGAAATGAAGAGTCAAAAAGTGCATGAGTAAATATTGTGAAAAATCCATGGAGTTTGTATTGTTATGGAAGACTTCTATTTTCCAAGAAAGCAACTATAATAATTCTAAGAGATGGCTTTATCCTACTAAGAGTATTTAAAAATCACTAATAGGAAAATTAAGGTAAATATTAGTGCAATTAATCATTCAATGAATTTGAAAAAAACATTTGTCTTACTAGTTAAGGTATGTAAAGATAAAACATTATACAAATCAGTGAATCAAAATTTCCCTTCACTTTACCCACAGAGACATTCATTACAAAAGTAATTACTCAAACTCAAATATAGTTACCTAATTTTTCAAAGAAAAGCCTCAAAACACAGAGAATCAAAACTGGAGTTTCTGATGCTATTTATGTAACTTCATTATTTCCAGTTGAGAGAAAAATCAGGTAAATTATTATGCATTGAACACAATCTAGTTGGTTAAATTTTATCTCACCTCTTGAATTGATTGAACTAGCTTTCTTCCCACTGCTGCATAATATACTAATGATTAAATGTTCCCACACTCTAGCAGAATATATTTTGAAGCTTTAGATTCAAATATATAATTAAATAGCTGTGTGTGTGTGTGGTGTGTTGTGTGTGTGTATACTATAAATATGAAATACTTCATATTCTTCTTCTCAAAGTTGGCATTGATTATTAAGTGTAATATATGAGCTATTTTGAGCTCAAAAGTGAGAAAAATACATTTTATTTAAATGAGTTAGATACAACTTGGGCATAGTGTGACATCCTCCCTCTCAGTACCATTATCCTAGTTCCCATGATCAAATTTCACTCAAATTCCAAATGACAGAAATTAACCAGCCCTGGCAGCAGTTATATGGCACAAGAAATGGGGCCATGCTATTCCATTCAGTTGTCCTCACATTCTGATGGAGTCACTTATTCATTGGGATATTTTCAGATCAATGCTGAAATATTATTCCAAGGTACATGTGAGTTAAAGATATATATGGAGCCCTGGGCTAGTGTGGCTTACTGGTTGGAGCATTGCCAAGTAAACAGAAAGGTCATGGGTTCAATTTCTGGCCAGAGCATATGCCTAGGTTGCAGATTTGGTCCCTGTCAAGCTGTGTATGGAAGGCAACTGATAGATGTTTTCTTACATCAGTGTTTCTTTCTCCCCACCTCCACCCCTCCTTACCTTCCTCTTTCTCCCCTCTCTAGAATCAGTAAGTGTATCCTCAGATGAGGAATTTAAATATATATATATATATATGTGGTGTTATTTAAAAGAATAAAATTTGCATGTTTAAGAGAGCGGGTATTTTTCAAACTTCTATTATATGTCTATTATTGTCCCAGGCATAATGGAAGAGGATGATAGAAGCTACAATCTAAAAATTAATTGGTAAAACACAGCACATACAAGAGAATTTCACAAGAATATAAGTTATTCAATGTCTAATCCCCAAGCACATTTGCCTTTGAACAATGAAATTTGGAAGCCCAATCCATGTTCTGTTGAGTGTATCACCAGTACCTAACACTGTAATTGGAACATAGTAGATGCTTTAAAAATGTCTAATGCATGATGAATAAATCATTAAGTAAATAAATAATTTTGTAGCAGAAGAAAATGCATGATCCAGAGAGTTATGGAAGTTAATGGAGGAAGATAAAGGCTAGAGAGATGAGAAAACTGTATTTGGAACACATGCACTGAATGTGTTCCCCAACATTCATATGGTGAAGCTGATCTCCAATGTAATGATGTTTAGAGGTGAGGGGCTTTGACAGATGATTAAGTAATGAGGGCAGAGTTGTCATGAATGGGATTAATGTCCTTATACAAGAGACCCCAGAGAACTTTTGACCCCTCTAAGGACACAAAGAATAGATGTCTGTTTATGAACCAGGAGGCATGCTTTCACTGGACAAAATCTTCTGGCACATTGGTCTTGGACTTTCCAGCCTCCAGAACCATTAGCAATAAATATCTATTGCTTATAAGCTACCCAGTCTATAGTATCTGTTATAGCTACCAAAATGGACTAAGGCAAGAGATTAACTCAAGTCTTGAAAAAATTATGAATACTTAGGTTAGATTGAAAATAAGAAAGACATTAGCCACATTGTTTTCCTGAGAAAATAGCATCTTCACCATCTTTTTGAAACAATCATGAAGTCTTAGACTTCATTCAGTATTTTATGATCTTATTGCTTCCTTTATAGACACAACAAGGTGGTCTACTATAATAAATTACTTAGGCTGAGTTGAATCCTGCTTTCCTATTTCCTAGCTGTGTGAATGTACACAACTTAATTAATCTCTCTATCTCAACTTGACATCTATATTGTAGAAATACTAACAGAACTTACCTGATGAGTTGCTGTAGAGATTGAAAATTGTATGCTAGAAAGAGGTTATGGCATAAAAGCACACAGTGAGCATTAAATAGATGTGAGGTTTTTTGGCAGAGATAGCATCTCTCCACAAAAATCTGCTCACCTCCTCCCATACTGTAGAATGGACTATACCACATAATATACATACCACAGTACAGTTGTAACTGGAAGGAGGGCTGTGCAGTGAGATATATCCAACCTTCCTACATATTGGTGTGACCAAGTGATTAGTCTCATCCATGGAGTGTCAGCTGAAACAACATAGGGCATTTTAAAAGCACATGTCTTCTCCAGGCTCCCTTTGTGTTTTCCTCTCAGTTATAAAAGAATTCATCAAAACATCTGCTGTGCCATGAGGCCTAAAATAATTTATCACTGATAAGCATTAGTGAAAACACATCTTGCCATTATAATTACAGAAACATTTATGAATTTGCATTGTAATTGTGTCAACTCCGAGCAATCAGTGGAATAAAGCTTAGGTATCTTCTGGCTTTGCTTTTTTCTTAGGCAGTACAGGACACAAAAGCCAACATGTTCATTTGCATTCTAGGATAATTCTTGAAGTCAATACAACTACAGAAACATATTCAGTGATCATCATGACAAAAAAGCAGGAATTGTAGACATTTTTATGAGAAGAAGACTTGCTTTGAAAGATTGTAACTTCACCAAAATTTGGACTTGCCTTAATCAAAACAACTAATTTTGAAGCCTCCTCCAAGAATGCTTATCACATTGCCAAGCAAAAAGATTCTCAAAGGATGGCAAAACCTTAGAGAATACACATGTTTTAATCTGCTAGGGCTGCCATAATAAAGTACTATAGACTACAACTTAAATTTATTTTCTCACAATTCTGGTAGCTCCAAGTCCAAGATCAAGGGGTCAGCAGGTTTCGTCTTCTTCTGAAGCTTGTAGATGGTCATCTTCTTATCTCCCCATGGTCTTCTCTCTGTGCATGTCTGAGTCCTAAGTACTTTTTATAAGGGTGTAAGTTATATTGAATTGGAACTCACCTGAATAACCTCATTTAACTTAATTAGCTCTTTAAAGATCCTGTCTCCGAAGATAGTCACTTACTCAGGTAAGAGGAGTTAGGACTCAAAATACATATTTTGGAGCACCTAATTCGGCCCATAACACCATGTGAACTAAAATGGCCAAACTCAAAAAATTAAAGTACTTTCTCTATTATACGACCAACCTTTCCAAACTTGTTACCTTTTAAATATGTTTCAGATAGTGATGAATCTTATCCTTCGTCAAAATGAACTGGATAGAACTACCACTCTCAATGGTGCCAGGATCTAAACTAATTTATGACATCATATCTATGAAAAATGCCTCTTTTAAGCCACTTTGGAAACTATGAAAGTAACAGATAACCTCAAAAAAATAAAGAGCTTATTTGCTAACACAAACTCAGCACACAAATCCTTGGTGCTCTCTACAGATGTGTCACCTGTCATGCACAACATTAACCTTTTCTTTGCTTTAATGAAGGAGGAAGTTATACAGGTCATGGGATTTCTTTGCTTTGTTCTGAAATCACAAACAGCCTGCTGCCCTGAGAGTGTTGTGTACTGCCCTGAAAGTGGGCTCTTCCAAATGGGCTAAATTTTTAATCCCAGCCTCTTTGTGTGGTTTTGGTCAGGAGCAGGCTGGATACAAAAATGCCTTCTGCACTCATTTCCTGGCTTATAATAGAGACTGAGTCTTGAAAAGCTGGACTGAAACTTGGACAGAAGTTGCACGTTTTAATAATAATTGTAACTCATATTCCCAGAACGGTCCAAAAAGGTGGAGTTCACTTAGGTCTTGACTCAGCTGGCCACTATGTGGGCCCTTCTGGAGAGGGTAAATCATTTGATTGAAGCTCTGCAGTCACCTTTATGGAAGCGACTGCTGGACAACTGTGGATCCCATTGGCCAATTTGCCCCATTGGAAGAGAGGATTAGAATCATAAATTTGTGAAAACTTTCCAGTGTAGGAAGAGGCATTTCAGCAGGCTGCAGTTGAAAATGATAAAATCTAGTCAATTTGTCAGAAGTCTGCAGACACTCAGAAATACTACAAAAGTCTGCCAAAAATTACTTCTGTTGAGATGGAAAGGGATTCAAAAAGGATTCATTATTCTGTTCTTGTGAACATGCATAGCATCAATGATGAAATTTCTAGAAAAAAATGCCCTCACTGATTTGAGGACAATGGAAATCATGAATTTAACCCTAAAAGGAAGAATCTTGGAACTATCCACTGTTTCCTGAGATAAACTATCCTTACATAACAAAGAGCAGAATGAAACATAATGAAATGAATACTCAGTTTGCCTCTTATTTTTTAAATTGGGGTTTTCAGCACTTATTTCTATAAAAATAAAAGTCAAAATCAAATAGATGTCAAAGAGGACTAAATGTTGTTACTTGAACAGACTCTGTCTACAATCTTAACACCTCATCAAAACCAAACAAACTGATATTAGCACAATTTAGATCTCTTTCAAACTTTTTATAGAACTAGGTGTCATTTTTTAAAAGAACAGTGAAAAATTATAATTTGTAAAAGATGATGTCTATTCTTCATTGGGAAATTAATTCCTAATCAATTGCTTTTATTGCACTAAAATGCCAGGACCATCAAAACAGCTTCCCACCCTCAGGAGGACAACATATGGGACAGTGTTTGAAAGAAATCCAAATCACCAGAAGGAGGTTTAGGTTAATTCTAAGAAGCCAATGATAATAATAAAGTAAATTTTATACAAAATATTATGTGCAATGGTGTTTAGATGTTTTTCTGTTAAGGGATCTAAAGTTTCTGTCAAATTCTCCTATGAGTTTTAGCTTCCAAAGAACAACATGCACTGAATCCGAACACCCAGTGGCAGTTCAGTACTTTATCTGTGAAAAATTTGTCATAGCTCAGCATTATCTGGGACTCAAATTCATTGTCTATAAACTGAAGGTGTTGTTTATATACTTAGTATTTATTGAGTAGGGTTTCTCATTATTCACCCATTCTAAAAAGCTTCTCTGGATATATAATTTATTCAGATATTAGTTTCAGTTTATGTATAGGATGTGCACGATCAATTGACAATAACTTGGCATCTCCTTATTTCGTGTGCTTCTTACTAATTTTGAAAAACTATATTTCTAAGGTTATGCTTTAACATCATTGTTTGAGATATAAAGTATTAAATTCTGAGAGCAACCATCATGTTGAAGGAATACGATGTGAGAGCAACCATAATTTCTGGACTGCACGCAGGGCAAACTTCTAAGGAAATTGTGGACTTCAATAACATTCCTTTATGCACAGTTTACAATGTGAAGAGGGTGTATGATGCTGACTCTGATGTCATCACACCAACAAGGAAAACACATAAGGTACGCAAGGATCACACAAGTCCAGATATTGTATACAGAATCCAGGAGATCATCAATGAAGATCCAGGATGTTTACCTTGATGTTTTGAGAGAAGTAGTTGTACCTTGGATGAAGCAAGTCTCAAATGGATGTCATCTGATCTTCTAACAAGATGGTGCACCAGCACAAAATACCAAAAAGGTGCAAGAATTCCTCAGTATCAATGCTCCTGGATTCTGGTCAAAGGAAATCTAACTGCCTAGTTCACCAGAGGCAAATACTTTAGACTATTATGTATGCAGCATTTGTGAGAGAGAAGTTAATAAACAACCTCATTCCAATAAAGAGGCTATTAAGGCTAAGATTGAAAACATGATGTCCATGCATAAAGAAAAGTTAATGAAAGTATGCTCAAGATTCTGAAGTTGAATTGAGTTTATTATTGCAGCAAATGGAGACATTTTTGAACAATTTCAAAAAACAACCATGTTTATGTATTTACATATGAGAACAAATTTATTTCAAAATACAACACTTTTGTGGTATTTTGTTTTACTAAAATTTTGCCAACTGATTGCACGTACTCTGTATATATGTGTGTGTGTGCCTATATACATATATATATATATACGTGTATATATATATATATATATATATGTGTGTGTGTGTGTGTGTATAAAGTGAGCCTAGCAAGATAAAAAGGGCAGCCTTTTAAAACAAGCAATGAAAGCAGGCAACTAAAATCTGCCTACGTCATTCCATTTACTAGCTATGTGACTTGAGCATTTTCTGAAACTCTCTGGGCTTCAGTTTCTCCACTTATAAAATGAAAAGATAATAGTATCTACCCCTCCAAGTTGTTGTTAGGACAAAGGAAAAAGCAGAAATCTGCGAGAGCACTTTGTTCTAGCAACATACCATGGCTATAGCCTAGAGATGGGAAGCTGTCAGCACCCCAATAATAGGACCCTGCCTCTCATCACCTCTCCCATCCTAGTGGATATACATCTGCCCTCTGCTGTGTGAAGGAGTGTGAACATGTCATGCCATGTTTGATGACAGAAAATAACAGCCATGGAAAGACGGCCTCTGCCTCACTCCACTTTCCAAATCTCAGGTGAGTGCATCATATTGTTGAAAATAAATTATGTTCAGAACCCCAGCTGCAAAGGATCCTGGGACATGCAGAGTTCTTTTCATGTTTCTAACTGCTGCAGTAAACAGAGGAATGCAAGATGTAGCACCATGCTCACTCTCTCAGGCTGTCCCCAGGGGAAGGGAGAGGAGTGAAGTCTTATTTACTAAGGGTGGGGATTGTGGTGCCTATGAAGCCAAGGGGAGGGCAACATTTTCTAAGAGGAAAGAGTGGCATTTTGTAGGTCCCATTTGGCAATAACCAGGACACCATTACTTTGGAGAAGAGCCAACCATACTCATTAAGGTCCCACTTCACCTCGGAGAGACATGAAGCATATTTAACCACAGTAAAATACAAGTAACATCTTCAAGACACTGATAAAAATTAATGAAACCATAGATAAGAAAACAATTATTGCAATAATGATAAAGCTATTGAATTCCATTGAGGGTCTATCTGAATTTCAAAGGGCAGGGAATATGCCTTCTTCTTTGTTCTTTGTTCTTTGTTCTTTGTTCCCATGAACACTGCCCGACCCAGAATTAGATGTCAATACATGTTTATAGATTATGCCAATCAGGAAGCACAATTCTACTGTGAATGATTATGTATAGAAATCTGAGGATTGAGGGATGGGAGAAAAGGAAAGAGAGATTCTTTTATAAAAGTCATAACAAAGGAAACATCTTTGCCTCTGTAGAGTCTAGACTTCACCTCACCTAGAAGATTTCTAAGTATTTAATAGTCCTTCCAATGAAGGAGTTCTAAGGAGAGACAATATTTTAGGCTCTTAATATTAAATCACTATTCAAAGCTCTTATGCTTCTTATTCTATCTGCCTATGTATTCAGGTATTTCATAAGTTTCTGAATCTCATCTTCAGGAATGACAACCATAGGGCAACTCAGAATTGACAGGACAGAGGTATTATCAGTGTTTCATTTTAGAAGCTGTTATTTTATCCATACCTGAAAGATTATCAAGAAATCCTATGAGCCAACACAATTTCACCATTGTTATGTTTTCCCCTAGAATCAAACAATGGGTCAAGCACTGGGCAGTAAATGGAAAAAAGCAATCATTTCCTGGACCCCTACTGTGCCACTCACCCTGCTGTGCTTCACATATATGACATCTTTAAAATGACAGAGCCTCCACGTCAACTACTCTATTAGGGGGCACAATGTCACAGTGCCAGTTGTCATACATCCCCCTTGAACTATAATGTTTTCACCTCTAAAACAGTAAAGCTAAAGCTCCTGAGCCATTCCATAGGCTTATTGAGATACATGTACAAATTAAGATGCAAAAGGATAAAGTATTTACTATGCCAAGAGATTATTAAAACTAAGCAATTTAGGCCCTGGCTGGTGGCTCAGTGGAAAGGTGCCAGGCAGCAAACCCAACGGTTGCTGTTGGTTCGATTCCCAGCCAGGGTACATAACCAGGTTGCAAGCCAGGTCTCCAGCCAGGTCCATAGCTGGAGGCAGGTGAAAGGCAACCATACATGGATGTCTCTCTCCCTCTCTGCCTCTCTCCCTTCCCCTGTCTCTAAAAATAATTAATAAATAAATCTTTTTTTTTTAAAAAAAACTAAGCAATTTGTAGAGTGTTAATTATTGGAATGATCAATCTATTGATGTTATAAGATAGATATTTTTGACATATGAATGTCTGAAAATAACTTTGAGTTTGATGAACTTTCAAATTTTTAACATGAGATTATGAATTAAACATCAGAAAATACAAAAGAAAATCAAATTATTATGATAAAAAGTTAAAATCAAGGATTATAAACATTTTTATAATTTACATTTGCAAGTCCATCACCCACCCCTCAAACATCTTTTAAAAATAGCAGCAGTTTCTTCTAATCTCTTAAAAACTAAGGGATCCTTCACAATAACTTTTACAGAAATTTTTACTTTGCTTAATCTGATAAAATCTCATGTTATGTAGGTAATATATCTGTAAAGAAAGACAATCAAATTACATGAATTACAAACTTCAAGTTCATCAGATAGCAAAATCAAATTTTGTTTGTTTGAAAAAGAGTACAAATTATAGGATTAAGTTTTGAAGTGCCAAAATTTTGACTTTAGTGTTCCTTTAAAGTCCTACTCCAGTAGAACAAAAAAATAAATCTAGCAGCCATGCTCACAACAAATGATTTTTACAAACTATGTTAGTGTTTGAATGACAGACTCCATGTTGATTATACCCAACAAATCTTCCTAAGTTAAGATGTATGCAGAGGAAATAATATTACTCGCCTTGTCCAAAGTAGGTGTCATTTTAGATTCAAAAGCAATGACTTCAACATAGAAGAGACATAATTTGGCTCATCTTATATAACAAATGATGATAGCAGTCGAAATGATCATTTCAATGAGAACTTCCAACCATGGTCTAGGATATCAGAAAGGGAAGGAACTTGAGAATGAATGTCATTAAAGGGCTACTAGTTCACCTCTATTTTATTTTTATTTTGTCATAATGAATAATTCCACATGATTGCCTGCTCTCTGTCCTCTTAAAAATTTTTCTTCACTGATTCAATCATGTGGGATTTTTCTCCTCCAACAGTGTGAATTAGAATGCAGTCTTCATAGGGGTTCCTTTTCTTACTGTCTCTTTGTTTAAAGAATCTATCACCACAAGGTAAATAAAAATAAATACGATGGGAGTATAAAGCTCTGAACTCTAACACAGTTCTCCATAAAAAGTCTCTTTTCTCTACACTCCTACTACATGCTGATTGTACCTAAAGCCAGAGGTAACTCGTTCCTTTCTTTTGATTCCTGAGACAGGAGTTTTCCAACTTCGTTTACCTTCCAACCTCTCTAGGGAGGTTCACAGAGCATCTGCTTGATTGCCTGCAGATCTCTTTCTCACCTCCTCCCCACTCTACTCTATATTACATGAGTAGCAACGCCCTGCCAACCATGTCCCGAGACCCCTTGCCTCCAGCCTTCCAGTGTGAAACACAGAAGGAAACTCAAGGGCAGCAGGAGGAGAAAGCCAGTGCATCTCTTCCCTCTGTCTTTGCTTCAGGCCTCAAACCAGACCATGAGATTCCTGCCTCTACTGGTGACACCAGCTCCTCTCTTCACCCCCTGACCCTAGGGCCAGCAGCAGCTTCCCACAATTGCAAATCTTGAAGTTTCCTTGTTTTTTTTGTTGCTTTTACTAATACTTTTAAAAACACATATAATAGATTCCTTTCATTACCTTAGCTAGAATGATTTCTGTTGGCAGGCAGAATCCTCTCTGATAAAATCATCTATTGATTCTTTCTTCATGACAGGCCTCATTAAACTACATGAGAGTAGCATCTTCCATACCTCCACCTGAGCCACTGCAATCGTAAAATAAAAGAAAGAAAAAACCCTAAGAAAGTTGGTGAGGGCACTTCTTCCAGGAAAATCAGATGACCCACCATCAAAGTTTCGCCTTTCCCTCTGGGCAGTTCTGATGTCAAAGAATGGCTTGGTTAACCAAACTCCAACAGCACCTTTCCCTGTGAATTTAATTATCTTAATTTTATGTAAAGTGATAAGCAAAACAGTTTCAGTAATAGTTCCTTGAAATGGGAAAGTAATGTCTCTCTATGTGCCATTCTGAAGAATCCACCACATGTGGGTACTGAGCAATTGTAACTATCTTACCGTTTAGAAAACTTTAGGTTTATCCTTTCCCCTGAATGATTCCTCTGAAGCTTCCCTATCAGTCAGTAGCAATTCAATTCTCTAGTTCCTCAGTTACAAGTCCCTGGTGTCACCCTTAGAGCCCTCTTTCTATTACAACTGAGATCTAACGCACCAGCAAGTCCTACTGCTAAGAATCCTCACCACCCCTTCTCCCCAGAAGAGTAAGGCACCAGCATCTCCTGCCTGGACAAGTGCAATAGATTCCAAAATGACCTTTGCTTTTATTCTTGCACTCCTCGAGTCTCTTTGCAACCTAGCAGTTGGAGAGACCCTTCAGGGATATCAATTACATTATATTTTTCCTCCATTTACTACCTTCAAGTAGCTCCCCCAACATACGTAAGGAAAACCCAAAAGCTTTATTATAAGAAACACAACATCCTTCATGATCTGACCTCCCATTCTCCATTCTGTCCTTAACTCCTAACCTCCCCTCTTTCTAATTTCATTAGAGTAGCATAGGCATCATCATTGAGCCTCAATCATGCCAACCATCTCCTTTCTCCTGTAATCATCACAAGAACACCACTTAAATCAACAAAGGAACAGAGGCATAAAAGACTGATTATTCACTAGAACAAAATTTAGATGGGGAGAAATTTTCTAAATGTCTGCACCAGTGGTCAGTCCTCAGCCTTGGGCAGATGCAAACACCTATGAAAAGTGGCCCATGTTGGGTCCTCATGGGTCAAAGCTTTGTCTTCTGTCCTCTGGACAGGATCTTGGTGGTCCATCCATAGCTCTCTAAGTTTTATCTTTTGCTCAGTTTTCACCCCAGTTTCAGTGTGACTCTGTCTGAATCGGGACCTAGCCCTAGATGCTGTCTTTCATAGCTCCCTTCATTCTGTCATTTGTGTCCTGAAGGCAGATCACACTCCCACCCGCATGCCCAACTCCAGCTCTGCAAAAACACAGACTTTAAATGGTAGTCTAGGACCCAACTTTTTGAACAGAGATAAAGATAGTAATGAAGACCTTGCTGTTGAGTAAACAAACAAAGAAACAAAAAATAATATCGATGCAGACCTATGCTGGCAGTCATTGTAGAATTATGTTTTTGGACTCTCTAAAGTCCTAGATTGAGATAAGCAACACAGAGACACAGAATTATATGCTCCTAAGCCATGTGTCACTGGAATAGGGTAACACATGAACCCTCTGAGCTAAAAGAAAAAAAAGAAAAAGGCAGGGAAATGATAAAGACATAGAAGTGTTTATTACTTGTGAGACACAGGAACTGAACAGAAACGTGGACTACACAGAGGAGAATAAATAAGACGTTACTTTATGAAATCTGGATTCATGGGAAAGAGGCACACAAAAGGCCAGAAGTTCTTCTTGCATCGCTTCCCTTAGACTGTTAGCAAGGAGGCCAAAATATAACAACCAGGATTCATTATTTTATATATTTTATATTCATATCTATCTCTATCTCTATCTCTCTCTCTCTCTCCTTCCCTCCCTCTGCAGTAGTCTTTGTTGAATTAGAGATATAGTATGAAGTCTAGATTAACTCCCTTTTATTCAGAGAAGAATCATTTTTTTTTTAATTTTATTTATTTATTAGTTTTAGAGAGAGGGGAAGGGAGAGAGTCAGAGAGGGAGAGAGACTTCAATGTATGGCTGCCTTTCACCTGCCTCCAGCTACAGACCTGGCTGGAGACCTAGGTTGCAACCTGGTTATGTGTCCTGGCTGGGAATCAAACCAGCAACCTTTGGGTTCACAGGCTGGCACCTTATTCACTGTGCCAACAGCCAGGGCCAAGATCATTCTTTAAGATAAGGCATGGACCCTGATGTGGTACATTTAACAAAATCTCTGAAGGAAAAGTAGAATTGAATTTTGTCACAAAGGTAGAACATAGACCCAGCTGGTACATAGGCCCTGTTGGCTTTCCTGCTTTCTCCAAATGCTTCAGACTCAAGTAAATAAATAGAAGTGCACTGTTCTCAGAAGAGAAGATTAGAGGGTCAGATTAAAAAAAAAAAAAAAGGACATAGGATGAACTCACTTTACTGTTTATCAAAGTAAATAGTAGCCTGGATAGAATCTCCATGTTAGTATAAGTAGGTATGGGGAAAAAGGAAAAGATAGGACAGGAAAGAAAAGGGAGAGATAATAAAGGAGGAGATAAAAGAAACAAACCAAAAAAAGGAATGGCAAAGGAAGAGACTGAAGATAAAACCACTGCAGAGATTTGATATTACTTTGTGCCATGACCCTTGGAAAACTATAAATTATTTTTAGAATAAAAATTTTAACTGCCTAAAATAACATGTATTAGGTTATAAAAGAATCTACCTATATTATGAATAAAGTAACCAAATATTAAGACAACAAATTTGAGATACCAAAACGTATATGCTTCTTTAATATTCCATTAAATAACAATATGTAATAGTTGGCCTAGTAACTACCACAGTTTCAAAGTAGTCAGGAACATACAGTCTCAAGACATCAGTGAAAACTGTCAAGTAATGTGAGGTTATATGTGATTCTATTGATGACAAGGTTACAATACACCTAAAATGACAGGAAGGTGTTGCCCAAATTCATAACGAAAGTTTAGTTAGAAATTAGTTAGATGCAACTTTTCCCTATTCAAATTCATAGAACCTCAGCATTCTATCGCAGAATCCTGTAGGGGTCCATGGACCCCACAATCAAAGCCTCTGTAAAAAAAAGTACATAAACAAGGAACAAAAGAAAATTTCCTAACAGTGCCTCATGCTGAGATCAACTAGAGAGAATGCCTATGGAGGCTTTTGCTCAAAACTGTCCTTTATATTACTGTACCCATAAAATAGTACAACATTCAAAACTTCATTCTTCAAAGATAGACAACATGCATAGCTTTGCTTCTTGAAAGACAACTCAGTACATGAAGATTGCTACTATAGGCTGTCACAAATTTCATTACTCAGTATTTTTTGTTCTCTTGAATAGTGTTGGTTTGGTTTTTATTCGTTTGTTTGCCATAATCTGTAGGATGAGAAGAGTATACGTACCTCACAGAGCTATTGTTGCTCCTGACACGTATTAACTAAATTCCCAACAAAAATTGATCCCCTTCCTTTCGCATTCCTTGAGACCAGTGAGCTCTCTGGACCTGTCAGGTGTCTAACAAATTATATTCTCCTAGTTACAGGGGGTGAAACTTGTAAGTGAAAGAAGCCAATCCATCTTCAGGACTTAAAACAAATTATAGCATAGGATTTTAGCAATCTCAGATTGCAATGGATATTTAATTTCTACATGCTGATATTTAATCTTTTTGGAGAGGTGAATTTTTGTAGGGTTCATTTTTTTCTGAACAGAAGATTATGCTTGGATTTTTAATATGAATTACTCATATCCAAAGAGATCTTTTAAAATGCTGACAAAAGATTCTAGAAACACTCAATTCTAAGGCTGAACCAGCTCCAGCATCCATTAAAATAACAGTAGAAGGATATGTGCTAAAAGGATTACTTTTTTTTTTTTTTCATCTAAAATTGTGTACAAGCCTTTTAAAGTCAGGAGTTGGGGATAAACTCAAGAGTTGAAGGATAATTCTCAACTTGGCAAGGGAATTTCTTTGGGGCAGGAGACAGTAGCCCAGAGTGTATTAATGAAATTATGAAAGGATTGGGTTGACCAAAGGGGTTGTTCAGTTTTTTCTGTAAGATGGTTCTAGTAGCATTTAGTTGTCTTTAACTTCATTTGAAACAATTTTCCTAGATTGTACTGTGACAGCTATCCATGTCCATTTTTAAAAACATAAAAATTGGTAAATTTTTGTATCGTCATTTTAATATGGAAGATGGAAGAAAATATGCAACATTTTTGGCATATTATTATGCTTTATTATTTCAAGAAAGGTAAAAACATGACTGAAACACAAAAAAAGGTTTGTGCAATGTACAGAGAAGGTGCTGAGGATTGAATGGGTCAAATGTGGTTTGCAAAGTTTTGTACTGGAAACTTCTCACTAGATGATGCTCCATGGTCCAATAGACCAGTTGAAGTTAATAGTAATCAAATCAAGACATTAACTGAAACAAATCAATGTTATACCATGTGGGAAATAGCCAGTATATTCAAAATATACAAATCAAGGAAGCTATTGGTTAAAATAAAAAATGTGTCTTATTTTATGGAAAAAAAAACCACACATGAACTTTCTGGCCAACCCAATATCGAATCTCTCTGATGTGTTAGATACCATGCTAGGAGACTGTAATACAAAGTGGAATAGGAGATAATCTCCTTCACCCATGGCTTAATAAGGCATTAGGCTCACATCAAAATGAATTACAATAGATCCATCTATGTATCAAAGAAAGATACCTACCCTCTCAAGGTGCTGGCAGACTTAGTTCCTGGAGATGGCCATCTTCTCCCAGTGTCCTGACATCCCAGCGAAAGACAGAGTTCTGTTCTTTCACATCTCTAAAGGTCACTAATCCATCACGGGGCCTCAACTTCATCATTTGATCTAAACCCAAGCACTTCTAAAGGTGCCATCTCCAGATGTCATCACATTGAGGATTTAGGCTTCAACATAGGAATTTAAGAGGAAAACATTTAGTCCATAACACTGGTTTCATGATCTACAGGCAGCTGATGTCCTGTCTACTAGAAATAGCACTAACAGCAAACTTCAGAAAAGAATGTGAGCATTACTCCCAGATCAGCACAATGAATAGCACAGGACTGAAAGATGACCCTGTACTACCAGTGCTGCATGGCCATTAGCTTGTACTCTAGATTCTGATTGCGGTGGGGTCAAATCCTGGATCTCCTGGTTCTTAACAGCTATGCCACCTTAAGGAATTTTTTTAATGGTTCTGACCCTCAGGCTCCTCATCTATAAAATGGGGATGATGGTAATACCACTTACTTCATGAGGAACCTTAGAAGACCTAAATAAGATATGCTCAGCTTGGCAGACTAAATAGTCAATAAACATCATCATTGTTATGTTTATTATTATACTTCCCAAAAGTTGCAAGTCACCCAAGGAAAAGCAGAAGTAAAGAAGGTTATCAGGGTGGGAGAGGTAGAAGAGGGTAAGGGGATCACATATTACATTGTACACTGGAGACATACCACCTTATTAACACCAATGTCACCCCAATAAATTTAATAAATGTTTTTTAAAAAAGAAATTTATGCCACAGGCTGATATTTCAAGTAAGATATTTGGTACCAATTAGTTTGTTTTTAACATATTAATACATAAAACCCAGACATGGTAAAACACACACACAAACACACACCAAACTTTTGAGTAGCCTAAAGGTAGGAGGAATCACAATACCAGACTTCAAACAATACTACAAGGCTACTGTCATCAAAACAGCATGATACTGGCATAAGAATAGACATATAAATCAATGGAACAGAATAGAGAGCCCAGAAATTAACCCAGGACTCTATGGTCAACTAATATTTGACAAAGGGGGAAAGAACATCAAATGGAGTAAAAACAGTCTCTTCAACAAATGGTGTTGGGAGAAC
This sequence comes from Noctilio leporinus, assembly GCA_004026585.1. Lineage (NCBI taxonomy): Eukaryota > Metazoa > Chordata > Mammalia > Chiroptera > Noctilionidae > Noctilio > Noctilio leporinus. The sequence continues at coordinate 1,083,592 of PVIW01000030.1, forward strand.
TGGACAGCAACATGCAAAAAGATAAAACTAGACCACCAACTTACACCATACACCAAAATAAACTCAAGATGAATAAAGGATTTAAACATAAGCAGTGCCACCATAAAGGTCCTGAAGAAAAATATAGGCAGTAAACTTTTGGATATCCTATGCAGAAATATGTTTACTGATACTTCACCAAGGGCAAAGGAAATCAAAGAACGAATCAATAAATGGGACTATATCAAATTGAAAAGTTTCTGTTCAGCTAAAGAAAATATCAGCAAAATTCAAAGGGAACCAACTGTATGGGAAAACATAATTGCCAATGATACCTCAGACAAGGGTCTGATCTCCAAAATATATAAAGAACTAATGCGACTCAACACCAGGGAGACAGACAGCCCAATTAAAAAATGGGC